>JALMGA010000006.1:30559666-31159833 GCA_023333525.1 Aspidoscelis tigris stejnegeri
CAAAGACAGACTCTTGAAAAAAAAAATCTTCCTATGCTAATCTCTATGCTAACAAAGCCCAAAGCCCCTTTCCTAGCCTCAAGCAAGGAAAATTTCGCAATAGGTAAAGAGACCTTTTGCCTTTACTGACTCAGAGCTGTAGCTCCTGAGCATACACAGAGTGCAATTCTATTCCTGACTCATAAAACCTCTCTTAGTCTTACAGAACCCCATCTATTACCTATGAAAACCCCTATAAGAATAAAGATTTCCAAGAATTAAAAGAAAGATCTCCAGAAACACATAGAGAAAAGAAAGGAAAATAGGAAAAGTTGAATAATGCACTGAATTAGATCATAAAGCAAATGGCAGAAGTCCTTAATCCTATTCCATGCCAAAATTTCTTAAAGCCATTTCAGATCCCACTGACCCAATTGAAGAAAATGGAAATTCCTTTTTCCCAATTGTGGAACCAAAAATTATTATTCATGGAGGCGGTTGGGGTGGCGGTTTCTCTTTCGGAACCTGCTTTGCCCACATAAGGGAGAGATCATTTCCCTGTGCAAAACAATCCCTAATATCACCATCCCTTTTCAAAGTCTCATCTGGAGCTCTTTGAACACAGGTCTTATGCTGCCCCATAAATCCAGAAGATTTATTGGATTCACACCCTGGTACAACATCTTCACATTCTAGAGCATACTGGTTTCCAGCCATCAACTCTAAACTTTCACTGTCTTCTTGAACACACAAGTCCACCTTGTCTATCTCCAAGACCTTTTCTTCATTTCCAGACTTATGTTCCTCATCAAGCCTTTGACCAACACTCAGAGTCAATTGGAAAACCATTCCTAACAGGTAGGCACATGTTTGAGCTGGAACCACTGAAGGTTCCACAGATTGCAATGCCATTTGCATTTCCTCCTCGTTGCTAAGTCCTGTAATTTGAGAAATAAACTGAACACAAGCATCTCTCAACTCTTTGCCTTGCAAATTCAAAGGAAAAATGACATCTGCAGCAGCTTTCTGCTCTTCTGAAGCCTTTGCTACAGCAATTCTTGCCTCATCTTTTCTCACCACCTCAAGTTCATCTTGTGCAAGTGCTAAATCTTGATCCATCTCATCCTCATCCTCAGAACTATCAGAACTAGAATCAATATGCAAAGGAGATTGCAATGGTTTCTTTGCTAGAGAACCAATTTCTGCCACAGCTGAATCCAATGACTCAATTGTGCTTCCACACTGAGACTGGCTCGACCCTTGCTCACTGCTGCAAGTACTAATGTTCCCATCATCCAGTACACTTCCAACCTCTGTTGAAGTTCTTGAATTGGAACTCTGAGATTCCTCTCTTTCACTAAAAAGAGGTTCTGTCAGCTCAGAATCTACCAATTCCCCACCTACAGTCCCCTCAATAGGACTAGGCGTGTCTTCAAACCCCACAAAGGTTCCTTCAGAAGTAGACTGACTGAAAACATTTGCCAGAACATCAGATGGTGAAGATTCCCTTTGCAAACCATCACACATTCCTCTTCCTGCTTTCACACTCTGATTCTGTTCCACAATAGGAGCAACAGGACATTCATTGACCTTAGAAGCACTTTGACAACCACTAGGCAAACTCATGACTACGGGCTCAGCTAGATGATCTCTAGGGTGAAAAGGTACAGCAGAAACGTTTAAAGCACTGCTGCTTCCTGCAACAACTTCCTTCAGACCTGACAGCACTGGTGAACCAGTTACAGATTTCAATATTTGAAAGACCTCTTGTCTCTCTTTTGCACACTCAATCTCACTAGGAGGACACACTCTTTTACTCATATTTTTATTCATATTTGGGTTTTTTATCCCTGGCCCAGCTAACCCACAAGATTCATTACCCATAACCTGATTTGCAAGATCTGTACAAGCTTGCAATGGGACATTTGTCCCATCACAACTTTGCTGAGCAGGGCACCATCACTGCAAAGGCGGGGCACTTGGTGCAGTTGCTCCATTTACGGGAAACTGGGCAGGTGGCACAAACAGTCCATTTGCAACTGGAGCTGAGGACTGAGCACAAGCAGCTCCCATTCCCTGTTTCCAATTCCCATAGGCTTCCAACAAAACATTATCAGGTTTCTTATCAAAATACTTCATGTCAAACCCAGCCTCTTTCAAAGTATTCCAAACCAAAGTCCTAAAACTTTGTTCCTGCCTCTGAAATTGTGAGGCTGGCTGCTGAAATTGGGACTGTGGAATCTGTCTTCCCTGTCCAAAACCTTGCTGCTGCCTTCCATTTGCAGACTCTTTTTTCTTCGCATTTAACTGCCCAGATTCCCTCATAATTCTTGCTACCTTACGCACATCACTCACGAATTCTTGATACCTGATTCCGTTGCAATTAAAAGGTGCCATAGCCAATCTGACTTCTGGAAGCAACCCTTCCAACAGGAACCCAATGAAAGCACTATGTTTTTCCTCGTCAAATTCCTCCTGTTCTTCCTCACTCTCATCATCAACTGGAGCATCTCCAGACAGCAAGCCTAAAATGAGTTTACGCTGCAAATAAGCTTCTGGATATTCATGTGGAGATTGCACCTCATTTGAAAACAACCGGGAAATACTTTTGCCAGGAAAAAAAACTGCAAGCAAAGCCAACATCCATTCTCTCATCTCAATGTCACCAGTACATACATGGTCCATTTCTATCTCAAAGGTTAGTAAATCCTCAGGTCTTAGGCAAGCTCTCGCCAACTCTGTTAGATCCTGCCCTGTCAAACTGTCAAACCGCTTCCAGACTTTTGATATCCATGAAAGAGCTGTACTTTTGTTTAGTTCGCCCAGCTGCTTCGATATGGATAAAAGTTCTGAAGGTTTAAAAACCCTACTCTCAAGAATTCTCTCTTTCTGAACCGACCCATCATCTGTCACTCGAGCCACCTGTTTAGTTTTGATAACAGCAATATTACTTTGATTACCAGAGGTAGCCAAATGCATTCCCCCCTCGATAACAAAAGCCGCAGCTTCCTGCTCCTTCCCAGAACCATCACACGCACACACAGGCGCAAGCAAGGCTTGTGTCACCACAGGATTAACACGAGTAGTTCTAACCGCAGCCACAATGCCTGTTTTAATTTTTAAACGTTCTTCTAGCTCCTGAATCCTTTCCTGACACTTTACATGCGAGACTGAATCCAATTTCTGAGATGCTTGGCTTACTAAATAAGCTGCAGTAGATTCAGACATAGCTAGCTGTTTCTTCAAACTTTCTTTATCTTCCTGACATTGCAACAACTTATCACGAGCTTCTCGCAAGGCCTGAGACATCTCAGTCTCCCTTTCCATAGCATGCCTCCTAAGAACCTGCAATTCCTGGAGCAAACTAACTTTTTCAGAACCCATACTTTGTTTACACAGCTCAAGTTCCTGCAATAACTTATTTTTCTCAAGAGCTGCACTCGCTTGCAACTCTTCAAACTGGCATTCCAAATTCTGCTTTTCTTGCCTAAGTTTTTCTACCTGATCAGCCCATTCCTGAGAACACACTTTCAACTGAGATTTTAAATCATTTATAGTGGCTTCACTCTCTTGTCTTAATTCCTTCAACTCCTCTGTTAGGTCCCCTATTGCATACCAACTTCCCCATACATAAACAGAAACTTTAGACTCTTTATGAATGCTAAATTTATGTTTGTCTATGTATTCTTCAAATCCTTTCACCAGTATTTCTTTGGGGTCTGCAACTTTGGAAAATGTCCTTTTTTCCCATACAGATCTGCCTTGTTTATTTATCCACTTCCTTAGGCGATCTGGCTTAATTTGCTTTTTAAGAACAGACCCTTCTGCCATTTTGCCTTATAATTTGTCAGTTCGCCAAAATCACCAAAAGATTGAATTTAAAGGCACAAAAAGCTCTGTTTTATGGCTAATCCTCGCCCATAAGCTGCCCGCGTTGCTCCACCATAATCTGTTACCAAATCTGCTCCAGTAATAGGGGAATTAGTAGCTAGATCTACAGGTTTTAATAACGAGGAATAACCAGAAAACAGAGACAAGACCAATTTCAGACTCAAAACCAGTTTTCTTGTTAAACCAGAGCAAAGAATTTATTAGAAATACAGGAGAGAAGTTGAAATAAAATATAAAGCCATATCAGAAGCGTTTCTAGAACAGAAATAAGCATGCAAGAAATTGACATTTCCCACTAAGAAATCTTTATGCTCTTAACTGAATTTATCCCTCTTTTAGTAAAACAATTAATTTATAGTTATGCAGCAAAAGCTTTCCAAAAACCCCAAAACAAATTGCTTTGCGTGAGTAAGACGCTTAAGAAATGAGAGTAAAATTCTTCATTAGAGAAAAAAAAAAACCAATTGCAAATCCTAAAATGTATACCTATGACAGCCAAAAAGGGAATGGAAAACTCCTAACACTAGAAAGATCCCTTAACCCAAAAGTTCTAAAGAAAAAGGGGGAAAGTGACTGGAGGAAACCGATCTTCTGTTGTTCTCACCAATGATGTCTTCTCCATGCGCAGAAGTTTGAAGTTACAGAGATGCATGACCACAGCAAACTGCATCTCTTTCAGGAATCTTAAAATGACTTCTGTGTAGCAAAAAAAAAAGGAAAAATGGGGAGGGGGGAAGCAAAGCTCCTTCAGCTCTTTGTCTTATCCTTCCATGGCAGATATGAGGAGGGAGACTCCTCCTGAACCCCTTCTGTTCTCTGCCTTTCTTATATTCAGAAATTGGAACCAAAACAAAAAAAACCCTGCTGATTATGGTTCTTCCTTTGTTAAATAAAAAAACTGTAGCATCTTGTAACTTTTTTTCCAAAAAGATGCAAATCAGCTTAACATCACCTCCAAAAGTTCTTCCTGAAAAGGCAAAAACTGGTTCTTCAGGTTTCCAAAAGAAGTTAGTTTCTTATGCTAACCTGTCTCCCTGAGCAATTCTCATCCTATTGTTTTTCTTAAGTCAAAGTACAATGGAATAGCTTCATGTGTGTGCTTAGCAGATTCTTGCACCCATTAGACTCAAGACGGGAGACCCACTTCCTCAGGAACATCTGAATTATTTTATTAAAACAAAGGATATTCTTCTCCAAACCTCAGCAATGTCAATAGAACCAATATTTTACCATCCTCTGTCCTCTCTGGTAGTCTTGATTTACCAACTTAAATGGTCCATCAAGGCTTCAATAGTACCAAGAGGTCAGCAGGAATTGCTGCAACACCAGCTCTTGAATAGAGAGACAAACCTGTTTTGTTTCCTTTGTTCTGGCCCCCAGGCATAATCTTGAGTAGCCCATCAGAACCAACAGCAATTTGTAATTCAATGGAGAGATCTGTTTTTTGTTTTGCAAAATGCCACATATCCTTCCTTTGCTTTTGGAAGCATTTCAGATGTCCAAGGCTTTTATTCCAAGTTAATGGTCCCCGCCTCTTTCTTATTCCAATTGAGTCCCAAAGCTCTGATGGAACTGCACCCAAAGCCCAAGACACTGCTCCGACACCAGAACTTTTATTTTGCCAATTTTTATTAATAATCATAGCTGGTATCAATGCTTGCCAGTTACATAGGTTTCTATCCTTATTGTCTCCAACACGTCCACTGTGGGCCAGCATAGAATTATCTGAGGTAGGTAGTTCAATCTGTGACTACCTAGCAAAAAAGATTGACTTGAGTTTGATAACTATCCTAATCAGCTTACATTTTGTACCCTTGGAGTTTGGAAAACCTGGCAAAGAAATCTGGGGCCCCCACCTTCACCTCTCTCTCTCTTCCTTCTTCTCTTATGGAGGCCTCAAATCAAATCTCTCTTCAGTTACAAAGAATGGGGGATGGTGCTCGTGATCTTACTCCATTTGAATATCTGATTCTCAAAGATAAGACTAGAGAAAAAGGTATAACCTCACAAATTTATAAAACCTTATTGGAAAGCAATAGCAGAGAACTCCTGAGTTTAAAAGGCCTTTGGGAACTAGATTGTGATATAAATATTAGCAGGGAGGAATGGCTCAAGATACCAAATAAGATATATTCTTCTTTTAAATCACAAGCCGAAAGGGAACTTCCTTCTAACTTCCTATTTTGGTGGTACTATACTCCCATTGCTCTTCATAGAATTAACAATAACCTCTCTCCCATGTGTTGGAACAGTTGTGGAAACAAGGGTACTTATCTACACATGTGGTGGCAATGCCCCAAGGTTGAAAAATTCTGGAAAATAATTCAAACAACACTTTGTGAAATTACATCCCACAATATTGTGCTCTCCACAGCTATAGTTTTTTATTATTATTATTATGTTTTAAGGATGATTCAGTACCTAAATGTAGCAGGGATTTGATTAGGTCTATGTTAACAGCTGCTAAGGCTGAAATAGCACTCCATTGGAAGAACCCCAATCTTCTCTCGAAGGAGAAATGGACCCGTCTATGGGTAAATGAGCTAATTACGGCTCAGCAATACAAAATGCAGGCCTTGGAACAACAAGCTCAATTTATATTAAAAAAATGGGCACCCTTTATTGTTCAGGCCCAGGTCAATCCCGCTTTATGTCCCTCAGCTTCCTTTTCTCTTTCAGATATAAAATATAAATTACTATCTTTGTTCCCGGATTTAATGATTTAATTCTTGTATACAGGAGAAACAACACTGTAACACAGAAACCGTTATTCTTCTAATGTCTTCAGGCAGTGTAGTTAATGGTTGATTTTCTTATTATTTGTTGGCTGTTACATTATTTGTTGGTTGTGGACTGTTATGTTATTTATAATTTCAATTAAAAAAAAGATGCATGGAAGCTGGGGTGGAATTTAGTAGGAAATAGAAGGTAAAATGAAAAGAGGTACTCAATAAGCAAAGGACAGAAATTATTAAAGCAGATGAGATGAGAGAAAGTGCTTAGCGTATTCATTGTGGAACAGCATAAAAAATGCATATTAAATAGAAGAAGAAAAAAGTGTAGCTTACTAAGGAATGTATAGTAGCTTCTCCATGCATGGGGAATAATATTCAGCCCATTTCTTTTATCATTTAGTTATACCTAGACTGACATTCATTCAGTAAAGAAATGACCAAAGGTCAGTGTGGCTGGAATATGATTTTCAACCTTTCAAGAGAAATCTTCAAGGATTTCTTCAGCAACCATTAAGAACTGAGCTGAATTTCTGTATCTTGAGCTGCATACTGACAGTAAAAAGGGGGACTCCTAGAAACAGTATGTGGCCCTTGTGTTCCCAACTGCTTAAATAAATATAATCTTATCCTTCACACAGAAGATTTTCGATGGCAGCTGAAATTGGTTGGAAGTGATTGGAATTGTTCAGAGAATTGTTTGCAGAGATCAATGAACTGATATCTATCTTGCTGGTTCAGTTTCTAGTTTGTGTAAAATAAATTTGAGGAAAAACAAGGAGCAGCAGTAGTAGTACGCATAGAACTACAAATGTCTAGGCGATGAGAAATCATTGAATAAGTATAAATAAATAAGTTAACAGATAACTGGAAAGCTACACAAATTGCAAAGTTGTGGGCATATAAACACATTTAAGTGGAGCAAGCTGCTGTAGTTTGTTCATGTCATAAAGCTGTTGGCTCTGCATCTGAAATGCAATAAACTTATAACAGTCTTGATTAACAGCTATTTTTTTCCCAGAGTCATTTTAGTTCAACTGAAAATAGAGCATGTTATCAAATTGTCTCTATAAAAATGTTGAGGCAAATATATAACCATATTATGGGGGTGCAGAAAGCCTGTTGAATATGCTTGCTATATGGGCAGCCTGTAACTGGCTTCAGGCCAGAAGCAGCTGTGGAACATTTGACTCATAGTGAAATTATTCAGCACTGTTTGAAAAAACATCAAGTCAGTAAGCAAGGCTGGAGCTAGTAAGGTATGTGCAGCTAAAAGCAGAATGCATTATGTACAAAGAATATTATTCAGGCTTGCCAGTGTTAAAGGTGACTGGAGAAGAAAAGATACGGCATGCAAATCAAATGCATTCAGAATATGAGTACTTTCTGATCTGACCTTAAATGAAGGTTGTTTATTCATGGAAAATGAAGAATAATATGCTTGAGAAATTCAGTTGATGTTTATCAATAGGCATATTACAGTTTTACCGCTAAATAGTTGTTACGGTTACTGGATTTCCACTAAGTAGAAGCTATAAATATTTCTAGGCTAATTGTTGCCCTCTATTTGTTTTTCCCCATACTGAAATCTTATAGTGTCTGAAATAGCAACGTGTATGCAATTTTCAGCATTCGATTCGTAAAGAATTAAATGTTCGATCATTCGTATTCATATGAATATACAATTTTGAATGTCCAGACATTTGATACAAATGCATTTGTATGTATTCATTAGATTATTCGATACGTACGGATCCGTATCCGATGATATGCAGCCGTACCCATCCCCTACCCATCCTGTATCCATCCGTGATGCGTATGGAGTGCATATGGATACACACGGGATGGGTATGTATCTGTACCGTCATACAAATGTCCAAACTATTTGTTTAAATGTCCGAAACATTCCTATTTGATCAAATATTAAAGTATGAATGTTCTGACATTCAGTTCATTTACGAATGACCAAATTCGTGCAAATTCATAAGAATAACGAATAGTACGAATATTTGTGCACACCCCTAGTCTGAAATGAAAGCATTGAGGGAATAAAGAAAGGGCTGTATTTCACATACTTCTGTCAGTTTTCAAATTACAGTTTCACTGAAATCATAACAAGAATTTTATTACCTGATTTTGAACATTTTGAACACCTTGCTTTTTGGATGTCATGGAACAAACCAGCTCCAATTTGTTCAAATTTGGTTGATGTGTTTAAAGACTATATTTCCCAAGTCTGAACTGACATAACCTAGCAGGGAAGAGTGAAATGCTGAGCCCACAACTGCCACTGTTACAGAATGTGGTCTGGGCATGCATCTTGTGTGGGAGAATTAGCCTAATCCAACCACAAACTCAAAAGAATCGGAGTGCATAGGTTTAAATAATAATAAATTGGCAAGTACTCTGTAGCACAGAAACTACAGTCAGGTAGTCAGGCAGCTTCTTAAGACAGTTTCTTTAATAGAAAGGAAAAGTTTTTTTAAGACTCTGCAGAAAGCTTAAACACCAGGAGAAGTGGCAGCAACCAGTCAGAATAATGGTCAAGAGCAGATGAAAACAAACAAGTTTCACATCAGAAATAAAGATACCCATCTAGTATGTAGATAAGCTCTTCCTAAGCTAGGCCCTGCCTGACACTAAGGAGGAAGTCAACTAAAAACAAGAGCTATTAATTTTACCACAAGGGTCTTTTCCAGGCAAATCTTCACAAGCTGAAAGGAAAGTGGTGAGAGGTTCCCGCTCTTGGGGGGTCTCTGTACGCACAGAGACCAGGTACCAAAAGAGAACAGCACTATTGACGTTTGAATATATCTGTGACACAAGCCCAAGGATGGGCAAGCCAACACTCATACATCTTGTACTTGGAACACAGATCCCAGAATTTGTGGCAGATGTCCAGCCAAGGATACCCTGCAGCCAAAAATTAGAGAAAAAGAGGGTGATTCAAGTTTAAAGCGGCATAGAAACAAAATTCAGCTTGAATAGAAATAAAGGTTAAAGTTGGCAGGGGAAAAAACAAAGGGAAAGCAACTCCAGCAGAAATGCAAAGCTTCCAGTCCTCTAGTTTGGAGACCCAGAAGCAGCTCCATCTTAAAATATGAAGCTTCCAGTCCTCCAGTTTTGAGGACCAGAAGGACCTTTGCATTTAAGGTGGAGCAAAGGGCATGTCTGAAGGCAACCAGCGTGTGGTCCTCGTGTTCTCAACCTTCTCTAATCCACTTTTTCTAGCATAGAACGTTCAGGAGATGGGAGAAGGGCAGACAGGTGTGTGAAAAATCCCACATTAGAGCCTTCTCTAAGCTGCTTCAATTTCTTTTTTTTCTGTGCCTGATCACACCACTACTACATATTTTTATTTCAATTCCAAATTTCAACAATGTAATAAAATAATAATAGAAAAAGATATGGTAATGCATATAAAATGTCGACAAGGCTACAGTTAGAGTTTACATATTACAAACTCCAAGAAATTATTACAAAAGCAAAACTAACGTAAGAACAACAATATAAGTAACAGGATAATTCAAGTTATATACAGACAATTAATTATGATATTTAGGTTATATACTACTACTTCATATTATGAGACTTGTAACAAGATATTCCCATACAGTCATTTCCATAAAAGATTGACTAAATTGAAATTAAAAGAAGGTATTGGGTTCTTCAAATGTAGTGAGACTGTACTACATCATCCTACACCATTGGTCATACTGTCTGAAACTGATGTGAGATATATTAAAATAATATTCTGAGAAATTGTCTAGTGCACTGTATTCATATTGTTAACATTTGCTTGCAGTATTCCTTTTGGTTCAATATTGGAATGTCTCTTTGTAAATTGGTTTTGGAGCCTATATTCATTGTACTATGATACAAAAGAGAGGCAAAAAAACTATGGGCATTATTTTTGCTCTCTGGCTCTCATTTCATTATTCATTAATAGATCAGAATGGCCTGTCAGTTCTGATGAGCTTTAGTTTGCAACCTCACTGGGACTAATGTATTTCTCATTTCACCTGAGTTTTCTAAGTGACATCTTACCATTTTTCTCCTTTCTGAATTAGGTTCTGGTAGACTGTGATTCATTCAAACAATAAAATTAATTTATGTATTCAGTTCATTTATCATTTATGTATTCAGTTCATTTAAATTAAATAAAAAAGGAATATTAAATTCACACCCTCAAAAATTATTGTGCTTGCCTGAGCATCCAATGATGAGACATTCATTTACATCCACTTACCCTGGCCCAATCGACTAGTTTGTTGGGACTGTTTGTAGTCTGCCACTGGAACATCCAGTGAATCATCTTCAACCTTTTTTGCCCCATGTGAGGGTAGGAAGATCTGAGTTCTTGCTTGTACATTTTGTATTGTGGTGTTGGTCTGAACTTCCAAGGGTTATTTAAAGTTTCTGAAATCGTGATCTTCCAAATCACTGCTGTGTGTCAACATCTTTTCAAACCATTAGAGTTTCTGAATGATATGTGATGAGAGTGCGCCATTTGAAGGGGAAGAGCCAGATATGATCCTGAGCAATTTCAAGCATATGGGCTCTCCTTTATTAATTATCATTTTGGGTACCAACTATAATGTAGGGATAATTTCTTTCAAGAATGTAATTTGTGTAGTTTGAATTTACTGACATCGTTAACATTTAAAATTCTTTTAGCATTTAAGATTCTTGGTTTTGCTTCTGACAGCTACACTTAAATTTTAATCCACCTTTGATCTATCACCAGAGTAATAGGGCACATCAGCAAAGTGATGAAGTGGGTTCTTTCTAATTATCTGACCAAAGGTGGATTTTGGGGTGTCTTTACACTGTAGATAATGCAGAAAGCAAACTGCTAGTCCCTTTGCTATTTACATATTTTAGCCAGCACAGGTGTGTTATTTATATTGAACTATACCTACTTGTTGCAACTTGCTTAATTTATGGTCTGAAAGTATTGCATTCCCCTCAGACTACGTGTAGACTTCTTCAGTTTTCTCATTATTTCATCACTGTCACCTTTTTATCTCTGTGTCATTTCAGGTATACATCAAGGTAATAGACACAAATGATCACAGGCCTGAGTTTTCTACATCAGAATATCAAGTTGTTATTGCAGAGGACACTTTGCCAGAAACTGAAATATTGCAGATCAGTGCTACAGATAGAGATGAGAAAAATAAACTAATATATACTATGCAAAGTAGTGTTGATCCTGTAAGCCTTAAGAAATTTCGTCTGGATCCTGCAACTGGCTCACTTTATACTTCAGAAAAATTGGATCATGAGGTCCTCCATCAACATGTTCTCACCGTTATGGTAAATAACGTCTGTGTCTAATTTTAAACCGACTACATTTCAGTGCAACAATATAATTTGCCAACAGTTTTCAGCATTAATGGAGTGGCTGTGGGACTGAGGGAGCCTCCAGACAGGGACAGAAGCAGCAAACTTGCTTCACTGCTTCCAGCCCCCCACAGTAGGAGTGCAGCATCCCCCATTTCCCAGATGCTGGATAACTTTTTATTGGCCAATGGAAAGCAGCTGCATGGAAATTTGAAGCTTCTGTTCCTCTAGTTTAGAGGACTAGAAGAAGCTCCACCTTGAATGTGAAGCTTCTGATCCTCCAGTTTGGAGGACCAGGAGGAGCTTTGCATTTAAAGCAGAGCAAGGGGCGTTTCTAGAGGCACACTGAGTCATAAGTGACAAGCTACCTCCAGATGGTGGGAGGGGAATGCAGAATCTTATTTAGATCCCTCAATTGCCTCTCACAATCCCTGGCAAACAGTCCAGAATGGAGGAGCAAGCATGGCTCCCTTACCTGTCTGGATGCCTACTCCCGCACTGATGCTAGATGTACTTCTGGGTATTTTGATGGCCTGAAATAGCGGAAGTATACAACTGCAGACCCCCAGGCATGCACAGTGGCCTTTTTTTAATTTGATTTCAATCCCATACATGCATAGTCACCATTTCTACCAACACGGATCCCTGGAACAAGCACCCAGGCAAGTAAGTCCATGGCACTATTCTGAAAAAACCCAAGTTGGGAATTGATTTTCCTGGAATAGTGATAGCACATGATTTTACCTCTTTATCTTAGGGCTATGTTGGGATTGCCACAGATACGTGTGGCGATTCCAGCCTATTCCCAGAAGAATCTCAAGTATTAAGCCCTGTCTGAACATAGCCAGAAAGTTGCCAGTTAAAATTACTATTTCTCAGCTTCAACCGTCCTCATGCAGTATGGGATAATAATAATACTGACACACCTTGTAATGCAAATTAGGTTTATTGAGATAAATGACTCTCTAAGGTGATACATAAATTCTGCTCCCTTTATAAATGTATTTTTGTGCAAATTGTTCTCATAGGTGTCCCAAGAACACAGCAGAGGAATTTAGTGGCAATTCACCATTAACTTTCCAAACTCATAAAACTTTGATCCAGCAAAAATGTAGATGCTTTCACATCAGATGAAACAGTGATTTATTACTCATTATGAACACGAAAGGCAAATGGCAAATTTCTACTTAACCTTTCCAATCTGTTATAGTCAGGATGCCCCTAAAGGCTGTTTACAGAGATTGAGGAGGAAGTGAAGGTTTTGCCTTTGTCTTCTGCTTGAGAATGCCCAAAGCAATTGGTGGGCCACTGACTGAGGCAGGATGCTGGTTCTTATGTAGTTATTAGTTGCTGCTACATTGCTAGCCTTTACATACATTTTTCCCCTTTTTCCCCTTTTTTTTATTCATTTTAATTTAAAAAATACACTTAACAACAATAGTACAAATATTTAGAAACTTCATCCTTAAACATTTCCCTATACAAATTAAAACCATACATTCTACCATAACCTTAATAATTCCAAAATAGCAAACTCATAACGTTTCAATTTTGGTTGTGTGTATGTCATACTTATTCTACTCAACTATATATATCTATAAGATTACTGGTTATTGCTATACTAAATCATAAGACTACATTACAATAAAATTCTATATTATTCATAATTATTCTAACAAATTTAATGGCTGTCTCTGATTTGTTAAATGCTTCTCGATTGGACCGTAAAAAATCAAGAAAAGGTTTCCTCATTTCTAGATATCTATATTTCTCTTTTATGCCCATATATTATGCTGAAATGTAATGAGTTCATTAATAGCAAAATCTACAATTTTACCATGCTAGTCTTTACATACTTTGGTCCCCACAGGTTTTTTTTTTCTGTCTCCCCAGCAGTCTCATTCCCTATATGAATTTTTTAAAGTAAGATTTAATCTGTAATCATCTTTCTGAAGGCATTATTTAGTATTTGTAAGAAATTTCTTGTAATCCTATACACCAAATATTAATAATATAATTACTCTTTCAGGTGCGGGATCAAGATGTTCCCGTGAAACGCAACTTTGCTAGAATTATCATAAACGTTAGCGATACAAATGATCATGCCCCATGGTTTACCAGTTCTTTTTACAAAGGGCGTGTTTATGAATCAGCAGCTGTTGGATCAGTGATTCTCCAAGTTACAGCACTGGACAAGGATAAGGGGGAAAATGCACAAGTTGTATATTCCATTGAATCAGGTATGATCCAGTCTTTAGTATTTTATGCTTGTTAAAAACAAAGATTCAGTTTAAGTGGAAATATATAATTGAAGTGCTATTTATTATTCTATTGCAATACTATTTTTGAACTAAATTCTGCATGATACAAAAAATAAAATAACAGGATCCGCACATAGAGGTAAAAGGGCAGCACCTTCTGTTGGCCATTCACTCATGGCTATATGCACCTTTGAACTGTGCCACAACACATCCTTTGAACAGAGTACTCCCACACCACTTTTTTCATTCTACAAGCTGCCCTCTTTTTTTTTTACCTGTGTCTCATTTCCTTCTTCCATTCCTCCAGAAAATTCTAGTTTGGGTTTTAACATTTATTGGTTGGCTATGCAGTCTAAACATCAAATCAATATCACCTTCTTTTCCCCAAGTATAAGTTTCTGGCCTTTTTATTTTTTCAGATACCCAAACCCTCAAATTCTCTATAGTTTCTTTTTAAAGAATCCAGGTACAGCTAGCTTGCTTGCCCTCCTTCCTTCCTTACATTTGTGTCTGTGCGTCCATCCCCCCCCCCCCCCCCAGTCACTCCTGGAAGTTCCTTAGTCTCTTTATAAAGTATTCTTTCTCAGAAGTGTAGTCAGGAAAAATTGAATGTTTGTAAAGAACTGATCAAATTTTTGTTTTCTAGATATGAAATGGTTTTAATAGAATATGTTTAATCTGAGGGCATAGTTGCATACTTCAGGTCCCACCACTGAATTAAAACATATTTCTAGTGGTGCATAATCTCAGTTTGGACCTGTGATAGATTACCTATGTCTTCAATACATTTGTGTGCTCCAACCTCCTATAATAAATTCTCTTAAGTCATCAGGACTTCTAGTCAAGGATGAAGAGAACTGCAGTTTTTCAGCATCTGCCAAATGTTCAAAATTCATGGCTCATAGGCTGAAATGTTACTTTGGCTTGATAGCAAGCTGGCAATATGTGGAATTCACAAATAAATAAATAGTCCTAGCTTTAAAGTGAAAAACTGCAAATCTCTAGGTTCTCATATGTTGTCTGTCTTACATGCTCCACTCTTTCTGCATTATTCAAAGAAATTTGTGGGAGGAAATGCTAAAACTTTCCCAGCTTTGTTTTTCTAGTACTTTCAACCATTGGGTAGCTAAAACATAACAGCAGAAGTTCTAAGCATATGGAATGAACATTCCTTAAATGTTTGTAATAGTTTGTAGGATTAGTAATGGGATATGCTATGAATGGCGCTCTGTGTGCAACCTTCAATAAGAAAAAAGATAATATCAATGTCTACCCAATAACATAACTTAAATGTTTTGCTGGGTTCTTAAATAGAAATATTGTATGCATTTGACCCCGTAAATTCATGATTTTTTAAAAGTTTTGCATTCTGTGGTATCACGTCTGTGACTGTTCAACTAAAGCACAAATTTTTGGCAAGCAGATTATTTTTTCTCTCCTGGGGGCTTTGTTTTTTTTTTTTAAATCAAAACACAGATGTAGTCCATATTGCTAAGAAAAGAATAGAGAGTGCCTCTGTCTATTCTTTAGGCATTCATATCTAAAAAGCAGGCAGATGAATTTTATTCATCAGGTATATGGTGACTGACAGACTATTTCCTTTGGATGAGGTTTATTTCTGTTACTATGATTTTAGTGAAATAGTATACAAAATATGAAATACAATGCCTATCACTTGCATATTATTATTAGTTTTTTTCTCTACAAAGCTTGTAGATGTTATCTGTATTTACTTTTTAAAATAAAATAATTTGTTGTGGTTTTTATTAACAGGAAATATTGGAAATGCTTTCAGCATACATCCTATATTAGGAAGTATAGCTACAGCAAAAGAATTAGACTGCAGCGCCCAGGATGAATATACTTTGATGGTGAAGGCAACAGATAAAGGAATTCCTCCAATGAGTGAAGTAACATCTGTCCATATTTCAGTCACTATCTCAGATAATGCACCACCAAAGTTCACAAAGAGAGAATATTCCACGGAAATTGGCGAAGGCTCTAGCATTGGCAGTTTTGTTGGAATGGTGATGGCGTACAGTCAATCATCTATAGTTTATGAAATAAAAGATGGTAATATTGATGATGTTTTTACTATCAACCCAAATTCTGGTGTTATTACATCTCAGAAGGTGCTTGATTTTGAAACGTTGCCTTTTTATAGTCTAACTGTTCAGGCAACCAATATGGCTGGCCAGTCCACTAACACCACTGTACTGGTACATGTTCAAGATGAGAACGATAATGCACCAACTTTCATGCAGTCAGAATATAAAGGACACATCAGCGAATCGGCAGCAGTTAACAGTGTGGTCCTAACGGATAGTAATGCTCCATTAGTGATACGTGCTACTGACGCTGATATAGAAGCAAATGCTTTACTTGTCTATCAGATTGTTGAGCCATCTGTCCACAAGTATTTTGCTATTGATTCCAGTACTGGAGCCATTCGTACAGTAATGAGCTTGGATTATGAAGAGACAAATACTTTCCACTTCTCTGTTAATGTGTATGACATGGGAACACCACGCTTATTTGCAGAACACACAGCTAACGTTACCATTTATGTAATTGACATCAATGACTGCCCTCCTGTGTTCTCTAAAAATCTGTACGAAGCAACGCTTCTGTTGCCAACCTATAAAGGAGTAAAGGTTATTACAGTAAATGCCACAGATGCTGATTCAGAGGCTTTTTCACAGCTAATATATTCAATCACTGAAGGCAATATCGGAGAAAAATTTTTGGTTGATTCAAAAACTGGGCAGATAACTGTGCAGAATACAGCTCAGTTAAGAAGCAGATATGAATTGACCATCAGATCTTCTGATGGCAGATTTTCAAGCATGGCATCTGTAAAAATTAATGTGAAAGAGAGCAAGACAAGTCAGCTGAAGTTTATGCAAAGTTCGTATGATGCCATCGTGCAAGAGAATTCAACAGAGGCAAAAACAATAGTTGTTATCACTCCAATAGGGAGTCAGATAAATGAGCCTTTGTTTTATCACATTTTAAATCCAGATGATAGATTTAAAATTGGCTACACTTCAGGAGTTCTTTCAACCACAGGAATACCATTTGATCGCGAACTGCAAGAGTCTTTTGATATTGTGGTAGAAGTGACAGTAGAGCATAAGCCTTCTTTAATTGCACATGTTGTGGTAAAAGTCACTGTTGAAGACATAAATGATAATGCCCCTGTTTTTGTCAACCTTCCATATTATGCCACAGCTAAAATAGATACTGAAGTGGGCCAAGTTATTCAATCTGTCACTGCTGTAGATAAAGATATTGGCAGAAATGGAGAAGTACATTATTACCTCAAAGAACATTATGACCATTTTCAGATAACAGATGCTGGTGACATTTCACTGAAGAAACAGTTTGACCCAGAAACACTAAATAAAGAATATCTTCTTACTGTGGTAGCAAAGGATGAAGGTACACCAAGTTTTTCTGCTGAAGCAACAGTCCCAATTACTATTGTGAGTAAAGCCATGCCAGTGTTTGAGAAAGCTTTCTACAGTGCAGAGATACCAGAAAATACCCAGATCCATAGTCCTGTTGTTCATATACAGGCAAATAGCCCAGAAGGGGTCAAGGTATTTTATAGTATTGTAGATGGTGACCCTTTCAATCAGTTTACAATCAATTTCAATACAGGAGTTATCAATACTTTTGCCCCTCTGGATTTTGAATCTCATCCTGCCTATAAACTGAGGGTACGTGCAACAGATTCCTTGACTGGAGCCCATGCTGAAGTATTTGTTGACATCATAATTGAAGACATCAATGATAATACTCCTGTCTTTATGGAGCAATTTTATGCTGCCATTCTTTCTGAGGCATCTGTAATTGGAACATCTGTTGTTCATGTCAGGGCTACAGATGCTGACTCTGGAACAAACAGAGGGATATCATATCACTTGGTGGAAAACAACAGCAAGAGTCATGATTATTTTCACATTGATAGTAGCACTGGGCTCATTCTGACAGCAAGAGGTTTGGATTATGAAGAAACACAGCAACACACACTGCTAGTAAGAGCTGTAGACAATGGCATGCCTTCATTAAGTAGTGAAGTTATTGTAACTGTCGATATTACAGACCTGAATGATAACCCTCCAGTATTTAACCAGCTGCTCTATGAAGCAAGCATCAGTGAACTGGCTCCCCGTGGACATTTTGTTACTTGTGTAAAGGCCTCAGATGAAGACAGTTCAGATGCAGGCAAGCTGGAATATTCCATATTAACAGGCAATGATCACATGAATTTTATAATCAACAGCAAAACAGGAGTCATCAACCTTTCAAAACTACACAAACAACCTTTCAAACCTGTCTATCATCTGAATGTATCTGTTTCTGATGGAGTCTTCAGAAGTTCGGCCCAAGTCCTCATAAGTGTAATTGGAGCCAATTTGCACAGCCCTGTGTTTAGTCAAAATGAATATGAGGTGGAATTAGCTGAAAGTGCTCCACTACATACCCTAGTAACGGAAGTTAAAGCAGTTGACAAAGATACTGGCAGCTATGGATACATCACATACCACATAGTGAACGATTTTGCAAAAGACAGGTTTTATACTAATGAGAAAGGGCAAATATTTACTTCAGAAAAGCTGGATCGTGAAACCCAAGCTGAAAAGGTAATCTTCATTAGGTTAATGGCCAAGGATTCTGGAGGAAAAGTAGCTTTCTGCACTGTCAATGTAATTCTCACTGATGTTAATGATAATGCCCCTTTGTTCCGTGCAGCTGAGTATGAAGTGAATGTTGGCTCTAACGTTCCAAAGGGCACATCTGTCATCAAGGTTTTTGCTTCTGATACTGATGAAGGCACCAATGCAGACATTGTTTATGCAATTGAAACAGATTCTGAAAGTGTTCAAGAGAACTTGGAAATTGATGAGTTGACTGGTATAATTACCACAAAAGAAAGTTTAATTGGCTTAGAAAATGAATTTCTCACTTTCTTTGTGAGAGCAGTAGATGGTGGAGCCCTACAAAAGTCATCAAGTGTTCCTGTCTACATTAGGATTCTCCCTCCTGAAGTGTTTCTGCCAAAATTTTCAGAACCATTTTATTCTTACACACTTTCTGAAGATACTCCTGTTGGAACAGAGATTGATATTATAAGAGCTGACCACACTCAGCCATTGGTATATACTCTCATTAAAGGAAACACACCTGAAAGCAACAGAGATGAGTATTTTGTGGTAGATAAGCAGAATGGTAGGCTTAAACTGGAGAAGAATCTTGATCATGAGACAACGAAATGGTACCAGTTTCCTGTGCTAGCATACTATTTAAATGAAGATTACAAAGTTGTTTCTTCAGTAGACATAAACATTCAAATAAAAGATATAAATGACAATACACCAGTCTTAGAGGCCAATCCATATGAAGCATTTATTGTAGAAAATTTGCCAGCGGGAACAAAGGTGATGCAAGTGAAAGCAGTTGACCAGGATTCTGGAATCAACGGACAGGTTACATACAAGCTAGATTCGACACAAGAGATTGATGTAACAGAATCATTTGCCATAAATGCAGAGACAGGTTGGATTACCACTCTGAAGGAACTTGACCATGAAAAGCAGAACAAGTACAGAATTACTGTAGTGGCGTCGGATCGTGCTGAGAGAACACAGTTGTCTTCTACTGCGGTTGTTGAAGTTACAGTAACAGATGTGAATGATAACCCTCCACGTTTCACGGCAGAAATTTATAAAGGCACAGTGAGTGAAGATGACCCAGTGGGAGGAGTAGTTGCAATTTTAAGCACCACGGATGAAGATTCAGAAGATGCTAATAGACAAATCAACTACTATATTACAGGTAAAAATATAGAAATTTATTCTAAAATATTTTTTTTAAAAATAGTTAATTTTGCTATACAATAATCCGTAACTAAAAATACAAATGTATTAATTAAACACCTATATACCTAAACAACTATATATTTTAACTAAGGCCCTGTTTGCCCTTGGCTTTATTTTAGAATATATCCTAGAATAGATGCCTGCTCTTCACATGCTAACATGGCTATAGCAGCTCCCAAGTGAAACCTGCCAGAGTCTACATTAGCCTGTGGACAACAGACCACTATTCTCAGATAGGGTGTTTTTCCACTGTCAGAAAGTGCCCATTTTTGCACCCATTAAGGACCCACTTGGGTGTGAGCCGGATGACCCCATTTCCACCACGGCACCCATTTAGGACACATTTGTTTCCACCACCGCTGGGGAAATCCGGATCATATGGGTACATCTCAGCCTTTAATCCAGATTTTCTGTAGACCTCATTAATGTGGCCTACAATGGGGTCTTCAGCCAGAAAATCCGGATTAAATGGAGCCTGTTCCCATGAGAAACAGGCAATGGGGTCTAGAGGCTAGGGGGAGGGGATGCACCCATGGGGGGGGGAGCCCTGAAATCCCAATTTCAAAGTGATTCCAGAGTCATTTCAAAATCATTCCAAAATGACTCCGAAGTCACTCCGAAGAGATCGGCAAACACTTCGGATAGGCTCTGGAGTTGTCAGCGCAGCCCATTCACTATTAGCGCAGACCGTGCAGACTTCCCTCCGAAATCCCTCCGAAGCTATCAGCAAAGACTTTGGAGTCTCACCGCCAGTCTCTCCGGAGGCGCTCCGGAGCGATTTCCCGCTGACATCATGGGCGCTCTGGGGCTGTCTGGCGCTGACTTCGGAGACCTTCCGAAGGGACTCTGGAGTGGCTTTGAAGTCTGTGCTGGTCTTTTCAGAGGGACTTCGAAGAGTGCACCCCCCTGTCTCCCGAAACACCTGGGGTGACGGACAGACCCCTTGGGGGTCAATGCATATTCCCCACATGGGTGCAAATGTGTTTCCATGGCAGGAAGTGTGTGTCCCGTGGAAACACACTGGGTGCTTCCCTTAATCCGGATCCCTGCTAGAAGTTACTGGGAGGTAGAATCATCATTCAGTGGCTTAATTTTGGATGCAACGAAAATGTGTTCTTGTGGGGTGGCAACATTTTATCAAGTATTCAACAGCCAGTATTGTTTATCCTTTCTTTTGAACGGTTCTGCATAAATGAAACAGTTGTTATATGGATTTTTATTTCTTAAGGATGCCTACAGTAAACAGTACTGCTTTAACACATTACCAATTAGTCTGTTACATTCTTTTTGTGTACTTAATTTCTACACAAACTAATTGTTAATCAGCTTTTTCTCCCCTCCCCCCAAAAAAACCCCTAAGGGAGCAAAATTCCTTGTGCCCCACAGTATAAAGATAGAATTTATATATCAGATACCAGTGCATGAAATACTTTAATCTGCCTACTATAAAACCTATCTAATGTTTTTAAAACTGGTAACAAAAAAGACAGTTCCATGTAGCGATAGCAATTGTATACCATTCCATAATCAGATGCATAACCTATTTGAATAGCAGCCACAGGTAGAATAGCAACAAATGTAACTTTTGCTAGACTAAAGTAAAACCTTTTAAAACATTGTCGAGTAGCATTAGTATTTTTCCAGTCCTCTGAAACAAATTTTATATTTATTACACATTTTCTGCTTAATGAAAGTTGAATGACTTTGTAATTTTTACTTGATTAGGAGGCGATCCTTTGGGACAATTTGCAGTAGAAAATGTACAGAATGATTGGAAAGTATATGTCAGAAAGCCTCTGGACAGAGAAGTAAAGGATAATTATCTGCTAAATATCACAGCTACTGATGGAATGTTTGCAACAAAAGCTGTAGTAGAAGTTAAAGTTCTTGATTCAAATGACAACACACCTGTTTGTGAAAAGGTACTAGCATGGAGTTTTAGTGTGTATTCACTTTAGCATACGACTCTGATGTATGCATATAAATTTATTTGTGACTCATGTATGCATGTATAGTCCTAAAAAACCCAATTACACCCTCTTTGAATTTTATGGTTTTATATATCAAGACATAACGATTAACATCTGGTCCTTAGAGGGTCTTAAAATTAGATAAATTCAACTTGAGGTGAGCAATAACACATGACAAATTACATCATGTCATTATTTATTAAACAAAAACTAGGCCAAAATGAAGAAGCAGTGTTTGAAAAATATATCTTGATTTTTTATTTTATTTTATTTTATTTTGCTCTTTTATAATTGTGTATAGTGTCTCATCAGGCATAGTCCAACAAAATTTCCCCTTTACTTACTCTTGTGCACATGCAGACATATACACACCAGCTTTTGAATATTAATTGACACTTTGGAGCAGCATTGAAGAAGACACAGAGGATAGAGAATAAAGTAAAGCATGTCTGACTACTGCCATAGGTCACCCTTCATGTCCCGGTGTGCTTTGAGGAAATTTGTCTTCTATTTTGTTCCACTTTTGTCCAAGTAACTTGGTCATTTGTCATCTTGTTATATGTGCATTAAACTTGTTTTGAAACACACTGTATGAAAGGAGGGGGGAAAATATACACACAGCAGAAGAAAAGTTGGAAATTACATATTTATGTTGGTTACTTAACGTTAATATGCTAGTAACTATATGCAGTTGTCTGGAGCCTTGTGAGTGGTCCTCTCAATCACCACAATACTTACTGTCTGTGAACCAGTAATTTTTACTTGGCACTGTTTGGTAATTCATAGTAACCTTGCAAATGGGATAATCTAAGGACAATATTGAATGACCCACTTTTTCATATTTTGCATCCTGCAGTTCAGAATCATTTCTAGCTTCCATTTTCCAATTCCTATACAATTACTGATCTTTTTTAAAAAAATATAAAATGCTATTTTTAAATCTTTTAGACATTGTACACTGAGACGGTTCCGGAAGATTCTCCCCCCGGTAAACTCATCCTGCAGATCCTGGCCACCGATGCAGATATTCGTTCTAATGCAGAAATAACTTACACACTACATGGTGCTGGAGCAGAAGATTTCAGGCTCAGTCCTGATACAGGTAGCGTTCTAACTTTTGAAAGTGTGACCAACTATTATGTGTTTCAGGAAATAAATTTCTAGTAAGTGTGTTCGGAATTGCAATTCTAACGCCAGTGCAACCCTACTGAGATTTCCAGCAGCAGTGCTTACTTCCCTGGTGCAAAAAGGACCAGAATACGGCAAATCACTGAACTTAAGTGAGATTTGACCATGACTGCACAATGGCTGATGTCACTTAATTTTCTAGACCCAAGAGCCAGAGTGAGTCTTGCATCAAAGTCAGTGGCAATCCGAACATAGCCCTGGGGTATTGGGGTGATATCCCACAGTACATATATCGCTGGATAATCCATTCTCTACCCAGTTGTGTGTTGTTGTTTTTAACGTGAAAGGGCTGACCTCATCTGGACAACAGTTTCAAAGATCTGCTATTTTGGAAGTGGCCACCACACATGTGCAGCACCAGACCAGAGCTAAAATGACAGTAATGCATGCGTGCAGGATGACGATCTCACTGGTAACATCATAAGGACATAATAATGTAAGGGGAACCCTGCTGGATCAGGCCACAACCCATCTAGACCAGTGTCCTGTCCCACACAGTGGCCCACCAAGTGCTTATGGGCATGTCAAGCAGAAGACAAGGGCAAAGTCTTCACCTGCTCTTGAATCCAAATAAATGGCCTTTAGAGCCATCCTGCCTGTCTCCCCAGCCTGGAGGATGTACGTAGGCATCTATTCTAGTAGCTATTGGTACACCAGTCTTCCATGAATTTGTATAACCCTTTCTTAAAGCTATCTGGGCTGGTTGCTGTTACTACTTCTTCTGACAGCAAATTCCATATACCGATGACCCTCCGGGTAAAGAAATACTTCCCCTTTTCTGATCTGACTCTCCTACCCATCAGCTTCATAGAGTGCCCCCTGGTTTGTTGTGTGATAGAGAAAATAAAATTTTTCTATACTATGCATAATTTTATATACTTCAATTAGTCCCCCTCTTAAACGTCATCTTTCAAGGCTGAAGATGCCTAGATGTTGCACTCTGATTTTGTAAGAGAAGTTCCAGTCCCTTAATAATTTTGGATGCCCTTATCTGCACATTTTCCAGTTCCATGGTATCAGTTTTGAGGTGTGGTCATATCATGGTAACAAGTAATCCCTTTTGCTTGCCCTGCATGGTTGCCCAGTTGTCTGGGCAAACAGAAGTTATTCTGGACGTTCTTTCATCTGGAATATCACTATGACTTGGGCCCCAGGTATCTAAAGGAGCGCCTTCTCCCGTGTTGACCTGCCCGCGTCTTAAGATCTGCAGGAGAGGCCCTCTTGGTTATCCCATCGCCTTCAGCGGTTAGGCGGGTCGGTACCCGGGGAGGGCCTTCTCAGTAGTGGCTCCCAGGCTGTGGAATGGTCTCCCCTTGGAGGTGCATCAGGCCCCTTCTCTGTTTAGGTTCAGGAAGGCGGTGAAGACGCACCTCTTCACTGAGGCCTTTGGCTAAATGCTGTGCTTCCCCCCTTGCAAAAAGTACTTTTTTAAAAAAACTGTTTTTGTATCATCATCGTCATTATTATTGTTATTGTTATTGATTTTAAACCTTGTACTGGTTTTAGTACAGTCTGATACAGTTTTGATATGTTCGTTTTTAAATGTTGTGAGCCGCCCAGAGACCCTTGGGTATGGGGCGGGATATAAATATAAATAAATATAAATAAATAAAATATGTCACATGCAATTTAGCTGCCATCTGAAGGGAGCCTGTGTCCATTTATCCTTTTCAAGATATTGTTCCATTATCACCTCATGTCTTGTTGAAAGCCTGAGAAGCTTTTTTCCCTCTCCATCTCATAAATCTGTTGTACATAGTCCTCCATACCCAGGTCTGTATGCTTTAATTGTCAGAAGGGCAGTTGCTGAGATTTCACGGGGCAGTCCGTAAGTACTCCTGAAATATCCTATCGGGAAAATACCCTTCAGCTGTTGGTATTTAATACAAATGGAAAAGTCAGCTCATAAGCTTTTCAGAGGCTTTTGGAACGCCTTGATTTTGCAACTTGATTTTCTCTCCCCATCTCCTCATTTTTAGGTGAGCTAAAAACGTTAGCAGTTCTTGACCGTGAACAGAAAGCATTGTATACTCTCGTGGTCAAAGCGTCCGATGGAGGAGGAAGATATTGCCAGGCTAATGTTATTCTAAATGTAGAAGATACAAATGATAATATTCCAGAGTTTACAGCTGACCCATACTCCATCACAGTGTTCGAAAACACAGAACTGAAAACTCAGTTGACAAGAGTGCAAGCAACTGATGCAGATGCAGGTATGATGAGTGGATAAGAGCTTCTAGTAAAGCCCCAGCTATATTTATTAGTTTGCTTTTTATACTGTATTTAGATTATAATTGCCTCATATGGATGGATAGATCTTTCTCTGTTACCAAATTCCAATAATTCCTTTTATAACATGTATTGCAAAACTGTGTTACACAAGTAATTGCCAGTAGTGGAAAGCAGGGGTTTAAAGGAATGTGGAGGCCTAAGGCCTTTTCGCACTACATCCGGAATGGGCCTAAGTAACTTCAGGACGCTTTCAGCATTCACACACAGGAATGCAGGAACGCGTGTAAACGCATTCCTGCGTGCCTGTGTGCGAATGCTGAAAGTGTTCAGAAGTTACTTAGCCTGGAAAGGCCGGCCAGAGGCGGGGATACGGCCCGCAAAGCTGCCTCCCATTGGGTGCGAGCATCCAAGGGGTGGGCAGTGCTGTCAGGCCACTTGCCCCGCTTTGTGCCAGCTGTACGGGGCTCAATCGAGCCCTGTGCAGCTGGCACCAAGGTACCCGGGCACCCATCGTGGGGCCCAGGGAAAGCTCCCTATGGGGTAGGACCCCTTCAGAGATCGGAGTGCATGGCTCCAGTCTCCGAAGGCTTCCCTCCCCGACCCCGATCGAGCCCATCTGCAGGGTGTAGGCACCTGGACCGAGGCGCCTACGCCACGCAGATCACCCCCACACCCCCTGCACCTCAGTAGTAAAGGCTTCTCCTGAAGCGGAGTAGAGGCTTCTCCTGGCCAGATTGACCCTGGTAGACATCTGAGGGGACCTACGAGTCTGTGGGTCCCCTCTGCTGTCTACCTGGGTCGCCGAGGCTGGTAGATGGCAGTGGGTCCCCTATCCTATCTACCAGCATCACTGTCCCGTCTACCGGCATCAGCGTGCCTGCACGATCACCAGCCCGGCAAGGCTGGTTATCAGCATGGCTCTCGCCAGCTGTGAGGCCAATTTTCGGCCAATGCTGGCAGGGGTGGGGGAGCATGTGCGAACGCTTCCCTCCCCAAACGGCCTGGGACAGTTGGAATGCACACGAACGGATGCAGAGCACTTTAAAGTGTTCTGCATCTGGAACGCGCGGAAGACATCCCAGAACAGGCTGGGACGGAAACCCGGCCGTGGCAATGTGAATGCCGCATTCCGGGCTGTCTTCTGCGCATTCCAAAACCAATAGATTCACTCTATTTCACCCTTTACCAGGCACATAAGGTCATCTCCGATGTCGTTTTTGCTTTATTTTATTTTTAAAAACCTGTGATATTATTATTTTTATTAAATTTTGCATTACTTAGAAAGTGTTTCATGCTTCCTGTTACTTTGTTAACTGCCTGCAGTAATATTTGGAAAGGTGGTATATAAATTGATTGATGATTTGATTGATAATTTATGCTTGAACTGAAAAGATATGGAACATATTTCTGAATAAAATATGCAGGAGTAGGGGTGGAGGATAAATTAATATAAAACAATATTTTGGTTAAGTTGTCTGCAATAGGAAGTTGATTTAGGGTGATTTCTGGATAGAGTCTGAATTGAAGGATTAAATTAATAGAAACAAACGCTGAATATATTATTTGTGGGTCAGAGAGAAAAGATGTGATTATGATAACCCAGATTGAAAGAAAAACTTTCCTGGGTTTGGACACTACCTACTGCTATTATGCCATCCCAAGGACTACAGATATTAGATAACAGGCAAATCAATACAGAAAACATTTATTTATTTATTTATTTATTTATTTATTTATTTATTTATTTATTTATTTATTTATTTATTTATTTATTTATTTATTTATTTATTTATTTATTTATTTATTTATTTATTTATTTATTTATTTATTTATTTATTGTTTACATTTCTATCCCACCCCATACCCAAAGGTCTCTGGGAGGGTAACAACAGATTAAAATAGAATATACATTAAAAGACATAGTTTCCCAAAGATAACATGTTCAAATGTACAATTCTGAATTAAAGAATCACACCATAATGAAATTTAAGAACATAAGAACATAAGAGAAGCCCTGCTGAATCAGGCCACAGCCCATCTAGTTCAGTGTCCCATCGCACACAGTGGCTCACCAAATGCTGATCTCAAGCAGAGACAAGGATGAACCTTTTCCTGCTCTCGAATCCCAGCAAATGGCCTTAGAAGCATCCTACTTTCTTCCCCAGCCTGAAAGATGCACCTAGGCATTCATTCTAGTAGCCACTGATACATCTGTCATCCATAAATTTGTCTAACCCTTCCTTAAAGCCATCTAGACTGGTAGCTGTTGCCACCTCTTCCAGCAGCACATCCCACAAGCCGACGACCCTCTGGGTGAAGAAATACCTCCCTTGTTGGATCCGACTCTCCTGCCCATCAGCTTCATATTAACATTAACAAAAGTGTAGCAGTCATCAAAATAAGAAAGCAAAAGTACTGAAAATTTGAAAGGCAGTTTAATAAAACAACAGTGCATCAGACAGCACTGCAGTTAAACTTAAAGATAGAGAAGAAGTTTACAAAGTAGCATCAGTCAAACTGAATAACATGAATCGTCCCATATCAGTGGTAGAACATCTTGCTGGAAAGGATAGGGTCACAAGCTTCATCCTTAGCATATTCCCAAAAAAGTTAATGGCAAACCACCACCAGATCTGCCAAGAAAACAAAATGGAGGAGTCCATGTAGGCACCAAAAATATATATATTAATAAAGCAGCAGAAGTTCTCAGAAGACCATTCAAGAGCATTAGGTCTGCAACTGTGCCTAGATTAGTCTTCATATAAAATGTAATTTTGGGCTGAACTTTATCAGAAGTATGTCTCAAGTTTTTAATATAGGAAGTGTTCCTCCCTTAGTTACTTTATAAGCAAGCTATCTAGGACTTCAGGAGCAATGTCATGGGAGTTAATGCATTTGAAGATGCTATTAAGAGATTTCTTTGTTCTAATCTTAGGATTGAATCAGAAGATACACTATTCGTTGATAGATTCTGCAGATGGACAGTTTTCTATTGATGAATTTTCTGGGATTGTTTGCCTTGAAAAACCTTTGGATCGGGAGCTGCATGCTGTATATTCTCTCATTCTGAAAGCTGAAGATGAAGGTTCTCCTAGAAGACTGTCTTCCACTAGTACTCTCGTGGTTTCTGTTTTGGATATAAATGATAACCCACCTGTTTTTGAGTACAAAGAGTATAGTGCAACTGTATCAGAAGACACAGTGGTTGGAATGGAGGTTCTTCAGGTCTATGCTGCTAGTCGGGACATTGAAGCCAATGCTGAAATCACCTATTCAATAGTTAGTGGAAATGAACACGGAAAATTCAGTATTGATTCAAAATCAGGTAATCATATAACATGGCTAATCATCAGGAAAAACAATCAGCTGTTTTATGCTTGGTTTCCCCTTTGCAAGGGTACACTTTGTTAAAATTAACAGATTAGATAAGTTTATTAATTTCGATCACATACAATAAGGGCTAATTTATTCAAGAGCCTGTGGAAGGTAATAAGATACTATTTACCTTGATGAAATACTGATTATGCTTGTAATTCTGTACATTTCATTTGTTTATCTTCATTTTTTGTACTGTTTTGCCTTATGTAATATTATGACATTGCTGTTTGTTTAGACAACCCTTGAATTGTTATGTGTCCAATATTTTAGCAGTCTTTGGAACGTTCTTGCAAAAGCAAATGCACATAAGGCACCCTGGAGCTATTTGTTGTAAGACTTAAATGTCAATTGAAAATGCTGCACTGGCAGCACTGGTTTGAGTGCTATCCTATGTAAGATGCTTTTTAGCCTTTAAAGAACAAAAAGATATGTGAACACAACTTAATAGTATCCCTGGCCCATACTTCTACCCCACATCATAAGGCCACATCATTTTGCCTTGAAAGGGAGGTAATTTTTTTAAACAATCCTATACCTTCTCCAGGAATGAAAAATGAAGCTACTAAATGGTAATCCAACACTAGGGGTGTTTTTCCACTGTCGCTAAAAGTACCCATTAAATATCCATTAATGGGTACGTAATGACATTTTTGTACCCATTAATGGGTACTTATTGGGTACTTCTAGTGACAGTGGAAAAACACCCTAAGTTAGTAATGCCTGTTCTGCAGAAGATACATAGGAGATCTAATCTTAGAAGTCCTGCTCCAATTTATAAGAAACTTCTCTTATTCTGATTATTCCACATTTGCTATAGTGCTTTTGATTAGACCCAATAGACTTCTGAAAGAACAAATAAAGTTGCTTAATCTTTAATATGTCAATAATGTCAAAGTTCTAGTTGATGTGGTCATCTATCCACTTTAACAGAACACTGTCTGACAACTGATTCTTTTTGTAGGTTCTATTTTTATTATTGGAAATCTTGATTATGAGATGTCCCCTGAATATTACCTAACAGTGGAAGCCACAGATGGAGGAACACCGTCACTTAGTGATGTTGTAGCAGTGAATATAAATGTAACAGATATTAATGACAACGCTCCAATATTTAGTCAGGATACTTACACAGCCGTAATTAGTGAAGATGCTGAAGTTGAACAGTCAGTTATCGCAGTATGTACTTTCATTTTCTTTCCCTACCAATTATCTTACTTTTTCTGAATCTTTTTTAAAAATTGAACTTCTGTAAGGGGGCAAGTGAGAATGTGTTGCTTTGTTTTTGAAATGTTATTCAAGAAAGAGTACAGCAACGTGGAAACCCCTAAGCTCTTGTAATGATTATGTAATCCATTCTGCATTATGAATGCATTTTCATCAGGGTTTCTTGAATATTTGTTTGGCTCTCATTCCTTTGACCTTAAAATGGAGTTTGTTTTGCTTCTTTTGTTTTGTTCTTGCCTTCACTGGTATGCAGTAAGACACTGTAAGGAGCAGCTGGGTCTGCCTCGACTAGTCTTAAATGACAATTCTTCCTTTCCTAGGTAATGGCTGCTGACCCTGATGGGCCTTCAAATAATCTCATCCGGTATTCAATTATAGATGGTAACCAAGGAAGCCCTTTCACAATTGATCCCTCCTTGGGTGAAATTAAAGTAGCTAAACCTCTTGACAGAGAAAAGGTAAGATCTTAAATTTTGAAATGTAGAGCAGAAAGTTCCAATTCTGTAGCTACATAATAGCAACTTATTTTACCAGTGTGTTCATGCAGGGTGAACTTAATCCTTATCAGTTCCCATGAAAGACTTTTAATTCTAATTTAAAACAACTCAGAGATAGCCTTGTATGCCATTCCCACATGTACCCTTTGCAAACCACTGCTGAATTTCAAATTGCCAGAAATGATTTAGGGTCTACATCTGTAAAAGTACTTTGCTCTGTACTTTTAATAGAACCTCCTAAAAGGGTGCTTTTAAAAAAAATGGCCTAATGCAGCTGAGAGAAGACATTTTGGGCTAATATGCAGTATTACTCTTTTAGACAGTTCTTAGTGAGAATTGATTTATTTGTGTTTTTATCCTACTTTATACCATAAGGTCTAAGGATGGGTTACAATCAGTTACGTTGATTAAACTTAAGGTCTTTCTGCTCTCTTTGTGCTGTGATCTGGTCCAGACTAGCCCATGCACAAAAGCTCCTGAGCTAGCCTCTAAAGGCTATGGAGGACTAGGAATGAGGGTTCCTAGACTTACAGCTTCAGGGAACCCATTTCAACAGTGCTCTTTGGTGTACCGATAAAATAGGTCCCCAGTAATCTAGAAAATAAAGGCATACCTCGGTGTTCTGGGCTGGCTGGAGCTGGTACACCAATAGCGACTGAAGTTGAGAACTACTGGTAATCCAGATTAGGATCTCTCTGAACTGGATTACTGTCAGTCTTGTGCAGAGGGAATATACCAGTGGTGGGCAGAACCTCACTGGTCTGCACTAATATGTAGACTGATGAGGCTCTGAAGAGGACCAGAGGGGATCCTGTTCTGCAAAGTCCAGAAACAGTATATGCATATACTGGACTCAATGCTCTATTGCTTTATTCTTAACCTGGGGTTTTGGGACCACCAGGGGTCCGCATAAGGCCAGCGGCACTGTTAGGTTGGGGATGGCCAGGAGATGCAAGGCAGGGGATGAGTGGGGGATGTAAGGTGGTTGGGTGGGAATCCACAGCAGCAAGTTATGTTAAGGGGGTCCACTGTGAAGAAAAAGCTTATTGGAAACCTGACCTATTGGATATGAATAATAATATTTTTTTTTCTTTTAATATTTGTGTTTGTATTTTATTGCTAAGATCTCAGGGTACACTTTGACAGTTCAAGCTTCAGACAATGGGAATCCACCTAAGGTCAACACAACTACTGTCAACATAGATGTATCTGATGTAAATGACAACCCACCACTTTTTTCAAAGGAGAATTACACTGTTATCATACAGGTAATTTGTAAACTTTTCTACATTGATACCTGTTTGCCACAATAATCTGCAAAATGGTTCTGTTGTACCATTAATAAACAGTTGAAGGACTTCTCCATGAGATCCATTAATGATAAATGTTGCTGTCAAAGTCATAATATGTATAAAATGTTGAATAATTAGGTGCATCATCTAATTCAATAAATAAGGCTGCATCCAGACACCAGTTACTTATTCTGCGATATTTCCATTACAGCTACCTTTTTCCTATTAATATTGTGATGTTTTTCCTCTGCTTTTCCTGTCCTGGGATATTCAGCTGTGCCTCTATTCTGTTGCCCTCCTGTTTTCCTGCTGAAAGTGATTGAGAAAGAGATATTTTAGGAGATTTTGAGCTCTGTAACCATTTGAAGGACAGTTTTCAAAACAAACTAATATATCGTTTACTTTGCCCATTGATTTTAATAAAAATGACATAAATGGGGGGAAAAAGGTGCACGAGCCAAAATAACATAACAAAGTGATATTAAATATCACTAGCAAAACAGATCACTGTAATGAAATTCTTGGATAAGTCCGGTATACTTCTAAACCAGAACTGACATGCCACATGAAGGCTAGATTTAAAATATGAGGTGGCGGTGGAGTTTTCAGGAAGGAAGAACACTGGAAGGTCTGAATGCCAAATAGTGACCATTCATCTTATGTTTAACCAATGAATATCAAAGTCGATTAGTTCACAAATGACTGTTCTCATTTTCTCTGAACTGAAATAAAAATGCTTCAAATGATTGTTTGCTTTAATTCTAAACTTTATAGAACCAATTTTTTTCTCTTGTCTCTGATCTTAACTCATTTTAAGACCACAAAGAGATTAGAATTAAATGTATTGCATCTGAGTTTTTGATTTCATTACAGAAAAAAAAAATTAGAGTCTCTGCTTGTGCCAGCAGATGGATTTGGACATGCTAGGGTTACAGCATAAATGTACAAGCCAGACAAAGAACTGGAGACAGTAAGCTTTGTCCTTCTTTAACCAGATAGGAAATGCAATGACAGAGAGATTAAAAGATTTACTTCACAAGAAGTTTATGACACAGACAGGAAGTAATCCTGGATCTTTTGACTGTCATTTATTTGATATATAAGCACTGACCTAAGGTTCAGCTTACCTCAGCACTGGCCATTCCAGAGAAATCACAGCAAACTCTAATTTAGCAACTAAAGCAAATCTGTGTTTCTCTACATTTGTTTTCTGTTTATTTTTCATGTATGCCTATCATAGTTGTTCATAGATTCTTTGTACTGAATCAGATATTTATCACTTAAAGAAAATAAACACACATTAATAAAACTGTTTATCAAATACTCAGCTATATTCCATCACAAGTTTAAAATACTAAAGCTTAAGAGGAAGGCATATAAAATTAATATGCAGAACATTGTTCCTTTGAGAATATTTAAAGGTGATATATATATATATATATAAAATTTTTAGCTGAAAATCTGTGGGCATTTATGTACTTTCTTTTCCTGGTTGAGTCCAGCAGGACCTAGCCAGATTGGAGCTGGCCTAACAGCTAGGCTGTTCCTACTTTCCAGAATAGATTGTTGGAACCAGCTTCCCTGTTCTCCAGTGGCTAGGAACTAAAGTTCCGAGCCTAGGAACCCCAGGCAACCCATTTTGGCAGTGCAATTTTGTTCACCGCCAGAATGGAGCCCCCTGCTAAAACTGGCCCCTGAAGGCATGTGCCCTTCTGTATGCCTTATGGGCTGGTTTCTTGTGAGTAGGATGCCAGTAGACCTTTTTAGCCACTGTTCCAATCTAGGTGGCTATTCGAGGGGGATGTGGCATCCAAATGTGGTAGATGTGCCCTAAGATTATTCCTTTTTGGAATAGAATCTTTGAAGAGATTAATGATATAATGGAATTGGATATTAATATGTACCTGGAAACAGCATTGTTACAGATTTATAGAGAACAAAACATACAAGAAAATAAAAGATATATGCTGAGTCAGTTGCTTAGGGCGGCACTGGCAACTATAGCTGTATCATGGAAATCAGCAGATAAATGTAATTTGGAAATGTGGTACTATTATATTGTTGATCAGTTTAGATACAATGTATATAGACAAAAGAGACTGAAATGTATGGGCGTGAGTATAAGAATTTCTGCTGAAACGGCTCGGGAAAGGCTATGTTTATACACCACAAGACAAGACAGAAATAACAAACTGATAGATAATGTTACGAAATTTCTTATGAGTCTGGGTTGAAGTAAATTGTATTAATTTTATTTCACTTGGGGGGGAGGAAATTGTAAAAATTGTGTTTTGTATTACATTTGGTAAGAAATGAAGTTTTGTAAAATATGTAAGATAACACAATAAAAAAGTAAAAAAAAATAAAAACAAACCGAATTCTGATTTTACAACTCTCTCTTTTTTCTTTTGGTGTTTTTTTTTCTTTTATAGGAGAATAAGCCTATTGGGTTTAACATCCAGGAACTGGTAGTAACAGACAAGGATTCTTCTCACAATGGGCCACCTTTCCTTTTCACACTTGTTGCTGGAAATGAAGACAATGCCTTTGAACTTAACCAGCAAGGAATACTTACAACAGCTAAACAACTAACACGTAAAGTGAAAGATCATTATTTACTACAAGTTAAGGTAGGTATTGATTAAAGATACACAGTTATTTCTTACTACTCACAGGTTGTGTATTCATAAGCAACTGTTTGATAATAGAGCTCAATATTATCATGAACCTCAAAAAATAGCTGTTTTTGTTTTTGTTTGTTTGACTTTTAAGTAATGGGTAGTATTTAAAATGAACAGTTTTTCATTATTACTGAATTTTGGGATTCACAGTGTTTTCCCAGGACTTAATCCTCATAAATAACAAGGAATATCTTTGATAATGGCCCCATGTACGTGCTTGTTTTAAATTATTTTTACAACTATTGTAAACAGCTTTTCTCACATTCTTAGAGTGACTTGAATTAAAAAAGCAAAATAATGTTGGCATTTGGAGATACGTTTCAAATAGTGATTCATGTAATATTCATCCACCTGAGACACAGTAAAATGATAAAAATAAATAATACAGTTGAGTTCCTTTGCTCTGATCAAGGAAACTACTTGTGGAAGAAATTCCTCTTATGAGCAAAACAGTTTTATCTGTTAGAAATGTCCCTAAGCTGCAAATATACAGATGAAGGAACCAAAACAAAAGCTCATATTTTTAGTTATATTATGGGAGGAATAAAGGAAATTCCTACTAATTCCCAAATTAGATGGAATGCTTAACACATGTAGGAAGCAGTAGTTGGATAACTTGTATTTCAAGAAAAAACATAGTCTAAATAATTTTGTGTGCCCAGAAATGGCTTGTTTGAATTTGGATTTTGAAGGGAAACCGTGTACTCCAGGTGCCATCTGCAGTTGGAGGAATGTTATTGCATTAGCAGCACTTTTTAGGGGATTTGGAGAACATTCAGAATAGGTGCCTAGAAGCATTATTTTCTACTCCATACCATCAGACTTTTAATTAGAATTATGTAGTATGGGCAATTCTTAATGAGCTAAATATCTAATATAAATTCTGGACATCAGTTTACAAAGTAAGTAAAGATACCAGCAACAAACTGTCATATTAAAATGGTGCAATCTGAGGGATTTCCGCACTGCAACGCGTTCCAAACGGAACGCGTTCAGGCGGAAAGCTTAAGACAGCTCCCGGCGCTTTCACCTTTCACACACAGACGCGCCAGAACGCGTGTAAACGCGTTCCGGCGCGTCTGTGTGCGAATGCTCAAAGCGCCGGGAGCTGTCTTAGCCGGCAAAGGCCGGCCAGGGGCGCGGAGACAGCCGCGGAGGCAGATCGGCAATCAGCTGATTGTCAAACAGCTGATTGTCGAAGCCGCGCCGGCGTCGGAGGCGAGCCCGCAGCTGTTCGGGAGACAGAAGCAGGCGCGAATGCTTCTCCTCCCGAACGCCTGCGGGCGGCTCGTCCGCGTTCGAACGCATGTAGAGCACTTTAAAGTGCTCTACATTTCGAACGCGAGAAAGACAGCTGCGGACACGTCGGAGCGCAAGCCCCGCTCGGGCAATGCGGATGCCGTGTCCGCAGCTGTCTCCCACGCGTCCCGTTCAGCCCCGTGCGAAAACGTCTCTGTTTTCACCCATGATCAGGTCTAGAGGTCTCACATCTCTGTCATATATATATATATATATATAAATACATTTAAAGTCATTGGATTTCTTAACCCTCTGTTTTGCAAGACAGGCAATTAGTTTTGCATTCTATGCATATGAAATATGACTGTTTGGCTTTCCTTGTGCACACAAATTTCCTACTAGTTTTTCAACATATAGGAGCTCTGTTTGTTGTAACTTAGCCTTTGCTGTCAAAACATACAATTATGGTTTATGTCAACTTTTTTTTTTAAGAATCTGGTGAAACATCAATAACTCACAATAAACCCTTATAAGAAATATATCCTTTAGTTTAAAAATAAAATAAAATTTGGAATAAAAATACAATTTTGGAATGCACCTTTGCAATAAAATTTTAACTTTTGTACCAATTTTCACTAGGTGGCTGATAATGGAAGACCTCAGTTGTCATCTTTGGCTTACATTGACATTAGAGTTATTGAAGAAAGCATTCATCCACCAGCAATTCTGCCTTTGGAAATCTTCATCACAGTCTTTGGGGAAGAATATTCTGGTGGTGTGATTGGAAAAGTGCATGCAAATGATCAAGATGTTTATGATACCTTAACATACAATCTGGATCCCAAGATGGAATCCCTTTTCTCCATCTCTAGCACAGGTGGCAAGCTAATAGCTCATCGGAGATTAGATGTAGGGCAATATCTCCTGAACGTTACTGTTACAGATGGGAAATTTACTACAGCATCTGTTATTGCAGTACATATCAAACAAATCACACAGGAATTACTGAACCACAGCATAGCTATCCGTTTTGCTAGCCTTGCTCCAGAAGAATTCATTGGTGACTACTGGCGCAATTTCCAAAGAGCTTTAAGGACCATCTTGGGAGTCAGAAGAAATGACATACAGATTATTAGCTTGCAACCCTCTGATCCTCAAACAAACCTTGATGTATTGCTGCTTGTTGAAAAGCCCGGTAATTCTCATCTTTCAACCAGAGCCATGCTCAACAAAATCAACTCCTCTGTAGCTGACCTTGAAGAGATTTTGGGTGTCCGGATACTTAATGTTTTCCACAAACTTTGTATGGGCTTGGATTGCCCTTGGAAGTTTTGTGAAGAAAAGGTGACACTGGATGAGAATGCCATGTCAACTCATAGCACAGCTAGGCTTAGCTTTGCCACTCCTCATCACCAGAGAACTGCAACTTGTCTTTGTAAAGGTAAAGATATTATGATTCTTTGTTGTGAGTAATGTTTGATTTTTAGTTACTGCACAGAGCTTCGTAGTTACAAGTCTAGGTGTTAAGCACATTAATCAGTGGTGCTCCTGCATAGGGGTGAGTACGAATGCAATTTTCAGGATTCGATTCGATTCAAATACCTGAACATTCAATTCAATTCAAATCTTTAAAATTCAAATTTAACCAAATTCAATTCAAATTAAGCAAATTCAGATCTATTTGTTTGTATTTTTTTTCAAATTTGTTCTTACAAATGTTGACAACATTCATATGTGCCTGTATGCACCATTACACATCCCGTACACATCTGTACACATCCGAGTGCGTCCCACAGTTATTCTGTTTCCAAACTGTTTTGTCCGTACAGATGCAGGAAAGATGCATATCTGCAAGTACACATTGTGTACAAACCCATACACATGTGAATGTCTGGATAATTCAGACAAATAGATTTGAAATTCAAAATTCATTTGCATCTTTAAATTCGAATTTACGGACATTCGATTCAAATTCAAATGTTGAGATTTGGGCAGAAGCAGTCTTTGAATATTCATGCACACCTTACTCATGTAAGGTATTTGTATACCAATTTTTCAGGTGAACATAATAAAGTGATATTTGTAGAAGTTTTTAAAACAAGTATATGTTAGAAGTATTCAGTAGCCAGGGCTAATAGACCACTTACATATACACATCCATTTTGAAACCTTGATCTCTCTAGAGTTCAAGTTGTAGGGATGGTTCCATTTTCTTTTCTATTTTTTTTTTTGCAGATGGAAGGTGCCCCCTTCTCAGTAATGTCTGTGAAGGAAATCCATGTCCTGATGGTACTGAATGTATAGCAGAGCCTAGAGAAGGAAAATACACTTGTGTTTGTCATGGAAGCAATACTGCTCAGTGCCCTGGTAAGGATTTAAGTCTCAGTGTCTTTTGATTGAAGCATTCTTGCCCAGAAATGCAGGTTTGAAAATTGTGCTTGTCTGTCTTCATTGTAAAGTTTCAGCTGGACCATCCATTACTTTCACTGGAAGCAGCTATGTGAAGTATCGTCTCATGGAGAATGAAAACAAAGAAGAAATGAAGCTCACTATGAGACTTAGAACATACTCTACTCATGCAGTTGTCATGTATGCCCGAGGAACTGACTACAGCATTTTAGAGGTGGGCAGATTTAAATGCTAAAAGCCTTTAATTATACAAATTGTAAATGTTACTTAGTTAAACAAACTGAGATTTTCCATTCATATTCTTAGAAAGTCTATCGGTTGCACAGTTCATTCATGGACTCAGTGGTTGGCATAGCCCTTGCTGTCCTGTTCTCAAACCTACTTTGGAGATCTTGTGAGACATGTCTGATTTTTAAAGAGTTTAACAAATATATATATAAAAAATAGAATGCCTTTCAGTGCTTCCAAAGAAGGTTTGGGAGTAGAGTGGGATGTCAATCACCTATACAAACCTATGGCAAAATCCACCAATTTTCTGACGGGGTCAGCTTCCTTGGTTCACATAGGGTTAATCTCTGCCTGCCCTGTCATTTGACTGAGAGGTGGAGCTTTTTTGTCCCTAGTATATAGGTACATGCCCCTCAGAAATACCCCAGTTCATTTCTCGGTCGCCTTTTATGTTTGATCTACATTCAGTGGGGCTTCAGCTACTTTCATTTTTGCTTATCCCTCTGTTTGGATCCATTCAGCATTATCTGCCTTTTCTCCGGCTTCTACTTACCCTGCAGACTCTTCAAGTTAGTTTTAAAGGGGGCAGTATAAGGACACCACTCCTTTTCTCCTGCTTCTCCTTCATGGGAGGGTACAGCCTCACCCAGTACCTCCCAGAGTGCCACACCATCCTTCTCCCTTTCCTTTCACAGAATAGCCACCCAGCAAGAGCTGTTGCCTGGCTCTTTCCCAGATAAGGGCAGTACACTCAGCCCACAACAGACCAAAGAAATCTCAGAGAACTCAAGGTAGCAGGTGGAAAATTCCCCATCACTGGCTCTTCACTTCACAAATTTCCACTATTATATTGTCAGCTGCATTTATCTATGGGCAGGGTGGGGACTCATTTATTTTTTATATGTATATTTTATTTTATTTTATTCTGTGTTGCCTTTCCATTTGCTTAGCTTCATCATGGAAGACTGCAGTACAAATTTGACTGTGGAAGTGGTCCTGGAATTGTGTCTGTGCAGAGCATTCAGATAAATGATGGCCAGTGGCATTCTGTATCTCTTGAAGTTGATGGAAACTATGCCAAACTTATTCTAGACCGAGTACACACTGCATCTGGTATTGCTCCAGGTACTCTAAGAACACTAAACCTGGACAACCATGTATTCTTTGGTGGCCATATTCGACAACAGAGTGCAAGGCATGGGAGGAGCCCACAGGTTAGCAATGGATTCAGAGGCTGCATGGATTCCATTGTACTTAATGGTCAAGAACTGCCTCTAAACAGCAAACCACGGAGTTATGCACACATGGAAGAATCTGTGGATGTATCTCCTGGATGTGTGCTGACTACTACAGAGGATTGTTCAAGCAGTCCTTGTCAGAATGGAGGGCTTTGTAATCCACTACCCAATGGTGGTAAGTATTATAATTCGAGGAACAACCAAAAATCCCCCAAAAAACCCCAAACAAACACACCAAAAGTGACCAAACAAACAATTGGGTTCTATACCACAAGAAAAAATATTTGTAATATTTACTAAAAGGGTTACAATGACCCCACTGATAATGCAAATAATAAATGCACTGATAATGCAAATAATAAATGAACTAAATCAAATAATATAATATAAAGCACCAAAATTAAAAAACTCACCGTAAGAAAAACAATTGTGGAATAAAAAGTAAACCACAAGCCACAGCCAAAAGGTATATTAAAATCAAAGCAATTAAGAAAATATAGATAAAATATAGATAAAAATAGGCCAAACGCATTTCGACTAGAAAAGTCTTCTTCAGTGGCCAAGTATTATAATTCTTCACAGTTATTTTTTAGTTTAGTCAGTTACATGATGGCCAGATGATGAAATTCATCTACCTAAAAAAGAGGTGGGTTCTTATTTTCCTTCTTGATCCAAAATGAATTTGAAAATTTCAATCCAACTAAAGTGTGGTATCCACACCTCAGGTGTATTGCCAGGGGACAACGATTCTTATTTGCATAAAATATGCAGGGCTCTCATATAAAATTGTATTGATTCTACCCCTGTTTTCACCATTGTGTTTGATACAGCAAGCGTATTCTTGGATTGAGAACCTCTAGTATTAGTTGTATATAATGGGCTCTAGAATTGTTAGTTGGCCATTTAAAAACTTTCTTCGTTTGGGGAATAAATGATTTAAAATGCCCCATATAGAGGTTATTTAATATATTTTAATATAGATTCTTACCAGTATGATCCTTTTCCTGCTTCTCCCAGTAAATAAATAAAAAAAAATTCATATGGCACCAGTAGCTCGAATCAAATGAGGCCCTAGAACCCTGTTGGAGTCACACCTTTTCATTCCCTTGGAAACAAATTTAAATTTCAGGAAATGTTTATCTCAGCTTTATATAATACTAGTTGGTTATCCATTTAGAGTTGGTGGGCCATTTGGACAGTCACACTGTAGGCCAGGCTGGTTATCCGAAGAGGCTGATTATCTGAAGTGCCAAGTGGGGCATCTTTTTGATGGCTGCTTCCTACCCAAGATCATTCTGGCTGTTGCTTTGGATAGAGGAGGTTGTGGTAGCATCTCTTGCATCTGCATTATGGTACAACAGAGGGGGGAAAAGAGCTGAGTGGCCATAATCACAGCCCCTCAGAGAACGTGTACCAGATGCCACCACTATAACACTGCAAGCCTTTTGCCAGGTCAGCTGGCTGCTGCTAGACACTGCCTCTCACAGGTGACCTATGTGAGGACAATGTGCAAGAGCCCTGTCATCTATCAGGGAACCTGGCCTAGTCTAGAGAATGGCAGTCAGGGCAAGGACCAGCATGGCGCAGAGAACTGACATGATAACAGTGCCTTAACCCTCCTCTTCTTGTGAACCGAGCAATAGACAAAAGCTGCATTGTCTTGTAATATGAGAACTATAAGGCCCCGGAGCTTGCAGGACTTGACAGTCTGCACATGGGCACCCTATTGCATAGCCATGCGAACTATGGTCCCACACACAGAGGGTCAACAGAATTATGTATAAAGTATATGCAAAATTGTTTGGGGCATGATGCTATTTGAAATACTCCAGTTGTTTTGTGACACACCAAATCACCTTGATACTCTTCCCCCCGAAAAGGATGGAAAATGTAATGTTCTTTAAATGTGAGGATATCTTGACTGCTGAAGTGATGTTACTTTTATGTTACGGTCATCTTATTCTGTGACTTAGTTTGCAGCCTATACTACGTTAGCTGTGTGTGACCTTTCAAAGCCACCTGAACTCTACTTTCCATGCATTACTTACACTATTTCTTTGCTTTATAACGCTAACAGCATTTTTGCGTTGTGTTTTTACTCCAGGTTACTATTGTAAGTGTGCAGCTTTATTTATGGGTACACACTGTGATATAAGCATCAACCCATGTGCTTCCAACCCTTGCCTTTATGGTGGTACTTGCATAACAGTCAATGATGATTTCATCTGTCAGTGCAGAGGACTGTACACAGGCCAGAGGTAGAGCTTCTTTTCTATTACCATACAGTTCCATATACATTAACTTCCCAAATTATGCTTTATCTTTAGACTATCCCATTTCTATAGAATCCCATTTATATTTGCATTTTCAAAAAAAAAAACCCTATAGTGCTGAGACCCCTGTTGCAAATTGAGAGTCACTAGGGAACCCATATTGGCCACAGTTTAGGCTGAATTGGCTTTTTACCCACAATTCATCCTATTTATCAGCCTTGTGTGAAAGACTTCTTATATCCATGCTGCTCCGTTTACTGGTCCCACAGGTATTTGAGCACAAGGTTCAGCTGGACATCGATTGTCCGTGAGCTCATCTTTGGCCATTATGCTTGTTGCTGCTGTCGTTAAAAGAACATTGATACATTATACTTCCTTCTTTTTTTCCAGGTGTCAGATTGGTCCGTATTGCAAAGATAACCCATGCAAAAATAGCGGCAAATGTATTGATAGCTTAGACGGGCCTGTATGCGAATGTGAAACAGGTTTTCATGGAGAGAGGTGAGTGACTTTATATTATTTGTAATTTTTACAAGGCTTAGCAAGATGACATAAATAAGTCTGAGCAAAAAAACAACAACAACAAGTACAGAATATTCCTGGCTGTCTAGTTGGATCCATCGTGGAGAAGTAAACTACTTATTTGGCCAAGGGCAGCGGCAAGTTGATTCTAAGCAAGACATATTGCAGATGATATTTCTGCACTAAAAACACAGAGCCTAAACAATTTTGGGGTCACCCCATCCGTCAGCTCTCTTCGAATTTGGTTAACTTATATCAGATATTCTTTATTTTTTTCTTTGTACTCTGATCCATAGGAGATCCAGTCCATAATAATCATATAATTGGACAGATATTGAGCTGATCTGTAACAAATGGAAGTTCCTCCCCCAACTGTGTGCCAGTTCATAAGTGTCATTTGAAGCCCACTCCATGCTGGCAAATATCCGATATGACTCATTTTAGCTTTTACGACATTCCTACTGTCCTAAAGATTTTGGTAAAAAAGCTAGACTTAAAAAAATATAGCAGTATTTATAATGACAATATTAATACAGAAAGAAATTGGCCCTTACATTTTCAAGTCCCAAGTTAAAACATTTCACACTGCTTTTAATAAGAAAACATTATATATTGTATTATTTAGTAATGTGTCTAATATGTCACAGTCATGACACTAGATTTCTCTACCAATTATATTATCTTTCTGACATGAGATATTGCACCATCATTCACACTTTGCTCCTAATCTCTAGGCTGTGACCATTAAGTTTAGAGTAAGGATGTGCCGAACCACTTCTCTAGGTACTGGCGTTATACTGACTACTCAGTCCAAGGATACTCAGCTAAATCCTTCAGGGACTCAGCCCTATTCGGCTTTAAAAAACTTAACACTTCACATATTAAGTTGTACGTTCTGAGATGACAAGCAAGGTAAATTTCCTTTTGTTCGCCACAAAGGAGCTAGTGTTATAGATTATTCTATGGTGTTAGGGAATGTTATTCCTTACAGAAACACCTTCAAAATAAAGTTTAAGACTGATAGTGACGATCAACCTCTTACACTGAAATTACATTTAATTACATTTACACTTAACTGAATGTTTACTCTGATCCAACCCATGCTTCTACACAATCCATCTATTCCAGACCCACTAGTCTGGATTAACTCACAGTAAGTACAGAAAAGACAGATGCCCTCGGCCTCTCCACCATTTCCTCATTTTGTGCCCACTGACTCTCTGGGTGTTTTTCCACTGTCAGAAAGTACCCATTTTTGCACCCATTAAGGACCCATTTGGGTGTGAGCTGGATGATCCCATTTCCACCACGGCACCCATTTGGGACCTGATTGTTTCCACTGCCGTTGGGGAAATCCAGATCAAATCGGTACTTTCTGCCCTTTAATCCAGATTTTCTGTAGACCCCATTAATGGGGTCTACAATGGGGTCTTCTGTCAGAAAATCCGAATTAAAGGGAGCCTGTTTCCACAGGAAACAGGCAATGGGGTCTAGAGGAGGCTAGGGGGAGGGGATGCACCCATGGCGGGGGGGAGCCCCGTAGTCCCAGCTTCGGAGACATTTCAAAATTATTCCGAAGTGACTCCGAAGTCCCGCCAAAGAGATCAGCAGAGACTTCGAAGCCGCTCCGGAGTCCCTTTGGAGAGCCTCTGAAGTCTGCACTGATCTCTTTGGAGAGACCGGCGGCAAGACTCCAAAGTCCCTCCGAAGCGATCGGCACAGACTTCGGAGTCTCGCCACCGGTCTCTCCAAACAGATCAGCACAGACTTCAGAGCCACTCCGAAGGGACTCCTGAGTGGCTTCGAAGTCTCTGCCGATCTCTTCGGAGAGACATCGGAGGGGAGTCCACACGGTCTGCGCTAATAGCGCACGGACCGCAATGACAGCTCCAGAGCCTCTCTGAAGTCCATGAGGATTGCTTCAGAGGGAGTTCGGAGTCATTTCTAAATGATTTCGAAATCACTCCAAAGCTGGGACTTTGGAGATCGCCCCGTCCCCCGTCCCCAGAGACACCTGGGGTGATGGACCGACCCCTTGGGGGTCGATCTGGATTCCCCACATGGGTGCAAAGGTATTTCCACAGCAGGGGTGTTAGCACCCATTGCTAATGGGTGGTACACTTCCTGTGGAAACACATTGGGTGCTTCCTTTAATCCGGATCTACTAGATCCGGATTAAGAAATGTACCCATTCCTTAGATCCGGATCTTCTTAGATCCGGATCTAAGGGCTGCGGTGGAAAAACACCCTCTGGCTCATACTCTGTTGTCCCCCATTGTAACCCATTATCACTCCATCACATCTATGGGCTCCTGTTTTCTTTTTGCTAGTTGCACAGTCTTGGAAAGACCACAGCATTTACTAACATAGTAGACCTTCTGGAATAGAAGACTACAAGTTCTCTTAGTAGGCTTAGTATGTGTACATCCAGTTCCTCAGGGTTTGCAGGAAGTTGTTGCAGATACTACATCCATGCACAAGGTCTTTCTGTGAGGATTTGTACTCCTCCTCTAAAGAAAGTGTGTATGGCTGGTGACAGCAGAGCAGTGTAGACATCAGGAAACAAGAGTTTAATCAAGACAGACCTTATTTAATCCAAAATAAAGCATGGATAATCTTAAGTAAAATGTCTGGATGTGCTTTTCCCTGGATTATCGAAATAATGTAGATTACGTAAATCCTATCTGGATGAAGTTCGGGTAGGAGCCTACTTATATGATAGGTGGCATGGTGGGGTGTTGTCTAAAACATGGAGGAACACACAGTGGAAAAGAGGGATTATGGGTGGTATAACATGAGAAGATGGCAAGGTGCAATCTAGATACCATATCCAAGGTCCTGCTAAAATACTCTTGTACATCAAGGGCATGCTACATTCTTTTGCTACATTTATTTTTTTTTAAAAAAATCAGATGTCGTTAACAGTGATTCATTTCTTTCTTGTTTTTTCATGTTCTTTACAGGTGTTTAGCTGATGTTGATGAATGCACAGAAAACCCTTGCCAGAATGGTGCTGTCTGTGAGAATACTTATGGTGCTTATAACTGTAACTGTAGCCATGGATTTGAAGGAAAACACTGTGCTCAAGTTGTCAACAAATATGTTTCAACTTCCTGGAACATTAGTTTAGGAGAAGTTATTGGAATTATCATTTTTATAGCGGGAGTCTTCATACTGGTTGGGATTTTTGTTTTCTTTCGTCAGCTATTCAGACGGAAGAAGAAAAGTCAACCTGAACCTGAAGACAAACATCTAGGAGCAACTACAGCATTCTTGCAAAGGCCATATTTTGATTCAAAACTGAATAAAAATATTTATTCTGACATTCCACCCCAGGTGCCTGTCCGTCCCATTTCATATACTCCAAGCATCCCTAGTGACTCAAGGAACAATTTGGACAGAAATTCTTTTGAAGGTTCCACCATTCCGGAGCATCCAGAGTTTACTACTTTTAATCCAGATTCTGTGCATGGTCATAGGAAAGCAGTGGCCGTGTGCAGTGTGGCCCCTAATCTGCCTCCCCCACCTCCATCCAATTCTCCATCGGACAGTGATTCTATACAGAAACCCAGCTGGGACTTCGACTATGACAGTAAGCTTTTAAGTATTGAACTGAAGGTACATTAACAGTGTGATAAGATTTTTGCATTGAAAACAGTCATTGCCTAGAGGCAAAATAAGGTGTCATCTCTAGTCATTCAGAAATTAGTCAACCATCAGTTATTTCAGTATTTATTTTGCCCATGAAAATCTTCTACCTATGAGAACCTCCCTGTTAAGTGAACATGGGGATAGTTTTGGTGTCTTCATTTCAGACACTGGCTTCCTCCTCACCTTGCCAGTGCTTTGCTAAGCACTGGCAAAATGTGAATCACCAACAACAAGGAAGTGACATAGAACGTAGCCTCTAAAATCTTAATGTTCCAAACCTATAGTAAATCATATAAAATCTTAGTTCTCCTTTCAAATGTGGAGAAAGGAGCCTTCCCAGACTCCCTTTGGAGATCAAACTTCCTCCAGCAAGTGGAAGTGCAGACGAGGTCACACTTGCCTGCAAGGAGTATAGTTGTAGAGCAGTTAGAACTGTTCGGCATCTGCACATTTCTGGGGAACTCCTGCATACATGGAGCTACGTGTAGGGAAGTAGCAACTCTTGTGAAATGCAGATGCTGCATTCAGAAATTCCCTGGAAGGTTGCTTAAAGTGAGTGTGGAAAGGCTCTTTAACTCTTAGTAGTCAACTTAAGTAATTAGATTCCTATAAGCTTGGTAGCAAAACATTACCTCCTGTTCCTAGAAACCTGAGAAGTTTCTGTGTCAAAAAGTCAGAAGAGTCTATTAAAACAATTAATACAGATGTTTAACCATCATTCTCTTGGAAGCCTTCAGCAAGATAATTGCCTAGATAATTGGCTCCACTGCTAAATTGCTTTCATTGTCAGTTTTCCTAGCTGAGAAGTGCAGTAAGACCTCAAAATTTTCAATTACTTCATTTGCAAGCTTCAGTTGTATGAAGTAATGATATCTTAGCTTCATTTACTTGCATGATAAGGCAAGGGTCCCCAACCTTTTTTGCACCAGGGACCAGCTCCAAGTAAGGCCATTTTTCCATGGCCTGGTGGGGCAGGAGCAGGGCTTTGGTCATATGGGGGTGGGGTTATGGAGGGGGTTGGGTGACTGACCTCCCAGCTGCATCCCCAGCTCTGAGCAGCGGGCTCAGCTGCTCTGCACCCCCCTCCCACGGGCCAGGCCCCACCACCTCCCCCAGCACCAGTGGGACCACTGCACCTGCGGCCATAACGGCGGTGGCTTGTAGCTACAACACTGCTACTGGGTTCCCGCTCATCTGGCCCCGACATGCTTGGGCTGCTGGCTGGCTCAGGTCGCTGTGGCTTCAGCCGGCAGTGGTACCCAAGGCCAGGCCAGTCGCCTGAGACGCTGTTGGCTTCTTTGTTTGCCACCTCCCTCCACCACTCCTTCCTTCCCTTCTCCGCCTCAGCAGCAGCGTCAGACCACGCTGCTGCTTACCTCGTTTCCGCATGCCCTGCCCACCAGCCAATCTGGCATTGCAGACCAGCAAAAAAAAAAAAAAAACCATTGGCCCAGTGCCGGTCCGCGGACTGGTGGTTGGGACCCCTGTGGTAGGGTATCGCACATTCAGAAGCTGGGTGTTGATGCTGGGTGATGCTACATATGTGTTTGTGACAGAGTCGTTGGTTGCAGTACTAGTGATTTTGACATTTTGATGGCTTTCAGGAGCCTCATTTTGTTAAGGACTTTCTGTGTGGAAGTTTTTAAATTTAAAAAAACATGCACAGTAGAGCCTTTTCACCTTGAGCTTCAGAAAGAGAGATATAGGAAAGTTCTAGAACTTTTAATCTCATCTCACTTTAAGTGCCAGATTCTATAAAGTAGTTTTGCTACTGTGTTTTGAATAAAACTGGACCATACTTGGGGTTTCTCACTATTTTCTCTAGAGAACTCTCTGATAGAAATAAAAAATAAACCTTATCTTCACACAGTACGGGGGGACGGGAAGATCTTGGGGTAGGGGGAGATCTTTATTAAAAATGTATTTTCTCCTGATCACAATCACTCACAGTACAAGACCCCCTAAATTTACTAGGGCACTTGTGGAAATGTGTAAGTGTACCATTTTTCTGTTGGTTTCACTAATCAGGTTGTCACAGTGCTTGTACTGTTTATGTCAGTAAAGTATCTCCTTGGTTCCTGATTGTGTCTCTGTCTCCTTTTCCTCCTCTCCCCCGCCCCCCCCCTTCATTATCAGCTAAAGTTGTAGATCTTGATTCCTGCCTTTCGAAGAAACCCCTGGAAGAAAAAGTTTCTCAGCCTTACAGTGCAAGAGAGAGCATGTCAGAAGTCCAGTCTCTTAGTTCATTCCAGTCAGAGTCATGTGATGATAATGGTAGGTAAAACATCCATTGCTATTTTAATGATATGTTCCTTTTTTCTACCATCTGCACTTTGGTGATTTATGTTAATGCCCTGTGCTCAATAGGTGTATGTATATTTTAAGTGCATAGTTCTTAGAAATGACAAAAATCACAGGGCAGATCTGTAAAGCAAAAGAAAAGTAATTATTGGTGTCTGATACTTGATTAGAGATGTGCATGAACTAAAGTCACGTGTTCAGTTTATCATGGAACTGAACGCTCATTTGTTCGGTTCAACAGAGAACCAATTTTTTGCATTTAATTTTGAAGAAGAAATACTATTTTCCCACTGAAAAAAAATGATATTTCAAGGGCAAAAACAGTAAACAGGAACTGTTTAATTGAATAGATTGTGTTCTCAAGTGGGGGACTGGTTTCAGTTCAGTTGAATTTTTGGATATGTGAATAACCGAACATTCAGTTCAGTGTGAACATTCACAAACTAGCTGGTTCACTGCAAACTGCAAGCCAACCAGACCAGTTCAACACATCTCTGTAGTTGGTACAACAATAAAGTAGACATAATATTCTCCTGTAGTATGATATTGGTCTAGCATTATTAAAAAATATGGCATCTCAAGTTTAAAAACACTGGATTACAGCCTTATTTGTTTCCTTTCCCCCCTCCTTGCTGCTGCCTCAGCTCCCATATGGATCAGAGCAGTACTGAATGAGAGCAGAGTATGAGGGACTTGCTTGTAAGTCTGTTTATATTAGTAATAAAGGAAGTTGTCCGATAACGCTTTCATTATAAATGTGGCATTATCTGGCTTATACCATGATAAGGCACAAATACGTATCAAATCTCTGTGCATGGAAAAACATTCCACTGCAGACAATGGGTCCTGTTCTGTAATAAGTAGGAGGAAAATATTTTTAAAATGGCCCTGCTCCATTAAAAATAAGCAGCAGACTGCCTTTTTATCTGGCCTGATTTGACCTTCGTTAGATCATGGTTCAATTTAACATGCAGCAAGGCCTCCTTCTCTAAATTCTATTTTTATTTTAAAATTAAGAACAATTGGATATGATTTTAAAGCCTTATTTAGTTAATATTGTCCTGCCGATTTAGTTTCCTTTATTAACTTGTTCCTGGTCTTGAAGCTTCCTTTTATTACCTAACAGTAAGTTTTGCTGTTTTACCAGCACTTTCAGTAAAGTCTGTCTGCGTATGTGTGCGCGTGCATGTGTTTTTGTACATGCACGCTTGTGTTATTGGTATTTCAGTACGTGATAGAATTTAGCCACTGCATCATTCTCTTCAGGTTGTCACAAATGCCAGATATGTTTATATGATAAAGTGTGATAAGAACATAAGAGTAGCCCTGCTGGATTGGGCCACAGCCCCTCTAGTCTAGTATTCTGTCTCACACAGTGGCCCACCAATTGTTTCTGTGCATCTCAAGGAAAAAACAAAGGCAAAAACTTGACCTGCTCTTAACTCCCTGCAAATGGCTTATATTTATTTATTTCCATTTCTATCCCGGCCCATATCCAAAGGTCTCTGGGTGGGTAACAACGGGGCATCCTGCTGTCTCTCCATCCTAGAGGGCAATACCTAGGTTTCCATCCTAGTAGCCATTGGGTGTTTTTCCACTGTCACCAGAAGTACCCATTAAGTACCCATTAATGGGTACAAAAATGCCATTATGTACCCATTAATGGGTACTTAATGGGTACTTCTAGTGACAGTGGAAAAACACCCCTAATGACAATGGAAAAACACCCATTGATACTCCTGACTAGGATGTGCATGAATATTCACTTGTACTAATTATTTGGACATTCGTATGTGTACAGATACGTACACACTACATACGTATCCGTATGCATCTTATTCATATCTGTACGCATTTGTACAGATACATACGGGATGAAAACAGGATGTGCATAGATGCCTACGGACACATACAAATGTTGTTGACGTTCAAATATGAACTGAATATTCGTACAAATAGATATGAATGTATTCAATTTGAATTGAATGTGAATTACATTCAAATTTTAAACATTCGAATCTATTCAAACCTTCTGATCAGATGCCAAAAGGCTACCCAAGATGACTGATATCAGAAGGAGTGCAAATGGTAGTTATAATTAAATTCACAACTGAAATATGGTGAGGCTATAAACATGACATTTCACCAAGCACATGTAACCAACTGTAACCAGCCACCTCTGTGGTTTTTGAATCATTTCACCCTGTATTACGTACCCACTGACTTCGTTGTGTTACTTTTTCCAGAAGCAAACACCCCTGCTCTATCTGTAGATTGCATGTTTACTTTTCTACTATTGAAACTAGCTTTCAGTGTCCTTCACCAGTTCTTTTGTGAGGCCCTTACATCTCAATTCATTTTTAGCCTGTCACAAACCTCACAGATAGGGTGTGTCTTGACTTATGGATGCTATGCATTCCGATGCGGAGTGGGGGCATGGGCATCACACCTGACACCCGATACTTTGTAGCTGTGGTGCATTATGCCACCGCTACTTCGAATTTACCTACTGTGAAACGATGAGCACTCGCTCTGCAGTATCAGGTAAATTCAAAGTTTCCCGCCAGTCCGGACAGGATGGCAAGAACAACAAACAAGAACTGAGCCAGCAGGTCAGCTCCCATTGGCTGCCCCATCCCACATGACACATGCCTCACCATGCACCACTGAAGAATCGCAGCTTTCTCTGAGAAAGCTGCGGGGAGACTGCTGGAGTCCAGACAGCCCATTGTGGCTTCGCAGCAGGTAAGCTGTGCTTTTTTCTCTTAACAGCACAATTTATTCTGCTAATCGGGACACAGCCTTAATGTATTCAACATTCTTAGCAACAACACAACCCTGTCCCTTCACTCTAAGCCTTTTTCCTTTTTAATTTAAATATGTGTGAATTGTTATGAACATCATATGACAGGATTTAGAAGACTTTTGAATTTCACAAAATTCAGCTAAGCAGGCCAAATTCCCACATTCCATGTTTTGCAAAATTTGGTCAGGTATGAATTTCTTTAAAATTTAGGGACTTCCTGGTATCCTACACAGTGGCTATTGGTGATGATGATGATGTTTTTTAGGTATATAAGATACAACTTGGCCTTAGAGGATATGTATCCCATGTTTATCTGAGCAAACCTCCAGCATTTGTAGAACTGAGAGCTCATAGTAGCATCAAGCAAATTTCGATAAAGCATCTGCAATCCTTTAAGATTCCAGTTTTTGATCATTCTATGGAAAGATGATCTATGCATTTTAGTTAGAGCCAATCCACAGTTCAGGGAGAAGTTAATAAAATATATGTGCAGTGTTTCCATTTTGAATTACACCATGCTATTTGAATTATTACTTTTGCCCATAAAAGTATTAGCTGAAACCAAGATGAAAATTAATGCTTCCATTCTATGTTTATTGAAAATCCAACTTTTAATTTCAGATGTGCCATTAAAAATTGACTTAGATTACATATATTTTATTTTATTTGAATATGTGTTCTCAGATACTGAAAGTAAAGTGTGAATGAACCCTGATGGTGGCTAAAATATATTTGCATGTTCAGATTTTCAATCCATTGGTAGTCATAGTAACCTTTATATGCTATTTATATAGTGGCTTTTGCAGAGCATGGAATGTATTTAGCATAGCAGAAGCATAACAAGTTTTACTTATTTTATATATTACCAAGCAAAGAAAAAGAATGTCACTGTGCCAGTCTGGTCATTGTGAAAAATGGTATCTACCATCAGTCAAAATGTTTTGATTATTTTGTACCAATATTAGTCTGTCTGAATTTTTGGACATGTTTTTAAATGCTATTTGATATTGCTGCTAATTGTAAGTTTCTTTTCTTTCTTTCTTTTAATTTGATCCTCCCATACTTTTTACAAGCTTCCCTAGTGACTGTAATACACCTTGTCAATGCTGTTGTTGACTCGGTGGGAAAAGAAGGTATATAGCTTTCACTTTTATTTACTGGCTCGGCAGAACTTTGCATGCATTTGTCTTATAGTAATATTTTAATGCACTGGAGGCCTTGTGAATGATCCTGTAGTATAGTAATGTGGCCTTAGTTTTAGAAATGTACTATATATGGTCCTTTATATCAGAAAATATACATAGATATACAGTAGATGTAATATTGCCCAACATGTTGGTAGAAAGCATAACTCACAAGAATAAGTTGTTGACATTAGTGAGAGCAAGATTTTAGCTAACTCCAGTGGATTTATCTTTGTGGCTCTTCGTACAGTATATGAACAATAGAGCACTGTAGCTTAAGGTCACTTGATCATTGCAGCACAAAGGTTTCTGGCTAGCCTAGGTCATTCATTTCAGGACCTCCACAATCTTGACCAGCAACCTAGATGAAGAAGAATGAAATCAAAACACACAGAGACGCACAGCATTAGCTAGTGTGCACATTGTGTAAAACATCAATTTGCTGATTTTCAAAACAAAACTGCAAGGCTTATTTCCGTGTGTCTCATATAAAGAAATGAAAAAGGCTCTGTTAATAATATTGGGGTCCCAACTATCCTTTTTCAAGGCAGTAGAAATATTCATAAGTGTTTTGATAAGTGTGACCAAATTACCTAGTTTTAAGTTTATTTACAACCATTGAAGGTAGAACACCCATGTTTCTAATCACTATACCAGGTATGAGTTGGATAGTATAGTTCAGATTTCAGCATCATTATAATTGTTGGTTGCCTGTTTTTCTATAAAACTGGAAGTGATAATATTCTATTATATGTAATTTATAATGCATGAAAGACACTTCTAAACTAAGAGACTACCATATAAATATATCTTGTAGTAGTATATTATATATCTATTGTTACTTTCTCCAAGACATACAAAATGAAAATATTTTGAAAGTTTTGATTAGACTAGTTCCTCTGGGACTGATATAAAGTTTTGGTTTATGCCACACTCCCTCATCAGACCTCATTATTGTTAGAACTGGCTTTCAGACCCCGAAGAACACCTTGACTGGCTCATCAGGCAGCCAGCAAGTATGGGTTCAGTTTGGTAAAGCCCCCCTTATCACATCATACTGTGGCCTACCTGCTTTAGCCAACATTGCTAATCCCTGGATTTCAGGTTGCAACATACCATGCTGCTCATGTGTGTGGTATCACTTCAACTTCTGGGATGGCACTTCCAATCAATATAATGGGGCAGGGGCTCACAGGTGGGTGTGGGGCAAAGTGGGAAGGTGGAAGCATGTAGCTACAAAAAAAGGAAGGCAGGAAGCCTACCAAGCCAGAATTTGACCTGGCTGATCAAGCTTTGGTTATGAGCCAGCTTGAAGCCAGTCTGCTCAATACATCCTTGTGCTGCATAAGCATTCTAAAAGTCTATTCATGATCTGTAGAAAAATGTATCCACCTACTTGTAGTGTGTTAACTGCTTAGAAGCTCCTCAGTATTCTAGAAAACTAGATAAATATTTCTCTAGATATTGCCAGTGTCTGCAGGTTGATGCAGTGATTTATTGAGACACCCTCCCGAATAATTTTCATTTAATTGTCACTGCCACTGCATTTCTTCACCAACTACCAAAAGGAATACACAGCTGTGTAAAACATTATACATTTTGTTATAAGAAATATTGTTAAATTTCTCTGTATTTTGAAGCTTCAAAAGCCATCTCTTAAACTGCTTAAGTTATTTTGGTTGAGGGAATACCGTATGTAGTTGTTTCAGGCACTGAAACTGAGATCCTAGACCCTAGAGACTTGCATGGTTCAGTTCAAGCACCTTTGCACACCTTCAAACTCAGATCAAACAGGTGTTTTCAGTACAGTTGGACTCCCATAACCGCTGGGGATACATTCCAGTTCCTACCGTGGTTACCTGAAACCATGGATAATCGCAAACAGGCCTTCTGGTTCTGGGGTCGTACAGCCTCAGAACCTGATACACTTTTCTGGCCTCTGGAAGGCCTTTTTTGGCCTCCGGGCAGCATTGGAATAGGCTTGCAATGCCACCAACCGCCTCCCGCCAGCCTCCCACGCACTCCCTTACAATCTGGGATGGGCTCCAGTAGTGTCACATGCCTATTCCAACGCTCTGTGGAGGGCTAAATAGGCCTTCTGGAGACCAAAATAGGCCTTCTGGTTCCTGGTGCTTTTTCCTTATGGCGCCCACCGGGGGTGGTGTAGGGCTGATCCGATAGCCATGGTTAACTGAAACCGTGGTTACCAAACCAGTGGATACGAGGGTCCAACTGTAGTTTTATTTGAACAACTCTTTGATTTAAATTTGAACTTTGTTTTTTTCAGTTTGAATTCAAACGTTTTGAACTCCTTGTTCAATCTAAACTGATTCAAAACTAAACTAGTTTGGAACATCTTTACTAGATACTAAAGGGATATCGATGTATTTTGGGTATATTTAGAAAAAAAGTAGAGTGTTTTGGCAGACTTTGTTTAAAGCAGCAGAGCAAAAATGTTAGATTGAGAAAGTAGAGGTGATTTCAAAAACTTCTCTGTGTGGACTTCAAAGCCTGAGGAAAAACAGAATGCAGACTAGGACCTAAAGATTCTTGATTCAAAACTGATTGCGAAGCTGCTTTGTTAACTGCTGTGTGCACTGAAGATAATGCTAGTGATTGCTTTTAAGAGACCCCAAATCTAAACAAATTACAAATATAGTATGGTTTGTAAAATGTTAAACTTTTGAATAATTAGAAAGCCCAACTGCTGTAAAGACTAAAAGAAAGCTTTTCAGTGAGACGGAACCTTTGAGTTTCAGTTATATTACTGGTATCTGAATTGCTTATGGTCTAAAAACTTTTTAAGTGATAGCAAACAACGGTTTATAATACATGCTAGTGTCTGTTGGGGACAGCTGTTCTGTATAATCATCCCTAAAATTTTAGACACTGTGAGCAACATCTTGTTCTTCCTGTTGTTTTTTAATTTCTTAAGGGCAATATAGAATATAATGTTTCCCATGTTCAGATGATAGCTTTCCTGATCCATCATTACATCTGATATACCAAATTACTTCCACACACTCAAGAATGGACCATCATGCCACATTCCACACTAGAATTGAAAACAGGAAGCTTTGCAAAAGCTAAAAGGAACCAGTTCTCTTTAGATTTTAAGTTTAAACTACAAATTATAAGTACTTCTTAAAAGGGAATATCTATGTATCTTTATTTCTCCTTTCACTTTTTGGACCATTACATTAGATTAAAGTATTTGACCTCTAACTACACATTATTTTTTCCCTTTCTCTTTACTTTGCCATCCAAAGAGTCTTTCGCTGTTCCTGACCTGAGCAATTCAAGAGGTGACTTCTGCATGTAGTTGTTGATTATATTCATATATAAATGTATATGTTAATATTTGCCCTCTGAACTAACTTGCCCTTGGATGTTGGCTCAATGTGTTTATGCAATAATTTCTTTCCCTTTACTAGATCCTATGCTTTATTTCGGCCCTGTACGTGTTTCCATTTTTAGAAACTATCCCACAATTCAGGAGCTTGCAACAAAGTGGTATTTTATCCTCCAAGGAGTAGTGGCTTTGGTCTCAAGTACAACATTATTGTATTTACTTTTTCTGCAACTCAAAGCAGTTTTGTGCCTTGTGCATGATGAAAGTCTTGATTTCATGTTTGGACGATTGGATGTCTCTACTAACAATCTTATAGAATTGTTACAAAATAAACTATAATACTATGGTAAACCAGTAGATGTTCCAGATCATTTCTTAATTTGAGGTCAACTAGCCCAACTAAGATAGCTAGTTGTATTTCAGAACCATAGACAGCAGTGGAATATATGTATCACAGTGGTGATGATCTTAGGCTATACACTGTGCGTTATTCCAGAATATCCAAATATAGCAGAATAAGTAAGTGATGTCTAGGGGCAGCCTTTGTCCCCTTAGATTTAGTATAATCATCTTTCAACTCTGAGCAGCTAAGAGAGGGCCTCATTGGACTTTCTGTTGAGTAAATATGATTCAAATTTTGTCATGCCTTTTTTTTAAAAAAATGGGGCTATTAGGAATGCATTATGAATGTGATACAAATATACTTTTAGTACTCATTTTCCATGTGTTTTCAGTTAGGTGGAACATGACAGTTGTTAGATACCTTTCTTTTATACAAAGAATGGTTTTCTGCAGTTGTTTCTTAGCTCATTCTGTAAGTGATTTGCAGCGCCTTGTTTTTGAAGAAGGAATGTTGAAACTATAACCAGTGCAGACTTGAATAATACAGTAAATTGTGTACTGCATGACAAATCATGATTTTGCAGTTGTAACACTGAATGCCTTGTTAACCTTGGGCACTGATAAGTCTCCTTATGCTTACAGGCTAATTAGTGCTGATCGTGTTGCAATTATTGCACAGTGTGTTGTTTTTGTTTTGGAGTATTAAAAGGATGCCAAAGAGGGGAACTAATGTTTCTTTTGCTTTATGCTTTGTCTTCGCTCTGCAGGATATCACTGGGATACCTCTGATTGGATGCCAAATGTCCAACTGCCTGGCATACAGGAGTATCCAAACTACGAGGTGGTTGAAGAATCGGCACCCCTGTACACGGATCCAAATTCTATTGATGCAGACTACTATCCTGGAGGTTATGACATTGAAAGTGACTTTCCACCTCCCCCAGATGACTTCCCAGTGCCTGATGACCTTCCACCATTACCACCAGAATACAGTGATCAGTTTGACTCAATACAGCAGTCTAGGGACATGCCTGCTGTAGGCAGTTTAGGATCCTCTGTGAGGAGCAGGCAAAGATTCCATCTCAACCAATACCTTCCCCATCACTATCCGTCTGATGTGTCAGAACCTCAGAACACAACCACTGGAGTCTCCAGTAACTATAGAGAATCCTATGCTCCTTTCCCTGTAGGGTACAAGAGAGACTTTGAAGCATCCCCTGTAGACAACATATCCATGTCTGTGTACGCTCCCACGGCTTCATGCTCTGACGTGTCAGCATGCTGCGAAATGGAGTCTGAGGTGATGATGAGTGACTATGAAAGTGGGGATGATGGACATTTTGAAGACGTGGTAATTCCTCCACTCGACTTTCAGCACCATACAGAAGTCTGACACGCTTCCTCAACAAAAAGTGCCTGGATGTTAATGAACTTTATTAAAAAAAAAAAAAAAGAATTCTAGAGAAATCTCGGAGAGCTTATTTTTCTTGGTGGCAGTGCTTGAGCGCTTTTTTGTGAGTGAGCTAGAACTGGCTTCGCTGCACTGGATCATGCAGCTCATTTCAACCTATTAATCAACTTTCCATATCCTGACCTCGTACAGTTTGACTGATCACAGGCTTCCCATTGGCTGTGCCATTCCTGAAAGTGTTTTTTGTACTTACATTGTCTATGTTAAGAAATAAAGCAAAAACACATACTGCATTGTCATTTTAGCATGATAAATATATTTATATCATTCAGAATTGATTCGGTTTTCTTTTTTCATATCTTTTTTTGTAAATTTCATGTACAGTTTTGATTTCAGTAATTTTAATTAGATTCTGTAGATAATTTCAGATTCGATTTCCACTGATTCTAGTGGTGTTTAGTGTGCCATTATTCCATACCACCACAACCTGGGTTTTATTATATTCAGGAAGTCACTGTGTTGTTTTGTTTTGCTTGTTCTCACAAAGGTTTGATGTTTCAGACACAGATTTCAATGTTGTCATGCATTGCCAGCTGTACATACGTCCCAGATATAAGAGGGTGTTTTTTTTTTCTGGGCAAAAAATATAAAAATGTCCTACATGGGTTTCTTTACTCTAGAACAGTATACATTTTTCCTGTCTTGAAAAGTGTGTTGGAGGCCGCTGGATACCTGTTTAGAACCAAAACCACCTTGGCACAGTTTTATAGTGTCTGTATATTTGTGATGCAATGGTCTTGTAAAGGTTTTTACTGAAATCTACCATTAGCCAACCTTTCTTACTGACAATAAATTATTAATGAAATACTTTAGCTTTGATTCCGGTTATCTATATCACATCTGTTATAGCATTTTTAGCAGTGCTTCAATGTTAGTTACCTCTGTCAAGAAAAAAACAAGAGACAGTATTCACTGAATTGTATATGTACTGGATGTCCACCAGAGGGCAACATGAGCCTATTTAATTTATATTGAGCTCCAGCACAAATAGAATGAAAACATACCATACTCAGGAATCAGTTCAACATATTTCAAACAGTATTTAAATAATAGTGATAATGATGTACCAACTATAGTATTGAATACTATTTGTTTTCTTTCTGGGCCACAAACATATTTGACATTTCCTTTGAAAATTACTAACCTATTTAGTAATCCAATACTTATAGAAAAGCTAAATGCATCCTCAGATCCTCACAACAAATCCATATGGCTTTCTTGGCAAAATTGTGGAAGACATTTGCAGTTGCTGAATTCTTAGGGAACTTAAACTGGGAACTTCTGTGGCCAAAGTGGACCTCCTATCATTGAGCTATACCCCCTTTTTCAAAGCACAGTAAAAAATCTGGATCTTTGAGATGGGGTCCTCCTGGAGATCCGGATCTTGAAGATGCCTGAAGACCCCATTGTGGACACCTTTAATCAGGTCCACATGAAATCTGGATTGAAGAAGAAGAGTTGGCTTTTCTACCCCGCTTTTCTCACCCATTTAAGGGGACTTAAAGCGGCTGACAAAGCTTCTGTTATCCCCACAACAGAACACCCTGTGAGGTGGGTGGGGCTGTGAGAGCTCAGAAGAAAGCTGTGACTAGCCCAAGGTCACCCAGCTGGCTTCATGGGGGAGAGCAGAATCAAACCCGGTATTCCCAGATAAGAGTCTGGCTCCCTAACCTCTAGACCAAACTGGCTGAAGGACCAGGTGGGGACAGGGCTTTCCCAAGTGACACTAATCAGGTACCAATCAGGTTCCTATTGGGGTCTTAGGAGGGTTCTAAGGCCTAGTAGAAAAAAGGCACATAGAGTCTTATGCTGCTTTTATGCTGCTTCTAGTGCTTTCCAGTTTATTTCTTTTTTAAAAAGTGCTCTTTAGCACAGTGATTATAAATTATAAATAAAGAATCTCCTCATTCAAATTAATCCTAAACATGTTTATTATCCCCATAATATTTCAAGCAGTTCTAAGACTTTCTATCCAAGCAAATTTGTGTTTGGGGCTCATACTGGAATGCACCGGACATTTTTTCAAAGCAACATGGAAAGCATATTACAGGCAAATGCTACAGAAGTAAAATAGTAGTGTCATGTGAGGGGGGATGTACAACACTGTAAGTATTAGGAATGAGTTTAAGTCCTTTACATACCTAATATGTGCTCAGTTGGTTACCATTACGCGGGGGGGGGGGGGGGAAGGCACACAATTAACCTCACCCTCAGCCCTATGTCAACATCCCACTGGTTCAGTTTGCTCCCCCAAACCTGCTGTTTATGACTGCCTTCCACGTATACTATGGAAAGAAATGAACGGAATGTGTGCAAGATCTGTATTTAGGATGTTGCATGGTCAGTCTTCCATACTCTCATAGCATTCTGTATCTTTTCACTCATTCCCATCATCTCTAGAGATTTTAAGATCCAATTAGGTAGTAACAAGTCAAATACATTTTTGTAATCAATCTAAGCCATATATAAGCCCTTTTTTATTTATTTTTCTTTTCTAGAATATTTTACCTACAATATTAGCAGATGATCTTGTGTGCCACTTGTTTCCGACAGTTAATGCTTCTGTTCTGCTAGTAGTATCAGGCTTCTTTTTCCCTAAATGATCTTGTATTATTATTCCTGTGAGAAGTTTAAACATTGTTAGCAGGCAGATTATTTACTGGTAACTTCTTGGTATTACATCTTTTTTTTCCCATAGTCATTCATTATGAGATAAATTTTGCCAGATGTTATCCATTCATTAGTTTCTTCTCCTTGTAGCGATGCATTAACTTGCTGGGTTATTCTTTCATGAAAACTGGTAAGATGTTTGACCCCAAAAGCAGGCCGCTTACTTCTCCAAGGATAATGCCCAGTTATTTTTCTTCTTTACTCATTTCTCAACTGATCCTAGTGTTGCTATCAGATCTTAACTTTAGATTACATGACCAATGAAACTGATGTGAAGAAGCAGCAGCAAGGAGAAGAGGAGGCAGAACAGATTAACTTCATTTTGTCTCTACAGTATCTTTTCACAGAAGAGTGAAAAATAATCTTAACAAGAGATAGCCTTAAGAAATCACAGCATATGATAGATGTAGACATAGTAAGGAAGCACAGTAAGAAATGACATAATTACACAGTCTGAGTTGATTCCAACCATTCCAGGCCAGATAAGAAGCAAATCGTTTACTGGCAGGTGGTGAGGCATGTGCTAGCAGGCCCATAACCATGTTGGTCATACCACGATTCCATCACCTTGCCTGACCCAGCAGTGGGTAATGCGCCCCTGCAGGCTCTGAGAAAGCTGGGAGGGACAGCCAAAAACAATGTGAGTCCAGGTGATGTTCACCTTGCTCCTGGGGCTGAGTTTGTTCAGTGTTCTACCTAGTAAGCTTGTTCCCCATGTACGAGAGGAGTGGCCATGTCAAATATTTTGTAAAGATGGCATTTTGCATCCTTCTTGCCTTAAGCAATAACAATACTAGTCATACAACTAAAGAGACTATGGTCATGACTCCATATACTATTCAAACTACATTAGGGGGTGTTGTAGTCTTCCATATGTCCACAGTAATCCGACCAATGAAGAAGCTTGAAGATGTATGCATGGTCTTCAGTTATCCTCTTTGAGGCTGCCTGAAGCCATGAAGACAGCCCAATCCAGCAGAGGGAAAGTACAGCGGAGACACACCTTTTGAAATGTAGATCTTTCCTGCACTGCTCCTTATTCTTTCATCTACATGCTAATCCAGTCTACAGTAAATGGGGGTAGGGTCTGCTCTATTCTTTACCAACATGTGGATGGCAGGTCCCTATTCCAGGACATCATCTAGAATAAGGTCCACTGAGAAAGGGCTAAAGATCAGTCAAAACCTGGCACGTTCTTTCAAGATATCTCATTAATATTTGAACCCTTGGTTAACATTTGAATTAACAATTGTCGAAACCTATAGACTTTACCTAATAACAACAGAAAGATTTAGATCCTGTCTGGGGCCATTCCCATTAGAAAGATTCAGCACTTTAGAACCGTTTTCGATTCTCAACGTCTGCACTCGCCATTGGTTTCCAGAGTATTTTGTGGAGTATTTGGCAAATAAATGGAATAAATAAACACCTGTTCTTCAGGTGTTTTCCCAGTTTTGGGTTTTAAAGCATTTCTTCCTTACTGCAGTGGGAACACCAGAGCAGTATTTGGGGAAGAATGCATCTTTAGATTCCCTCCCCCAATAACATCCTGCCCAGTGCCTGTCTGCTTCTGGGCACGTCATTAAATGGGTGTGGCTACACTCGCGGGAGGGGGAGCCCCTTGTCATGCCCTGTGGCTTGGCTCGAATTCCTGCCCTCGGCCACGTCAATAATGTTGCATCAGGAGAAAGCCCAATCAAAGAGAGGGGGTGGGCATCATGACTCACAGTGGGAGGGGAGGAAAAGATGCACTTTTCCTAATGCAGTTTTGAAGGAAGCTCAGAAATTGGGATTTTCTGTGCTTAAGTAGGAACAGCCATATTTGGTTTTTTTTCCAGGTTTTTTTATTCCATTTCTTTTAGCGTTGTAAATAGCGCTTTTTTCTATTATTATTATTATTATTATTGAATGGGAACAGGGCCTCAAAGTGCCTAACTACTCCTAAATTTTATTCCAGTTTTAGTCCACTTTCAGGATGAGGGCTCACATCAGAAAGTAATGATCCATATTGTTTCCACATTTTCTAACTCAGAGGTGGATTTTCTGAGTTGGATAGTGCCGAAAGAGATCAGCTTGTAATTTCCCCTGATATATTCCTTCGCCCTGAAAGTGGACTGAAGCTAGCAAATTTGAAAGAGAAAAAATAAAGTGAGAAATAAATCCAAGCCTGCTATTAATCAAATTTAGTGCAGCTTAAGTGAGGAAAATTTGATCACCCTCTAGGTGACATCATCTTGATCAATCTTTCAGATCATACTTTCCCCCATCAACTGATATAGATTGTTCTCCATAAGAAATTTAACAATTAAAAACAACCCATTTCTCATCTATGCTGAATGACTATTTCCCCTCTCTGGGTGCACTTGAAATATTTGTACCTGACGTGCAAATAATTCAGCCATCCGTAGCTGTTATTGAGTGCAATTTCTGTTTAAATGTTTCTGCTTTGTGTTCACCAATGCAGGTATTTTCCCTTTGCTACCCTCCTTCACATCAAGCTGGCTAATATTCACATTTTATTATCATCTTCATTATAAGTTTTGATTCCACTGGACTGATATTTGCCTTGCGCTTCAGTGACACCATCTTTTCTGGGCTGCTGCTCCCAAATCATTTCTAAAATAACCAATTCATGCAACTAAAGTACACACTGCCAGCTCAATGGAAGTAAACAGAACAGGCACATGCACTGCCAATAAGTCATGCAAATGTGAATTCATCTGAGGCTGATGAGGTGGAGAAAATAACTAGCTGGTGATCAAATCAGCTGAATAAAATTAAGCCCCCTTTTAAAAGGACATATCTGAGAATTGTATGCTGCTTGATAACCTTGGAAACATTTCACATAATTTTGTGCGTGTGCATTCCTGAAATAATTTGAGCCACAGCCCTAAGAAAGAACATTACTATCCAATGGCTACCTTTGGGTATATTTGAGTGCATACCTTTTACAAACCTTTGGCTCTTTTTTCACTGGCCCTTATTCAGGATTGTATTTTGGAATAGGGGTCCACAGTTTGCATGTAAGTGTAGACTTAGGCAGGTCTCCATTCTAAATATAATTTGGGGTGGGGAGCCCAGGGGGGAAAGGGTCTTTGATTCTGAAAAGACCTTTCACTGTCAAATGTCTTTCTCACACACACACAGGCTGCAATCCCACTTGGGTTTTTAAAAACAAAACAAAGCTAAACCTGATGCAAACACACATTCTGCCCATTCCCAGTTTTTTCATGTTAAATCGCAGTCAACCCCAATCCCACTGTGCCCACAGAACATGCTTCAAAAATGCATCGGGGAAAGCAAATCATTTTCTTCCCGCCCTTTGCCCTCTCTCCCAATTGGGTTCAATCCCACAATGGTGTGGCCAAGGATGGGGAATCCCAGTTCCCCCTCACCTCCTGCTTTGCTGCCGCTGTTTGCTTCCCCACAGCAAAGCCAAACTTACAGCAAGCATGACCACGGGGATCACTTATGATGTTCTGCAAAATCACCTCCCTAAGCCTTCCCCTCACTTTCTCCTTTATCGCACCTTTCTTCTGCCAATCCACCATGGTTGATTCACTCAGGAAGGAGCCAGCCAAGGCGCCTTTCCCCAGCCTAAAAATGAGAAAGTGAGAGGAAAGCGTGGGTGGGAAATGGAAGTTGTTATCAGTGTGAAGTGGATGAAAGTGAAACTTTTTATCCACCATGAACTGGACTGCCAAGGGAAATTGCTGGGGTGGAGGCTTCAACACTTTAAACTCCTCTACAAAGGAGGGATGGCAAGCCAGGGGCTGTCCTACTGGGTGAAACCCCACCTGTTTCATGAGACATCTTCCCCCCAGTATTGCGGTACAGTCCCCAAAGGAAAAAGGATAAAGCATTTGAGCAGCAAAAACAGGAGTAAGAGCTGGTTTTTTTGGGGGGGGGGTTGGGGGTTAATTGCAGTTTTTAGCAATTTACTCCTTGGAAAACGCAGGAACCCAGTCTGTAATGGAGCCAAAGAAAATTCAAATTGTTCTCAAACTGCAATAAAACCCAGGTGGGAACAACCCCCCTCCCCCCCCCACACACACACTTTCTCTGTGTGATTTTGTTTGGCTTAGAACATTGTTAAGCACTTTCAACCATTTCTACGTGAGTTAAAAGAATTATTATTTGGGGATACAAGACATCTGACATTTCCATATAGCAATATAGCCAATTTGAGATTTGGGTGGGAGCAAAAAGGCAGTAGGATTTCTCCCACCCTCCTTCATTTTCTCTTCTACTACTGAAAGGGGTGATGGAGTGCTGAATGGCACAATGCAGCCAGGTCTCATTAGCAAACAGCAGAGGGAGTTGAGGGGAAATCCTGGTTTGTCATTGGCTCAGGGGAAAGGGAAGTCAACGCCCCTAAATTATGCCTAAAAAAAAAAAAACCTCTTGAGTTCCCTTTGACAAATAATGAGGATTATTTGTAAATCCCACAGTGAGAGTTCTTTTGATTCAAATACAGATAATCCACATTCCAGGACCTTTAATCTTTAGAAATTCTGGATTCCTCCATTTGTTTTGGAACAGCCAGCTTTGAAAACAAATTCAAAGCTCTTTAAATCTTAAATGAGGATACACTCAGAGCTGATCATGTCACTTCTTGGCTTATCTGTTTGTTGGCAAATTAGTCTAGATGGCTGCAACATTGCTTCTTTTATAATTCTCTAAGAGTGCTTACAATTGTATTCCTCTGCTCTAGCCCTTGTTTCTTTAGCCATGAAGCCTTAGATGTAGAGTAATATCTAACTATTGCCTTCATAGTGTTAGTAAAATTGCTGCTCTGTCAGCTCTGTCCCATCCATGAGGGTTTTGAATAAATGAAAGGAAGACTTGAGATGAAGGATTCCTTGGGAGCCTTTATTTCTGTATTGCAATAGGCATTCCTTTCCAGCAAATTCAAACCTGTCATATCATAGTGTGTCTTTAACCCTAAGAAGTTTCCTTCTTAGGTGGTCCTGACTGGTTCTCAGGGACCCCTGGTTACAGCCTTCCCAATCCACCTCTCTTATGCAGCTATTCTGCATAAGAGAACTCCCAGTGATGTCCCTCAAGGCTTATTTACATCTCATCTATTCATAGTAGGGAGGAGGTTACTATGGATTTTCTTATTACTCATGCAATGTTATATTGCAATGTTACAATAGTTCAAGCAGACTTCAACATACTAAACTAATCACTCCTTTGAAGCTGTCTCTTTGAGAATCCACAGATATTCTTTATCACCCTAATATAACAAGCATTTGTCGAGTATAACATATATTTAAAAATATATTTTTGTATTAGATATTTTTCTAATAATATAGTACATAAAATAACTTTATATAACGTGATGTATATAATGTAAGAGTATATGTGTATGTGTCTACATACCATATATGCATGTATGCGTATTTATACTACACTGTATTTACAGCCACGGATTGAGGCATACTATGTGCAATGTGTTGTTGTTGTTGTTGTTGTTGTTGTTATTGTTATTATTAAAGTTTATTTCTTGAGTGCTATAAATGAACATAGCACTGAACAAACTACAAGACTGAAAAACAATACAGTAAAAGGAAACAAAGAAAAGTTAAAATTACTAAAATAGTAAAATTAAACTAGTACATAGTATAATCATAAACACATTAGAATAAAACAAGTAAAAAAAGATCAATTATCGGGGCCGAAGGCCATAGAGAATAAAAAAGTTTTTAATTGGGATTTAAAAGCTGGCAAGGAGGTTAAGGAGTGAAGGTGGCTGGGAAGACGGTTCCATAAATAAGGCGCAATAAGAGAAAAAGGACGGAGACAAGACCAGGCAATGGGGACCAGGGGTAAAGAGAGACGACAGGAATGGGAGGATCATAGTGCACGGGAGGAAGTGTGGATGGAAATTAGAGAGGAAAGGTAAGAGGGAGCCAAAGAATGAAGGGCTTTGAAGGCTAAGGTTAAGAGTTTAAATTGAATACGGTAGGAGAGGGGAAGCCAATGCAAGGATTTTAGGAGAGGGGTAATGTGAGAGAAGCGACTAGATTGAAAGATGAGTCTAGCCACGGAGTATTGAATGGAGATTAAAGGTTGAAGAAGGGAATGAGGGAGGCCAATTAGAAGGTGATTACAGTAGTCAAGCCTGGAAATAACTAGGGCATGAGTGAGAATCTTAGCAGAAGAAGAGGAAAGAAAAGGACGAATCTTGGAAATATTGAACAAGAAGAAATGGCAAGATTTTGCTAGAGAATCAATCTGTGGCTGGAAGGATAAAGAGGAGTCAAACAAAAACCCAAGATTGTGTGATAGGGGAAAGATTGCTGACTTTGATGGAGAAATCTGGGCTAGAGGAAGAGGCAGAGGATGGAGGGAAGATTAGAAGTTGAGCTTTGGACATATTCAATTTCAGACGATGATCACACATCCAATCAGAGATAGCTTCAAGGCAGGAAGAAATACAGTTGGCTACACTAGAAGAGAGATCAGGAACAGAGAGATAGATCTGAATGTTGTCAGCGTAAAGATGGTATTGAAAGCCGAGTGAGCTAAGGAGCTGACCGAGGGAAGAAGTATCAAGCGAAAAAAGCAAAGGACCAAGAACAGAACCCTGGGGAACACCAGTTGCAAGAGGAAAAGAAGAGGGGAACTGACCACCAACAGAAACCTTAAAGGAGCGATTGGAAAGATAAGAAGAGAACCAGGAAAGTACGACATCCTGAAAGCAGTAGAGAGGTCAAAGAGAATGAGAACGGAAAAAAGGCCTTTGGATTTGGCCAAGAGAAGGTTGTTAGTGATTTTGGTCAAAGCAGTTTCAGTGGAGTGAAGAGGACGAAAACCAGATTGAAAAGGATCAAATGTACAGGAAAGGGTAAGAAAGTCAAGACAGTGGGAATAGACCACATGCTCGAGTACTTTAGAGAAAAAAAGTAGGAGTGAAATTGGACGATAGTTAGAAAGAGTGAGTGGGTCAAGAGAGGTTTTTTTTTTTAAAGAAGCGGGGTGGCTAGAGCATGCTTAAAGTCAGAAGGAAAGAAACCAGAAGAGAAAGATTGACAATGTGAAGGAGATAAGGGAGAATAGAGGGGAGAAGCAGAAGTAAGAAACGAGAGGGAATAGGATCAAGGGGACAGGTTGAGGGATTGGAGGAAGATATAAGATGAGAAAGTTCGGAAGATGAAGCTGGGGGGAAATAAGAGAAAGCAAAAGAAGGAGTAGGCTGAAGGAAAGATTGGGAAGGGTGCAGTGCCAAAGGAGGAAACTCCGAACAAAGATTAGAGATCTTGTTATGGAAGAAGGAAGCAAAATCATCAGCTGAAAAGAGAGATGGAAGAGAAGGGGAAGGAGTTAAGAGGGAAGAAAAAGTAGAGAAAAGAACGTGAGGGCGGTGGGCATTGTGCTGGATTAGTGAGGAAAAATAATTCTGTTTAGTGATAGAGCAGAGGAAAAGGAGAGAATAACGAATTTAAAGTGTAGAAAGTCAGGCTGTGCCTGGGTCTTTCTCCAAAGACGCTCAGCTGCACGAGAGCAGGAGCGAAGAAAGCAAACAAGGGGAGTAAGCCAAGGTTGAGGAGGCTTAGGACGAAGAGGCCGGGTAATAATAGGAGAGAAAGTATCGAGAGTAGTAGTGAGGGCAGAATTAAAGGATGAGAGAACAGAATCAAGAGAAGAAGCGTGTGGGGAAGGAGAGAAAGGGAAAGAGGAGAGGAAAGCATCTGAGAAAGAGGATTAACTGCATGAATCAGATGAAAGGAATGATAGACCCGGGAGGGAGGAAAAGGGGCAAAGAGTAAGTGAAAAAGAATGAGATTATGATCAGATAAGGGAAGTTCAGAGGAGGAGAAGGAAGAGAGCGAACAGTTTTTGAACAGGACCAGATCAAGACAATGACGAAGGGAGTATGTGGGGGCGGTAGAGGCAAGGGTCAGTCCAAAGGAAGAAAGCAAAGATAAGAAACGTGAAACAGAGGGAACATTGGGAGTATCAACATGGATGTTAAAATCACCCAAAATAAGAGAAGAACCATCATTAGAAAGAAAAAAGGGGAACCAGGCGAGGGGAATGAGAGAATGAGAGGCCCCCATAAGACAAAGCTGCTGGGGTAGCTGTGTCAAGAGCAGAGAGCCAGCTTTCCCTTTCTCTTGTGGCTTTAGAAACTACAGAACGAGAGTTCCACAAGCCACAAGAGAAAGGGAGCTGAGAAGAAAATCGATTAAACTTGTGATGATTGGGAGGAGAGAGGTACTTGCCAGGATTAGTAATCGCTTATAAGAGGAAAGGTACCCAGAGCCATATCTACCATTGCCTAGAGTAGTAGGAATAGAAGAACCCAAGGCTGACAGGATGCCTGAATTAGAGCTATGGATCGGTTCCAGCTTTGGAGACATCAGTAGAGTTACTGAGCTTCTTCATAATGGCTAGCTCTTTTGCTACAGCGGTCCCCGAATTATTGGCACTATTAAAAGTTCTGGGCAGAGATGTCGAAGGGCCGGCTGTGTTATCAATGCTCTCAGTATCCCGAGGTCTCCATAAAGAAATTCTCCTATGGGTTTGATTGCAGAAACATCTTGAAATACCGACGTTAAAAAGAAGTCAGTCCCGGTAGTTGAGAAGTTTGTGTACAGTCTTTATTGAGCTAAATGTTACAGTGGCTTTTACAAAACGAGTATTTTGATGAAGGAAGTATATGGATTTAATATCTTGAGTCACCAGCTGCGTACTAATAAGAGAATGTAATGTATGTATGTAATGCAGGACATATATCCCACCAGTTGTAACCAGTTGTAATAATAAAGATATTATAGTAAAGCTGATTGCTGCCACCAGATGTAATGTTAAATATGCTGCCACCAATTATAATATAGAGTGTTGTTATAATGTTCAGTTAGAGTTATTCTATTGTTTGGGTAGCGTGTATTTATATCCAAAACAAGGATATAATGTCAGAACTTCCTTTTAAAAATATTTCTCCCTGCCCTTTAAGACTGAATAAGATGTAGCAAAATGGAGTTCAGAAACTCTTAACCTCCCCCACTGGTTCTCTCTCCAACCAGTCAGGGATACTGTAGCATTAGACTGAGAAATCTGGCTTGCTTAGATTTCCATGACAACGGAATGAACCAACCCAAGTCCTTCTTTAATAACAAGAAAGTATGTTTATTATTTACAGTTCAAGCTTCAATCAGTTTCTTCTTCTTGTTACACTTAAGACACTTTAGTTCAACAAGCTATATAGTCCCCTGCTTTCCCTTCAAGCATAAGGACTCTCAAAGTTCATAGCACAAGGGCATCAATTCATATAACGTGTGTTAGCTCTACTTTATATAGCTTCTTTAACAACAAAAACCAAGTATCATTAGACTCAGGACCCTAATTCTAGCTTCCTCAGCTAAGAGCCCGTTTCTCCCCTTCGTTAACCTCCCTCCAGGTTTACCGATCAAAGGCAGAGAACACTAACAACTCCCTCAGGCTCCCTTAAATATGGGCCTGGCTGGCTAGCTTCACTCTGATTGGTGGAGACTCTGCCAGGAGTTTATTTCACACTCCCTCCTGGAAAGCTTGACTAGCCCCTCCCTTAAACTACCTAACATTACTAAAAAAACACACTTTGGTGACACTTTTGAACGTCTGGACATACAGTGTTCGCCACACTTTGTATTTTAACCAAAATAACTTAATTTGGGGGTTGAGGGGTCCTAGCGGGCATCACAGGAAGTATATGGATTTAATATCTTGAGTCACCAGTTGCGTACTAATAAGAGAATGTGTTAAAAAATGATTTCACACTTTTGTTCTACAACACACACACACATTCAGAATCAAATAATCTATTGATTAGTCTGAGGACTGTATCATAAACTACAGAATCAGAAGGCTCCGCCCTCCCTACACAGCCTTCCCTTGTCCAGTCAGGACATCAGGAAGCACCTGTGCAGGAAATTCGAAGCTTTAAGACACCTTTAAGCACCCTCAGCTAGACGCACCCTCAGGCTGTGTTCAGATAGCTTTCAGTGAAAGAAGTTTTGAAGGGGAAGTTGCTGCTGAAATGCCTTTGCCATCCACAAGAAGCCAACATGGCTGCCACCTGAATTGACATGGGGTGCAATGGTATCTGCATGGTGCTGTTGATTTCCCAGCCATCTGTGACAGTTGCTCAGACTATGCAGATGAAAGCAGCCACTCAGTTCAGCTTGATTTGAATCAGGATAGGCATTGTCACAGCAGAAAATCCCTGATCTTAGATCAGTATGAATCATCATTCACCTCAGGACATGTAAACACACTACTACTACCCCTAGCATTGAAGACAACCTACATAATTGTCTGAACATGACTGCACTGGAATGTTGTGTGTATAACTTACAGGTTTCTTTACATAGAAAGTGAACATCAAAAAGCTAGAATATATGAATAGCCTATGAGAATTGCTGATTCCAACCAAGCAATTACATCCTTTTCCAAGTACAATTATCAGATAATGAATCTAGTAATTGCTATAAAATTGGCTAATAAATTTGGCACAGAAGGTTCATAATAATTCTTGCCGTACAAAAATTAAAGTATTTCAAACACAGCATATGATTGGTGCATTAATGTGTTTAGGAGTCTGTAACAGCAGAAGAGTCCAGTAGGTATTTAAAAGCCAGATATGAACTATTGCTGCAAGTGACCTTTCTGTGCAACAATTTAGAGCCTTGCTTTGTAACTTTTTCTGCCCGAGGCTGGGAAAATTATTTACTTTGAGTATCTGTATCAACATCAGTTCTCATAATATGGCAAATTGCAAAACTGAGAAGCAAGGAGCTAAGCAAGGAATAAGTTAAAAAAAAATAAAGAGTTTAATTTTCTCAGGGCAATTTGTTTAACATTGCCTGTGGTTTAAGAATCTGGATGAATTCTGTCTGAACAGACTTCCTCAAATGAGAGGGATCTGTTGGACAGCAGTTAGACACACAAAAAGATCTGTTTGAAGCTTACAAAATGGGCAGATTTTAGGCATTCAAATAGGTTCCTGGTCAGCAGAGGAGGACAGCTCCGGAGGACGGAGGTCTTCTTTAATCTGTTTTTCGGTGGCAAGCATGGAAGCACCCTAACAAAGATTGCTCTACAAGTGATCTTCATTTAAAATGCAGCTTGCCCCCTTGTGGACCCTCCCTGAAGTACATTTTCTAGTCTTGAATATATATTAGAAGCAAGATAGGAACATACTTTTGAGTCTTTTTAAGAAAAACTATAGCAAGATGTCTAGGTACTGTCCTCCAGGTTGGTAAGACAGGCAGAATGCTTTTAAAGACCATTTGCAGGCATTCAACAACAGAAGGAAGTTTAGTCTTTTTCTTATGCTTGAGAATGCCCAGAAGCAACTGGTGGGCCACTGTGTGAGACAAGACAACGGACTGGATGGGTTGGACCTGATCCAGCTGGGCTTCTCTTATGTTCTTAATATATAGCCTGAAACTACTACATGCACAGATCCACTCTTAAACTTAAATATTCAAAGATTTGTCTACACACAGTTAAAGCTACGATCCATTCTCTCAAAGTCACTGGTAATCTTTGGGTCAAGTAGTGCAAATAATAATTTAATCTGCTGTGAACGTGTTAGCGTGACAGCTGAATGTTTCCCAGGCAAAATTATTGTATAACAGCTGTTTTCCAGGCTGATTATTTCACAGTTTAGCATACTCAAGGAAATACCTTCTGAATGTTGTACTTACTGATTTTTGAGCAATGAAGCATTATGCTCATCACAGACTGGCAAGCGAAGAAAAAAAAATCTAGAATTTATCAGTCTTTCATCTCAATGCACAATTAAGATATTTATGCAGGACATAATTCAAGCAAATCATTGGACATGCTCCATTTAGATGGCTGAAGGCAGCTGGGGAGGGTGTATCCACCCTCGTGGCATGGGCACCATCAGCCAATGTGCCTCCCTGTTTTGACTACCATCAGACCAGATTGTGTGCCTCCCCATCTTGAATGCCATCAGGCATAGACAACAACTTTGAGCAGCAGTCTCTTCACTCACCACAGGCCTTACTGATGGATTGAACCAAGGTTTAATCCATCAGGGTGTGACATAGTGATTTCAGAGTTGTTTTTCATGTACTCACCTTTGGGCATCGTTCTCAGCCCTCTAGTCACTCTCCCCAGACACTCTGCCTGATTTACTTCAGCAAGATGGATGCCAAATGTAACTTCCTATGTCTATGTATTATATGTGCATTCTAAATAGGTGTTCCAAAAGTGATTCAATGGCTGCGTTCAGACAAAAAAAAATGGGCATCTCAGAGAGAGAGTTTGCCCACCTCATATTCCCAAGCCTTCTCTAATCCACCTTTTCAAGCACAGAATGTTCATGAGAGGGTCAAGGGGCCAACTGGCTTGTAAACAATCCCACCTCAAACCCTTCTGTAAGCTGCTTCAGTGATGCTTTTTTGCTGTGCCTGATCATAGCCCAAATATCCTCACCTAGCATAAAGTACAACCTTCACAGGATGCCATGAGCTAAATCCACAACTCTGAAAAAGTTTGTGTTACTTCAGCAGTCTAGCTGTATCACAGAAGAAGAAAAATGCCTTGAAAGAAACTTCACCAAGCAAAGAGGGACAAAGGAGGTGTGATCTTTATTATTATTAGTAGTAATAGTAGTAGTATTAATAGTAATTAGTAGTAGTAATAGTAACATTTGAATAGGACTAAAAAATTACACTAGGAGTGTTCATCATATTAGAAGGCACTGTAGCTTTTGACTTGTCTTTTGAAAAAAATCTCTCAAAGATTATGTGCTTTAAATGGCATCTGCTATGATGTGAAAGCTGACTCTTGACAAAATATTGGTACTTTCTGTATTCAACAACTATAGAGTATATTCACAGCTGTAGAAAATAGTCTGCATCAATATTTGGGGAGAAAATATAAACTCTTATTGCCATGACCTGAGAGCTAGAACATAATTTTAAAACAACAGTCACTTACGGAGATTGAGGTGGGAGGGAGGTCTGTTATTCCATTGGGATTCTGGGCTCCCCTGGGGCTCTTTGTCAGCAGAAGCTGGGGTGCTTTGAGTTTTCTGTGGACCCTGTGGGGTTGCTTTAGTTCACTTTTCCTCACAGGAAGCAAATATCTGGGGACATAAATGGCAGCACAAAAGGGCCCCAGGTCCAATATCAGTGAGCTCTTTTTGTCATCAACTTGTAAAGGGTGTATTGTGGCTTTAAAGTATGTGCACCAGAGGGCAAAACCTCCACCTTGGTTATGATATTGGCAATTCAGAAGCAAAGGATACTGTTTCCAGCTCATGATGTTTTTGAACTGTGGTAGGTGATGGTTATTGGGATTCATGGACCAGAAGGCAAGGAAGTGGTGGCAAGTGAGACAATATAAAGCTGCATATGTGTATAAACTGAGATGAAACCTGACCTCACAGAGACATGAGGCTACAAAGTTTCAAGGTGCTTTAGGAACAGAACTATTCAGATCTCTCAAAATGTGATGTTACAATCAACAACAATCCAATAGAAGTGTCCAGAAGGCTATTTGATTATTTGGGATGAGGTTCAGTTATTGCAAGATGTTTCTTGGGGTCTGACCAAACCATGCTTCTTTCCTGATGTCCATCCTAACTTATTATGACCAATACACAGCATGTGGTAAGATGGATTCAGGATGTGATAAATGCCTCATTGAAGCAAAGGGGATACCTCATTGTCCCTTCTCAAAAGGATCTCTTTGGGCCAGATACTAAAGTAAGTGATGGCTATTCTCAGCAATGGCCCCTAGGCTATGGAATAGTCTCCCCCTTGACGTGCATCAATCATCTTCATTGTACACATTTTAGAAACCAGTGAAGATGCACCTCTTTGCGTTAAATGGGGATACACTTTTCCCTTTTCACTTTCAGATGCTATTGTTTTAATACATACTGTTATTGCTTTAATAATGTTTGATTTTAAATGTTGTTACCCACCCAGAGACCCCGGGGTATAGGGTGGGATAATAAATAAATAAATAAATAAATAAATAAATAAATAAATAAATAAATAAATAAATAAATAAATAAATAAATAAATAAATAAATAAATAAATAAATAAATAAATAAATAAATAAATAAATAATGTCCTTAGAGGTGCTTGATAGTGGGATGTGTTTGCTGAGAATTTAACTCTTGTCAATTATTGACACTGACTGAATTCACACCTTCACTTTCCTGGGAAATTGAAGATAATGGATTCTGAGTTCACATGTCAATTGCCTGATCCATCCAAAACTTCCCTGGTGCTTCACTAAGTGACAGGTAAGTGTGAATGCTACTATACTAGTAGCATTCAACTCACCAGGGCAATGGCCATGTGCGCTAACCAGAAATCAGGCAAGGCAGCTCACAACTGCAACTGTGATGCTCCATACACCCTTCACCTAGAAGAGGAAGAAGAGTTGGCTTTTCTACCCCGCTTTTCTCACCTATTTAAGAGGACTCGAAGCAACTGACAAAGCTTTTTATTCTGCTCCCCACGGTAGAACACCCTGTGAGGTAGGTGGGGCAAGGAGAGCTCAGAATGAAAGCTGTGACTAGCCCAAGGTCACCCAGCTGGTTTCATGGAAGAATGTAGAATCAAACCCAGTATTCCCAGATAAGAGTCCAGCTCCCTAACCACTAGACCAAACTGTGGAGCAATCCAGCTGGGATGGTCCAACATGCGTGATCACACATATGTTCCATGTAGGAGCATACCTTGACTGACCTTTTCGCCTAAAGGCCCACTATTATGCATCAAATCTGTGACAGATCAGCTCAAATTGGCAAAAGGGTTTTTTTTAAACCAGATTTTCATTTGCCACATCTGTGAGATTCACTAAAAAGTAATTGCAAAACCAAAATTCATATAATCACTACACTGGATAAGGAGTTATCCTCAAAAAAACAGCAAAGACCTTTGACAGAAAACAGAGTAAATACTCACAAGAAAAGTACAGTACTCTGTTAGCATGAACATTAACTCACTGGAGAATGACCTACTTGGATTTCATAGTCACCATCTGTTCCCACAGATTTTCTGTTCTCCTAGGATAAAAGTCGGGGAATTGTTCACAGTTGTACACCACCTGGCTTATAAGAGTTAGAAAGAGCACTCTGCTAGTCTTTTTTTTAGCAATTTATTTTCAGAAGCTTGACGAGTGCATTAAATGTGAAACAGCAGTTAGCATCTAGAAAGGGAAGCTGTAAGACAAGCTGTTGTTCTTTCTGGTATGGAAGTATTTATTAATAGCTTTTGGCCCCTTCTAGGTAATGCTATGGGGTTATTTTAGTGACAGTTGTAAAGAGGGGTGTCAACACACCTGTATCCCATACTTTCATCTTCACATGTTCAGAGAATGATAAACTCTTATAAGGATGTTATGAATTAGAAGAGACCTGAAGCCCTGAAGACTTCAGCTGATTCCATGAGCGCCAGGAAGCACTGTTACATTGTTGAAGTTTGAGTGTATTTATGACATCTTATAGGTTGGTGCTTATATCGACCTGCCTGTCCCTTAAAATCAAGTGATGAGGCACTCCTTGTTGTCCCACCACCTTCTATAGTGAGGTTGGTGGGCACCCGGGAGAGAGCCTTCTCTGTGATGGCCCCCCAATTGTGGAATAGCCTTCCCTTGAGGTGCGTCATGCCCCTTCCTTATATATATTTAGGAAGGCGGTGAAGACGCACCTCTTTACTCTGGCTTTTGGCTGAGCTGCTTATGTTTCCCCCCAGTACAGACACTATTATTTTAAACATATTGTGTATCATTTTATATTTGTTGAATCCTTTTTAAAAGTCTTTTAATGTATACTTTGTTTTAATCTGTTTCAAGGTTGTTACATGCCCAGAGACCTTCGGGTATGGGGCGGAATAGAAATGTAAATAATAAATAAATATATAAATTTAACAAGCTCCACAAAGCTGTGTAAGAAATACTGTAAACATCTAAAATATTTATGGAGAGTCACAGACTGTCCATCCATGGTCAACTGGAGATTTTCTCCATGTGTCCTGAATTTCAACTTCCTTTTGCATAGTTAAGCATAGTCAGCAGCCAACACACTTCAAGGCACCTAGAGGACACCAGGAACTACTAATCTACCAAAAGAGACCACTCTTCAGAAATGCAACTATTGCAAATGTCAGCCAGTACCAATTCTCTCTTGGGGCAGAACTTGTATTACTTATCAAACTTGTATTACTGATCAAATTTGCTGATGACACAAAGCTAGGGGGGATTGCAAACACCACAGAAGAGAGAGAGAGGATTCAAAAAGATTTAGAGAAACTCGAACAATGGGCTGCAACTAATAAAATGGTATTTAACAAAGAAAAATGCAAGGTTCTGCACCTGGGCAAGAAAAATGAAAAAAGCACATATACAATGGGAGGAATTCAGCTGAGCAGCAGCACATGTGAAAAAGACTTGGGTGTCCTGGTAGATCATCAACTGAACATGAGTCAACAGTGCGAGGCAGCTGCAAAAAAGGCAAACGCAATCCTGGGGTGTATTAGGAGAAGCATAGAGTCCAGATCACGTGAAGTTATTATCCCCCTCTACTCTACCTTGGTCAGACCTCATCTGGAGTACTGTGTCCAGTTCTGGTCACCCCAGTTTAAAAAAGACGCTGACAAGCTGGAGCAGGTTCAAAGGAGAGCTACCAAGATGGTGAACGGTCTGCAAACCATGTCCTATGAGGAACGACTTAAGGAACTAGGAATGTTTAGTCTACCAAAAAGAAGACTGAGAGGAGACATGATAGCTGTCTACAAATACCTCAAGGGTTGTCACAAGGCAGAGGGATCAGCCCTGTTCTCACTCTCTCAAGGAAGGACTAGAAACAATGGGGTGAAACTGCAGGGGAAAAGATTTAGTTTAGATGTTAGGAAAAAATTTCTAACAGTAAGAGTGATCAACCAGTGGAACAGGCTGCCACGGGAGGTGGTTGGTTCCCCTTCGATGGAGGTCTTCAAGCAGAGACTGGACAGCCATCTGTCTGAGATGGTTTAGGAGATCCTGCCTTGAGCAGGGGGTTGGACTCGATGACCCAGGAGGTCCCCTCCAACTCTACCGTTCTATGATTCTATGATTCTATGATTCTATGCAGCTCCTTGTGGGACAAGGAATAAAACAGATCATGCAATAAATTTTGGTAAGACATTACTGAGAACTCGTGATGGATATGCTGAGGAATCCACAACTGGAATAATGATTTCCAGAATTCGACATGTTCTAGACATTTTTCCCCCAGCACAAAGCTTTACATATTGTGCAATAAAAGATATGAATCAAGTGAAGGCATTCTCACTGCAGTCCCATTTAAAGTAAATTTAAATGGACAGTTCATGGCCTTTTAATTCTTCCTACAGTCAGGAGCAAATAATGCTTATTCTTCCAGCCTTCTTACCAAGTTAGTTATTAACAAGAAATCGCATATAAGTACTTGTTCCTATCCTTGTAAATGTGTGTCAGGAGTTCCAAATAAGGCTGTGCAACAATGTCCCTAGTTCTCAGTATCCTTCTTTAACAGAGGGCTATAAACCCAAAAGACCTAAGAAAAATCAACTCCAATCTATGCTCTAGCTGGTACATTGCCAAAGAATGTTTCCCTCCTCAAAATATATCAGTAAGTGGTTGTTAGCTTTGAAATTATGTTTAGAGTGAAAGACAGTGTCGATCCCCAAAGGAAATGTTATGTTCTCCTGACTGTCACAATATTTATGTATTTAAAGTCAAAGTCATTGTCCTTAAAGGTAAGCAACTACCCAAAGGATGAATAAAAAGACACTTATGCGAGGTTGACAAAACTCATCAGACTGAAGATGAAAACTCTACACCTCCATTAACAAATTCATTAGAGTCTCTCCATTTCTCAGCCTTGCTTTACAGTTAGTAACCTTTGCTATTGATGACAGCATGGGCACCTCTATTCAGTTGTCTTGGCAGAGGTCAAGAAGCGGCTTACCACTGCCTACTGCCGGGGAAAAGCTGACGATCAAACTCACAACTCTCTGCTCTCCAGGCAATTTGCTCTACCACTGAGCTACAGCCGCTCCCTCCAGGTGGCCCTAATATGTCATTAAAGTAATAAAAGGAAAAGCTGAAGACTTGGGGTCTTTCTGCACTTGCCCTTACTCACTCTTGGATGGTGCATCTGCACTTGAAGGAGTCATTTCTGAACCAGAAATGTCTCCTTCTGTCCAGAGCCTCCCCCCAACATTGATTACCTGTGGTGCAGGTTTACCACATGCACTTTACCTTAACCTATTCTGGAGCCAGTAAGGATTAGGTCAGGAGCATTTGCACCTCTATGGTGCAAGGAGGAGCCTGTGACACATTATGCAAGCATGCTTGCGCATCATGTGATGTGCCAGAGCCAGTGCGCAGTGTGTCATCATTGTCTGCAGACATATGGAGCAAGGGATTGTGTCTACTGCTAGCGTTCACTAGTATGAACACTTAGTTCACACATGGGGAGCTTCCACCTTTGCTGTCCATGAACAGACTGCAAAGTGCAAATCTCCCCCAGTTTCTGCTTTGCCCACTTACCTGTTTACCTGTCAGCTGCAAAGCAGCTTGTCTCTTCAGCAACATAAGTGCTCTCTTCTAAGAGAGGAAAGAAACCCTACTGTGATAGTGAGCCAGTATGTACTCATCTAGATTCATTACGTTGCTGCCATGCAGGAAAAATGCCCTTCCAGTATCCCCTTTGGTGGTGATTATAAAGTTAGGACAGTGTGTTGACCTAAAAAGAACAAGCAAACAAATAGTTATTCTTAATATATCAAAGCTGCAGAGATATCAAGCATTTGACTCGTAGTCTGCAACTGGAGAGAACTATTAAAGAAGAAGAAATATTAAAGTGTAAACAACGTGCCCACAACAAGCCTCCCTGAATGTTGTCCAATAAGGGGTTGTGGTCACACCTACGATTTAATCCAGCTTCGGTCCACTTTCCGAGTGAGAGAACGCATCAGCAAAGTGACAAGCTGTTTTCTTTCAGTGTTAAATAACTCAGAAAATTCACCTTTGGGACAGACAATGTGGAAAGAAAATTACTGGTCACTTTGCTGATGTGTTCTCCTGCTCTGAAAGTGGACTGAAGCTGGATTAAACCTTAGATGTGACCAGAGGAACATAGTTGGAAAGCTAGGTAGCGAATGCATGGAATGAAGAACACATTTCTGTCAATAAGCATAATTCCCTAGTTTGTTTGCTTTCTCCCCCTGTATGTATCACATGGCATGTACAGATTATCTCCACTGGACACTGGAATATTTTGGCCATTTAGTGCTACTTATCTTGTCAGAAACTTCATTGAGCCTAGGATGTGGTACCTTAGCATCATTCCTTCCTAGAAGATCATTTTTACAAGATAGGCCAGGGACTGACCAGGCTAAATAGAGAAAGCCAGGCTTTGGTCAACATATTTGGTCTCTTTAGATTATAAGCCTGAGGGCAGGGACCTGTCTAAGATTAATATAATATTGTAACTGTTACCTGCCCTGAGACCTTCAGGTATAGGGCAGGATAGAAATAAATAAATAAATATTGCATTTTCCATAATCCAGATCCAGAAGTTGCAGATGATCTTTATAGGCTTCTGCTGTCAGTTTGTGACCAATTTTCCTGTAGTAGCACCTCAAGGAAGGAAGGAAGGTCTAGCTCCATGTTAAGCCCAAGTCACTGTTAATGGGGCTTTCTAGTATGACAGGCTGGGGGCATCCAATGGTCAACTACTCCTACAGGAAAATGCCATTCCTTCCGCACATTTGCTATCATCCACCTAATCACAAAGGAGCAGCACTGGTATTTTCCATGGAGTTCAAGAAGGGAAGAGGTCTATCCTTGCAGCAAGACATTGATGATGGGTTGATGAATGATGCCCCATTTCAGGCTTGGTGAGAGGCCTCTTGGTAAAAGTTCCAGTGGGTTTGGCAACCACAGCGACAAAAAACAAACAAAAAAACCCCAATAAATTTGGGCAAAAAGTTTTACATCTTTCTATCCAGCCAAGAACCCTAAAAGGTAGACGTCAGGCTGCTTACTTTAAGCTGAAGTGATATGCACATACAGGCGTGGGATCTGTGGTTCCCAGGGTCATAGAGTAACTGTCACTTTGACAACAAAAGGTTAATTGTGCTTTTACTGGACAACTTCTACCACCACTGCTCCTTAACACAAAGGTGGTATACACTAATTTTAAAAAGTTTCAGTTTTACGATGCCTTACCATTTAGTCTGCCTTTGCCTGTCTTATGTATATGGAAGCTAAGCACTGTTAGGTCTAATTAGTACTTTGATGGCAGATTGTCTAGGGATACAAGGCACTTAGGCAAAGCTGGGAAGTTGAAAAATATCCCAGAAGAAGGCAAGAACAATCCATTTCAGTATTGTCACTCAGAGAAGTACATGCATTTGTCTGTGCAGTTGCCATTTGGTATTCTTACAGTTCCTTCAGAGTAATTTCAAACCATATTTACTCCCATTGCAGCAAAGCAAAGGAGTAAAAGGACTGCAAGCAATTGGAAGGCTGAGGTTGTATTACATGGAAGTAGCAAATCAGCAAGAGAAGGAAGGAAAGAAGCAGCAGCAGGAAACGGATTGTTTGTCAGACCATAACCAAGGACAATCCATTTCCTAGATTTTGACAGTGGCAGGTAACAACAGTAAAGTGCTGGGCAGAGATAGATTGCCTTTGATGTTGGCAAAAGAGGCTTAGAGGCTTTGCAGAAGTCACAACCTGACCCCTCTCTCCACATGATAAATCCACAAGGAAACCAAAGATTATCTATTGTTATGGGACACGTTTTAGCTGTGTTTGCTTCATGAGGATTTTTAAGAACTACTAGTTTTATTTAATTGGTAACCAAGGGAAGGGAAATTGTCTGATCTTAGTACACGCTTTCTTTATTAGAGCTTTAAAAGGCACATAGGAAATACCTTTACCATACAGCAAGTTGCAATTGTAAAAGTGGCAATAAAATGAAACAAATGGAAGTACTAAAGAGAAAACACATTCAATACGGGGTGAATTAATCAACTGGTAAGACAACTCAAGGAACGAGATTCTCAAAATAACTAACCAGTAACCTGTAGCAAGAGAGAAAGTGAATAACGGGACAGGTTCTGTCCTGGATTTGTGACTGGCTTAAGAGCAGGAGGCAGAGAGTAGCAAATTCTCAGGGTGCAAAGAGGTAAAAAATGGGGTCCCTCAAGGCTCAGTGTTGGGACCAATGCTTTTTAATTTATTCATCAATGATCTAGAAGAAGGGGTACATAGTAAAATAGCAAAGTTTGCTGATATACTAAATTATTTAGGGGAGTAAAATCCGAAAGAGATTGCCAAGAGCTCCAGAAGGATCTCTTAGCATTGAGTGACTGGGCAACCAAGTGGCAAATGTGCTTTAATCTTAACAAGTGCATGCACATCAGGGCCAAGAATCCAAATTATGTCTATAAACTGATGGGGTCTGAGCTTTCTGCAACACACCAGGAAAGAGATCTCGGGGTTTTGGTGGACAGTTCAATGAAGGTGTCAACCCAGTGTGCGGCAGCAGCAAAAAAAAAAAAAACTAATTCAATGCTGGGGATAATTAGGAAGGAAATAGGAAAAAAGTCAGCCAGTGTCATTTTCCCTCTTTATAAATCTATGGGGGGGGGGCACATTTGAAATATTGTGTACAATTCTGGTCACCACACCTCAAAAAGGGCATCCAGAATGATTAAGGGTCTGGAACACCTCCCTTACACAACCAGGCTGCAACGTCTAGGCCTCTTCAGTCTGGAGAGACGGCATTTAAGAGGGGACCTGATTGAAGTATATAAAATTATGCATGGTATAGAAAAGGTGGATAGAGAAAAAAAAATTTATCACACAATACTAGAACCAGGAGGCACTCTATGAAGCTGATGGGTAGGAGAATAAGGTCTGACAGGGGGAAGTATTTCTTCACCCAGAGGGTCATCGGCTTATGGAATGTGCTGCCGGAAGAGGTGGTGACAGCTACCAGTCTAGATGGCTTTAAGGTAGGATTAGACAAATTTATGGACAGCAGATGTATCAATGGCTACTAGAAAGAATGCCTAGGTGCATCTTTCAGGCTGGGGGGGTCGGGGGACCGGGGCGCTTCTAAGGCCATTTGCTGGGATTCTAGAGCAGGAATAGGCTTGTCCTTGTCTCTGCTTAAGATGCCCATGAGCATTTGGTGGGCCACTGTGTGCGACGGGATGCTGGACTAGATGGGCTGTGGCCTGATCCAGCAGGGCTTCTCTTGTGTTCTTATGTACAGAATAAAGCAGAGATTAAAATGAGGAAGAAAAGCAAATTAGGAGGGAGTAAAGTTAATGTGAAGTAAAGAGGAAAGCAAAGTGAAGAGAAAAAGTACTAAACAATATGAGGCTAGAGCAGGAAGAAGTAGTATATTCCTTGGGGTCTTTTGGTTGGGAAACAATCTTTTTAGAGGCAAAAAGTTACAAAAGCACATATTCATACAACTCAGGGCTTTGTCAAAAGTCACATCATCTATGGAGCAAATTCTCAACAATCTGGGGAACTCAGCCTCTCTGAGAATATGAGGGCATCAGGCAACCCAGGCCTTTACTTAATGACTTAGTTCAGATGTGAGAGATAACATGGGTCTCCCTCTACTCAGTGATTCAGCTTGTGAATGGAGAGAGGCACACACTTTTCTCTCTAGTTCAAAAGCAATGATTTCAACATGAATTCAAGGTACAGAACCCAGTATATAGCAGGGAGCAACGCACACAGCAGAAGTGCCTCTCTGGGCTTGAAAGGGACACATTCAGCAAAAATCTCTCCCAAGAGCACACACAGGGAGAGGTTGGCCCTTGGTGTCTCTTCAATGGGAACACATAAAGTTCAGCCTGCACTGAATCTTGAAGGCAGGGTGGAATTTAGGGGAACAAAAGCTCCCATAGTTCAGCTCTTGAAGTAATAGTGGGGTAGATTTCAGGAAAACTATAACAACAACAAAGACCAGAGTTCAACCCTTGTTGCACGATGTAGGCTGGACTCCAAATGAACCAAGGAACTAGATTTCAGGTGCTAAGATGCAGAGTGAACCCCAAAGCAAGGCTGAGAAACTGAGTAGACAAAGGGCTTCTCTTGGGAACAGGTGGGAAACTAGGCTGTTGAGGCTAGAAAGGAATAACCAAGAAAACTGGGCAACGCTGAGGCTTTCCAGCTCATACAAACAAGTTGGATTAATCATATCAGTTATTCATTTTGGGCAACCACATTATCATACCAATCGTGCAGCTACTTTTGGCCAAGGTGTGAACTCCAGCTATTTAAATGTTCCTATCATGCAACACGTGAATAGATTTAAGTCTTTTGGTGGCACAAAAGCAAGTTTTAAGGGGCTTCAAGTGGGAGGAAGAAGCTTTGGACAAGGAAAAGGGGTTTAGACACGGAAAACAGTCAATGTCAAAGATTTTGGAAGGGGGATGAACATCATGATGTAGTAGGTGCAAACCCTATCTTTTCCATTAGCTAAAATGGGACTCAGGAATTAGCGCAAATTCCATTGCTGAAAATGGTCCTGAGAATTGTTCAGTCTAGATCCCTGTGCTCTTGCTTCATGGGTCCAGCTGGAAAAAAGGAAAGAAGCACATTGTATAACCCCATAAAGACCTCAACTCTTTTACAACCGCTTTTTAAGTGCACTTTATGGAGTGAAGGGTCCCAGATTCATGTTACATACACATTCCCTTTTGAACAAAATAGGCTCCATGGTATTTATCGAGAGTTTGGCTAAATATCATGGAAGCTGTAAGCAATTTTTTTTTTAATTTTGCCAAATTCTGGATGTGTGCTTCTTTACCACAATGACATGTTACCAGTAGCACATCACATAAATATCTAGTTGCTCCCCTTGTTTCTCTTGATGGTTTTTGGTTTTTTGTTGCTGTAACTTCTGTTTCTTTATGGAATTGTTACCGTATTACCGTGTTACCATATGGAATTTATACCTCAAACTGGTGATGGACCACTACTCATCTTTGTATACTGTTCTGCATTTGTTTAATTAAAATTAAAATAAAAAAACCCTTTTATACAGATCCAAAGCTCTCATGCTGTGTACTGAAAACTAAGACTACCTCAACTGCTGGTTTTGCTCATCTTGACTAACACACACTACAGCTACCTTACTTTGTTCTCTTTGAAACAGCCTGCTTTTGAGACCATTCAAGCGTCCTTCTACTGACTGTGTACCATTAGCAGAGCTCTACTGGAGAAAGGCATGGTCCCCTTTAGAGATTACATCTTCATTCATGAGAACTAGAAGCTAAATAAAGATGCAACATTCAAGGGATGTCTCAATTTTGAATATCCTTTCAGGTCAAACCAGCAAGCCTAAATGAATGCAGCATTTAAGAAAGTTATGAGATCTGTTCCTCTAGTTTCAACGTTCGTTTAAAAATAGCCCTTTTCTGCCTGGTGATGGTCTGTCTGAGAATGGGTATTTCTGCTTCAGTACAGTAATATACTTAGAAAACCTTCAGTTCCCTTTTGGTCCTATATTCTTATGAATGTGTGATGAATACAAATAATAGAAAACTTTCCTTCTAGCACAAGGCACGTGTTAGAGCACTGGATGCTATTTTTAGCATAGTTTTTTTTAAAAGGAAGGATGATGTGCCAGCACTATGGCAAATAGAAAGCTACTGCGTCTTCTGAACCCCTGCTTATTTTAATGTCAGTCACTTCCTAGCTTACTTTATTATGCAGCATGTTAAGCAGATCTCTAGTTCATAATTATCTGATCTCTTTTCTCTTCTTTTCTTTTGCCCTATCATGGGAGTTTTGCTCATTCAGGATCTAGGACTTCCAAATGCTCCTATAATCACAACATTGTAAGAATCAGACCGTTTAGCCCAGATTTTAAGGGAACAATGCTCACAATTGGCTAAAATGGGCAGATCTTTAAATCAGTCTTTAAAAGTCATCTTTCATATTTGCCTTTTCTTATCCAGACAGACTCCGAATACAGAAGGGAAGGGAAGGGAAAAGGGAGGCTAGTGCTGCTTACCGCTGGTTAAGGGGTCCTTAAGAAGTTTAATTACTTCTGAGAATATGAATGACTGCAATACTGAATGGCACACGTCTTTGAAAAATCCCAGCTCGCCTCCACGTCGAACAGAGAACTTTTCATGCAAAACAACTTCCCTCTCAAATTCCACCTCCCGTGTTGCTAGGTCATAGTTTTAATTGAAATGCCCTCGTTGGGAGCAAACAACCTCTCCCCTCCCCCCGCCAAAACAACAGCGCAGCCACCATCCCCTTCTGTCCCCACACGCTCCTTGGTGGCAACACGGGAGGCTGAAGTCGCCAGCCGGATGCCTCGCTTCTTGCCTTGCCTTGGAGCAAGGAGCCACACACCTGCCTCTCGCTTTCTCGGCAGGCAGCGCGGAGGGACGGACAGCCCCGAAGACGCCAAGATCGCCTTATGGCAGGGCGGAGACGCAAGGCTGCCTCCCCAAGGAGACGGCGAGAGGGGTGGGCTAAGAATCGGATTTTAATCCCTGGCCAAGAAAAGGGGAGTAAAAGGAGACAGGGTTTTGTGGTCGTTTCCCCTGCCGATTATTCCCCCCCCCTTTCCCTCCTCCTGCCTCCATCCCCTCCCCGCTACGTCTGCGAGGCAAGCGCACGTGCTGCTCTGGGGGATTTGGGTCCGGAGGTGCCTCGTCCCTCCCGCACGCCGAGCGAATCACCCCGGAGCGGGCGAGAGCTTTTAATAGCACAGTCTGGTCAGAACCGGGAGCTGGATCTCTCCGGCTTCCTTGTGTAAATATTCATTAAAATAAAATAAAAAAAGTCACCCCAGCGGGAGTTTCAGCGCAGGAAAACAAAACAAAACATAGCCATCCACAATTCGAATCAAATCTAGCAGACATGCTCTTCCTCCCTTAAATAAATAAATAAATAAATAAAATAAGCAAATGCATCTCTTCCTTTGCCTGCAGGACAGAACCATCGAAGCTCAGTCCTTTTTCCCCAACAAAAATGGGAAAATGTCCATCGGGTTCCTAAGGTCTTCCTCGGCGGTCACTGGGAGCAGCCCTGGCTCGCTCGACGACCACCTGCGGTCGCGCCCAATCCGTGGATGAATGAATGAAACCTGTCCGGGCTTTCTGAATGAGCCGAAGAATGAATGGACTGGCGAGGCAATGAATGAATGAACGGCCGGGGCAAAGCGAGGAAAGGATGAATGGGGCCGCCAGGCACGCTCTCTCTCGCTCTCTCCCCCTCTCACACGCGACTCCTCGGAGGCATGAATGGGTTTCTCAACCAGTTCCCACGGCCGCCTGGTGGCGGCGCTGTGGCTATGTTGCGTAGTCAGGCGCGGCAGCTGGAATCCCCTCGCAGCGCACGTGTCCGGGGAGGGGGAGGCCAGGCGCCAACGCTAGATGTCACCTGGAGGCAACAGTGGCGGCTGTGTGTGGGGGGGATAGGCGGGGGCTACTGCTGCTGTTTGGGGAGGGGGGTGGTTCTGGGGATGGCGGCGGCGGTAGCTGCAGCAGCGGGGCGGGCGATCTCTGGGAGGACAGCGAGGGAGGAGGTGGAGGAGGAGGTGGGGGGGACGCTATAAAAGTAACTCGCTGTGGTCCAAGCACACTTTCGCGAAACTTCCCAGTCCCGGCAAAGAGGGCATGGGTTGGCCAGAACTGGCGCCAGGACGGGACCAGCTGGTGCAGTGGAGACTCGCTCGGTGGCATTGCTGCAGAGCCCGAGGGGGGCAAGGAGGGGCAGGAGGGGCTGTCTTCCTTGTGCCCCTTCCTCCACTCCCCATCAATGGTTAGGGCAGAGGCAGAGTGCAGAGGACCCCGTGTGCAAGTTGGGTCCGCCTGCCTCTTCCCTCGTTTGGACCCCTCGAGCAACTTGCTTGCCCTGGCATGTAAGCGGGCAGTCGCCGCCGCCGCCGCCGCCGCCACAGCATGCGAGGGAATGGGAGCGCGCTGAACGGCTCCTCCTCCCTGCCTCAGGACGAGCTCCCCTCGGACAGGCCCCCCTGGGTGACTTCCACCCTGGCCGCCATCCTCATCTTCACCATCGTGGTGGACATCCTGGGCAACCTGCTGGTGATCCTCTCCGTCTATAGGAACAAGAAGCTGAGGAATGCCGGTGAGAAGCGGGAGGCGAAGGAGGGGGTGGCAAAGGTCGCCAGCGGACGCCACCGAGAGCTAGTCCGAGCCACCATTTCGGATCGGACGTGCTAGCAGGGAAGAGGAGGGGGGGCAAGGGAGGGGGCTTTCAACGATGAGACGGGTGGGTGGGTGGGAGGGTGGCAAGAAAGACTGTCACGTTGTGCCACGATTGCCAGGCTCCCTTCCTTGTCTTCTCAAGCGCCCTCTCGTACATATTTAGCTCCTCGGAGGGAAGGGTGAAGCAGCACGCGCGCCCTCCCCGTCGACGGCTCCCTTCTTGGTCTGTTTTGCACTCCATGCTGCTGCTACTCCTTCCTGCGACCGGCGGCCAGCGCACCCGGTCTGGCGTGCGGGCATGCAGGCGTGCCTGGAGGTGCTGCACCTGCCCGCCTGCCCGCCTGCCTGCGAGCGCCGTCGGATTGCACGCTCAGTCAGTCGAATTGTGCGGGGCAGGAGGTGAGGGGCATTGTGGGAAAGCAGAGGAGAGAGGGAAGGAAGGAGGAGGGAGGGTGTACGTTCCGGAGTTGCCTGGGAGGGGGGAAGAAGAGGAGGGGGAATCGGAATCGCTCCTAGAAGAGCGCGAATGCCAAGCAAGCGAAGCCTTCCTATCCAGTCTCCTTCCACCTTTTCCTTCGCCGCCGCCCCCACCGAAACATCACCGCCCTGCCTGCCTTTGCCTTGCCTCGCATCAATCTCTTAAAACTTTGCAGGTCCTCCCAGCAGTTAAAGGTGTTCCCCGTCCCCCCCCTTCTCCCACCCCTCTGCCCTCTTCTCATCGCCAAGGCATCGATTCTAGGTTGTGACAGCTGCAGGACCTCAAGTGGGAACAACATGCATATTTTTAGGCGCAGCGGGCACGAAATCAAGCTGCTATTTCAAGCTTCCGCGCCCCCACCCCCGTCGATACAATATCTCACACAACTCAGACAAAGGGTTGTTGTTGTTGTTGTTGTTTTTCTTCAGTCACGTCGGAGGGAGAGGGAGGGGGCAACCAATGCTAATTTGGAATGAGGGCGTGTTGGAGGAGCTGGCGGGACTGCCTTTGTAGACCCCTCTTAAGGCAAACGGGGCGGCTGTGATGTCAAGGAATATTAAGCTGGGGCTTGACCTGTGGTTGGGATGGAATCACCTGGGTACTGATAGGTTCTTTTCTAGTCCTCTTGCCTGTTGTTATTCCTTTGAATGATCAAAATTGGTAGCTTTTGAGGGAAGTGGAGAGAGACGGACTGAATGCCACCGCTGATGGTGATGGCCACTTGAACATGTCTACCTTAGTTCATGGAATATTGGTCAGCCAGACAAGGAAGGTACCTCCAGAGGCATTCTGCCTTATCACGTCAGACCAGCTGGTGTATACACGTGTTCAGAATCCATGTACTCGGGATCCCTTTTAGACTTTCATGGTAGGTGGGAGGAACTGGGTGAAAGAGAGAAGCACGTGCAGAAATTGCATCAGCAAAACAGACCAGACCGAAAGTTGTTGCCATATTTTCTCTCCTCTTCCCCCTCATCCCTCTTACTGTATTGTGAATGTGAATGACTGGCTCAGGTCAGGTTGAGAGGAGGATGTCTTGGGATCTTTCATTCACTGAGTTTGTGCTGCCTTCAAAGGTGGGTACCATAAGACAAACCTGAGGATAACCACTTACTGTATGGTTGCTTTGTAGTTTTAATGGGGACAGTGGAGTAGTTTCTGGGAGTCTAGGCTCTTCTAGAATAAGTCTTAGTTGAGGTACCATCCGGATATTTTTCTATCCAGTGAAATTCTTCATTAGCAATTGAGCAGGCTTTTCTTCAGTATGTTGAAGCATGATGGAGTTTACAACTTTTAAAGTATGTTGATATGTATATATGAAGGGATTTCTCTTTGTTATATGTGCAAGTAGGTATGTTGAATCACATGAAACCCATAAGATATGATGCATCCACAAAAGTACTGACTTAGAAGGTAGATATTAACTTCAGAACTTTTTGGTAGAGCTATGTATGTTAAGTTTGAGGGGCTTTGTCCCATTCTTCATAATGAAAACATCATAAGAACTTTATGGAAAATTTTGTGGGACAATGCAACATTTCCACATTCTGCCACAGGAAAAGATATAGAGAAACTGGTTGCATTATGCAGCTTCTCAGCGCATACAAGAATGCAAACTTACCCTTTGTGATGAATGCTCAAAAGTATTTTTTTTTTTATGCGAACATACATTGGTGGTCAAACGCAAGTAGCATGTAAAAGAGCCTTAGAATAAAAGCCATAGATGAAGGCAGGCTACAAGGTCTACCCTAGGGATGTTTATGAATGGGTTTTTTGGGCATTCAATTCGTAATGAACTGAAGGTTAGAAAATTCATATTCGTTTGAATAGATCCCCTTCAAAAGTGGTAGGACTCTATTTGATACGAATATATTCGTACAAATTCATATGAATATCCAATACAAATGCATACGTATCCTGGATATGTATCCTGGATACATATCCTATACAAATGCATACATATCGGATGCATATCCTATCCAAATGCATACGTATCATTACGTATCCAATATGTATCCTTAGTTTACCGAATGTACAAACTATTAATACGAATGTTCCGAAACATTAGTATTTGTATCAATGCTAACGAACAAATGTCATAACATTCTATTAGTGTCCAAATTCGTACAAATAACTAATGTTATGAATATTTGTGCGCATCTCTAGGGCTCTTCAGCTTTGAAAGACGGTGCTTCAGAAGTGACCTGACTGAAGAACATAAAATTATGCACATTGTGGAAGAGGTGGATGGAGGCTTTTTGCAGAGATTTGGGAGCTGGTGACAGTTTTGCCTTTGTCTTTTGTTTGATAACACTCCCAAACAACTTGTGGGTCATTGTGTGAGACAAGATGCTGGACTAGATGGGCTGTGGGCCCAATTAGGCAAGGTTTCTTTTAGGTTCTTATGAGGCACCACTAACTCAAACTTTTCCCAAATGGCAGGACCTTAACTGATGTTCTCTTTAGTTTCATGCTGAAAAATCGTTTTAAAATTTCTCATGTAGCAGAAGGTTAGCTTAGCACTCTCACCACCAATAGTATGTTTATAGACCAGATGAGCCAATAGTATTGGGAGTTCCCAGCTGCTTTGAATGTTATTAAAATACTGCATTTCCCTCGATTTTCTTTCCTAGAATCAAATAGCTCTAGTTATGTTGTGGCAAGAAAGTTATACTCATCCTGAAAGAAGTTCAGTTTGTATTGTTTTCTACAATCTAATGGTGACTCCAGACAGCCAGAGGAAATTGTAGAATATTCTTTACAACCCCCAATTGCCTCTTACTCTTCCTGCCAAACAGCAGGAGGCAACCCTGGGAAAATACCTCATTTGCCTTCTGTTGGAGTCATTTTGCACAAAATCTGTATGTTAGTGTTTCACCCTTTCCCTTTGTTTTTTCCCATGTTTGCTATTTTGCAAGACGAATGATTACGCAAACAGACAGCAAGGAGCTATATGATGGGAAATGTGATGCCATTGCTGGACTTCTCATCGTATCACTATTTGGGGATATCACCTCCATATCACAGCATTGTATTGGGACTGCCACATATATGTGTAACAATCCCAATATAATGCCAGAAGAATAAGGTTTGTTCTGACACCAACACTGCTTCAGTATAAGCTGTAAGCAAATGTGGGGGGAGTAAAATTTTGGATAATTTGGATTACTTTGAAGCCCAAAAGCACCAAATTTAAACTTCCCCGGGGGAAAATTAGTTGGATTATTACATAGGTTTTTAAATAACGAGGATTATCATAAAACAGAGGCAAAAACTCATTTCAGATTCAAAAGCCAGTGTTTCTTTGTTAAATCATTGCAAAGAATTTATTAGAAATACAGAAGAGAAGTTAAAATGAAACATAAAGCCATATCAGAAACATATTTCATTAGACCTTTAAAAGGACAGAGATAGACATGCCCAAAAGCCCAAACATGACTAAATCCCCTTAACACATCTCTATGCATTAAACTAAGTTTACCCCATTCCCCTGAGACCAAAAAATGAAATTATGCAGCAAAGAAAATCCCCAAAACATCATAACATTGCCTTTTATGGGTGAAACCCCAAAAATGAGAATGAGGTTCCCATAAGAACAATGTCAAATCTTAAAGAAACTGTATAAAAGCCCAAAAAGAAAAATAAAATTAGTCCTAATTCTAGAAAGAGTTCCCTAACCCTAAACCTTTATAAAAATATGGGAAAAGTGAATGGAAAACAATCTTTTGTTGTTCTCACCAATGATCTCATCTTCGTCATGCGCAGAAGTTCAAAATTACAGAGATGTATGATTACAGCAAACTGCATCTCTTTCAGAAACCCAAAAATGACTAAAAATTGAGAAAGTCTTCAGTCTCAATCAGACTGATCCCCAAAATGAACAAAAATTAAAAAGAAACACTTTAAAAATAGTCTTTTAATTGCTTTGACCAAACAAGCCAAACTCAAACTGCAAAAGTTTAAAATGTAGTTCTTGCGGTAAAACTCCTCCCACTTGAAAAAGGAGGGGGGATGGGAGACAGAGAAGCTTCTTCCAGGTTTCTCTGATTCTAAATGGAAAAAGAGTTATTGCTTAATCTCGGCCTTTAAGCTCCTCAGCCCCAGGAGAGCCAAAAGGGAGGGGTAGCATTCAAAATGCCTCTTTCCTAAAAAGCAGAGCTTTGCTATTATAAGCAATGCGAGTGATGCGGTCTTCATATGACAAAAAGAAGAAACCATCTCTTCTCTGCTGGCCTTTCGTATAGCCAAAATTGACCCCGAAACTGCTGACGTCAATAAATCCCTTTGAGAGGTGTATCTTACCCCAAAACCAATACACTACTATGGAAAATTCCCAAATTACTCTTTGGATGTAATGAAACATATTACAAATTAACGCAGGTTTAATCAACACTTCCTGAAGAAGCAAACAATAGAGGTAAGACCAGAGAAAAATAGGGAATAGGATTATTCGTTTCCCCTTGGCTAATTTTTGATTTTAGCCACTCAGTCAGGTTAATTATTCCCCTCTTTTCACAACAGAAATGCCCCTCAATGAAATTTCACAGAAAAAGAAGAAATGAATAGGATATTAAAAACCCTCTTATTTTAGAGAATAAGGTTAAATAATTTCTTATTTTAAAAACCCCATTAAACGTCTGTTTCCCCTTTCAGAAAATAAGGGAGAACTCAACTTTTATTAATATGAAACCATGCTTGTATTATATTATTGTGTCTCTGTTTGATTGCAAAAGTTACTGTCTTGTGTACCTTAAATTAACATTTTTAATTAGCACCTCACCTGATGTGATTCCCTTCAGTTTGACTCACTTGGGGTATGTAAACATTCCATCTCTGTTAAAGTGTAGACAAAGGTGTAAACAGTGAGTAACGTCCAATATGAAATCCTGACATCCTAGTACTGGTGACCTTTTAAACAGACCATTTCCAACTTAGATAGTAATTCCGGATTCTTGTATACTTATTTTACCCAGATCTTTTCCAAAAATCCATTCCATTTTATTCTTTATTATTTTATTAAAATTAGACAAACCAATCTCTGTCCCAGTTTCTATGTCTTTATTTCCCCTTCATTATTTTTAAAAAATCTGTTACCCCAGAAAGAGAGAAAACAAAGACTTTCTAGGTATCAGCACTCTTTCTTGACTTAATCAAGATTAAATCTCAGGCTCTGTCTCTTGCACACTTGCATACAGTCAGCCTATAACTTGAGAGAGAAAAACTATGTCCTTTTAAAACCTCAGGCTTGTCTTCTCAGCCCAATATGGAGTCAATCTTGCTATGTTCAGGCTTCTCCACATTTCATGGTCTGCCTTTAGCTTTTAATTATGCCAATTATAAACCAAATTCATATGTCAAAACCCTGTATATTTCAAATTCAGGTTTTGCAGTTAAAATTTCTTATGATACCTGCACATCCAAAGCTGATCTGGTAATAATACCTGCATTTGATGGCACCTTAGATAAAGGCTGAGAAGGGCTGATTATATATATAAAGATACTCTTTAACATTCCAAGGAGTCAGGGCCACTTTGCATGAAAGATTTATCAAGTGGCCCACTGAGATTTTTACTTAGATGGTCAAAAAGTTGCAGTTCTGGAACATGTACAGAAATCTTAAATTGGAAGTTGTTTTAAAACACCATCCAGTTGGTACAACCACTTCATGTAATGTGTGAACTGTTTTCTTCTTCTTTTTTCTCCCTGTGGAATAAACACCGCAAAAATAGACACATGCATTTGTGAGCATCTTTTTAGTTTTTGAAAATATGTATAGAGATTTGAAGGTTGGGCATCTAGGACTGGTTCAAACTGCAGTTCATACTCCATGAGTATTCCTGTCACATAAGTATTAGTTTTTGAGAACTATTGCTTTCTCTGTTTTTTAACACCTCAATACAGTTTTCTTACTGAAGACTGATATAAAACTATTCTTACAATGTAATTGCATATTGCTGAGGAATTCACAATACTTGGGCTTTTGAGCTATAGTTTGGAACAGCTCCCAGCATAATAAACAGGGTAGATTTATCTTCTGTTCTCTTTCTTTCAAAGTACACTGGGTAACAAAATTGTCATAATGACATTTAACATTTTCTTAATTAAACACTCTGAACGATTAAATCTCTTTGAGTTAAGCCAGTTTTTGATTTGTAGATTAATAAAAAGTGAGAAGTATTTGCTGATTATTTTTGTAGAATTAGGATATAACTGTTAAGCAATCTGATTTCTATTAGGGATGTGCAAAATTTGATTTGAATTCCCAGACATTCACATCAAAATGAAAATTCAGTTTCTCACATATTCAAAACTTAGATCAGAACAAACCAGTCTTCCGTTGGCAAAAATGAAGAATTTGATCAAAGTTTTTTTAATTAAATAATTCAGCAATGAAACAAATTAATGGATTTTCATTTTGCAGTGGAGTGAACACCCAATTTTTTCATGTACATACCTACTCTTTATTTACATTTTGTGCACAGTAATAGAACATTAGATTATTGGTGTTAACATCTTTGCATGTCTGCAGAAGTAGCTTTGGAATTCAGCATTGGCATTGTGGGTAAATCTGTATCTGTGAGTGAGAACTTCCTTTTTATTGTTCATTTTACTACTTCAGTTTGTTCTTTGAAAGATCTTGCCTGTCCTGAAATGCATATATTATATGCCACATCTGTAGATCTATCCTTTTAGTTGCAGTATGCCAGTTAGGAAGAAAATGCCACTATGCGCAGAATGGAGTCTTGTATATTGTCATGTTCATCTGCTGGCATTTTTGTCTGGAAAAACATGGACACTTGCTGGATATCCCACCAGAATCGAGTGAGGGAGGAATGGAAGATGCTTACTGAAGAAATGTGTTTTAATGAAGACTCTTTTTCATCATGGGGAAAGCAGAGAAATTAACACAACCTGGGATCTTTTTGGGTATCTGGCCTTCTGGATCACTGACAGTGGCTAGAGAAAACGTCACAGTGGATATCTGGACTTCTTTTGTCGACTTAGGAGAAAAGAGAATGATTAAAAATTGAAAGAACTGTGCACAGTTGAAAAGCCTTAAAAAGAACTTTATAAGAATTCATCTTCTGTCCCGCAGTCAGATTCTTAGTGAGAAGCAATATGCTCAAACCAGAGAAGCCAAGATCCCAAAGAAATTTGTCCCAGCAAGCAACTTATTTTTGAATCAAAGGACTTCTCCATAGTAGCAAGCATGGCTTCAGTAGAAGTTCTTCTAGATGCAGGAGTTGGTGATAACTACTGGTATGATTTTATTATTATTATTTAATGTGCTTGACCGTGATTTTCTTTTCTAACCTCCTCTTGTATGAATTAACAGATTCCAGGGAAAAAATTCAGTTCCTGTGCTGACACTTACGGTTCTTTAGTCATTCGCACCAGAACCCTGATTGTTGTGTCCAGAGAGTATGGATTGCCTTTTTCATTACAGTAGGGACGAGCAGATTTGCTTATACAAAAGGAATGTGCAAATTAGTGCACAAATTTTTTTGGTGGGGTTTGATTTGTATTGAATTGAATGCAAGAAAATTCATTTGAATAGATCCCCTCCGAATGTGGTAGGATCTGAATTAGATATGAATGTTCGCTATGAATTTGATTCAAATTTCTGCTACAAACTGCATACAACTTTCCTACGTATCCCCTATGAATCCCCTACGTATCCATTACATACGCCCTACGTATCTGCTTTAGACGTGTCAAATCCATCCTGAATCCACTTTGAATCCACTCTCAATCCACTTTGAATCCCCTCTGGATCCATTGCAGATGTGACTGGTGCAGCCACTTTCCCAGCTCCCTGGATTCACAAATGTAATGAGGCTTCGTATGAATGTTTCGAAGCATTTGATTTGAATTTGAATGTCAGTCTTCAATTGTGGTAACATTCAATTCGAATTCAAATGTACAAATTCAGATGAATTTCAAATTTTACGAATATTCATGCACGTTCCTAGTTTCAGCTATATTTCCACACGGATCTGCTGCTTCCATTGAACTATTTGACATAAGAACTTACTTGGGTCTATGTGGAACTTGCATTATTGGAAAAGCCTGATTTATCAGGATAAAGGACTCAGTTTTGTCCTCTGTGTCTGTTGAGGTTTTACTTTTCTACAGCCTGCTAGAGATACATTGAAGGCATAAGGATTTAAAAGTGTGGATTATATATTGCGCATAAAAATTTTCACTTGACTGGAATAAAAGTTATCACTTGTAGTTAGATGTCTCTTGCATTATTAGAAATGGTGCATTATTGCTGAACATTATACACCCATACAGCTTAATTCATTCATTCTTCTTACACATATTTTCAAATTTCTTTTTGTTTGACACTCAAAATATAGCGTTTTAAATTGATCATGTGTGTAATGTTAGTTGAAGGAAAGAGGAAAGGTCAAAATTATCATTCACACTATTCATCTATTTGTTCACTCTTACTCCATACAGTCCTAATTTTAACAAATCTGGCCAAATCTGAAGCTGTTTTCCAAGCCATTGATGGCTGACTAATGACCGTCTCCTGAAATACTGACTCAAGTGAAATTTTAACAAGAATGCTATCCTGCCCTATTTCCAATATATCAGAAAGTGATTCCACATTTTAGAGTTGGATCTGTCTTGGTGTCTTCTGCACTGTTCATTGGTTGTATCCCAAAACACAAGCATCATAACCTCAACTTCTACTATTGCCCTACACATTGTCCAAAAGTTTGGTTGCCCTGTTCATTGCACTTCTGGTCCATGTGACCCACTATCCTTTGATCTGAGCAGCCTCTGAAGTTAGCTATTCCTTGGTTTACTATATCAACTTATTTGAAACCTCACAACTTTCTTTTCATCACTGCTGGCAATGCTTAGACAGTGTACCTCTTGTTAAGCAGAAAAACTGAGCCAAACTTGGCATGAAAGATAAAGATGGTTACTTGCTGATGTGCATCTACATTTCATTGTCAGAATGCTATCTCTATGAAAGGCAATGTGCAACCAACAAAGACTAGAACTACTCTATGAAGTTGATGGGCAGGTCATCACTGAATACAGTTTATTATGCAGTTATTTATTATTTATATTTCTATCCTGTCCTATACCCGAAGGTCTCAGGGTAGGTAGCCACCTTTAAAATCCAGCATATCGAACAAACGATATACTGAAACAATAAAAACAATATTTACGAGACATGAGAAATGGTGATGATTGTTAGTCTGGATAGCTTCAAGAAAGGTTAGACCAGCGGTTCTCAACCTTCCTAATGCCGCGACCCCTTAATGGAATTCCTCATGTTGTGGAGACCCCCAACCACGGGGGTAGAACAGCTGGAAAATGGGAGGGAGGGGCGGCAGGGGACTTGTCGCGACCCCTCTGAAAGGATAGTTCGACCCCCAAAGGGGTCCCAACCCCCAGGTTGAGAACCACTGGGTTAGACAAATTAATGGAGGACATGTGTACTAATGGCCACTAGAATTGATGCCTAGATACCACCTTCAGGTTAGAGAGTCAGGATATTTCTAAAGGCCTTTTCCAAAGAATTAAGAGCAGGTGAGAGTTTTGCCTTCATCTGCTCGAAACTGATCCAAAACAACTCTAAGATGCTGGAGATAATTATATTATTATATTGTTATGTTCTTGAAACATGATGAAATAATGCATGTGCTACCTATTATTAGGTACTGTTATATAAATACAAGGTCGTTGCTTTTTGTAGCCAAGCCTGGAAAAATGTTATGAGATTCAGCACTCCTGTGATGTCCAAACATAGCTCCCCCCACTTAAACTTTATTTTCTTTTTGCCTGGGCACAAATAAATCAGGGAGAAGAATTAAGTCTTCTCTGCATGATATAGTTCTTAATTTTTTTTTTTTAGCAGAGTAGGGAAATCTGAGAACTTTCCATAAGTCATTTGCTTTGAAAAAGAGAGGAAGCATTTCTTTTTTTGTTTTGCATTCACTTCTTTAAAATGAAGATTGCAAGAATCACACTGACCATTGCTTAGATTTTTAAAATAGGAGACAAAAGTTCAGCACATGTTGCATTTTTGCACTGGTATGTGGAAATAGAGTAAAAAACATGGTAGACTTTGGAAGGGCAGGGTTATTCTTTTAGTAGATACAAACATCGATTCGAGCATTGTGTTCACCATGGTGTGACATGAGTTGTATGTGTCTTTCTTTAGAAAGTATAAAAATGAAGTGTCAACTTGAACGTGAGATCCACTGGAGTTCAGTTGTCAGATAAAGCTGTGAATTCCACCTCGAAATACAGAAAATAGTAATAATGCAAGGATGTTCAAACATTCCTAAAATAGTTATTTTACTAATAATATCCTTATGCCTTCATTGTTTTTGTGCAAATAAATCTATCCACCAAGAACAAAGAAATGGAGCTGTTATAAGTCACAGTCTAAGAATTGTTATGTCAGCATAAACTATTTAAATCACATTTGCACTAATAGTGAGCTAATCTGCATTATTTGACCATTTGAAATTCTTGAGCAAACAAGGGTTGGTTGTGTCTTCCCGCAATCCAATCTCTGAGCTCTTCTTTCACTTTCTTCCTTCCTTCACTTTCTATCTGGCACAGGCTGGGGGTGGCTGTGAGGGCTTATGCTATGTTATGTTAATCTCCTGCTGTAAGATACTAAAATAACTACCATCTGTAATGCATACAATTTTGGGAACATTTATCATTTTTAATATCTGAATCAATGCGTCAGTATGAGTTCTGAGGCCTTCCACATAAGTGAACTGAAAAGCATAAACAAAAAATTGGCGATATTATTCTAATTTGTCTTTTAGGTTTCGAGGGGGCTTAGTTTGATTTATTGTGCAAAAATGCTGTCCTGCTAGGTTGAAAACTGGATTGTGATGCCAATCCAGTATCACAGATTTTGATTTTTTTTTTCTGGAAAAGGGACATTTATAACTGTGCACATGTGCATATATGCATGCACACATACAAGGCTGTAATGAGCAACACTTACCCTGCGACTTCCAAGTGACATAATCATTACAGAACAGAGTGTGAGGTGCATGGTTAGGGACTTGCATTGTGTCCAGATGAAAAGTCATCAAAATGCTGTGATCCTGGAGTCAGATCAGTGCCAGGAGATCTGACCCAGCCCACAGTTGTGTTCAGACATAACAAAAAGGGTGACTCAAGAGAGACAGTGTGTGGCACTTCTGTCCCCAAGGCTTCTGTAATCCACCTTTTCTAGCACACACTGTTTAGGAAAGGGAGGAGGGGCAGGCTGGTGTGTGAACAGTCCCCTTAATTTGACATTACTGTATCACTGCCACAAAAGTAATCAGTTACAGCCCACTCTTAAATCTGTATTTCATGAATAAAATTGAGGGGGGGGGGAAGATTTATTTAAGCTTGGAAAATGACTATATGGGATTCCAGGCACACTTGAATCTGAGATCACTTAGCCTTGCTATTCCCTAATCACCCCCATTGCATGCTCTGTTTATCTGATTGGGCCTCACTACCATATTGTTCATTATCTCATAAGTGTCTTGCTGAATTTGGTTTGCTCTTGATTAACTGAGAAGATGCAGTTATCGAATATAGGATAGACCTGCTAGGGGTTCAAGAAAAGCATGAAAGTCTTTTTAGAAAAGCTTCACTTTTTGTGTTTTGTAAACTAGATCTTTTTGCAGTGTGATGAAGCCATCATTTTGGCTCCTGTGATATTCACATTAGGAGGCAGCCCTGGGAACATGAGTTCCCTGCCCTCTGTGACCTTAAATATGACTCTAAACATCTGTCAACTAGGATGTCCATGGCTTGAAATGAGCCACAGGTGCATGTTGTTAACAACAAGGAAAGCAACATGTGGCACAGTGTGGCTGCCTCCAGATGGCAGCCCAATAAAGCAACAGGAAGCAATAATTTGGTGTAATGCTCCCTTGCTTTTATTGCTTTCTACCTAGACAACACTGGCCACAGCGCTGTCTTTGCACATTCTGGTGATGCGCGACTTGACCAACATCAAAATTCCATATGAATGCATCACCCGCTCCACACATGCATGGTCGACAGCATCCATACATGTGGGTCTGGACAGAGCTCTGACTACTGCTCCATCCAGAAAGGTTATTGGGTCCCTAAAAAATGCTACAGCTGGAAAACCTTCTACCAGTGCTGGGTTTTCCAGCAACAGTTAGAAGTGCTTTTTATGGATAAAATAACAGGGCTATGGTGGGGTTGCCTAGGACATGTGAAGCAATCCCACCATAGCATCACCTTAATGGTGCTATATTCATCCCAGCATGTGTTAAGTGTTACAGGTTTTAGCCAGATTGTTAGGATTTTGTAGCACAATGAGCAGGGAATCTGTAGGCCTTGATGGTGGCCTAGAGTTGTCATCACTTTTGACCATTGTCTTTGGTGATTATGGCTTATGGGAACTGGATCCCAACAGCATCTGAAAGCTATCAGATTCTCCATATGTTCAGTGGGGTTTCATTGATTTCCACGAGACAATTATGGTGGGAAATTTTATCACGTCTATTTTGTTTTTGCTTTCTCAATAATTCAAGCCTTAAATCTGCCACCTCCAATCTGTTTAACAATTATACAAACTAATGACCTAAGGAAGTAAGAAATACATTTGGCTGTACATTGACATACTAATTCAGGACTATGGCCAATTCTTGATTTGGGGGACTTACAGAATTGGGACTATATTATCTCTGAAGAACACATTTAACTGGTTTGTTCAGAAACTTCAGTTTTATTGGATTATATTTTGCACAGGTGTTTAAAGACAAATACAACAATGCCAGAGTTTTCTGTAGATATACTTGCTGCCCCTGCCATTCTTATTGTTTCTGATGGTTTATTTTTAAATGGAATTTTAGCTCCAGAATTAAATTGCCTAATTTTTTATAATAAGCTTCTTCTGTTAGTGCCATGTATTTTGCAGTAAAAAGGTCCTTGTCCTTATTACAGATTCCTTTTGAACTGCTTCTACATCTTCTGAACTGTAATAGAGCTATGAAGAACCCTTTTGATCATCAGAAATGACGTTTTACTTGTAAAAGAGTGCTAACAATATTCAGACACAGATCCTGAAGAGAGGAGAATGAAAAGTGGATGATAATGAACATTTGTACTTCAGAATCACTAGGCATCTGGTGGCAGAAATGGTAAGGAACCTGTCCTGCTGATCTGTGGAGCTCTGGTCTCCTGTTTTGTTTTGTTTGCCAGTGGGTGGAGACAATGGGGAATAAAACTACAAACTTAAAATTGTATCACTAGTTTTATTTTTTGCTGAAATTTGAAATAACATGGAAACTTATAAAAATCTGAAACATACTGTCATGCAGGTATCTTTGTTTATGTCAATTCCATAACTGAATACTTAATACCAATGAAAAGCTTGTCATATAGTTACCAAGATTCCTTCCTTCCTTCCTTCCTTCCTTCCTCTCTTTCCATCACTCCACAATATCTGTCTTCAGTTACAGGGTGTTTTTGTGCTTTGTTATTCCTGTATTATTATTCCTGTTATTCTTTTCTCATGTCAGGTAATGGCAATCAGTAATAGAACAATAAATGGAAATTAGTTGATGAGTTGATTTGCTCTTCTAACGCTGATTTGAGCCTCCATATGCTAAAGTAGGCAACATCACATTGCCTAAGTCCAAGAGAAAACAACAGGCTTGGAGTAGCCAAAGTAACCCCATGATCTCCACTGGTCCCCCTTCTTATGGTCCTTTATCTTGGAGATGTACCACTCCTTTCCAGTTTGAGATAGAATGAACTTTGTGGCTAGAATCCATACGATGCCTTTATGGCACCTTGAGGAGGCAGTGTCTGCATGACATGGTGTCCACATTGCACCTGCAGTATAGAAGGTGAGTGCAGAATTTGCAAGGACGCTGCTCTCTTCCCTCGCAGAGCTGCCATAGGCCAAGCTGTGAAACAGCTCTCTCGCTTGCTCGCTCTCAGGCATATGGTAGTGGAACTGCTGTCGTTCAAGGGCTTGCTGGTCCCCTTGGTGGTGCTTGTCTTTTCAAACACAGTGAGTGGCCCATGAAACCATTCCATGTTTTAAAATCCCCTCCACTTTCAGATACAAAGTTGGGAATCCCTGCTTGGATTCTGAGGGCAGAGGGAAGGTCTCCTCCCCACCTGTCAAACTGCAGCAATGGAATCTCTAACCATGATTTGAATGAGCAGGTAAGGCTTCTTTCTCCCCTCCCCCCTGAATACAGCTTTCATTCATTTGTTCCCAGCGTCAGTGCCAATGGACAAAGCTGGGTTAATACACAATCTTTTTTATTCCTGTAAACACAAACATAAGCATTTGTATGTATGTTCATATATGTAAGAATGCACAAAGGCTGGAAAGAAACCTAGTTTTGTCCATTGACACTGGGAATAAACTAATGAATCACACTCATTCAGACTGTTTTCTCTCTCCTTATTTAATAAATGTCAGGGTAGATCAAAATCTGTATTTTTCAGTGGACAGAAAAATCTGTTCAAATGCCCTTTTTTTCTTGGATAGCCTGAGGCACCATTCATATGTGCTATAAATGACACATTAGAGATATTACAGCAACATAGTCAAATGTGTTTGTTCCCTTCCTGCTGCCCAGCAGTTTCAGCACTGAAAAAATACTTCCTGAGTGAAACTGTGGGAAAATCAAACATCTGTGCGATTTGAGAAGACAATTGTGGAAGGAACAGTATTTGTCGTATTAATCTAAAGCAAGGAATGTGGGGTTCCTATTCTCATGTGCAGACTCATGTTCCGCCCCTGACTTCATTGGAACGTGTTGGCAGGTGGCCATTCAGAGGATGCTGTGCAAGCTGATTGATAGCTTGAGCAGGAAAGGTGGGCATGCTGTTTTCCTTCTCTCTGCCCTCCAGGACTTCCTAGCTCCATTTTAATAATTCCTAAAGTGGACACTTTAGCTCTCTAAGGTGGGGGTGATGGAACCTTGATTTTGTCTCCTATAGTTTTTGGTGGGTAGAACAGAGGCAGGACAGCATCAATCCTTACATGGCAACAGGACAAATGGAAGTGAGATGGTAGCAAAAGAAGGATATGTCAAAAATTCAGTGGATGGAAAAAACAGTGTCATAGGTGCTAGCTTTCCAAATTATATTTGGAGGCACTTTTTAAATATCAGGTCAAAAGCAAATAACTTTGAATGCAGATTTGATTCATTGATGGTACATTTGGATGTGGCTTGATATTCACTGTGATTTAAGAGAGGAAGTCCTATAGATTGGAATTATACCCTTGAGGTTTTGCTTATTCTGGGGGGTTTTTTCCCCTCCTCTTTTGCCCTTAGGCCTTTTCTAAACTGAGAGCACTGTAGATCCAGATCTATTGATCGGGATACGGGGAGGCAAGGGCTGTTTGTGTGCTGTCTGCACAGATGGCGCTAAACTGGATCAACCGTTCCACAACTGCAAACCTGTGGGGTGCAGGGGGTGATTTTTGGTGGTATTCTATGGCACACAATGCAAAAACTACTCCCAGCGATTCTAGATCATGGAGGCATGCCATCACAATCCAAATTCAAGCCCTTTGGCTGGATTGTAGACCTGATATATGGGAACTTTCGGGCATGGGGCGGGATATAAATGTAAATAATAAATAAATAAATAAACCACACTAGATCTGGATCAAGGGCTTCTTGATTCAGATCTAGCTCTACCATGAGGACAGATTCAGCCTAACAGGTGGCAGACCCTCTGCAGTCCTGATTCATGTCTGAATGTGGAGACCCTCAATCCAAATCAGAGGCCCTCTGACCTGGATTATTTCCCTAGTGCAGAAAGGGCCTTAGTCCAAGTTTTTCCTTTCTGTGCGTGGGTACATCATATTCCTCTAACACATCTAGTAAATATTTAAAGACGGTCTTCTAAATTAGAAATATATTTACCTGCTGTTTTCCATTTTTGCAGTACTTCTATGAGGGTAAAAGGGGAGGTCCATAATGTCCTGCTTATTATTTCTGTCAATGTAACTAATTTTGCAATATTGAATCCTTTTTCCTTTAAGGTCAAAGTGCCAGGGCCAATCCATTTCCAGCCTTCTGGAATGCAAATTACAGTAACACAGCTCAGCAAAACTGGCAATTACTCATTCTCCAGCTCCGGGTTTTATGAGGAAGCAGTTTTTATTTAGTCAAAATGTTTTGTGGGAAATTCTTTTGTAATGTAAACCCCTATATTTCCCTCTACACATTGTCATTTAGAAAAGGAAGAGGAAAAGGAAGGTAGATGCAATATTCTTTGGAAGTGAAGAGGTCAAGGGATAAAGCCATTTCTTTAATATGGAAGATGAAGTTTAGATCAAAGAAACAGCCAGAGCTACAGCCAACATCCAAAATGCAGAATGTGTGCAGCTGTATTTAAAAAAAGAAAAGAAAAAAACTTGGATTTCAGTGCAGAAAAAAAAGGAGAAAGTATAGGCTGAATACAGTACGTATGCAGCATGCTTCAACATGCAAGGCCCCCAAATCAATTGTCCCTGTAAAGTACCCAGCTCCTTCCTGTGTAGGCAGCCACACCTGAGCTCCATCCAGGTCATGCAGGGAGGAACACACAGCAAGCAGATGAGAGTGCTTTTCCACCAGGACTCTAGACTGCTCCAGATCAAGGCTATGTACTTGCCTATAGAAGATGGAACAGATAATCTTTAAAAAGCAAAACAACCCTATGGTTTTTCCTCTCATAGAATCCATGTGGAGTTAGAATGTATTGGTATGCAATGGATATCATGTTCATGCACCATAAAAAGTAAATGAACAACTTATGATATGAGAAGTGTCCAGAGTGAAAACCATGTTAGAAAATAGTTTTAGAAGAGGGTTTTGTTTTGTTTTTGCAACTGTGATGAAAGAGCAAATGACATTTCCCCTGCTCCTAGTCAAGAGACGTTTTCGCACGGGGGTGTTTGGAACGCGCGGGAGACAGCCCGGAACGCGGCAAATGCATTGCCGCCGCGGGGCTTGCGGTCCGACGTATCCGGAGCTGTCTCTCGCGCGTTCCAAATGTAGAGCACTTTGAAGTGCTCTACATGCGTTCGGGCGCGGACGAACTGCCTGCAGGCGTTCGGGAGGAGAAGGATTCGCGCTTGCTTCTCGCTCCCGAACAGCCGCGGGCCCGCCTCCCCCGCCGGCGCAGGTTTGGCAATCAGCTGTTTGACAATCAGCTGATTGCCGATCTGCCTCCGCAGCTGTCTCCGCGCCCCTGGCTGGCCTTTGCCGGCCAAGACAGCTCCAGGCGCTTTCACCTTTCGCACACAGGCGCGCCGGAACGCGTTCCGGCACGCCTGTGTGTGAACGGTGAAAGCGCCCGGAGCTGTCTTAAGCTTCCCGCCTGAACGCGTTCCGTTTGGAACGCGTTGCAGTGCGGAAAAGCCTCTGATGTGTAATACCTAAGGCTGGCTAGGTTATTTTTGTATATGAGGCAGAAAAACTTTGCATGTACCACACCTTAGCAGTAAAAGCACAATAAAAAATAATGGCTAACAATTTGCTGTATTTTGTTTGATTTAGAATCTGCCACATAATGCATCCACTTTACTCTGCTCAATGGTACAGGTGATCCTTTTAGCCCAAGAATGGAATTTGTTATATTTCATGTAAATGTAGAAGGGGTTTTCCATGAATATTCCATACTCTTACTGGGAAATTTAAAATCACTGTTTTTACAAGTCACAACTCTGCTGGCTGTATTAAAAATAAATATAGTAGTTAGGACAACCCATATGAAAAATTCAATGTTGCTATTAGGTCAATATTCAATATGTCTACCAGATTTTCCCCCAAAAAACAAGTATGCAAGATTTTGAATTATTCAGTATGTGTAAGGAGGGAAGATGCTTTGGGGAACCTTTTCTTGGATGTTCAGTTTAGCTGGATGATAATATTGTTAGCAAGACTTGTCGAAAGCATGATTAGAATACTGTGGTACAAGATGACCTGAAATGACTAGATGTGCATATAGAAGTGTGTTTAACACAGGTTAGAGGCACAGGAATTGTCTCAATTACTTCTTGGAATCAGCTGAAGCTCCTGGTTTAGATAGAACCAGGGGACGCTCTTATGATGATGAGGGGCAGGAGTGTTAGGAGCAACCAGAGGAAGCATTTTTTTTACCCAGAGGGTCATCATTCTAAGGAATTTACTGCCAGAAGAGCTACCACCCTGGATTGCTTTAAGAAATGGTTAGATAAATTCATGAAACATAGTGTGTCAATGGTTACTATTTCTTCCAGGCTGGAGAGACAGGTAGGATGCTTTTAAAGAAGGAGAAAAAGATTTGGCTTTTCTACCCCACTTTTCTCACCCATTTAAGGGGATTCAAAGTGGCTGATAAAGCTTTCTGTTCTTCTCCCCATAACAGACACCCTATGAGGTGGGTGGGGCTGTGAGAGCTCAGAAGAGACCTGTGACTAGCCCAAGGTCACCCAGCTGGCTTCATGTAGGAGTGTGGAATCAAACCCAGTATTCCCAGAGACGAGTCCGGCTCCTTAACCACTAGACCAAACTGGCTCACAAAGAGCATTTGCAGGGAGTCAAAGTTCTGCTGTAGGCACCCATAAGTGGGCCACTGTATGAGGCAGGATGCTGAACTAGATGTGATGTGGGGCGTTTGCACGCTTCCCTTCCCTTCCCATCCCATGAACAGGAAAGGAGTGCAATCAACTAACATTGGCTAACACTCCCGTTTGTGATTGCTAGTCAACATTAGGCTACACCCCCCCCCCCCCGGGCAATCAAACACTTACCTCCATTTGATAACTGGCCAGTCCTCTTCTGGGTGCCACCATCTTGTGTGCTGCACCCTCCGCAACTGCACAAGTGTCAGCGCCATCATTATCATGATGCTGATGCTCTGCACATCAGGAGGCCATTGGAGCTGTCAGTATGCTTGTGCAGTAGCTCCAGTGACTTCCCCGGCCAGCAGAGGTGCGAATGTTCACCACTGGTTGTGGAGCATGATCTTGTCCTCAACACCTAGTCAGCAATTAGGAAACTTCTGGTCAGGCAGGGAACATTTTTATGCTGTAAACACCTCCTGCAAGTGCAGAAGCACCTGCCCAGATGTTGCCTAATTGCTGACTACAGGCTGAGGTGGGAATTGGCCAGTAGTCCCGTCCAGCAGGGCTCCTTTTATGTTTTTATGTTCTTCTGTTCTCAGCATCACTGATACCAGATTAATATTAAATGCCCCAACTAGCTCACACTCATGGCCTCTTCTCACATGGCTTACTAGCAGATAGTTTGATGGCTTTCTATTACCATAGACAGCCACATTGCCATCAGAGCTAATAATCATATATTATCTTGACTTCAGTGAAATGGTTCAAACCTTTTCTGAAAACAACTCAAGCTGGTGGCCAGCACTACATTTGGTAGGAGCAAATTCTAAAGTATAGCTGCATAGTGTTTTTTTTTACTCATTATGGGAGAAAAATAAATGCCAGTAAAAATAAATAAAATAGTCAACAGGTCCAGATGGTCTCTAATTCTGAATTGAACCTACTACAAAGATAAGTAGATTCCTTAGGTCCAATATTTGCTATAGGCTGGGTTTAATTTTAAGTTTGTTATATAGCTTCTATTAAATTTGCTTACTTACTTACTTTTTATTTGCATTTTTATCCCACCCTATAAAAGAAAGTAATAGAAAATACACAAATTAATATATTTTTTAAAAAAAACTCCTTGGTTCCATATTAACATTATTTTTCCAATTTTCCTGTACTTTTTCAAATGTCAAATCCTAAATGATTAATACTTCAAAGAAAGCCTCAGGCAACAGCTGTACCTTACCTTGATATGTCTTAATTCAGACTAAACTTGAATTTCATCAATGGAATGGGACAGAATTTGTTTGAGCTGCCAAAGATGGAGAAAACAAAATTTATTTTTTATCCCTTGGGGACAAGGAAGTCCTGGAAAAGTATTTTGTCAGGGTTCAATCAATCAGAAAATAATAAACCTTTCTTGAAGAAGGCCTTAAATTCCTTGTTGCCCTGAGAATGCTGACACTCCGAGATGCCAGTAAACTTGTGTGGCATGTCAGACAACCCTGGAGCACTTGAAGAAGAGTGAATGGTGCACTTCTGGTGAGGTCAGACACACTTGGAGGCTGTAACAGCCTATTCCACGTGCGGATGCTCTTCACCAGAAGCTCACTTATCGTGTACTAGAGGCCATAGTGTGAATAGGGCTCTGCTCCACATCAGCGTCAACCGCAGGACTTCCAGTTGCTGCACAGTGCCACCGCAGTACATAAATGAAAGCGCCAATCGCTATGGGGCTATTCATACAGGTGGTTATGGCTGAGGAGATGACCTATAGGCTGAAATGGGGGATTTTGCAAAGCAACAACTGTCTGGTCAATGTCAGTTTTCATATGTGTTTTGTAATTAGCTGTGCTCTCTGGTTTCCTACTGATTTTAAAAACCCAGCCCTCTTGAAGACATTGTTTAGTTATTCATTTTATTACCTCATAAGCTCATTTATTACCTCGTTTCGGCATGAGTTTAGTTTCCATAAGGGCATAGTTATGACTTGCTATATCTATAAACAGTATTTTTTTACATGAATAGTCTGCCATTGTTGGTAGAAATAAATGGTCCAATAACAATTTTGACACTATGTAACATTTTGCAACTCTTCAAACTATAATTTTCAGTGAAGAGTATTCATAGGACTATCTTCTAAGTTTTGAATAATCAAGGCACTGTAATATATATGACTGGCAATAAACAAAAAGTCTGAATGGGCACCCAGAACTACAGAATTTAGTAAATTCATAACAACATTTGAGAATAATAATTGAATAAATAATAAGAGGTTGTAGTTTAGGGGTAGAACAACTTTGTGCAAAGCTAGCAGCACAAGTTCAACCGTAGCACAAATGCAAAATTGAATAGAAAATTATTTCTGTATGTGCCAAAAAACCTATATTGATACACCCATATAGTCACAGCAAAATAAACAAAAGTCAAATGCAAACACGATTTCTCAAACGACAGTGTTCCTGAATCAGTTTAATGCTGAAATAACCTGGAAAGAAATTGCATTTGAAAAAGGCCAATGGAAAGATAAAAACTAAATGCAAATCTAATAGAGGTGTGCACGAATCCAATTTTTGGGATTCAAATCAAATTGAATATCCAAAGATTTGAATTGATTTGAACGTTTAAAATTTGAATGTATTCATATTTTATTTGAATAGAATACATTCAAATCTATTCATACAAATTTTCTATTTGTATTTGAAGATACAAATGTCAACAACATTCAGATGTGTCCGTATGCATCTGTACCCATCCCATTTTTATCCCATACGTATCCGTACAATTGTGTACGATTACAAATAAGATGCATACAGATACATACGTAATGCGTACATATCCATACACAAACGAATGTCCAAATAATTTGTGAAAATGATTCAAAACATTCAAAAATTCATTTGAATGTTAAATTGGAATGTATAGACATTTGATTCGAATTTGAATGTTCAAATTCAAATGAATTCGATTGAATTTTGAATGTTTTGAATATTCATGCACATCCCTAAAATGTAATAGCTGGAGTTCACAGTTCTTTATTTACCTCATTTCTTGAGGAGGTTAGATATTGCTTACCTAAGTGGCTTATTTTTCCTAAGCATGATGCCCTTAGGAGGATTTGTCATGTGAAGTGTACCAGATGACCACCTACTGTGAATATAACAATCATTACTTCATCTCTTAAGTGGGTTCAATCAGGACAAGTTTCTGTTTGGTTTCTGCTTTTCTTTTAAGGAGAAACATGTTTTACAAGCAGACCATGCCTTCTTGCACTTTATGTCTTTAAGGAAAGATGTCATGAAGGTCTCCTCCTCTGGGCCATTTTTCTTTCTGTGAGGACAGACAGCCAGAGACCAAAGTTCCAGCTTGTGCTTATTGAATTCTGAAGATACTCAAAAGCACTTGAGAATGATGCAGACAAATCAAAGTTTCCTTTTCACCCAAGGAACTTTTATTGAGCTTTTTCACAATCAATATGCCACTTCAGCAAACTTCAGAGTTTCCAAACAGAATATTAATATAACCGTTGGGTTGAAGCAAAACACATGCAGTCTATCACAGGGAATATGGCAATGTCCAGTCCCCAAATCCTTTCTGATACAGAGGACCACTTGCACAATTGGCTGGGCAGCTTTTGCCCTGGAATGGAAATGACCCTGGAAATCAACCATGTTGAGTCCTGTGCAAGAGTGACCCTGCTGAAAACTGGGTCAGTGGGTTACCTTCCTTTCTCCTGTTCATCCACAATTGCCCTAAGACTCATTCAACCTACAAAACAGGAAAATTAACTCCCACGGCAGTGAGGGTGATCCAAGAACTATCTGGATGAGGAAATGCACCATCCCAAGGTCATCCAGATATTTAGACACCCCACTCCTAGAATGCCTAGAGGCCTCCCTGCTGCCCCTGTTTGGATGCAGGTTATTGTCTGAGGCTGAATAGAATTATTTTTATTACACTGGGAAAAACTTGTAGGCTACTGTGAATTGATTCTGAGGATATTTTGATATAGACAGAAAAACTCAGTATAGTCACTCTTTAACCTCTTTGCACTTAAAGATTCTTAAACTGTGCTTTAAAAAGCTTGATAGTCCATTTCTTTGAGATTCTGCTTTCCAGGTATCTCAGTTAATGGTATCTCAGATCACTTCTGGATTAGTGGGAAAGGTGGACCTGGTTTCCACCAACAAGAGCAGCCCCCAGAGTTCCAGTTTAGGCCCTTCTAGTAGTCTTTGATATTGGGGTCTACTGGTGATCCACATAAAGGGCTCTTGGGCTGGCTCACTGTCCATACCATGGGACTGAACATAGCAGCAGTGGGTGGGACCTCTCTGATAGGCCTCTCTGATGTGTGGTCTGAAGAAGCCCTGAAGAGATCCATGAGGGATCCTATTCCTGATTACTTGTCAAGTGCATAATGTCCTCAGATGATAGAATACAAGGAAAGGAACTTAATAAAAACAATAACAGGGAATATTTCTTGAGTATCCTTGACAGAAAGTGCTCAAGAAAGCCAACAATGAATTACATCAGTCTTGCCTTAGGCTATAGTGGCTTTCTGAGAATAATGCTTTACTGCAGGCAAAAGGTTTTGTGACAATGAGATTGTACAAAGTAAGAGAATAAGCTCTTCCATTTTGTAACATTATAGTTAAAACTCTGTTTAAATCTCTGGGATTATGACAAGTGCCTAGTCACTATTTTCTCATAAGATATGCAAAATGTGCTTTGCTCATATCTTCCGTAATGTTGTTTACAGTAGATCTTATCCCACGATATAGACCAGTGAGATCACCAAGAACATCTACAAAGATTGTGCTGTGATACCACCAATAATTTTTATTTTATTTATATCCCACCCTTTACCCAAAGATCCCAAGGCATACCACAATATATACCTTTAGCATATACCTAAAGCATATTTAAAATATAACCCCCTCTTCCTTCTTCCCTCCCTCCTTAGCAGGACAACTCTCAGACATCAAAGGCCTTGGTGAAAAAGTGTGCTTTAATCAGGTGCCCCAAACCATATAATGTAGGTACAAGGTGAACCTCCAGAGGGAAGCTGTTCTGAAGTCCGGGAGCCATCACAGGAAAGGCCCTCCTGTGTGTCATTCCCCCTTGCCCCTCTCCTTGAGAAGGCTCTTGTTCAGATAACTGGAACCCAAGCTATTTAGGGTTTTCTATGTTAGCATCAACATCTCAAATTGGGCTTAGTAGTGAATACGCAGCCAGTACAGGTCTATCAGGACTGACATTATGTGTATTGGGATAGTTATATATACATGACCACTTAAAAAAAAAGTCAAAGTGAATAGATAATTTATGAATTATCTATGGCTTTGTTTCTGCTTGAAGAATTCAGAACTGAAAATTTCAGAAGTAGCCAAGTAGCCATTATATGTCTCAAATTAATGACAGCTACTTTTTGTTTAATAAGTACAGTGATAATCTTCTCCAGCAGAGCTTGACAGGAAACATCTGTGGGTACCAAATGATGACTGAGAAGAAGTGTCAATTTTTAAAAAATAAAAACATATTAATATAAAGTCCATAAATTTAGAATTGGTTCTGTTCCGTGCTTTTGATTCTAACTTCTTTCCTGTGCTTCTTCTTAGCTTGTCATGGAAACCAGTGACTACTTTTCCTTCTCCTCCTCGTTATTATTATTAATAATAATTCTAAATGATTATATTTTAATGGTTGGAATGAAAGAAAAGTGCCATCTGTTTTCTGAAGGCAGGCTGTGACCAGATGGCCTCAGTAAATCTGCAGACCCCTCACCCACCATATGTGCGTCATATGGTCTGTATATCTGTTGTCGCAGAGATGCAGAAAAGCGTGAAAAAGAAAGTATGGAATTTTGACCCTCTGAATACTGTCTACAGGTTACAGAGACAGGCAAGATGCCTAGAAATGCCATTTGCAGGAAGTTGAGAGCAGACAACTTGTCTTCTGCTTGAGAAGGCCCAGAAGCAATCAGTGGGCCACTGGGAGAGACAAGATGTTGGACTAGAAGATCTGTGGCCTGATCCAGCAGGGTTCCTCTTACGTCCTTATGCAGGATCCATTTCCATTTTTATTTGTATACGGCCTTTCCAAAAGAAAATTTTGCCCAAGGCGGTTTACAACAAACAGAAAAAAATACAATGCAAATACACCAGAGAAATACAGTAAGTAAACACAGCATGTAAAAAGAAAATCAATTTCAATAATTAAAACATCAAATATATATCATAAGCAATGTACAAAATTCTAATAATAAGCTATGTAATCTAGAAAATAATAATAATAATACTGTATTTTCTGGGATATAAGACTACTTTTTAACTCAGGAAAATCTTCTCAAAAGTCAGGGGTCGTCTTATACGCCAGGTGTTGTCTTCTTATACAGCTTATAACTCTATATTTTAACTGGAAAAGTTGGAGGTCGTCTTATACACCCAGTCGTCTTATACGCCGGAAAATATGGTAATAATATTTATTTATAATGTCCCTTCCACCACAGGGTGGAACAACAAATCTATAATCAACAATTTAAATCAAAGAAATTGTTTTTGCCCAAGGCAGTTTACATAATACAAAAAAAATACAGCATCAAATAATACATCACATGTTATAATAACTAATACATTATGGAATCACAATATATTACATAATAATAAAGAAACTTATAAAGCAGGTGGGGGAGCTGGACACCTCTGGGGTTTTGTACTCCTGGCATAGGTGGGATGGCCAAACGCCAAACTTCTCTCCCTTTGTCCATGCCAATTTTGTTGAGTAATCACAAATTTAATGGTACAAACAGGGTTGTCCTTTGTTTCCAATATTGTGTTGGCAATGGAATCCATTAGAAAGTAATCTTGATAATAAACAATATATTATTGCTTTTCTCAAAATATAATGACTCTCTTGTGCCATTCAGGCATCCATGGGAGACTTTTTTCTTGCCCAGTGCCAGAGCAAATGGCCTATGTGCAGCTGCAAAGTGCCATTTGTTATGCTCAAGTCCTGGGGCAGTGATGTGCTAGGGTGCCAAGACCCAGGAGGGACCTTTCACTTTTGTGGTCAGCTGATCACAATCTCAGCAGTTGAAAAAAAATCTGTCAAAGGTTCCTTGATACCATGATTTTCTTCTTTGCCACTTCTACAAAGAGGATACAAGGTGTCCATAGGGAAGTAGAAAGACTTTTATACCTTCCTCTGGGAACAGTGAGGAATGTAGAGGAATACTAAAGTTCTTACTTGTTGTTCTTGACAGCTAGAAACAAAATTAATATATGTTTCTAGCTGTGCTACTGAAAAGTTCCTATCCGTTTGGAAGCCTAGCTGAATATTATTTCATTACTCAACTCACCAAGATTTTTCAACCGTTCTTCATGAACAATGACATGAGCTACATAGCTTTGCATGCTATGCTCTTCTCTGTTACAAAATGAAAAATAAGAATCTCACTTTTTATTCTTTTTCATCATTTGTTTGTTTGCTTGAATATGCTAGTTCCTCCCTCTCTGGTTTCAGCCAAACATCCTAGGCAAGAGTTTGTGGAATAGCATAAGCCACCAAGTTGCCTTGTGGAGTAGCCAGAGCCATTGTGATGTCAAGGTGTCACCCAAGAACCTGCAGCTTACCCTCATGATGCCCATGATGTTGATCATGCCTAGAGAAGCTAGAACTCTTGGCTGGGTGAGGACTGATGCCAACAACATCCAACTTCCCCACACAAATCCTGTATTGAGATGAGTGGCCCGTACAAGTTTTTAGAGGGCTTTCCTGCAGATAATTCAGCCTCGTCCTTTCTCCACCTGCTACTTTAGCTTCTGCATGCTCTCCAACCTCTATCTCATCTAGCCCTCCACAGCTGGACCGTTACACTCCAGTCAGTGTCAGTCCAATAGCATCTGCATTGATAATTAGGAATTATTCAAAATACCAGACAACCAAACACAATCGGCATTTCTGCACTGACCAGTATACTGGACGATGCAAGTATACTAGGATTCTCCTTTCTTGCTGGTTCGTATACTGGTCAATACAAAAGTGTCCAGTGCTTCCATTTATAGTACAAGGAACTGCAAAATTCCAAGGGTGGCTCTCAGTCAGAATGTTGATTTATAAACAAAACATGAATCCAGACCCTTTCCACATTAGCATTTATTAATACAATAAACTGTTCTGACTCAGTTGTTACAGAAAGTCTAAATGCCTTTCCCTTGACTAAAAGATACAAGTTTATTTGTCATGTTAATGGCTAGTGTCAATTTAATGCTATGGTTAAAAGAACGTCACGGGGATTCCACTAGTAAGTGCCAAAGCATGGGGAAAGATTTATTTGTTTTCTATGACTCAGTGTCATGTGATTTCCACTCCAAAGAGGAACTTTCCCAAGCTTTCACATTTAAACTTACTTGCATTGAAACAACTTGCAGTGGGGCTGTTCAAATAGCTTGTGGCTAGGTGAGCTTGGGAGCTATTATTGTGACTGATTTATAGGTATGTTTTTAACTTCCATTTATAACTCCAGCTTCTTGCTTGATTTGGTTCCCTTGCCTGAGCAGCCATAGCAAGTTGAAGGGACAGTAGCATGACAGTTTAGGGATGTGCAGAATTTTTTCCCCCCATTAGCATCGCATCAAAACAAATGGCATGAAAATATGCATTTGTGTGAATGGAGCCACAAATTAGACTGTGAAATTTCCCTTAATCCTGGAAAATTCAAATCTCCCTGCCAGTCTGAGCAGGATGGTGAGAAGAGCCAAATGATAGCAGGAGGGCACTTCAGTTCTGATTGGCTGCCTCATCCCATGTAAGCATGTGTGCCAACTCAACTCCCACAGCTTCCAGGGAGGAAGCTGTGGAGCTGCTTTTTAACTGGGATGGCAGGTTGTTGCTGTGCAGCAGGTAAAGCTGCGCTTTTAGCTTTAACTTCAGATTTCTTCCACAGATCTGGATGCAAATAAATTGAGTTCTGAAAACATCTAATGACAAGAAAGATTCGCCTTGGAAATCTGGCTAGCAGCCAAAATATTGTTGTAATGAACCAGAGCCATTAAGGGAAAGAGGAGGTAAGAAAATTGACTGTTTTATCTCTAAAACGAACGAGCAAAAGAAACGAAGATAAATGTGTTTAGAAACAAATCTTACCTCTGGAACGTTTCCGAAAAGGAAGTGATGTCAGATCATAGAGTGAGAAGTATGTTGACTAAGCCAGACCTGCGAAGTGTTTTCAGAAGAATAGAACTTAAATTTGATGAAATACTGAAGCAATGGACCAGTATGAATAATGGGTTAAAGAAATTTGCTGGAATTGAAGAAGGGGGGTTACTAAACGAAGAGCACAAGGGGAGGAGCTCTGCAGATGGAAGGAGAGACCAGAAGAAAAAAGTTTAAAAAGAAGAAACCGAATCACCGCTATCTGGTGGAGAGCAAAAACCGAAAGAAATCAAGGAATCAAGGATATAAACACAGAGATTGTTTACAGTCAAAGAAAAGTGCAAATGCCCTTGAAGACAAAGCAATAAATTCTCAGGCAAAGTTTTTGTTTGCAGCTGTTAGAAGATTTACTCATGGAAGTAACATTTGAGCCTGGGAAGCGGAACTTCAAGAATTCCAAGGTCTTTTTTGCAATAGGCATCCCATAGAAAAAAAACTATTATGAATGAATATATGAAGTCATTAATCATAGTAAGGTAATAATAGAAATATTGTTATATGAATAGAACAGATTATAGTCTAGAAAATATTAATATGTTAGGTTAGGAGATTGCTTTGAGTAGAAATATAGAAGTTGGTTTAATAATAGCTAAGAGGGTAATAATAGAAAAATATTATGCAAATAATAGAAATCATGGTTTAGCTAATGTTAATATGATGTAAGAACGATATTCCTTTAAGAACTCTGTATGATGAAGGAGTCTAATAAAAATTGGTTCTGGGAAACATATAAGGCTAGCTGGAAAACAGGAAGATGAAGATAGAGTGCAGATGAAGCAGATATTGAGAAGAAGAGTTGTTTGAAGAACAAGGAAGGCACCAAAAATACTAAGAAGATATATGGACACTATTTGATTGGTTTATGGTGTTTTAGGCTATTAATGAAAAATTTTCAATTAAAAGAAATTCGTACAAATCGTGAAGGTGATGGACCTTTGTGACATTTGGCCAGGGTCTACTGCCTTTTCGTCAGATGCTCGAGTCACGCTTCCCTCTCCTTAGCTCTTGTTCTGGCTTGAACAGAATTTTTATGTTGTTTGATACAGTTATTTTTAGTATGTCTGCAAACGGGACTCTCCTTGAGAAAGGAATACCCAAGATCTGCTTATTGTGATGCCATTCTTTGTCCCTTGGGTCTCTGTTTTGCCCCAGGAGCATCACTACCTACATGTCTGAACATAGTGTCTATTTATACATACATGGCTTTGAAAAATTATGAATTCTGAGCTAAACTCTTGAATATACTTACTGTATGCAAATTTGATGTGTTATTTCACTTAATACTATTTACTTCTAAATATATTTATGAGGCTGCATCTTCCTGACTATTATATGACCACTGCAGGTCTGGGAAGCTCAGGATGCACCACAAAAGTAGCAGCACCACTGGTCAAATGACCCACAGATTAATCTTTTGTCAGATTAAGGCATCCAGAGAATCCTCACAGGATGGAAGTTCTACACCAGACAAAACATGGCATTTTCAGTCTGACACAAAAACAGAGGGGAATCAGCATTTCAAATCACTTCTTACCTCCCCTGTCATTCTGCATGGCAGAGGAGAAAGCAAATAGGCTGGTGATCCAACTTTGGCACTGTTTATCCTGGCCTATGGCCAGGAAGATTCTTCTGAACGCAATTTCCATGCTTCTGGGGCAGCCTGTAGGCTAAATGTGGGTGGGCCTGCTGCTGCTGCTGAGGCCAGGAGGTGCTCAATGGTTGGCCTTTTTAGGCCATTAGGATACAGCCTAGTGCTAAGTGTTAATGCATGGATTTTGGTTTTATTTTTTGTTTTACAGCAAGACAGAGTGGAGTTTTTTCTCCTTTAAGGGGAAATGGTACTCAGCTTTAGAAAAGAAATATGAGTGGAATAAGGTCACTGACATCATCTGCCAGTAGTACTAACAAGGAAAATATTACAGCACCATTCATCTTGCTGTAGTGTCAGATTACAAAAATAAGAAATGAACTGTACAATTCTTACAGTCAGTAAAAGAAAAGCGATCATTCAGACTCTCAGTAGGCTAAGTCCAGTTGTGCAGGTATAATTTTAAGACATATTGTACGACTATCCAGCCACCTTAAAAAGGGTATTTTCCTGTCTCCTCTCTGTGTATTTATGTAATATACAAACAGATATAAATATGATTCATAGATACATAATCTAATGAAACATGCAGGGGTCAGCATGGATTTAATTTATGGTCATGTTTTGTAATCTGCTACATTAAATGCTTTGTTTGAAGCCATCATAGTCTGTAGATCCAAGATATACCCTTCTTATTCTATATAAGACAACACTGCTGCTTTAATTCTTTTCTGCTTAGATATTCAGAACATAAGCAATACAAAGTGAAAATCATTAGTGCACTCTTATTATTCTTTCTTTATAAATTACACCCAACTTTCCACTAGATTTGAAGTGGTCAAACTGAGGTTCTCCAGACACTGAAACTCTCATGAATATGTTGGTTGGCTTTTCCATTGTCTAGCACTGATAGAAGTGAGCTACACCTGAAAAACAGTTGTTTGAGCATCCTTGTGTTCAGCCCAGCTATCTATTTTTGTTGCCTAATTAGAAAAACTGAACACATTTGAGCAGATACAACTGGATGTTCTGTGCATGTTAGAGACTGAACATTTGTTCCCGGAGTGCTTTTTTCCCCCCACTGTTAAGATGTTTCCTTTTAAAACTGACATAGTGTTGTTGCTAATGTTTTTTAAAAAGACATTCCAACTGAAACATGAAGAACAAGACAGTTGAGTCAGAGATCTTACTCATCATTTTGTTATGAGAGCTCAACTGAGATGTGAAGCCAGGATGAATTTTGATACAGGTTGCAAATGTATTATGAATTTTGTTTTTATCTTGCATATCTTCATTCTTTCTCAATATAGAGTTAAGGAAAATCTCTTTTATTGCTCAGGGCATAGTTACCTTGACAACGCCATGCCTGTGTTCAATATCTCGTATACTTTTGTATAGATTTGATTTGTCAAAAATGCAGTTAATGTTTTTCATGCATCTACCCTAAATGATTCATGCTTACACTGATTTGTAATGCATTTATGAAAGCCTATGAAAAACGAACCTTCACAATTTTCCAGTAGCTAAAATTATTTGCACACTCTTTGACTTTAACACATTCCAACATTTCACAAACACAAGCGATAAGATGTTTTTAGTATAGAGGATCATGAGATACAGGGTGTGATCTCGCGGGGGAATTTTTGTTTGGAGCGCATTTTCTGAGATTGTCCCAACTATAGATGCAGAACCACCACCATCCCATGTCAGACAATTTAAAAAATAAACAGCTAAAATCCTCCTACCCGACAGTTCTTCTTCATCATCACCTTTCTTGCTTGTCTTCCACTGGCCTCTGCTGTCATGGTTTTCCATGGAGTTGATAGCCATAGCAGGTTGAGATTGGCTAGCAGCCTCTGTGCCTCCCATCACATCCAACCCAAACTATTGCAACTTGCCCTGAAATCAGGTATTTGAATATTTTCTGATTGTCCCTTGAGTTTCAGTTGTGCCCAGGGAACATCCCTAAACACATGTATGAGCATACCCTAAAAGGTAAAGATGAAGACACCTTTAAGTAAAGCTCAGTTCCTGGAGGCTCTATAGACTTATGCATACAGTTTTGTGCCAGGTTGCTATTGCTTTGTTCACTAAGATATCAGGGACAGAACCTGTGGCTTCTGTATTTAAGTAAGTGCTTTGCCACTCTGAACATGTGAGGCATAGCATCACAATGCACATTTAGACTATCAACTTTGTTTCTCAGCTCAGACAACACATTTTCACATTTGTATGTTTCTAAAGAGGCCATGTAGAAGGAACAATACTGTGAATTTCTCTCAAGTAATTAGTGCTTTCTGTGACCTGAACCAGTCATTGGGACTGAATGTAACAGCTTTGTCAAAGTCACCCTTGTAAGAAATTGAATTTAATTTAACATTGGAGACAAAGTTAACTTTAGTAATATTCAGGTTTTCTATTCCAGACTTGAATTATCAACCCCCCAATGTTTCAGTTATAAATTGTATTTCAGTTATGGTTGGGAAATGGTGGAACTCCATAGTGGGTATATGATATTTAATTAACATGTACACACTTCAACTGCAGAATTTTGGACTAACCACTCTCATAATCCTACAATTTATTTTCAGACAGGATTTTGAAAGCATCCCTATTGAGTGTTTCAGCCCTGGCACGCTTTTTTGCCTATATGATTGAATTAACAGCAGCCTGTCACAGTTACCACAGCTCAATAAGTCACAACAGAAAGTCTAATCAGCATCACTGAATTGTTACTTAGCAGTAGGTCAAGTAGATATCACAGTCACATTAGACAGATGGAAGCATAGAGCAAGTTCTTGGCCCATATCCAGACATTCCCATATTCTCCCTAATGGTTCATCCATTTTGTACCTGTCAGTTATATGTTTTTTGCTTCCTTTTCTTTATCTTTATCTGTACTTTGTAATTTCTTTGTATTTTCTAATATGTCATTTTTGTATTTATAATGTACTCTTTTGTAATATATGGGGGTTTTATCCTGGCAGTTAAGGAATAAATATGGAAAAATGATGGGGAGGAGAAAACTACTTATTTATTAGCCATTTCTCCACATATCAAATAAGTCTCTTGTGGACATGTCATCAGTTGCTGTGTCTTCCTTCACAGTGGCAAGAGGTGCCGCCCAATAACCACATTGTCCCTGTGAAGAGAACAATGACCACTATAGGTGCCTTCACTACCATGACAGTTTACCATCTTCTGTGAAAATGTCCTGACTGCAGCCTCATCGGACATAGCTGCACTCAGAAATGGATATACAGAGATGCCTGTCAATGCAGAAATTGAGGCATTTTTTCTTGTCCTCATATCAGCTTCCTTTTAATATGGAGACATTACCATCGTGTCCATCTTGGAACTGATACCATAGACTTACATTCCTGAGACAGATTTGTGGTTACTCTGGACTGTGGTTACACCTTCACTTTCCTCAATCCATCTTCAGGACTGACGACTCACACCGTTTCATTTCTAGCCTTTTTATTTCTAGTCACTCAGGAAAGTCTACATGAAAGGTGGAAAGTTCACAAATAAAATGGATAAAAATGGAAAGGTGTGAGCAGTCAGACCTGAAAATGGACTGAAGAAGGTTTAAAGTGTAGGGGTGAATTCCCACTCAAGGAATAAAACTGTTTCAAAATGGTTTGGATCCTCTTTGTCCCCACTCCCCAATCATTTAAAGTGGCTTACAAATGGTTTGGATCCTCTTTGTCCCCATTCGTAATCAGTTTCAGGGGTATTTTAAGGATTGGTTGGCTTAAAAATGGAGTAAATAAACACCTGATTTTTCAGGTGTTTTCTTCTGCTTTTGCTTTCCTGCAGCTGTTTTAATTATTTTGCAGGAGCTCTGCATGAGCACTTGACAGCCACCGCTCAACTGACTGCAGGTAAGCTGTCAGGTGCTTGTTTGGGGTAAATCAAGCCCCCCTACCTAGGCGATCGCGCTGTCAGGCAATGGGGGACAGTTGCAATACCAGCATAAGTGGTGGGGACAGCAAATGCTGAGATCGATCAGCAGTAACCCAGAAGTGTCCCCATCCGCCCCTGGATAATCCATTCTTGCCTCCTAATTTGGGGCGAGAACGGTTACAATGGGTTGGGGTTTTTTTGCTCCGAGTTTTTGCTTTTATCCCTCATGTAACCTGAATTAGGGCTTTGCATGCGGACCTGATCATGGGGACGAGGCCACAGAGACTAGAAAACCAGGAATGGGAAAGGGCTTGCCCCTTTCTACACAGGCCCTAGTTTCAGAAGTGGGCTTAGCACTTAGTAAATAGAGTAGAATACTCATTATTTATTTATTATTTGTATTTCTATCCTGCCCTGTTCCTAAAGGTCTCATGAAGCCTCATGAAGCAGTCTGCACTGTTATGAAGCCATACTGCCACAAATGCATCATGGCATGGGTAATTGTCATGTTCCATAAATATACAAATTAAGGAAAAAGGAAGAATAACAGTGAAGGGCATGAGAGACAGGCTGCAACTGAAAACAAGTATGCAAGAAAAAGTCAAACAGCAAAAAGGCAGGGTGGAGCAGTGAATAGGAATATGATCAAAGCTATGGGAGAGGAAACTGAGACAAAGCTCCTAAAGTTGCAAGGGGGCACCCCTGCTTGAAGTGAAATGACTGTTAAAAGTGGAGGACTGATTTCCATAATCTCTGGGTAAGATTTAGAAAGACTCTGTAGAGCTGCTGCCAATCTGAATAGATTAGTTGTACCCAACTTGGTACCTCCTGGACAATTTGGCACCCATCTCCTATGATCCCTGGTCACTGGATCTCCTGCTTAAGAGTGATGAAAGGCACAGTATAAAGTATTTGTGAAGCATCAGGAAAACTAATGCAAATCACCGTAATGACATGATATAAATTAGTTTCCTGTGATCGGACCTCATTATGGACCTCATTTTGGATGAAGTTACGCAGATATATCTGTAGCAATTAGAATAATGATAGAAAGCTTATCTAAAATCGGCATTGTAACTCGCAATAAAGTGTCCCCATGTGGTTTGGGGCAACACAGATTCAAATCAGATGTGCCTGCCCCCAATGACCTGCATCTTTTTCTCCCCACCCACTCTCTCCCCTGATAGGAAGCCGGTCTGGCAATGAAGATAGTGCGTACTGTCTTTTAATTTTTAATTTTTTTTTAATTTTGTGGCATCTGGACTCAGATGTTTCACTCTGCACTCAGGGGGAGATGGTGTTTCATAAACCCAGTGACAGAGACATTGACTGCTACTTGGAGGTTATTTGGACTGGGATATCTTGAGCATATACAAGCACACTTCTACACATATGAGGTGGAAGGGAATCACTTGAAACAGCTTCTGTTTTACAGTCACTGGGCAACAGAAAACGATTATTTTAGCACCATTCAACCTGTCCCTTTTCATAAGTTTTGTGTCCCCAATGAACTCCCCCTACAATAAATTACTTGTTAATTCAATCCTCTGCAAACTCTAGGGGCACGTCCCCATGGAACCAGTAGCTTCGCTTGTGATGTGTGCCATAAAAATCGGCATTGTAACTCGCAATAAAGTGTCCCCATGTGGTTTGGGGCAACACAGATTCAAATCAGATGTGCCTGCCCCCAATGAAGCTGCAGCGTGGACCTGCATCTTTTTCTCCCCACCCACCCTCTCCCCTGATAGGAAGCCAGTTTGACATCACCACAACCTGTCCCGCCTGTTGCAGCGATGACAAAAACCTGCAGCAATGACAGACAAACACCTCAGTTGCACCTCCACGAACACAAAGATCATCCCTTTCCTTGGCTGCCACAGTTAAAAGCATAACCAAAAGCTAGTTAAAAGCATAACTAAAAGCAGATCATTCTTTTTCCTTGGCCACCACAGGTTAGCAGAGGTACGTACATTCGCATGACAGCGGGCACCCCCCCACTCACAACCAGCTCAAAAATTTCTCCCAATTCAGGTCTCAGACTTGCTATCGGGGAAGGGGGGGGTGTAATAACTGTAGCCGTTTTTTTAAAGAAATCCCCAAGCGGCTGCTGATCGCAGTGTACACAGCTGGAACAGGGAGCAGAGGCGAAACCCTGCTCGCTAATACTGTGGCCTCCAAGCTTCACCCCAAATAATCCGGGAGTGTCTGCGTGGCCCCATGACAATACATGCTAGCCCCCTATTTCGGAAGGAGTACACTTGCTAAGTGGGTTTTTTTTTTACACGTATTGTCTCGCACGTAGCCCATATTAGGGCTTTGCATGGAGACGCTCCTGCGGCGACCTCAGAATAATTTCAGAATATTTTCAGCATGGGGACAAGCCCTAAGGGAATTTCCCTAAAAGGAACTTTGAAAGTATTTGATTTATATTTTCTCTGGCACTACCTACTCAAAGTTCAGCAAACATCAAAAGTTGCAAGATTGTTTACAAAACTTTAGGTTGATGGAGTTGAAGTATCTTAGAATTCCATATTTAGCTGCTTTTCTAGAATCCTAAGCTCTATACAAAAAGAACTGTTCTAGATATATAATGATTTCACGTCTGTGCGAAATGTGGGTACCAGGCCCAAAAGTGAACTTATGCACCAATTTCATCCAATGATGAAGTGTTCTATTTATGATGCAAATGTTCGTTTCCATTCCTGCATTAAATTTGTAGTTATTGGGCTAAAAAAAAATCCATACAAAAATCCATATCTGGTATTAATTAAGCATTCATTGTATTTGAAAGGGTACACACATTCTGAGAAATGTATCCTGCCTAACCAATGGTCATAAAATCTACCAGCAGTGAATTGCTGGACCCCACCTAGTGCACTTGGGATATTTGCTGCCATACCTTATGGCTTCTGCCCAACCTGCCTACCTAAACCTCTCCAAGCTAGGTAGATGAGAGATTTCACGTTTTGGCAATCCAATACAGCATGGGGCCTAGCCATCTCTGGGCTTCTCTCTTCTGCACTCCACTGTGGTCTAGAGAGACCCCATCCTCTCCTAGCATGCTGTGTCTGCACTGGATGCAGCATGGCCCAGTATAGGTGGTCAGTACCTGGATACTTGTAGTCCAAATCCACAAGCATCCTAGAGGTGGATAGAGAGGCCCAGGGGTGCATGTGGAAGGTGCACGGATCCCTGTTCTTGCTTAGTGGGGGAATAACGGGCTGTGTACCAAATTGTGCTTCCAAAATGCAGCCCCTGAACCTCCAAGATCAGGAATTTTAATTCCTGTCTGTTGTAACCCTTTTGTCAGACTCTAAAGCCCACATGAATTTAGGAGCAGCGCTGTGCCTGTCTTGGAACAGAATGTCGAAGTGCTGATGGCCTTGTTCCAGCTGGAATAGTCCCTATAGGAGGAACTCCTCTCTATGGAAATGAAGAAATGGCTTTAGACTTTCAAACTACATCCTCCAAGTTTAGGCCTCTTAAAACCAAAATACTTAAGATTTCCATACAATAGTTGGTAAAAGACTGAATTAGCTAGTCTTGCATGTCATTGTAAACATTGCTTTGTTATTATGAAGATTCATATGCTCCTCTCTCAATTTTTTTCTGTAGTAATAGTATTAATATTCATGGAAGGAGAAGGAGAAAAAGAAGTGTTCAATGTGCAAATGCTCCATCAATTTATCCTTCTGTATCTTTTTTCAGTTATCTTCAGAAATATATACTGAAGGTGATATTACAGATTTTCATTTGTTCTGTTGGTAGAAACCTATATACTCATTTTTGGAATATTAGGCTACATTCACATAGAGAGCAAATGGAAGCATCGCCTGTGGTCCAACCATCCTTTCTACATGTGCCTTTGAAATGTGCCACTACATGTCCCCTGAGTAGAGCCCCTTTTTCATACCTGTACCTTGCTCCCTTGCTCCCCTTCCCCAGAACTGACTCTGGGTTTGAACAATGTTTGGCCACCACAAAGTCCTGCCCAGCCTGAGCATCACCCAAGACATACCATCTTTCCTTTCTCAAACATGAGTTTACAGCTTTTTAAAAAAGAATCCAGGAGTGTTTTCGCACTTCCCTTCTCATCTGCTGGATTAGTCAACTTTGCTATTTCCTCAACCCGCAATCAAATACTTACCTGATTCAATCCTGGGGCCAGTCCTCTCCTGGGCTCTGCCATTTTGGCTGTGGTGCCCTCCACGACTGTGCATGCATCAGCACCGTCATCATGATGATGCTGACACTCTGCACATGCACAGTCGCAGCTATGGTTATCCGAGGTGCCAGTGCGCTTGTACAGCACTTCAGAGGACCCCAGAGCACCAGAAGAGGTGCAGATGGTTGTGCCACTGGATGCTTCAGGTAATTTCCTGTTAAATGTTGGTTAAGGTGTGGTCATGCTCCACACATAATCAACAATTAGTGAACTTCCGGTGAGGCAGGACACACTTGGAGGCTGTATCAGCCTCCTCAAAGTCTAGGTGTTTTTCACCAGATGTTCACTAATCATGCACTACTGACTGTAGTGCAAATAGGCCCCAGACACCCAAACCCTCAAATTCTCCACATTTTTAAAATAGGAATTTGCATTTTTTTTGTAGTGTATGTGCAAATGTTTATGAGTGTGATTCCTAAACTTCTTATTCAAACGTTAATGCTCCCAATGCTTTCTTCCCATTTTCTACCATGCTCACTAGGTCAAGAGCATCCATCCTCAAAAATAGATACCTGGCTGTGCCACGTGCAATCACCATTAAATTCCAGGCTGTAAGAGCACTATCAGAGCTCTTTGATCCCCAGAAGAATATGACTGATTCTATGTGGCAGAAACACCCTCTGATTATCCTTTTCCTCACCTGTAGATCTAGCTTGGGATAATCTGTCGAGGTTCTGGCTGGCTTCTGTTTGTACTTTAAAAGAATGAAATCATATCAGTTGAATTCTTAGGAACTGCGCTCCAAGGCATTTTGCGTTCTCTAGTAAGCAGCTGATTATAGATGGTTGTTAAAGAAAAAAGTCAAATCTGTGTTTGTGTGTCCACACACCTACATTGTACTGAGGAACTGTGAACACAGTTCATCAGTTTTGTTTTTCTGTCTTGCAAGTTGAACATCAACAACAGTACCAGGGATCTGTCCTTGTTCAAAAACATTAGGCTAATTATTGTCTCTGTTCTTCTAGTATGGGTATATCAATGGTTTACTTTCCACATGACTAGCTGTTGTTGTATTGAGGTACCTTAGGGAACAAAACAATTCTATGAACATTATAATAATGAACTGCTTAATTGGTAGTTTGCTTAGTATTGTGCCCTCAACTGTATACTCAAAAGGGGCAAAACAAATATATTTCCAACCACCTACTTCTTGAAACACTGGAGAAAATGCAACTTGTTTTACATTAAGCAGTAGATTGCATGAGAAGCAAAAAGTGCATGGATTTATATTCAGCAACTGTCAGACCAGAATAACAAAAAGTAATTCATACATTTGATGTGCTGGCCCTTGTAGATGAGGAAGCCATCCAGAACTAACATTGCTTCAGAACTTCTGTGAAGATCTCATAAATTAGATGACTGTAAGCCAACAGCAGTTAAGGCCATGCCTGCATTTCCCAGTTCAAGTTGGCCACTTCTGAGGAAGGCGCCCAATGCCAGAAGAGGTGCACCCTTTACCGGTGCAAATTTTGCAAGGCACAATAGTTGTCCTGCATGGTGGTGCCCCTGAAAACGGTACCTCACCACTCCAAAATGGAGATCTGGAGAGCAATTTTTCCTGTAGATGATCTTCCCATCTGCCTGGAATGGGGGCCTTCTAATCTTAGCAATTTTTTTTTACTTTGTTTTTAAGTGTATCTGCCTCTCAGAAAACCATCTGTGACGACTCGACTCCCCCTCTCCTTTTAGGTTCTTTGGATTAGTGGTAGCAGAGTAACTCAGTCGAGGATGTGGCCATCGAGCCATACAGCCCCACTGCCTGCCCAAAGAGTTGGTATCAGTATATGAACTGGACTATACCACCTGGCCCAGGCATCCAACTTCAAAGACTTACAGCCAAGCCCCCTTTCTGAAGCAGCACTATAAACACCAGTGTATTCCAACACTAACTATTTATTATTTACAAGCAGATAGATAAGTAAGTAAGTAAAAGTAAGTAAGTAAGGATAAAGTTAGCTCAATAGTTCTTAAGTAGTCAGAAAGAACAAATAACCAGAAGCACTGGTACAGCTTAGCTCTACCCAAGCTAAACCTTCAGAAGTAAAAAATAAATAGCAAAAGCCTCTGACTCCCTTCTAATTTGAAGGAAACTTTCAGATGTTCAGCGTGAAAGTCCTTCATAAAATAAAGATCAGCCCTAGCAGTATAAGCTAACTGCAAACCAGGAGTCTAGCTCCAAGACATGATCTCCCTGGCACTCCGATTGGCTGGTTTTGCAGGGGGTTGATCATTGGGGAGTTTGTTCTTCAGGCTTCTAAGACTTGTGCTCACTGAGAGCCTCGGACCTCTGGCTTAAATACAGCGAGATCCTGGCACTCTGACTGGCTGGATTTTGCAGCTTTCCAAGGGAACTCCTCTCTCCTGTCACTCAATCTTGCAAAGTCCCTGGGAAATTCTCTCACTCTGCACTAAGGCGAAGACGCCTCGCAATGCTTCCCCCCGAACGGGCTGAGAACACTTTCCCGTTCACACAAGGGCAGGTAAGGAACGCTTTGAGAGCAGTTCTCTTACCTGCCAGTGCGAATGGGAAAGTGTTCTCAACCCCTTCGGGGGGAAGACCCTCCCCCGGGCTGCTCCCATTGGTTCCTATGGAGCCAGTGTGGGCAGCCGGCTGCCTTCTGTCCCTGGGTTCCTGCTCGCTCCCGAACACCAGATCGGGCTCCGGGGGTGGGCAGGAACCCCAGCCAGAAGCCCCCAACCCATCTCCAGGGTCTTACCTTCTCCTGCAGGCTCCATTCTGTGTAGAAAGGCCGGGCCGTTCTGAGCACGCTCAAGGGGGCGGCCCCTCGTCTGGGCACCCGCCTGGCTTCTATTGCCCATCTGAGCATGTGCGGGTGCTCAGCCAATGAGGGGCCGCCCCCTCGAGCATGCTCAGAACGGCCTGGCCTTTCTACACAGAATCGAGCCTGCAGGAGAAGGTAAGACCCTTTGGATGGGTAGGGGGCTTTTGGCTGGGGTTCCTGCCCACCCCCGGAGCCCAATCTGGGGTTTGGGAGTGAGCCGGAACCCAGGGACAGAAGGCAGCCGGCTGCCCACACTGGCTCCATAGGAGCCAATGGGAGCAGCCCGGGGGAGGGGCCGAGGTGTCACAGGGGGAGAGCATTCGAATGCTTTCTCTCTGGGACAGGTCGGAACGTGCCGAGACGGTTTCAGAGCACTTTTTAGTGCTCTGAAACTCGAATGCATGGAGGGCACGTTGGGACGCAGCATTCGCTCTTGCGGGCGGCCTGGAATGGATCCCGCCGCCCGCAAGAGCGAATGCTGCGTCCTGATGTGCCCTCCATGTGCTCGAAAAACCCCTGTGCGAAAAGGCTCCAGCTTAGCCTTGGTGGCCTCCGTTGCCTAGCCTGACCCCACCCTGCAGTCCAGATGTAGAAGAGCTGGACCTGATTCAGATGCAGGTGGGTGCTATGGTAGTGCAGATGTTATCCAGGTATCCTCAGCAACAGGAAAGAAATCTTGGAAGCAAGAGCAGCTTCTGTGTGTCTCTGTGTGTACAAAGATAGGAGGCAAGGAGCCTCAATCTGAAAATGGTGCCTACCCCTGCCTCCCAACAACCAACCTTCCTTTGTCAGTGGAAGTCCACTTACAGTTGCTGCTCTGTTTTACATGTTAAAGTTGTCCACTTCTTGTTAAAAAGTCCAGATTAAAAGGTGCTTTTGGCTGAAGGAGGCAGTTACAGATATAGTTGGTAGCAGGAGATAGATGGTTATATTTTGTTCTGGTCAGTAACCAGCAATCAGTAAAAGCAAAATAGAATAAAACAGTAGAACAGTTGACTTATAGCTAAGACACACAGTAGAACATTCCAGAGAACGCATCTATAGACTAAGAATTGCTTGCATACAGCAATTGCCTTATAAAAATAGATAGCTACAGAAAATGTAATTGAAAAACATTTATCAGCCATGAGGAGGGGCCCGTAACATTCATCTGGACAACCATGCATATTCCCCCTCCTCTCTCTTTCCCTCAGAGGCAGTGGTTTCAGACATTTATGTTGTGCAGGAAGAAGAGATTCATTGTGGTTTTGCTTATAGTTAAGTGTGTCTTCTGTACTGTAGCAAAATTTGAATCTTGAGAAATAATTAGAATAATTATTTAGATTAGAAATGTATTGAAGTAACTGTAGTTTACAGTGTCAATCACTAGAGGAAAAATGCTATACATTTTTTGAATTTTGGACAATGCAAATAAAGCCATTTTTACCTTTCCCATCACTTTTGTGAATTACAGTCAGATATTTTAAAGGAAACTTGTGAATAGTTTAGGGCAAGAAAAGCAATAGACAATAAAAAGCCTCTTTATTTCCATTCCACACCCTTCAAATGTCTCAACAGCTTAGAATACAGATCTCTGGCTCTAGGTAAAGACAATAATCTTTGGATTCTTGTTAGCCTTCTTGAGTCATCACAAAATAGGTGGAATAAAGCAATCTAAATGAATAAATGAAATATGTCAGATTGGGTTAAAAGGGAGGTGTTAAAAGAGAACCATTTTGCACTTTGATTTCCCTGAGAAAACATCCCAGGGAAGTGAAGTTCTGGAATGGTTTGGGCAACCCCACTTCAGGAGCCCAAACCATTCAAAACTAGCTAGCTAAGTGCAAATTGTCTCCATTGAGCAGGCAATTGCATTGTGATGGCAATGGTGCCAGTGCGCATGTATGGCACCATTGCTGCAGTTGGTTGCACTCCTTTCCCATCCACAGGATGGGAAGTGCAAAAACGCTTGAGAATGCTACCATCCACGTGCTGCCATTTGTAAGCCACTTCTGAATTGCTTTCTTAAATATGTGCGGAAGCAACCTATGATTCTTGTTCAAAGGACATATTAGAAGATTTTCATAAGGAGCTCTGTTCTATGTCAGAAGTTCAATTACAGCAGATTATTTTCATGTAATCTGTAAAAAACTGGGGCCATACATTTTGTTAATCCAGTAATAAAGATTAAGGGAAATTTAAGATGGATTAACCCTCATCCCACAAAATTGAGCTCTTCAGTGTGCAGTGCCTAGCAGTTTTGCAGAACTGAAAGTAATCCTCAATCAACAAAAAAAGGTCATTAAAAACAGCCAGAATCTGATTTTTTTTCTCTATCAAAGTAACACAGTTGACAATCTGATCCAATGTTATCGATTTGTCTCAGTTGAATATTTACTAACAATAGCAGTACTCTATACAATTGAGATGGGTAGCTGAATCAGGATGTCTTTTTTAAAAAATGAAACTGTTACAAAGATGCATTCATTCTGACAAATCTCCCATTAGCTGGGCAATCCAAAGTTGGCTGTGGTTCCAGTAAAAATAGTATGTCCTTTTTATACTACCATATCATGACAGTGTAAAACTCTGAAAATGCCAGTGATGTTTGCAAATGGCTTTTCTGTCATTAATGCCAGCTTCCATGGCACAACTCTTCAGGGATGACTTGAGAACAGCAAAGACAACTGAAGAAGAAGAAGAAGAAGAAGAAGAAGAAGAAGAAGAAGAAGAAGAAGAAGAAGAAGAAGAAGAAGAGTTGGCTTTTCTACCCCGCTTTTTTCACCCTTTTAAGGGGACTCAATGCGGCTGACAAAGCTTTCTATTCTCCTCCCCACAACAGATACCCTGTGAGATGGCTGGGGCTGTGAGAGCTCAGAAGAGAGCTGTGACTAGCCTAAGGCCACCCAGCTGGCTTCATGGAGGAGGGTGGAATCAAACCCGGTATTCCCAGATAAGAGTCTGGCGAAGATGTTCCATTACTTAAAATTCCATGTTCATCATGCTACAGTAGCAACTATAGTAGGCTGTGAAATGAGGCAATGAAAATCTTCCTGCTTTTGCATGCTGTAGCTCAATGGCAGAGCACATTGGTTAGACAGCAGAGGGTTGCCAGTTCAATCCCCAGTCTCTCTCCCAAAATAGACAATGGCAAAGCAGTTCTGTATGTCTGCCAAGAAATCTGCACAGAGGTGCCCAGGAAGGTGCCTGTGCAATCAAACAAGAGTTGGCCACAACTCAGTGGTACCCAACAACAACAATAACAACAAAATTCCATGTGTTGTCATTGTTTGGTACTACAGAACCAGGCCCAGCTTCTGCGGATGACATGCAGTTTCCTTGGAAATTCTGTGACTGTCTGCTTTCTAGGCTATTGCTTTGCCACTGAGTTATAGCCAATCCCTTTTCACACTACAGCATCCTACAAGACAGGGAAGTGCAGTATAATCTAGGTAAATGTATTTTATATGGCTTTATGCTCCTTGGAAGCCTTTGGTTGGAGCTGCGGGTTATGAATTTAATAAGTTAATAATATGTACTTGGAAGGAAGTCTCACTTGGTTCAGTGGAATTTTACTCTCATATGTAGATTTTTCAGCCTCAGAATTACTATTAATAACCAGGTCCTTTTACCGTTACGTAGAAGTTAGTCCTACTTAACCCACTGGGGAGTGTATTTCATTACACTACATAAAAACACAATGTGACACACTTTTTTGAAGCAGGGCTGTAACTTACAGTAGGTTAAGACTGCCTATAGAAATGCTATTTTTTTCTTAAGAAACAGCAGTTGCATTGACAGTCTGTCCCTATCCAGAGAGCACCATATAGGCGACCATTGGATTGATGCTGCAAGGCCGTTTAGGGCTGCACATGGAACATATCAGCGGTGGGTGAGTCCTTCCATATTCTGCACTAATGAGAGGAAGAGGCACCCTTAGTGCACTTGCTGGTATTGTTCAGAAAGACTCTCAAACATCACTGTAGCTTGCAAAAGGTTCTACATTCAGTTTCCCACATCCAGGCCCTGTTCACCCTAGTAGCTTAGGATGACCTTAGGTCATCTTCAGGTTATGTTACTCACATTATTTTTATTTAATCTGTTTTCCAAGCCAGCCTACCCCTGTAAGACTGTTTTAACCGGAATCCTCATTTTTACAAGGCCCAGCCTGTCCTGGCATTCCAGGCTGTCTTTGGCCGCATCCCCATGGCATGCGTTAATTCAGTTTAACAAATCCGAAACAACTGATCTGTGTTAAATCCGGCTACACGTTTTGCAGTTTAACCTGGTTTGGAGGGCATACGATTCCAGCGTTAACTCGGATTGAGTCTTCGGAGACTCCACGGGCAGCCCATTGCGAGTCAATTGGGCCCACCCCCTCTCTTTGATTGGTGATCCCTCCCTTTGCGTCATCTATGCTTCGCCAGGGATCCCCTTCCTTACTTCCTGCCTGCCTGCCTGCCTTCCCCAGATGGTCTCCCCCACCATCCCCAGGCGCCCTTCTGCTGCTCATCAGCTGGGGGTAGACCCCCTCTGCTCCGGGGATTCCTGCCATCGGGGCGCCCAGCAAGCGGGCGCAGAGGGGAAGGCTCTCCATCCATCCATCCATCCATCCATCCATCCATCCATCCATCCATCCATCCGTCCTTCCGTCCGTCCATTCTGGCGCTGCAGAGAGCGGGGAGAAAGTTCCCCAGGCTGCGAAAGTTCCCGGGGGACGGGCTTTCCTTTCCGTTACACTGTAGCGAAGGAACCAGCTCACTCTCTTAAAAAATGTTGCGAATTTCCGCAATTTTAATGAAAGGAAGTAATACAGCTGAGGGGCTTTAAATATTAAAGAGGCATATGGCTGTGGTTCCTTCTTCCTTCCCTCCTTCCCTCCCTCCTTCCCTCCCTCCTTCCTGCCTGCCTGCCTGCCTTCCCCAGATGGTCTCCCCCACCATCCCCGGGCGCCCTTCTGTCGCTCATCAGCTGGGGGTAGACCCCCTCTGCTCCAGGGATGCGCGGGCGGCAGGCTTTCCTTTCCTTTCCGTTACACTGTAGCGATTTTAAAACTTCAGACCTTTAGAACGAAAGGAAGTAATACAGCTGAGGGGCTTTAAACATTAAAGAGGCATAGGGTGTGACCACAGCCTATATTCTCTCACTCTGAAAGTGGACTGAAAGTGGATTAAACCTTAGGTGTGACCACATATTCTCTCATTCTGAAAGTAACAGAGATCAGAACTTTCCCCATGCACAGAACTTTATTGACCCATGGCCAGGCCTGGTAGTGCGGTGCAGGATTTTGGGACATGATTGATCCTGCCCTATTGGATTTCCTAGTGGTCACCTATCCATGGTCCGCTTTGCCCTAATATCCTGGCAACTGGAATCTTATCTGGGAATTCCAGATTAGATTCCACTTCCCATCCTGAAGCAGGCTGCCCCTGGCCTCCCGTTGCATCACCACCCACTCCTCCTGGGCTTGCATGGCACTGCCACCCCCAAACAAAGGATGCCCAATCTGGGGCAGAAGGCAAAAAAAGACACTGTTGAATCCCCATCCAGGGAACAGAGGGGTGGGTGGAAAAGCTTGCTGCGTGGATGGGCAAAACATCAAAATCGTCTGCGCCCCATGGCCCTGCACCTTGATGTCACAGTGCAGCACCCACACCTCTAATCCACATTAAAGTCCTATAAAAGTGCATATTCAAGGTTAGAGGCACCACTAGCCACTATGCCACTAGCCAATCACTTCTTTTTTTAACTGTATGAAAATGCTGCCCACATGAGATCTTTAAAACACTCTCATGCTCTGGTGCTTGGCCATTTAGTCAAGCAGAAGTGTTGTTTAGTCTAGTGGTTAGCAAGCCAGGCTCTTATCTGGGAATATCAGGTTTGATTCCACCCTCCTCCATGAACCCAGCTGGGTGACTGTGGGCTAGTCATGGCTCTCTTCTGAGCTCTCACAGGGTGTGGGGAGGAGAACAGAAGGTTTGTCAGCAGCTTTGAGCCTCCTTAAATGAGTGAGAAAAGTGGGGTAAAAAAGCCAACTCTTCTTCCTCCTCCTCCGTGAAGCCAGCTCAGTGGCCTTGGGCTAGTCACAGCTCTTACAGGGCATCTGTTGTGGGGTGAAGAATGGAAGCTTTGTCAGCCTCTTTGAGTCACCTTAAATGGGTGAGAAATGCCAATTCCTTCTCCTTCTCCCTCCCTTCTTCTGGGAGGTTTGGTATGGGGTAGCATTATTATAAAGAGGTATAGAAATCCAAGTCAAGGTTCCTATCTTTTTTTAACAGTTGTGCAAAGCATGGACCTTCAGCAAGTGCATCCTTCCTTCCTTCCTTCCTTCCTTCCTTCCTTCCTTCCTCCCCACCTGCCTCGCGGGGTGTCTGTTGTGGGAGAAGAACAGAAGGTTGATCAGCTGCCTTGAGTCCCCTTGAATGGGTGAGAAAAGCAGCCACCGCTGGAAAAGGAGGAGAGCCGAGAGGCGGCGAGAGGGCGGGCGGTCGCAGTGTGCCCTCCGCGGGAGAGGGCGAAGGGGGCTCTCCTCGCTCACCTCTTCCCTCCGGAAAGAGAGAAAAGGCTGGGGCCGCGCGGGACCGTCAGGGGGTGACTGTGAAGGAAAAGGTCGCGTGGAGAGGGAAGCGGCCCCCGGCCGGCTCGGCTTTGCCGCCTGGCGAAGGGACGGGAGGAAGTCCTCCGGAGCCGCCACTGAATCGTAGCTGGATTCTTTCAATGAAACCACTAAGGCAAGCTATTGGGGCAGGGAAATCCTAAACATGACGTGGTTCGAATACAAATAGCCATTGGTTACAGTGCGGTTGGGGGCGGGACAGCCTTGACCCGAATCTCAGCCCTCAAAACGATACTGTCCACATACTAAAAAAGGAAACACGTATCAAGCGCATGATCCGAAGTGAGACCTGTTGTAATCAGGATTTACTTTATTACGGTTTAAGGTAGTTTAACACGCTCCTTGCGTGTTAAGCCAAAATGCCGTGTAAACGGGGCGGGGTCAAAACATTTTCAATTCGAGATAAGGACGTCGTGGGGATGCGGCCTTTGTTTCCTCAGTTGTGAGCAGGAGGACTGGCTAAGGGAGGCTGAACCTTGCTGTGGTGGGTGGGTCCAGTTTTTCATTTCAGTCTTTCTTTCAATGTGTGTGCATGGAGTTTGTGAGGCACCTCCCCTTCTCTCCTCAGTTTATGTGTATGATTCCTCTACCTAGTGCTCAGATGGGCAATAGAAGCCAGGTGGGTGCCCAGACAACGAGGGGCCGCCCCCTCGAGTGTGCTCAGAACGGCCTGGCCTATCTACACAGAATGGAGCCTGCAGGTGAAGGTAAGACCCTGGAGATGGGTTGGGGGCTTCTGGCTGGGGTTCCTGCCCACCCCCGGAGCCCGATCTGGTGTTCAGGAGCGAGCAGGAACCCAGGGACAGAAGGCAGCCGGCTGCCCACACTGGCTCCATAGGAGCCAATGGGAGCAGCCCGGGGGAGGGTCTTCCCCCCAAACGGGTTGAGAACACTTTCCCGTTCGCACTGGCAGGTAAGAGAACTGCTCTCAAAGCGTTCCTTACCTGCCCTTGTGTGAACGGGAAAGTGTTCTCAGCCCGTTCGGGGGGAAGCGTTCCGAGGCGTCTTCGCCTTAGTGCGAAAACGCCTCTGGACCGGTATGATCTGTTTGAATTAATGAATAGGATGTCCTGTCTTACACTTGTGTGACCAGGGCTCTAGAGGTACTAAAAGATCCCTGTCTGAAACCCAGAGGTGGTGCTATGACCCAGGGCAAAATGCAAAGGAGGCAAAAGTGAACTTTTATCTGCCACACACATCTAATCACTATATTCCCATTACAGTGTGAATAACACAAGACAGACTTGAACCTGAGAAACTTTCCTATATTTCTGAAAGCAGTCTATAATTACCCAGACAAAAGGTTGCTTTCCTTGAAAGTTCACAAGTAAGTACGAGCTGATCTCAGTGAGTGACTATTGCTCATTAATTTTTGCAGATGCTTTAAATATCAGAGATCTCAAAGTACCTTACAAGCTACGGCAAACACATCAAAACATCAGCAAGATCAGTAGCATTTATTGCCAACTAAACAGGTCTTATTTCTGAATCAATAAGCATTGGGATCACATTTTAAAATTGCAATCCTATGTATGTATACCCAGAAGCAATTTGAGTTGCACTCCAACTTGCATCTGAGAACATGCATAAAGAGGATTAAACGTTATCTATAGTCCTAAACATCTGTTTCAGATCATGGGCAAACTCTTGTTTTGCTCTCCTTCTAAGATCTCAGCAGAATAAGGTTACTTAAACGTTAATTAACCAGTATTGGAAATTTACCAAATTACATTAAGCAAAGTCACAGTTTACCAACTGTGTAAAAGGAAAGCCATTTTATAGAAAAGATGCCTGTAGTTAGGAAATGTCCTTTGTCCAAACTGCAGTGACAAAATCCTACTCCAAAAATTCATTTTAAAAATTCTTGTGGCTAGTTTCTAAATCCAATTAGCCTGCTCTGACCCAGCTAATCTAAGACATTCCCCAAAACAGGAGTTGTGTACTTTTCATTAAATTTTTTAAATCTTATGTTATAAAAAAATGACATGTCTGCAAGAATTTCTGCTTTCTATTTCTATTCAGAGCTGCTAGGTATGTCCCATTTGGTGCTGCAGCAGGCACAGTGTTTTCTACCTACACAGTTTCAGTCACCTACAGGGGAATTAAATTTTTTTGCACATTTTGGAAAGTAAGTGCCTAAGAGTAAGGGCCAGTTTGGTCTAGTGGGAGCCAGTTTGGTCTAGTGGTTAGGGAGCCGGATTCTTATCTGGGAATACTGCTCTCATTCATGAAACCACCTGTGTGACCCTGGGCTAGTCACAGCTCTCTTCTGAGCTCTCACAGCCCCACCTACCTCACAGGGTGTTCTGTTGTTGGAGAAGAATAGAAAGCTTTGTCAGCTGCTTTGAATCCCCTTAAATGGGTAAGGAAAGCAGGCTAGAAAAGCCAACTCTCCTTCTTCTTTGGCCTGTGAGCTCTCATATCTGGCCCTGTTATATACTCCTCAATTGCTTTGCTGGTGCACTTGGGAAAATGTAGAGGGGACTGTGAATACTATAAGACGGTGCTTGGACAGCCTGAAAAAAAGACCACCCAAAACCATTTCACCAAGAGGAAATCCAATGCTTTTTCCAACCTGCTAGAAGAAACCACCAGGATCCTAACATGCATTACTTTTGCCCTAACATCACCTAGCTGCACGCTACAGCCTTATTTGGAGTTATATCCCTGGAATAAGGGCTTACCATCTGCCTGCTCCAAAGCAGTTTAGAGGCAGTAGTGTACACATGCTAATGCCTTAATTCACTCTAAAGGCTATAAATACACTTCCAAAATGTATGCACTGGTCTTTAATGTGAATTAGGTTGGATGGGAACATGATCATCAATATGCTTCCACTATGGTTAAGGAGCTGGACTCTTATCTGGGAATGCTGGGTTGGATTCCGGACTTCTCTAGAAAGCCATCTGGGTGATCTTGGGCAAGTCACAGCTCTCTTCTGAGCTCTCTCAGCCCCACCTACCTCACAGGGTGTATGTTGTGGGGAGAAGAACAGAAGGTTTGTCTGCCGCTTTGAATCCCCTTAAATGGGTGAGAAAAGCAGGGTAGAAAATACAACTCTTCTTCCTTTCAGCCCACAAATTTGTGATGACAGATGGCATATATTAACAAAAAAAGGAGGGCAGTAACCATTTACAGAACACTACTGACAATACCAGGATGTTCTGTTGTGGGGAGATCAGAAAGCTTTGTCAGCTGCTTTGAGTTCCCTTAAATGGGTGAGAAAAGTTGGGTAGAAAAGCCAACTCTTCTTCTCTTAAGCTGCTTTCAAGCTGCTTTTATTCTGTGCAGACAGATGCTCACTGACCGTCCCGCAAAATTTTGTCCCATCAGGTAATGAACTAATTGCTTGAAGTACATTTTGCCTTTTCAGTACCCTTTTCCCATGAATGATGGCTAGAAGCAGGAGTCAAAATTAGCAAAGCGCTGGTTTTGCAGTGCAATCCATCTTGATTATTCTAACATTTCTTCTCATTTTCTTTTCATTGACAGTTTTTACAGAGTCTGTCTGTAGGAACTTATCAGGGAGGAACAACCTTTAATTTTTCTGTCAAAATAGAGAAAAAAAGGTAGATTGGTCTGTTATTTCACTGTCTTTTATTGCCTGCTGTAACTGTTAGCTGCCAAATAAATGATTTAATAATTGACTGTTTTAATCATATTCAAGTAGACTGACTTGCTCAAGTTTTGCAACATCTATTAGATTTGAAAAAATGTTGAATCCAGTAATGCAGTTCTATTGCTTCAATGACACTTGATAAGTTTGATGTGTTGCTTGTTTCCCCCCATTTGGACTCCTTTTATGGCTCTTTTTGCCTTAATCCTAGATTAGTGCACTAGATTATATCTCAAAATAGGAGCCTGCCGTCTGCCCAGGATCTGCCACTAACATGTGGACAGCAGGTCTCCCATTCTGGGATGTAATGTAGAATAAGGCCCAGTGCAGAAAAGGCATTGAACCAGAAAATCTCTATCTCACCAAAACCAGAGGCCTATTTGCACTTTGGCCGGTAGTCAACAATGTGGAATAGGCTGTTATAGCCTCCAAGTGTAGCCTTCCTCCCCAGAAGTTCACTAATTGTTGGCTAGGTGTGGAGCACTAAATCATGCTCCACACCTTTACCAACATTGAACAAAAGCTTACCTGAAGCGTCCAGCAGTGCGACCATTTGCTCTTCTTCTGGTTCCCTGCAGTTGGTGGTGGGGGGAGGTGGGTGCTCATGCAGCTGTGGTGGCATTGGCAGCCATGATCGATCACAGACCTCTGATGTGTCTGGACCACTGATCACCAGGAATGGCGTCCAGTCATTGAGTTGTGAGAGGGGCGTTTGATCAGCGGTTGATTACTGGGTGCTGTGCACTCGATCATGGCAGCTGACATGATCAGCTGCAATACATCCCTCTGCTCAAACACGCCCCACTCCCAACACTGTCTGAGCATGTCACAGAATGACCAATCACGGCAGCGGGGAGGTGGAACTTCTGGCTTTGGACGCAGCAGCACGGGCTGGTAAATGAGAGGACCATTCACACTTCCAGCCAATAATGGACCCTTTGGGGAAACTTTCCTCATGACAAGTGCGAATGGTCCATGTCACGACTTCTAGCAGACCGTCCAGTGCCTGCCCTCTGAAAAGTAGCTGGGCACTTTTAGGTTGCTGGAAGTGTGCATTAGGCCGAGTGAGTACTGTAGTTCTAAAAGCAATAAACTGGTAGCAAGCACTGTAATAGTAACCAAAACAAGTTTATTAAGAATAACAATTAGAAAGGTAAGAGAGAAAATAGAAAGTTCAGATAATGCAAGGGTAAGATCAAAAGTCTCTTAATATAGCAAACTTCAAGCAAGACAGCTTTCTTAGCTTAAAGGGAACCAGTTGCTTCTAAGAAGATAATCCTATCTACTTCCCTCTTTGGTTTGCTCTGCCCAAAAGCTCAAGCCTCCCCAAAGTTTAGCAACTCAATCCCAGTCTCAGCAAGGCTTAGCACCTCCTTGCTAGGCTGTGGGTTGCAGCCTCTGGTCTGTTCTTCTGCAAAGCTCCTTCAGAGTAACAACCAGACACGGTTGCTTCCTTCAGCTTTCCCTCCCAAAGAACAAGACGGTTCTGATCAGTTCCCTTTCAGAGAAAAGATCCCTTGGTCAGTTCCTGACAAAGTCTCCCTCAGAGACAGATCTCCACTATCAGTCTCCTTCAGAAATTGCCCAGCCAAAAGACACAGTCTGCGGCTTTCCCTGCGTATTATACCCTTCAGCTTCTAGTACTCCGATTGGCTGTTACCACTGGCAAGCAAGGGAAACTCCTCCTGCTTGTCAATCAAGCCCCCAGGTCCCTGGACAGGTTTTCCCTCCAAATTGCCAGCAGCCAATCATTGCAGAAGGGCCTGGGCAATGTTTCCCGCCTTTTCTGCTATTTGCAGCCTAAGCTTGCAAATGAAATTTGCAAGGGTTTGCACAGGCAGAAAGCAATGCATTTTGCAAGAGGGCCAAAGCACTATTACTACCCTCTGCAGCCTACAGGCTGAAACCGTCACAGTCCACCTTTACCAGAAGTTTACTAGCCCTAGTTTACGGCAGCCTAAAGAGCTAAGTGCAGAAAGGCCCAGCATGAATGAAAGAAGCTGACAGCTAAAAAAATAAAAATAAAATAAAATTATTTTTAAAAGGAAGAAGCAAGGTTTGACTGCACAGTAAAAAAGTGAACATCAAAGATATCAGGCTGACTTTTGTAAGAAGGAACATAACACAATTTTGAGCCTGTTTGCACTGAAGTCAGTAGGGTAGCATAACAATACCATCCCACTGAGGCAAAGATCAAACACAGACAGGTTATCCCTTTGCACTTCAGGACCTAGGCAGTTTGCCATGGCAATGACCACAGCAATACCCTGCATGGCCCTGGATGTTGCCATGGCAATCAGCCCATGGCACATGATTGTGAAGCTGTAGCTGCAATGCCCTGCCCACTTGGAACATTGGCTTCCAGAAGAGAGTGTGAATGCTGTGAGAAGGAGGCTCATCTTCTGCTCCTAGTCAAGCTGTGGGCAGATGCCTATATCTTTAATTCAAGATGCTGATCCTGAAGCAGATAGGCTTCCCTAAAGCAGGTGGAGCTGCACCAGGAAGATAAATGTGAACAAACACTTAGATGTCAAATGTGGCCAGGGAGGTGGGAGAAGGAAAAAGCCAATAGGTTCCAATTGCTAAATAGAGTTCATGGAAGAAGTTGGCCCTTGAAATGTCCAAGGTAATTCAGGCCATTAACCCAGGATCAGCATCTTGAATTAAAGATATAGGCATCTGATGAAGTTGTCTTAGTACTGGAGCAATGTGGTTGAAATATCATATATTTTTCGATGGTGAAAAAAGTATTTTGAATCAAATTCAACCCTGAACCAACTGACTTTTTTCACAGTATTTTTCTAAAGCAAGCTTATGTTGAATTGTAATGTACAAGAACTAGAAGTTACTCAGACATAAATTATTTTACTTTGCTTCTCAGTGGATTTCTGTGAGAAACTCAAGATGATCATGGACAACAAACCTTAGTTTATCAGAAGCAATGAGTATCTGGGTACAGAAAAATCATACAAAATTAAGTATGACACCTTTGGCAGAAGGATAGGATCTAAATATCTCTCCTTCCCTCCCTCTCTCTGTGTTAAAGGAGTACATCTCAAATCAGTATGCAGTTTATGTGATTATTGGATGGACCAACTAATGCTGGAGGTGGAAAGGGATAGGCCTCTTCCAGATTAGCAGAATAAATCCACAGTTGTAGGGAAAATAGCAGCCTACCTGCTGCAAAGCCATGCCTAGCTGTCCAGACTAGAACAGGTTCCTGTAGCTTCTCCTTGGAAGCTGTGAGAGATTGTGTTGGCATGCGCATCATGTGCAGTGAGGCAACCAATGGGAGTTGAGCTGCCCTCCTTCTTCTCATCAGCTCTTCTCGCCATTCCATCTGGACGAGCAGGAAGATTTGAAGGTTTTTAATACTGTGCTGTGAGTGCTATTAAATCAGTATTAATGTAAATGCACAGTAGATATGGGATAATGCATCACCACTACAATCCCTCGATCATGGTGTGTGATGCCCCCACAGCGACTGCGCATTCTGCTATGTTTCTGTGCAGACACACCCATAGAAGCTGCTGAAAAAATTAACCTTCTTTGGGCTATCTTAGATAGTCCTAAAAAGACCTCAGGAACAAATCCTAACTTTAATATCAAAGAAAGACTCACTAGCTGGAATATATTTTCTCTGCATTAGATAGACAAATGTCTTTACTGAGCCCTGGACTTACTGCACAGAGTTGTGTGATTATAATTCTCTTGCTACTTCCAAAAGGTTGATTAAAATATTTTTTTTATGTCTTATAGAGGATGTTTCTGTTTTCTGGTTTTTTGCTTCACTTCATACCTGTGGGGGATCACTGACAACCTCATTTAGCCTTATTATTGCTTGAAGCAATTAAAAATGGCATGTGCCCAAATTATGATATATATTTTTTCATGCACCAGTTAGCATGACAGTCCTAGCTTTGAAGTGACTGTGTTCAAACTCCTTCCCTACTGTGCAGACTTTAATTTCTTCCTATGGCTAAGATGATTATGCTTTATTTACATTACTACAACTAGAAATGTGTGCCTATAATTAGGGGCTTGATGTGCTCATCAATTTCACTTGAAGCTAATTTCTTCAAAGCAGCCTCGGTCTTTGCATGGAAGATAGACCTCTTATTTATACAATTCCATTCCCAACGTAAAAGCCTGCTTCTTTTGTGCAAGTTTGTGCAACAGAAAAGTCATGCTAAAAGTGACTTTCTAGCCATAAGTTTATTTATTCATTCATTTATATTTGGCACTGCTTAATCCAACAATACTATAAAGATCTCCACAACTTTGAATCTTCACATTGTATTGTATTTTTGTATTTCATTTTATGATAAGGTTAGTGGACCAATAATTAAACTTTGAATAACTCATTATGACACAAAGGTTGCTAAAGGAACAAAAAAGGGTGGTTTTTTTCAAGAGCACTTAAAAAAAATATTTAGACTATGTACAACCATATAGCAAACTGTAATAAAATAACAGTACTATGTTTACAAAGTCATTAAACAACAACAACACAATTAACAAATAAGCTGCAAAGCATCTGTTTCTCAGTGTAAGGTGGTGTCCATAGGTGTTAGGTGTTATTCTAAAAAGACAAGATGGGGGAAGTCTTGTATTCAGGAAGATAGATGGATGAATCTAAACAGTTTATTCCACAAATGCAACCATCAAATATTTACCCTGCACTGTTATTTCCTGTCTATGCAAAAATGGAAAGAATTTCAATGCTGTATTTTAGAAAACAGACAAACAAAAATACAATCCTATGCATAACTCTCATTAAGTTTAGTCTTCTCACTCCTAGAAAGGCAGAGAATTGCAGTTCAACCACACTGGTAAATAGGTTGGCCAGCTGGTCTGCTTTATATGGGAAAGTGCTTTGTTTTCCAGGACTGACTAAGGATGGCATCATTTATCTTTTTGAATGCCTGCCCAGTTCAAGTGTAATATAAACAAGACAACCATGGGCTGGTGACAATTTCTCCTCTCAAGATGATTTAAGAGAGGAGTTGCTGCTGACATTCTCCCAGCATTCCAAGGGGCTGTTTGAACAGCCTCTCCCAAAATGTAATTGGGGGTCACCCATGCCAGCATAGTACAGCCAATTTCCTATCTGCTGTGGCAACTGGCCAGGCTGTGCAGGTGCAGACAAAGACCTTAATTTAGTTCACAGGAGCAAAACAGTTGCAGTGGGCTAAATCAGCGGAGTAAATTATTTCAGAGCAGGAAATCCCTGCTGTGAAGTCAGTGCATACTGTTCCTTTTGAGGGCATGTTCAAGGGCCTTAGGACAGCAGTGATGGTAGGATTCCCTAGGCTCTGAAAATGCCACCCCATAGACATCTGAACATGTCCTATAAGAAGCGAAAGCAAGTGCTCTGAAGATGCCCATGGAGAGTCAGATGTGGGGAAAAGTCTAAGCAAATACACATTGCTGATATTGTCATATCCTTCACTCTTGTGGCAACTGGTTGCTTGCTTTTATTTATTTATTTATTTATTTTTGGCTGAAATTGTTTGCATAATTTCTAAATTAGCATGTGCAAATAGGAGCCCCATTCTTCCTAATTTTTGACCAAGTGCATTTATTCTTTCACTCAATTTTTTAGCAATGTATTTCTGGACTTGCATCTCCATTATCAATTCAGTGCAGTTGTGAAAATCCTTACAAACTTTTCCCCTAATGAATACATTGTTGTTGTTGTTCTGTATCACTGAGTTATGGCCAATTCCTGGCTGACAGCAGGGACTGCTCCATGGGCACTTTTGTGAAGTTTTCCCTGCAGAGATACAGAAGTGTGCCACGATGCCCAGCGTTCCAGTAAGTGCCTGCCCTCTCTGAGGAGTAGCTTGGCCCTGTTAGGATGCTGGGTTCGTGCAACGGCCAAGTGAATACTACAGTGTGGACACAAAACACTGGTAGCAAGCGTTTCAACAGTAAACAAAAACAAGTTTATTATTATACACAAGCAATACTAAAAAGATAATAAGGTTCAGGTAGTTGTTAGTTTAAATCTGCAAGTCTCTTAAGGCTAGGAGCTACCCCTTTCTCCAAAGGAAAATAGTTCCCCTTTTAAAAGACAAACCTCTCCACCTTCCTCTCCGTCTGGCTTGCTTCTGCCTCAGCTCAAGCCAAGCCAGTGTACCCAAACGTGGCCCTAGATGATCACAAGGCCCAGTCCGTCCTTGCTTGTCCGATCATCCAGCCTTGGATAGTTGCTAGCGAAGTCTCCCTCGGAGCCCCAATCTTCCTCGATTGTCCCCTTCAGAATTCGCTCAGCCAACAGCCCAATGGTCAGCTACTGGTTCCAGCTCCCTCAGGATTTCAGCTCTTCTTCTGATTTCAGCTCTGGTCCCAGCATGAAGACATCCTCTGCTGTACTCTGAGTTCCTTTATACTCATCCCCCTGACCCTGATTGGCTCTAACCGCAATAAAATGCTGCTGGAGACTCCTAACAGAGGATGCTGTCCCTCCAGCCTGATTGGTGGGAACTCCTTCTCTAGCCCCTCCAGCACTCAGATCCCCGGACAGCTTTTCCCTCCAAAACCTTACTCCAGCCAATCACTGCAACAGGGCCCGCACAGGATTTCCCACTCTTTTTGCAGCCCAAATCCCAGGGTTTGCAACAAGCTTTGCTTTGCAACAAGGCTGGCTATTGCAGCTAGCTAGAAGCCTGCAAAGCCAGAAAGCAAAACAGCCTGCAGCCTGCACCCAGAAACCGTCACAAAGTGGTTTTCCATTCTCTATTTCTAGGGAGAAGCTAGAGATCGAATGCCAACAATCTGCTTGTATTGCCACTGAGCTACAGCCCTTCTCCCTGGTGAATACAAGAAGAAGAAAATAAAATAACCTATGTAATCATGGAAAACCGCCTTCAGTATTGAAAACCCAGTTAACCCATAAAAAGCATATATACATAGTAATTTTCCACCTGGCAGTAAGTCCTACAAGCCTACAAAAATTTTAAAACCTTTTATATATGAAGAGCTTTCCCAATCTCTGAATTATTTTTCTCATGGTTTACTGACACCTTCTTTCTATTTGTTCAGAAACTTGAGTGTCTCTCTTGTCAATGGTCCTACACAGATGATGATGTACTCAGTGAGTACATAACAAGTAGCTAGAGCAGCTGAGAAATGCTCAGGTCATTTGGCTTCTCTTGGGAACACAGGCTTCCGCTCCCCGCATCTAGCAAGTACACGTGGTTAAAAAGGTAAATGTATAGAATGGTAGTCTCCTACATGGTTTATACTGTGATCATCTTACAGAGCTGTTTGACAAATTGGAGAGGAGGATTGTTTTGTTTCACTTTAAATCAGGCTTTTATTTGAGTAACTGGATTTTCAGAGGTGGCAGGTGTGAGTCTTACTTCAAATGTGCACAGAAGAATGACACACCTTGGCTTTTAATTTCTATCTGAAGGCTGTTTAGCACATTTAAAATATACTTTATGGATATCTGTTAGACTTTTCTGTATCTGTTAGGGAAGTTGTTTTTACAGGAGTAATGACGCTGTTCCTAATAATTGCGGCGGTATAGCAGTGGGATTCTATGATTCTGTACTGGTTGATATATGAGACTAGCAAGCACACTAGGAGCCTCCCTTCTGAACTCTGTGATCTAAGGGGTGTCTCAGTCAAGGCCTCTGTAAGTCTGCACCAGTGTGTGAAAAAGAGACTGCTAGGAAATTTCCACATTTGTGTGGGCTTGATTGCTCCAGCTGGAGCTGTTCCCACAGTAACTGTACCATGCTGGAGCAGTCCAATGTCCCAGAACAAGGCTGTCCCCCCCCCCCCTCAGATGGCTGTTCAAGGACAGTGCCACCACTGTTCACTCCCCAATAATACACTGGCCTTCTAGACCAGAGTACTGGTGGACCTGCTTTAGCAGGTCTCCTGGCAGTTTGCACACCATTGTAGGCCGATTTAGTAGCACACAGAATTGCTCCACTGAAATGGGTTCCTCAGGGACTCTGAGGCTAAAAACCTTAGGGCCTTTTTGCACATGCTGCCGAAAACGGATCTAAGAGATCCGTTTTCTGGCGAAACGTTTTTAAAGGGGAAACCGTTCCAAACAGGAACGGTTTCTCGGAGACCCCACGCATACGCACACGCGCGGGGCAGCGGCGGCAGGGCCGGATTTGGAAACGGTTTGGGGTGGGTGCTGTGCGAGTGCACCAGCACCCATCCCAAACCGGCCATGCCTAGCTGTCAGAGAGGCAGAGCGCATGCTCTGCCACTCTGACAGGTGGGCGATCCGGCAGCCTGCGCCATCGGCTCCTTCAGGAGCTCCCATGGCGCGGCCCTGCCTGGCTTTGCCCTGGCAAGAAAAGCGGGCATGACCCCTTATCTTTGCCAGGGAAGCCAAAGTAGAACCCCCCCCTCCAAGGTTTCACAGACGATCACGTCTTTCCCCTCGGAAGAGAAAGGACCATGGCCCCTTCTCTTTCCAGTGGAAGCTGCAGCTGCCACCCTGCACCCCACCCATGGCCACTTTTGGGGTGCTTACCTCTCGCTGGTGGGGCGACTGTGGGAGCAGCAGGCCGGCGTCCATTGAGTCTAGGCGCACCGATGCCTACATTTCCCAGGAAGCCTTGCGAGGGTAGCTGGCCAATGGGAAGGCACCAGCTACCCTCGCAAGGCTTCCCCGGAAAGTATCCTTATTATTCAAGTTTATTGTTTTCAGGGGGAAAGCCAGATGTAAGACCTGATTTTTTCAGGTCTTACATCTGGGTAGGATTTCGGCAGCAAAAACGGTTTAAACAACCGTTTTTGCCTGCTGATATGCGGATGGGGCTTCCTCAAATGGGTCCTAATTCCGGCCCCTATGCAAAAGCCACGTCTAAATGCGTTCCACATCTGGCTCTAAATCCGTTTTTAGAGCCAGTGCGGAAAGGCCCTTAGTTCCTAATCATCGTAGTACCTGGAAGTTGACTCCAGAGATTGAGCACTCTTCAGAGCAAGAGTAGGAGCTGTCCAGAAAGCTTTACAAGTCCAGAAGGCTCCTTCTAGGACAGTAGGAGCAATCCAGCAGCTGGAATCATTCCAGCCTAACCTGGTTTTCCTGAGCTGGTCCAGACAGGTAGGTGCAGAAACATCTTGTGTTAAACCTGCCAAGACATTCATTCATTCATTCATTCATTCATTCATTCATTCATTCATTCATTCATTCATTCATTTATTCAAAGCAGGGAAAACAGGGATGACTTGCAGATCTGGATTTGCAGGGTGAGGGGAGCTGAAATATGTTGGGTCAGAAGCACTGTTTTCATTAGACCCAAATATATTCTGGTGTGCAGTGAAGTGGACCATCATTTGCGTGGTGAAAATGACTCTTCTAGCCAGCACTTCCCCATCTTTCCACTGCCCCAAGATCTGCTGTTTTGTCCTGTTATTTGTTAAACTTAACAGTCAATGCAAAGGTTTAACACAGCATTAGAATTATATAACACATTGAAGCATGTTAGGATATGTTCATTCAAAGTGAACTTAAAAGGAAGCTGTTTTCTCTGTACTTTGAGCTCAGTTCACATATACAAAAATAACCTAAAGCAACTGTCCATGAAGACATTTCAAGAAGCCCTCAAGAAGATAAATGGACACTGGAGCAAAATGTAACATTTTAATTTCATTGCTTCCAGGAAAACTATTTCAATGACAGAAGATAAGAGTTTGTCCTTAACTACTTTAGTACTGGAAAGGAGGGCATTAGAAAGGAAAACAAGAAAATATACAATATTACAAGCTCCCTGATTTCCTATTAGAGAAAATTATGTGCAGCTTGACAGAAAGATAGAAAGGACCAATCACTATAAGTATCCTAAGTGGAACTTATGGCTCACTAAGGCTGTGTTTGTTGGTAGAGTTGATGCCAAACTGGCAGTAGCACAGTCCGTCTGTATTCATGTGCAGTGCATGCATGCATATCACTAGAATGCTGCCAGAATGCCCAGGCAAGCATTCAAAGTCCTCCTCCACAAACCTGGAAAACTACGGCCCTTTCTGCACTCAGTCCCAGTCTGTACATGGACATCGTGGGACAGCAAAGGCCCAGATCCCCTGGAATACTCTATCTGGACAGATGGAACATAGAATAGGATAGGGTATCCAAAATGGTACCCTATTTTACTCTACTGTTAGACTTTGACATCAAAGTCTACTGGAGTACTAGCTGGCCCACGGGATGCACTTTTTTTATAGTGCTTGGGGCGGGGGGGGGGGGACCAGGGCGCTTCTAAGGCCATCTGCTGGGACTCGAGAGCAGGAGAATGTTTGTCCTTGTCTCTGTTTGAGATGCCCATGAGCATTTGGTGGGCCACTGTGTGCGACAGGATGCTGGACTAGATGGGCTGTGGCCTGATCCAGCAAGGCTTCTCTTATGTTCTTATGTTCTTATGCACTGCTGGAAGTGTTGTGTCACCAAAAAGGGTCCTCCTGAAAGCTTTGAAGACCAGGCATGAATGTTTCCAGTCTGTGCAGGTTTCAGTATCAGGTCTAAGATCTAAGGCCTATTCGCACTTGGCTGTATTTTGGAATATATCTCAGGACCGGGTGTTCTTGTCCACATGCTAATGCAGACTCTGGCAGGCCTCATCTGGGGCATCCTTTAGTCTGCACTAGCATGTGGACAGCAGACGCTTATTCCAAGATATATTCCAGAAGAAAGCCAAGTGCGAATAGACCCCTAGTCTAGCCTTTGGAGTTGGCAGCCAAGGCTGGAATGGGACAGGCCTTCCCAATGAGATTGGGTCTGCTCACTCCATTGGCAACCTATCCCAGTGTGGAACAGGTTGTATATCCTGGTACAGGGCATCTTGACTTGTTCCAGGATAATACAGGTAAGTTTCCCAGTGGGATAAAGATGATATTCTGCTTGCTTGGATGGTCTTCAGAACTGATTGGCTTCCACATTCTACTGGGATCAGATTTCTGCTATCATTTTGTGCAAATCATTCTGTCTTTTCTCACTTTAGGTTTTCATTCTGTATAACACATCCTTAAAATATGGTGCACTTAATGTACTTGTGTGGGTGATGAAGAAGGAAGTGCTATTAAGCAAATAATGTCTTGTGGCAGTGTCTTGGGATAATTAACATACATCTTGAACATAAAAATACTTATAAGACATCCGCTCATATCAAGTGCCAGGTGTACAGCATTTTGTATGGGAGCAGGGTCAAAAGAAATGTTAATGGGTCGCAAGAAAGTAATGCTCTTTGGGTGTGCTTTATTACTAATAGTACGTCTCTTAGATCATGGCTATTATTTGTATTTTACCTTTTCTCAAAAAAAAAATGAATAAGAAAGTGACTGGGTTATAAACGGAGGGACAAAATTTGGGAGTACAGCAGAAAAGTTCCATCCATAATCTTCAGGACATTTCAATCTTAATCAAATTAAGGATGTTTGAACATTCTAGAAAAGTCAAGATTCACATTTTCCCAGCAGGCTGACAGTGACTGAGGTGCAGATAGAACATGAAACCATAGTGTGCCCTCAACTGAAATTAATGGAAATAATGGGGTTCCAGATTTGTGAATAACCTTCCCTATTTTCCTGTCTGTTTCATTTGGGGAAAATGGAAGCACTGATGTTGATTTCCCTACCAAACACACACTGATAAATCAGTTGGGTAAAAGACCTCCTCAACAAAGGTGTGGCTGCTTTCCTTGTGGCAAAACCATGTTCTGGACATCAAAAAGGCACAGCATGCTTGGAAATAGTGGTCAGAAAACAGTGTCCACCTCACCTACCCCTGAGACATCCATTCTGGAATGTGTCCCCCAATTAAGTTGTGTAGTGTGGATGACAAAGTTGATGGTGACATGTATCATTGTTGGGGTAAGAGGACTGCTCCCCCAAATAGGGGCAGCTGAAGCATACCCCAACCAGCATGCCTTCTATCCCTTGGTCATTCTTGAAGCAGACTTATAGACTGTAATGTGCAGTTTGCTCTATAAACACTGAAGCGCAGGGGCAATTTTTGCACAAAGTTTCCTTTAATGAAATGAAATGTATAAATAGAGGATACATTGTCCTTTAATTGGCAGGGAATGGGAGAGTAAGGATGAGGCATGCATTCTGAGAGTGGACTGTTATGCTCAGCCAACTGTGGAACACGGTGTTTCCCAAGGCAGAAGAGGTGTAACTTCCACTGCAACTTCTTTCCATAAAAAATACACTAAAAAACAAACAAACCCTGAATAGTGAAGGTACAAACAGGGTAGTGAGGAGGAAATGAGGAGGAAATAGTGACATTCTCATGCTCCTGTACAACACCCACAATGAAGCTTGTCATTGGATGAGAAGAAATGGAAAGTCCTACCTCTGCATACCCAGAAAAATATAGTAGTTTCAACCCAAAATAGTGTACTTGCATGCTCTCACTCCAAGAAATGAAACAGACTAATGATCTGAGATGGGTTCAAAACTCACTTAGGCTGCCTCCAGACTAGCAGAATAAATCCCCAGTTAAATCTAGAAGCGGAATATTTAGACCGGACATCCCGACCGTAAGCTGTGAGAGTTGAGTTGGCTAAAATGCACCATCATGTGGGTTGAGGCAGCCAATCAAATTTTGACCTGTCCTTCCTGCTTAGCCACCATCTCTTGTCTTTTTCTCGCCGTCCTGCCTGCATTGCCTTGAAGTTCTGGATTTTCTTTATACTATGCAGTGAGTGACATTGATCCAGCATCAAGATAAGTGCACAGTCCCAATCATATAATGCAATGCCACAACGATCAATCGGTCACCATGTGTGCCCATTCCATTGCGCAGTATAAACATGTCTGGACACAGCCTTAATCTGAATGCAAAATGGTCCACATCTGGCCAATTTAATCTAGCAAAAATAAACACAAAAGGAATATTTTCTCAGGACAGTCAGAATTTAAAAAGGTCTGGAACTGATTAAATGTTGTGTCTGTCTGCAGTCTACATGTCATATTGTCATAGTGATAGCAGGAGTATTGTAAACAAGCGTTTTAACATTAACTGCAAGAGACTCTTGACTCTGTGACCTTTAATCCTGTACTTTAGCACAGAAAACTAACAGTCCCTTTGAAGAAGTTCAGTACTGTGGATAAAGCACTGTTTCAGTTGCAAAGATACGGTCCAAATCATGGCCGCCTATTCTCATTGCCAATGGAGAAATTGTAATTATGCTGATAAGCAGCAAAAGCCCTAGTGCAGGAACTGTCAAACATAATTTAGTGTGACCAGGATGCAGCTGGAAGCAAAGCAGAAGACACAAAGTGAAGTGCCTGGCGTTCTTCTTCCCTGCTGTGGAAGTCATAGGAGGAAAATATTGTGCAAAATATGCTTCTCAAAAGGACGCTGGAACAAGTGAAAAGAAAAAAGGACCTAAGCAAATTTTTACTACCCTATAAACTCCATTGCATTCACCAGCTTTTTCTTTCACACCCTCTGGGCTCAACTTCTGATAATATTTTCTGAAGAAATGCACTGCAGGACTGACCTTTCAAAATGAACACCAGCTTCACACTGGGAAAACAAGTACACTAGACGCTTGTGAAATACTCTTGGATTTTTTAAAAAATAATGAGGAGCACTTTAGATGTTTGTTTGTTTTTAATTGAGACCTATTGCATTTTTTGTCCTACAGGACCCACTTTTCCCAAAAAATAATCTCCCCTAAAAATCATTCTGTATCCTTTCCTTAATATTTGTTGGCAAATAGTACTTGTGTTTTAAATACCATTGCATCTTATATGGTGCGAAATATAGTACTTTTGATTCATGTATTTATTTTATAAAATCTAGGAAGTGATATACAGTAAATATTGGGATATCACTGAAGAGGCAATTCTGCACTGGCTGGTATACCAGACCAGCAAGTATGTTAGGAGCCTCTCTTATGCATTCAGGCAGAGTCTAGACTCTAAGGGATCCCATGAGGGGCCCTCTTAGACCACACCAGCATGTGGAAGGGAGACTCCTAGTACACTTCCTGATCCAGTATACCAGCAAGTAAACAATGTCCCAATATCTTGTACAGTTGTCCCTGGAATAACACCATAGTTTGGTGTTTACAAAAAACCATGTGATTTGTCGCTGCTTGAAAACTAGAGGTTATGTACCCACAAAAGTCAAATCTCCAAATATAAGTCACTGGTGCTCCAAAGGTAAAATAAGAGTTTTGCAATGTAAATCAGTGGCACTAGGGAGAGAATTCCATGTCTGCTCACAGTGTCACCTTAGAAGAAAGACTGGTTTATTACATGTTTCTGGGACCATATTAAATGAGGGGAAATGCATTTTTCTCACCGTGTACAAAATTATGTTATATACATTACACAAAGGAAGACACAACTTTGCAAAAGTGTAAGAACAACACTGGGCTGTAAAAAACTGTAGTCTGTGAGGAATGGTTGCACTTTAGGCTTGTGTGAACTGCCATTTGATCCGGTTCAAATGGTGGGAAACAACCTGGAACTGCTAAATGCTTCTCATAGTGAGCCCAGGCTCCTCAAGATCTAGAGATCATTAAGGAGTAGGTGAGACTTGCCTTTTGTATCTGTGGTGAGACAGTGACATGTTTTTCAGTGTCATTTCATGACATCTGCACACAAGTCTACTGTGCTTCATACGGTTTCCTTTATGCTAGCATAAATAACCTGTTAAATCATCTTTACCTATGCTTGGTAGACGGATTCATAGTTCTGTAGTGAAACATAGTGCCTTCTGAAAGGACCTCAGTTACTTTTTTGTATTCTACTGACTTGACTCAAGTTAAATACCATAAATATATAGAATTTGCAAAACTGTTCTTCATTATAACCTCTCATTAAAGTATCCAAGGCCCTGTTCCCATTCAATAAAAAAACACTATAACACTAAAAGAAATGGAATAAAAAAACCTGGAAAAAAACCCGAATATGGCTGTTCCCACTTAAGCATAGAAAATCCCAATTTCTGAGCTTCCTTCAAAACTGCATTAGGGAAAGCACATCTTTTCCTCCCCTCCCACTGTGAGTCATGGTGCCCACTGTCTCTCTTTGATTGGGCTTTCTCCTGATGCAACATTATTGACGTGGCCGAGGGCGGGAGTTCGAGCCAAGCCACAGGGAATGACAAGGGGCTCCCCCTCCCGGGACTGTAGCCACACCCATTTAAGGACGTGCCCAGAAGCAGACAGGCACTGGGCAGGATGTTATTGGGGGAGGGAATCTAAAGACGCATTCTTCCCCAAATATTGCTCTAGCGTTCCCACTGCAGTAAGGAAGAAACACTTTAAGACCCAAAACTGGGAAAACACCTGAAGAAAAAGGTGTTTGTTTATTCCATTTATTTGCCAAATGTGCCACAAAATACTCTGGAAACAAATGGTGACAGTGGACACTGAGAACTGAAAACAGTTCTAAAGTGCTGTATCTTTATAATGGGAACGGCCCCCAAATGAAGAATATATTGTATTTATCCTTATTATTCAAGTTTATTGTTAGTTTTTTTTAAAGAGAACTGCTTGTAAAGTAAAAACTGTTGGAAAATCAGGCTTGTGTGACTTTCCCAGAGTTTGCAGTGTAAGACTCTGCAGTGATCCCAAAAAAGCACCACCCAAGAGACTAGTGAACTAAAAGTTAACTTTACTTAAAACACAACAGGAACAACATGGTACAGACTGATCTGTTCTCAGCCATCTTTACAGGAAGAACTAAACAAACTGAAGTCCAAGCTCCGCCTCCCCCCATAACAGGTTAGGCTGACTTCTCTCTGTCTCTCACACGCATATGAAATGCTGTATTTCCAACAAAAACTTGTCTAGTGAGTTATTGCTTATGCTGCACTCATATAAAAGTAACAATTTTCTCATTTAATGAAGGACATAGTAGGGAATAGTTCATCTTGTGTAAGTTTCTCCTGTGTAATGGTTGCTTATATAAAATGAAGAATCAGTGTACTCTCAAATTGATATTAAAAAATATTACTTGTAGTTCATTGTAGAAGCCCAAATAGCTGAAGTTAGAAAAAAGTTAGTCTGTGGAATGGCCTCCTTTCTGAGGTGTGTTAAGCATTGTCGCTTCATAAAATTTTTGGGAATGTTGAAGATGTATCTTACCTGTGCCCTATTGAGATGAAGAGACTGGGTTTTTCCTTCTTTAGGTTTCATATTGTTTTTAATTGCTCTTTAATTAAGGTATAAGGATGGAATAGAAGTGTAAATGCAAAAAATGACAACAAAAATAGAGGCGAGGAAAAACAGCTGGAAAAAGTTACTAAAGACTCACAGATTGAATTGGAGGGTCTATGATAAAGGAAGCATATGGACACCCTTATTGCAATTTCAAAACAACTGGAATGACACCGTAATACCTTACTCATTGATTGTGTCTCTATCCATCAGTTACAATAGGCAGCATAACTGGGAGCAGCACGCATTCTGTGTTGATATCTTTGGGAAGGATCCAAATGTTAAGACGATTCAACACTGGCTGGTATACCAGACCAGCAAACAAACTTCCCTTCCTCACACTTTCATCGGGTCCATTGGTGATCCAGATCTAGCCACTCCAGGTCCAGAATATGCTCCATCTGGTGCAGACAGAGCACACTAGTGGTGGGTGGGACCTACCATATTCCACACTAACGTGCAGATGACAGATCCCACTTCTTGATTTGGATTTTAGGTAAGGGCAGAAAGCCCCTTATTCTGATGCAGTGTGTTATTTTCAATGCTAAAGTTCTTTTAAGGAAACCAAAATATATTTAATAGCTTGCAGCACATCTCATTTTATACCTGTTTAAAAAAACATTTATTATTATTATTTGCTGAGATGAAAATAAACAAAATAAAAAGCTCAGATGTTGAATTGGCCTTCTTCCAACATTAGTTTCATTAATTTATTATGTTCACAAACACCTACTACAGAGATTTCTAGGCAGTTTACAATAATATAAACATAATTTATCAACAATGGAATTCAAAAAGTCACTAACAATGCAACAATGAAGAAAATTTGTCCTAATAAACCAGCAAAAATGCAAAACAAATAGTATCTATATTTCAGTTTTATAAGTAGTATAAAAACCATTAAAAATATAAATCAAGTGAACATAATAAGCACCCAAATCCACCCAGCAGCTGTTTTCATTTAATCTTCTGATACTAAATCAGGTGCTTCTCCCTTCCCTCCCCCACAGAGAGATGGCCCTTTTGGTGGTGGCCACACCTGTTTGGTGCCTCAGTATCATAGTGAGCCAGTTTGATTCCGCTCTCCTCCATGAAGCCAGCTGGGTGACCTTGGGTGAGTCACAGCTCTCTTTCTGAGATCTCACAGCCCCACCTACCTCACAGGGTGTATGTTGTGGGGAGAAGAACAGAAGGTTTGTCAGCCGCTTTGAATCCCCTTAAATGGGTAGGTGAGAAAAGCAGGATAGAAAAGACAATTCTTATTCCTTTCAGCCCACAAATTTGTGATAACAGATGGCATATATTAACAAAAGAGGGAGGGCAGTAATCATTTACAGAACACTACTGACGATACCAGTATTAGTCAAACTGCTGCAGTTTAGAATAAAATAAGACAAGAAATATTTATTAGAGATTTAGCAATGCACAATCTAATCAGATCAGCTGAGATTTGCTGCTTGTGATGGCAACCACGGGGAGTGTGTATTAAATTGCTCCACAGCTTTAATATGATAGTCATCCAGTATGCAGCTCAAATAATTTTGTCCATGTCAGAGGAATGGATATCGCATGTTGATCAATTTCCTTTTTTGGGTGGTGGTGGATATGACAGCTATAAGATGCGTGTAAAATACAAAAATCAGTTTTTGCACATAGGAACACATAGAATAAGACACTGTCCACTTACAGCAGAAATGGAAAATAGAAATTCTGTGGCCACTCAAATGTCAGGACTCATATGTCCCAGCTAGCCTTGTTAATGATCAAGAATAATAGCAATTTTAGTCTAAGAACATTTGCTGTCACAGATTTTCCATTACTAATTCCCATAAGAACATAAGAGAAGCCTTGCTGGATCAGGCCACAGCCCATCTAGTCCAGCATCCTGTCGCACACAGTGGCCCACCAAATGCTCACGGGCATCTCAAACAGAGACAAGGACAAACCTTCTCCTGCTCTCGAGTCCCAGCAGATGGCCTTAGAAGTGCCCCAGTTCCTCCCCCCCCCCCCAGCCTGAAGGATGCACCTAGGCATTCGTTCTAGTAGCCATTGATACATCTGTCATCCATAAATTTGTCTAACCCTACCTTAAAGCCATCCAGACTGGTAGCTGTCACCACCTCTTCCGGCAGCACATTCCATAAGCCGATGACCCTCTGGGTGAAGAAATACTTCCCCCTGTCAGACCTTATTTTCCTACCCATCAGCTTCATAGAGTGCCCCCTGGTTCTAGTGTTGTGCGATAGAGAAAAGAAATTTTCTCTATCCACCCTTTCTATACCGTGCATAATTTTATATACTTCAATCAGGTTCCCTCTCAAACGCCGTCTCTCCAGACTGAAGAGGCCTAGATGTTGCAGCCTGGTTTCGTAAGGGAGGTGTTCCAGACCCTTAATCATTCTGGTTGCCCTTCTCTGCACCTTCTCTAGTTCCACAATATCCTTTTTGAGGTGTGGTGACCAGAATTGTACACAATACTCCAAATGTGGCCTCACCATAGATTTATAAAGGGGCAAAATGACACTTGCTGTCTTCTTCATTTAGATTCCTTTCTGGAACTGAGGTTTTCTTTCGCTGGTCATTCTCCACAAAGGATCACATTGACCCTTGTCATTATAAAGATCTTTAGATTTGAAGTATGTTTGAATCTCTGAGGCAATTAGTATGGAGGAGTCAAATATAATTTGTTGAACTGAAGAAAATAAATGTACCTTGGAGACTAGCTGTCCATAAATCTTCTCCTGTTGCCAGCATGTCAAATGCCAACCAGAAACACATTGATCAAATAAGATGTGATGCCATATTATTATTGTGTACCCTTTGGCTATCTCCAGTGCCATTGAACAGACTAAGGCTTTGATCAGACATAGTAATCCCCCCCCCAAAAAAATAGCATCTCTGAGGCAGCTTAGAAAAGGTTTAAAGGTGGAATTGTTCATACATCAGTCTGCCCCTCCTAGGAGAGTTAGAGAAGGCTTGGGAACACAAGGGCCACATGTTGTCTCGGGACCCATGAGGGACCTCTTTTGTTGTGTCTCAATGCAATCTAAATGTCACCATGATGCACTTGGAGAAAATGAAGACTGCCGTACCCAGAAGCTTTTTAAAGAAAATATCATGCCCTGTGTTGCTTGAGGGCTTATGATAATTTGTATGCATGTGTGCTTGAGGGCAACACTGGGAGCAGGAGGTTTTCATAGAGGTTTTCCATAGTGAATGACAAAATAAACAAAATTAATCTGAAGGCATAAAAATTACTGAAAGTTCTTCATGAATAAAGATGGAGATGGGAAACCAACAAAAGTAACCAATGCAGAGATTCAAAACAATAGGGAATACAGAAAAAGAATCTCGTCAAACAAACGAATCAATAATTGATATAATGTATAATTACAAATAGACACTGTATTTGGATAAAATAGTGAGTTTTATTCTATCCATAACAATAGAATAGGTATGGTAGACAAGCACCTCAATTGATATGCAAAGTTCGTAGCTCAGATGTTTTTGACTCAACCCTTCCCAGGAAGCAGGTAGAACAGTACACTTCAGTCAGATTCCAGAGAAATTTTCACTGCAACTTTCCCTGAACCTTACCTGTGGCGGTTTCGCATTTCCCCTCCTATCCGCTGGATGGGAAGGGAGTGTAATCACCCAGCGTTCCCTAGCGCTTGCACTTGGGAGTGCTAGGTAACTACAGCCCATGCCCAGTGCAATCAGACACTCACCTGTGACTGATCCCAGGGCTGGTCTTCTTCAAGGCATTGCCATTTTTGTTGTGGCACCGTCTGTGACTGCGTGTGTGTTAGCGCCATTGCTATGGCAATGCCGATGCTCTATGCATGTGCAGTCTTGTCTATGGTCATCTGAGGTGCAGGCCACCTCAGACGAACCCAAAGCACCGGAAGAGGTGCAGATGCTCACTGCTGGATGCAACAGGTAAGCAATTAGTTAGGGTTAGTAAAGGTGTGGAGCATGATTCCATCCTCAACGTCTAGTGCATGATTAGGGAACTTCTGGGAAGGCAGAGGGTGGCTGGAGAATGTAACAGGCTCCTTAAGGTGTGGATCCTCTTCCCCAGAGCTTCCCTAATCATGCACTACAGGCTGTAGTGGAAATCAGTCCTAGGGATTGGTGTGTCAGGATCACTTCTGGTGTTGCAAGGCAAGACATCTTGAAGATCTGAAACACAAGGTGTACTCTCACCTCTTGCCCATGCTGATGAGGGGGTTGATGAGATGTCCAATGTCCCACCAGAAATAGAATAGGGAGACCTGCTGTTCGCATTGCTAGAACAACTGCGTGCAAACAGCTCCAACCATTCCTAACGTTGACTGGGCGGGAATTGTCTGCAGAGACAGTTCCCAACAGGTAAGTTTGAATTTGGCCAAAAAGAGAGAATATGTTCCAAAGACTTTGACAATTGCTACAAAAGGAGCATGCAAAGAAAAAAAGCACCACAGCAACATCATGTCTCTCAAGTGCTGTAATGGTGAATTTAAACATTAGAGTATGCATTATATAGATCCAGTAGTCACGATCATGGAGAATCAAAAACTGATGCCTCTAAAAAAGGAAGGCATTGACTGCAGTAATGGGCTTATGCTAATTTGTATGCATGGGTGCAAATTCAGAAGCAATTTTTGGAATTTTAAGGCAAATGGAACACATCTCATCATAGTATGGAGGAATTTATTTCTGTTCTACTGTTAAAGGTTTGAGCCAATTACTCTAGCAATATGAACAGCATGTCCCCCTCTTCTAGTCTTGTGGTTAGGGTGACAGATTCTTACTTGATAGTCTCCTGGTTCGATTCTGTACTTCTACACAAAGCCTGCTGGGTAACCTTGGGCTAGTCACAGCTCTCTGTCTGGGCTCTCACAGCCCCACCTACCTCACAGGATGTCTGTTGTGGGAAGAAAAACAGAAGGTTTGCCAGATACTTTGAGTCCTCTTAAAAGGATGAGAAAAGCAGGGTATAAAAGCCAACTCTTCTTCACTCTTCCTTTGATTGATGTTGACTAGATAAGGGCAGTTGGCTGTAAATTTGGCCACATGGGGCCTTTCCACACTGGCTCTAAAATCGGATTTAGAGCCAGATGTGGAACGGATTTAGACCTGCCTTCTGCATAGGGGTCGGAATTAGGACCCCTTTGAGGAAGCCACGTCCGCATATCGCATGTTTAAACCGTTTTTGCCGCTGAAATCCTACCCAGATGTAAGACCTGAAAAAATCAGGTCTTACATCTGGCTTTCCCCCTGAAAACGGTTTGGAAACGAACGTTTCCGCACCGGAGGGGGGAAAGCCGGATTGCCGGCGCATGCCCAGTTGTTAAACAGGGAGAGTGCATGCTCCCTGTTTGACAGCTGGCAATGGCGCGGCCGGCTGCCGCCCTCCCTGGCTTTGCCCTGGTAAGAAAAGCTGGGCATGATACCTTATCTTTGCCAGGGAAGCCAAAGTAGAACCCCCCGCCCCCAAGGTTTCACGGCCCGATCGCGTCTTTCCCCTCGGAAAAGAAAGGGCCATGGCCCCTTCTCTTTCCAGGGGAAGCTGCAGCTGCCACTCCACACCCCACCCATGGCCACTTTTGGGGTGCTTACCTGGGGTGCTGGCCAATGGGAAGGCGCCAGCTACCCTCGCAAGGCTTCCTGGGAAATGTAGGCAGTGGCGCGCCTAGACTCAATGGACGCCGGCTCTGCTGCTCTCACAGTCACCACCAGCGATCAGGTAAAACGTTTAGCCAGAAAACGGATCTGTTAGATCCGTTTTCGGCGGCATGTGTGAAAAGGCCCATGGTCACCATAACAACATTCTTATTAAACACCCTTACAAAAATTAATGCCCAAATGCATGTGAACCAGGACCTAATTTATTAGGAGCATGGCTGAAACCCAGTTTTTAACTCTGTAGTTGTGCATGATGGGCCCATGTAAGGGAGCTGAATGTGGGAAGGTTCAGGGGGAAAAGCATTTCTTATACAGTGCAACTTTTCATCAAGAGAATTCACTTTAGTAGGAAGTGATGATGATGGCTTGTGTCTTGGATGGTTTCAAAAGTGGGTGTGAGAAAAGAGTTGAGGATTCAAGTGTCTAATTCACTGTGTACCTTTTTCATGTGCCATTTCTTTGTGAGAACTAGATATAGATGTGAAATTATTCCCAGCAATCTCAAATGTTTATTCATAGGCAGGACTGGCAAACATTGTCACCTGCATATACAAGAGGCTTTTTTGCACTGCAACGCGTTCCGTTTGGAATGCATGCAGGCGGGAAGCTTAAGACAGTTCCGGGCGCTTTCACCATTCACACACAGGCGCACCGGAACGCGTTCCGGCACGCCTGTGTGCGAATCCTAAAAGCGCCGGCCAGGGGCAGGGATTCGGCCGCAGCGCTGCCGCCCATTGGGTGAGAGCACCCAAGGGGCGGGCAGCGCTGTCAAGCAGCTGCTCCGCGCTTCGTGCGAGCTCTACGGGGCCGGATCGGGCCCTGTGGAGCTGGCCCGAACATACCCGGGCACCCGGGTGCCCATCGGAGGGCCCAGGGCAAGGCTGGCCAGGGGCAGGACGCCTTTGGAGATCAGAGCCTCTGGCTCTGATCTGCAAAGGCTTCACCCCGCGCCCCGATCTCGCCCATCTGCGGGGCGCGAGCGCCTGGATCTAGGCGCGGGCGCTCCGCAGATCAGCCGCCCACACCCCCAGTCCCCAAAACCCCCACCCCAACCACCGTCCGCGCCGGATCGGGCCCATCTTTGCTGTGTGGGTGCCTACATCGAGGTACCCACACCGCGAAGATGATTCCCCCCCCTCCCCCAAGGCCCTGGGAGGACGGGCGCGCGACGGAGCACCTACCTCGTGGCCGTCCGCAGTCCGACTGAGGGGGTCATGCTGGGAGCGCGCAGGACGCAGCCCACCTAGCCCCCTATTGGGCAAGCAGTTCACGTGAACTGCTTGTCCAATAGGGGGGCTAGGGGGGCTGCGTCCTGCGCGCTCCCAGCATGCCCACCTCAGTCGGATGCTGGACGGCGACGAGGTAAGTCCTCCGTCGCGCGCGCGTCCTCCCAGGGCCCTGGGGGAGGGGGGGGAATCATCTTCGCGGTGTGGGTGCCTCGATGTAGGCACCCACACAGCGAAGATGGGCCCAATCCGGCGCAGACGGTGGTTGGGGGTGGCGGATTCGGGGGGTGGGACTGATCTGCGGGGCGCCCGCGCCCCGCAGATGGCCTCGATGGGGGCGGGGGGGACCCTTGGGGGGCCGGAGCGATGCGTTCCGGCCGCCCAAGGGGTTCCTCGGCCCCAGCCAGCCCGGGATCGGCCCCCTGCCACCCCAGAAAGGGGTGACAGGATGCCGATGCTGGTGGCTCCCCGGCTTCGGCAGCCCCATAGGGGCTGCCGGACCCGGAAAGGAGCCACGTCCCGGCAGCCGTCGGAGATGACAGACGGGACCCACCGAATCGGGGTTCCCCTGTCCCATCTGCCAGGGTCACTGACCCTGGCAGATGGGAAAGGGGAACCCCAATTCGGTGGGTCCCATCTACCGGCTTCGCCGCGCCAGCGCGATTGCCAGCCCGGCAAGTCGGGCCCTGGGGGCGTGCCGACGGCTGTCAGGGAGAGAAGCGTGCGCAAACGCTTCTCTCCCGGAATGCGCCGGGGCGGCTCGTCCGCGTCGGAACGGATGCAGAGCACTTTAAAGTGCTCTGCATCCGGAACGCGTGGAAGACAGCTCCGGACGCGAGGCGGCGCAAGCCCCGCTGGGGCAATGCGAATGCCTTGTCCGGAGCTGTCTTCCACGCGTTCTAAAAAGGCCTGTGCGAAAAGGCCTTAGATCTCTAAGGTATAATAATCTTAGAAACTGATGTAGCATCACTTAGTCTGACAACAGGTTTCTGATTTTTAATAATACAGTTGATACCTGTAACTATCAAAGTCGCTTTCTCTCTTACACACACACCAATTTTGTAAATACCCATATATTCCAGCCTATAAGACGACTGGGCGTATAAGAGGACCCCCAACTTTTCCAGTTGGGAAAGTTGGGGGTCGTCTTGTACACCCAGTTGTCATATACGCCCTAATATACGGTACTTGCCATATAAGAAGACGACATCTGGCGTATAAGATGACCCCTGACTTTTGAGAAGATTTCCCTGCCTTCTCAACATGGCTGCTCCACGCTACGTAGCCACACTCAACATGGCGACTTCCTGTCCCACCCTATGTGTTCTCTCTCCCATTCGTGTGTGGACACATCCTGCATTAATGCGGTTTTAGAGCAGAAACACCCATTAAGGGCCTTTCCGCATACGCCACCGAAAACAGATCTAACAGATCCATTTTCTGGCGAAACGTTTTCCAACGCGCGGGGCAGCGGCGGCAGGGCCGGATTTGGAAATGGTTTGGGGTGGGTGCTGTGCAAGTGCACCAGCACCCATCCCAAACCGGCCATGCCTAGCTGTCAGAGAGGCAGAGCGCATGCTCTGCCACTCTGACAGGTGGGTGGGTCCGGCAGCCGGCTTCCCTGTCTTCCCTTTGCCAGAGAACCGATGATCCTCGGTTCTCTGGCAAGGGTAAGGCACCCCCTACACCCACTCTCACCCCCAACCCCCCCAGAAAGACCCTACGACTTACCCGATCAGCTGCACCTCAATTCTGGGCCTGGGAGCGCCAGCACCAATCGCGCATGAGCGCGCCGCGGCCTTGCCAGTCCCAGCTCCCCAGGGATGCTGAAAAATGTAGTCCTGGCCTGCAGGGACCGTCAGCGACTGGCGCCGGCGCTGCCAGGCTCAGCCTTGACCTGCAGACGATCAGGAACGTTGGAGGGATTCTCGGTGGGGTGGCAAGGGTAAGGCACCCCCTACTTTCACCCCCACCCCACCGAGAATCCCTCCAATGTCCCTAATCGTCTGCAGGTCAATGCTGAGACTACATTTCCCAGCATCCCTGGGGAGCTGGGACCGGCAGACGATGCAGGTCTCTGAGAGCTGGGCATGCGCCCGCAATCCGGCTTTTCCCCCTCCGGTGCGGAAACGTTCGTTTCCAAACTGTTTTCAGGGGGAAAGCCAGATGTAAGACCTGATTTTTTCATCTGGGTAGGATTTCGGCGGCAAAAAACGGTTTAAACAACCATTTTTGCCTGCCGATATGCGGACGTGGCTTCCTGAAAGGGGTCCTAATTCCGGCCCCTATGCGAAAGCCACGTCTTAATGCGTTCCACATCTGGCTCTAAATCCGTTTTTAGAGCCAGATGTGGAACGGATTTAGATGTGGCTTCGCATAGGGGCCGGAATTAGACCCCTTTGAGCAAGCCACGTTCGCATATCGGCAGGTTTTTAAACCGTTTTTGCTGCCGAAATCCTACCCAGATGTAAGACCTGAAAAAATCAGGTCTTACATTTGGCTTTCACCCTGAAAACGGTTTGGAAACAAACGTTTCCGCACTGGAGGGGGATAAGCCGGATTGCCGGCGCATGCCCAGCTGTCAGAGAGAGGCAGAGCGCATGCTCTGCCATTCTGACAGCTGGGCGAGCCTGGCAGCCAGCTTCCCTGCCTTCCCCCTGGCCAGAGAACGGAGAATCCTCCATTCTCTGGCGAGGGCAAGGCACCCCCACTCCTTCTGTCACCCCAACCCCACGAACAGCCCCCTTCTACGTACCTGATTGCCTCCATTTCGCCTCCATTTCGATCGTGAGTCTCGGAGGGACGGCGGCAATCGCGCACGCACTCGCCATTGCTCTGATGGCCCCAGCTGCCCAGGGACACTGGGAAATGTAGTCCTGGGCTGCTGGGAGGGCCATCAGAGCAATGGCGCGCGCGTGCGCGATTGCCGCCTTCCCTCCGAGACTCACGATCGAAACGTTTCGGTGGAGTATGCGGAAAGGCCCTAAGACTACCTTCAATGTGGTCTTCCGTTAAACCCATTAAGCACACATTAGAGACAGATAGGTGCAGATGCGGTTTTCCGGAAGTATGCTTAATGGGTGTTGCTATGCGGACGTGGTTTCCCCAAAGTGTGCTTAATGGGTGTCGCTGTGTGGACGCGGGTTGCCGGAAGTGTCCTTAATAAGTCTGCCTTTGCGGACGCGGTTTTCCAAAACTGCTTAATGGGTGTTGCTGTGCGAACACGGTTTTCCCAAAGTATTCTTAATGGGTGTCGCTGTGCGGACGCAGTTTTCCAGATGTGTGCTTAATGGGTGTTGAAGGGCATGTGCAGAAGCACCCTTATACACCAGAATATACTGTATATTTTTTAAGATATTGATGCATACATACAGACTGTATTTAAGCCTCTTTAATGTGATAAGATGTATTCATCTATCCTTACGCAACTGATGACATGAGAATCTTTGTAACTGCTGGGCTGCATGTCATACATTACATAGGTAATTCAGCTGCATGAAAGTATTTACAGCTGGATTGTCATAAACTTTTACACCAAGTTAATTATTCCATACTTTTTAAGTTGCATTCTTTCTGTTTTAAGTAGACATGTATTGAACATGTTCATTTTTGAAATTGTTCAAATTAAATCATGTAGTCAGACTGGTCCAACTTCAAACCTGAACCACTATTATTCAAGGGACCCAGTTCAAATTTGAACTGAACTGGTGAGAGGTCACTTGAACCAATCAAACCAGTTCAGTGGTAATTGATCTTAAAAAAGGACTTTTCTGTTATATTTAAAAGTTTTAAAATAAATCTTTATTAATGAAAACAGTCTAAACCTGAGGCCTATTCACACTTGGCTTTATTCTGGAATATATTCCATAATAGGGGCCTGCTATCAACATGCTAGTGTAGGCTACAGCAGGCCCTAGCTGAAGCCAACCAGAGAATGCATTAGCATGTGGACAACAGACCTCTGTCCTGAAATATATTCCAAAATACAGCCAAGTGCAAATAGGCCCCTGTTCAACCGGGTTAGAACTCAAACCAAATACCATGTGGTTCAGTGTGGTTCAAACTGAAATGAACTACAGTGAGGTCATTCACATCTGTAATTTTAAGTTTTCTAAGTGGAGAGCTTCCTTGTTTTTTCTGCTTTGTTAGATCTTCCTAAATAATGAAGCAGGTCTGTGGAGTCTAGATGTGTAGCTAAAAAAAGAATAGTGAACTAAAAGTAAGGTTCAGATCAGAGGAACAACTGAGTACCTCGTGAATATTTAAAAGGGAGCTATCTTTAGATGTCTATATATAGCCCTATGGTTTGTTTAAAGACTTTCCCCTTGCCTTTTTGTTTGTTTATTTTGTGAGACGAACTGACCAATTTTGTTTTGCCACTTTAAGCTGAGGCAATGAAAATCATGGTCGGTTGCACCACCGTCATTGAAGCAGAATGACTTTCATTCCCCAGTCTTACTGCCATGAATGCTGGCTTTAGAAGAGGAGGAGGGGGGAGAGAAGGAGGAAGAGGAGGAGGGTCCTCCTCTTTAGGCCCATCCTAGGGGGGTGCTCAGGGGGGTCCCTGCAGGCCCTAGGGGACACAATCCTGTCCCCCTAGAACTTTCAGGGACCGGGGAAGGGCCCTGCCAGTACTGCCCGCCTCTGGGTCCAGCAGGACCCAAGCCGGATAGGCTTGGGAGGAGTGCCCCGCCCCCAGGCTGGCCTGTTCAACCGGAACACGTGGAGAACAGTTTTCCATTCACACCCAGGCAGGTAAAGGATGCTTTGGGAACAATTCCCTTACCTGCCAATGTGAATGAGAAACTGTCCTCCATGCGATCCAGCCAAAGGGCTCTACAGCTGTCTTAGCTGTAGTGAGAAAAGGCCTCTGTTCTCTTGTACTGCAGTGCCTCTGAGTCCCAAACTCATATATAGATTGACTTCAAGGTCAATGGTATCAAAAGCTCCTGAGAGATCCTGAGAATTGACACGGTTGTAATTTTCCTGTCTTCCTCAGCTAAGTGAGGGTAGAGGATCTCTGCATAGGACATTGAGGTAGACCTTGCAAAAGTGAAAAGTCTAGAGAATTGGGAGTCACCCCTTATCCATGAGCAGCTGCAGCCCTTCCTGGGGCTTGACAGTTTCAATAAACAATTCATCCCACAGTTTCCCCAAATAGGGCTGCAGCAAATTGACCTGTTAAGGACTAAGGTCGTGGCTGGTGAGAAGAAAACCAAACACCCTCAGCCAGTATTTAAGGCATTCAAACAACTGTTCACCACAGAGCCCATCCTAGCTTATCCTGATCCAAAGAAGCTGTTCCATGGTGCAGACAGAGGCTAGCCATCTAATAATTGGAGTCATCCTTTTATAACAGGGAAAAGGTGGGCAGTTAAGACCCTGTGCACAACTGCCAAAAAATCATTACCAGAGAGCAGAATTGGTCTGTGCTGAAGGGCATAGTGGTAGTACAACAGATGTTGGTTATGTGGTGGAACCATCTGAAAGGGGCAAAGCATCCCTTTGAGATTTGGAATGACCATCATAATCTAGAGCAGCAGTTCTCAACCTTCCTAATGTCGTGGCCCCTTAATGGAGTTCTGCATGTTGTGGAGACCCCCAACCACAGGGGCAGAGCAGCTGGGAGGTGGGAGGGAAGGGTTGCGGGAGACTCGTTGTGACCCATCTGAAAGGATAGTTCGACCCCCAAAGGGGTCCCGACCCCCCGGTTGAGAACCACTGATCTAGAGGCACTTAGAACCCAGTGAAAGCTTGGGCTTGAATGCAGTTGGGGCCCCTCAGTATTTGGAGTGCCACAAGCTCCTCATTCCTAATTTAAATCCTTAGCAGTAATTGATGCTGTTTCTCTCACAGAGTGCTGGTATAAATATAGTTTACCTCATTAGAATGGTGTTTTTGTTTTAATCAAACTTAGAAAATCACTAATATACATATCCTAGAGACCACTGAGAGCAGATGCTTGTATTTAGCCACTCCTAATGAGCACAGCTAGGTCCCAGAATACATAATAGTCCTGTTATTTCATCTTAAAAAGTAGGTTACTTGTAAGTACTGGGGTGATTTGATAATGCAAAGTGTTAAATCTGTTCAGCTTTTGACATGTTATTATTTGTCAAAGCTATCATTTAGTGTAGCAAAAGGGCCATTGCTTTCTACCACAGAGTGTCTTGAATGCCTGAATGTAGAAATATGGTATCTTGAGATTTTAATCTCAACAATAGCTGAACTGGGCTTGAAAAAGCTGTGCATAGGTGGCAAAGCAACCGAGTGTGTTTGGAAGCACCCTAAGTTTTATTTAAAGCCCATGCCACACACCAAATCTGACTGTGATCCAACTTAATTCAAAAGCTTTCAAACCAGCATGCAGTGGCAGTACTTTTACCCACACCAGCTGCTATTGGGTACAACTTCAAAGTTTGTTGCATCCTAAAAAGCAGTTACAACTACAGCCGACACAGCCCATATTCCAATTTGCTGGCTTCATTTGAAGTCCACAAGGCAATGACAAAAGGGAATAGACCAAAAGGAGATTCGCCATTGCCTTGTGGACACTGAACAAAGCTGATGAACTGGTACATGCAGGTGCTGAGTAATTCCATTGCATCCATGCCACCTCTTAAGAATATACAGTTGACAACCAGGGATGGCAGGATGCCTCTAAAGACCATTTGCAGGGATTTAAGAGCACATGAATGCTTTGCCCTTGCCTTCTGCTTGAGAATGTGCAGAAGCAATTCGTGGGCCACTGTGTGAGACAGGATGCCGGACTAGATAGGCTGTGGCCTGATCCAGCAGGGCTCCTCTTACGTTCTTAGGGCATACAGTTTCATTCTGAGCAAAAGGAACTAAAATGTTTCCTTAATAATAAAGGTTTTCGGCCCAATGGTGACAAACACAAAAATCTACACAGCTGTATAATTATTTTCAGGGTTCTAAAATGAATGGGTGAATAACATAAGAAGGACAATAAACTGTCTTCACTGTTATAATAGACTGAACTTTACACTGCGTACAATATTCCAAATATCTGTCAGGCAGCAATTAAATGGTGCTGTTTGGCAGCAATTGTTGCAGAGTTTGAAATAAGCAGTAATGCAGTGGCTCCAACTGCCAGTCCTTGAAGCCTTTCCTTTGCAGTTATCATGGTTGACGGTATTAGAAGCTGCCAGGTGATAAAGGGGAATAGGTAGTGGAGCATTGTCCCTCTCCTTTTCCCATTGAAGGTCAATGAATGAACCAACCAACCAATGAACCAGCAAACAAGTGAATGAATGAATGGATGGATGGATGGATGGATGGATAGATGGATGGATGGATGAGTGAGTGAGTGAGTGAGTGAGTGAGTGAGTGAGTGAGTGAGTGAGTGAGTGAGTGAGTGAGTGAGTGAGTGAGTTTAGTACAGTTACAGACCAGAGGCACTTTCGCATTACACTCGTTCCATTTGGAACGGGTGTAGGACGGGAAGCCTAAGACACTTCAGGACGCTTTGACCATTCACACATAGGAGCGCAGGAACGCGTGTAAACGCGTTCCGGCGCGCCTGTGTGCGAATGCTCAAAGCATTCTGAAGTGCCTTAGCCGGCAAATGCCGGCAAGGGGCGGGGAGACAGCTGCCGAGGCTCCCGCAGCCAGCAAGGCAGGCAATCAGCTGATTGTCAGCCAGCACCGGCAGGGGAGGTGAGCCCGCCGCTGTTAGGGAGAGAGAAACATGAGCGAATGCTTCTCTCCTCGAATGGCTGCGGGCGCTGCGGGACACGTCGGAGCGCAAGCCCCGCTGCGGCAATGCGTATGCCGCGTTCGAGGCTGTCTTGCACGCGTTCCAAAACCCCGTGTGCGAAAACGCCTGAGAAGTACAAAACATATTTAAATAACACAATGTGTGATTATAAGGCAAACATAAGCTGATTAAACGCAAGTATTAATATGTGAATATCGATACAGAACTACGGGAAGGGCATCGGTAATAGGAAAAACTCTGGAGAGTCGGTGCCAAGGGCAGGATGTTCTGATCCACATCTTGCAAGTAGGTGTTCGAGGTCTTACAGATAATCTTAACAGGGCTTAAAGATTGTCAAGGATGTTAGATGCTGTCTGGTAAAAAAAAAAAAAAATGATGTGAAAGGTCAGTTATCCAGAGTAATAAAACCAGGTAATCTGGAGGTATTGAAGATGCGTACATTGATTTATGGTGTATAGATGAGTTGTTCTAAGCAACAGGTCCAGATACCTTTGAGGAAGCAGGGGGTAGATTCAAAAGCCTTGAGTGAAGTCTGAGCTTCTATTAGTTCTTGAGCCAATGATTTGGCTGAGCTGTTATGAAGATCTTTGGCACAGAGCATTGAAGGTCAATAGCAATGGCAACCAAGTGCTGTGACCAGAACCAAAGCTTGGCTGATATAAATCTAGATTTAAATATAAACCGCTGGTTATTGCCTTTCCATAAATAGATTTCCATAATTCATTTCATTTCAAATTTTTTTATTTCTTCCTTACTCCCATACTAAATCAAACATCTTCAAAACTAATATCTACTTGATTATGGGACGTCTCATATCACGTGATACCAAACTGAAAACAATTAGAATTACCATATGAAAAAAAGACAGAACTCCTATACAATATTTCTACAAAAAAGGAAGCTTTATGAGATGTTGCTTGTGTTACAAGCATTGCCTGCTTAAATTCCTTCCTCTGTACATCTTTTAAAATAATTGGAGCTCTAGCATCTTTTTCATACAGTTCCCCTTAAAGACATTGTCACCTGCAGCCACAGAGAAATAAAGGATACCATATAACTTATTGGATCAGTGGTTGGCTTCACTATTACGCTGTTAGGTCAGTTAGCCTTTGGCATAAACAGCACAGTGAGAAATTAAAGTTGCTTGACTTTTCATTCAACACAAAAGAAATCTTGAGCACAGATGAAGCAGTATTTGAAAGAAGCCCTGAGCCTTGTGTCACTCCTCATAAGAAAGAAGTTCACACCCTAAAATTGTGACCATGTCTCCACTTACTAGGTGGGTCAATTTCTGGGGCTGCCCAATCTTCATTAACTTGTCTCGCATGCATCTCTTGCGTGCAGTCCCTTAGCTGGATCTCTCTCTCGTCTACACTCCTAAAATAGGCCCTTGCAAAAATTGCTGAATAATGTAAAGTGTAAGATCTATTTTTAGTTAGAATGGGATGTTGCAGGACACACGTGCTTTCTACCAAAATGTAGACAAAGTTTGCAGCCATTCACATCCACTTGCATGGCCACCTGCAGTACCAGATTTAATTTGCTAATCAGAAGCAAATCCCACAGGTCCTTGTCACATAATTAAAATTTAATATGCACGTGGAACATTTGATATAAGTCAGTTTTATATATAGAACCTGGATTCTAAAATAGACATATCAGTTCAGGGAGAAATGAGATCAACTGGAAAAAAGATTAAAAGTTCCCAAGAGTAGTTGGAGTTTATACAGTGTTCCTGTTCAATGGTTGTGTGCTGTTTTGAAGGTTAATCTTCAAAGACTGGTTTGCTTGACCAGTGGTGGCACCAGGTGTTGGATAAGAATATGCTTACTGATGGCCTGCAACTGCTCATTTCTATCTATGTTGTGTTTCTTTCAGTTTGCATGTATGGCAAGAATGTACCCTTTAGAATGTTTCATCACAAAATAAGCCCTATCACATTAAGAGAGGTTTATACCCAAATATGAACTAAAGTCTATGACTGAAGCTGGGTGAATTTATTCATAAATTTCTGCATTTATAACCCACTTTTCTTTCTGAAGAGATCAAGTAGGAATCATTATTCTTCTCTCTTCCATTTTTTACCTTCACAGCAACGTTTTGTGGTTGTTTAGGTGGAGAGATAAGAGGCATTTCCGCACTGAATCGCGTTCGAAACCGAACGCGTTCAGGCGGAAAGCTTAAGCCAGCTTCGGGCGCTTTCCCCGTTCACACACAGACGCTCCGGAACGCGTGTAAACGCGTTCCGGAGCGTCTGGGTGCGAATGCTCAAAGCGCCCGAAGCTGGCTTAGCCGGCAAACGCCGGCCAGGGGCGCGCCGGCGGCCGCGGAGGCAGATCGACAATCAGCTGTTTGAAAAACAGCTGATTGTCAAAGCCGCGCGGCGTCGGAGGCGAGCCGGCAGGCGATCGGGAGACAGAAGCGGCGCGAACGCTTCTTCTCCCGAACGCCTGCGGGCGGCTCGTCCGCGTTGGAACGCGTGTAGAGCACTTCGAAGTGCTCTACATTTCGAACGCGAAAAAGCCAGCTGCGGACACGTCGGAACGCAAGGCGCGCGCGGCCAATGCGGATGACGTGTCCACAGCTGGCTTTTTCGCGTTCCATTTTCCCCCGTGCGAAAACGTCTAAGAACTGGCCCATGATTATCCAGTACATTTCCAAGGAAATTTTAAATTTCCTAGCGTGGGGCCATTTCAAAACATATTATCACTATCCTGGTTCAAAGTAGTACACTCCAGTTTGGGATGGGCAATTCATCCCAAGTTGCGGTAGATTGCTTCTGGCATGGAACAATGTGGACAGCCTGTTCTGGCTCTCTAAAATATATGCAACTCTGGAGCTGGCATGGAAGGACTATGAATACTCCAAAGCTTCATTCCTCTTCATAGCACCTGGGGACCCATTTTGGTGATGCAGCTTCACAACTGCACATCTACATGATCTGGTATACCATCCACAAGTATGCTGGCAGACCCTGAAAAAGAGGTCACCTGTTGCACTGAGCCAAGATAATCTGTTCTACACTTCATCTAGGAGGAGGGGAGGTTCACAGACCCTTCTTCAATCACACTAGTGGTGAATGCAAAAAGGCCTTGACATTCTAGGCATTATACTATGCATTCTGTGTCCGAGCTGTGCATAAATAAAAATCTCATGTTTGGTTCAAATCAAATTGAACGTTGGTTCAGCTCGATGACAAACCATTTCATGGTTGTTCATATTCAATTTTGAACTTGTTCAATAACAAGGAATACTGTTTTTTTTCCCCCACTGCAAAAAGCCCTTTTCAAGGATAAAAACAAAGTGAACATGAAGTGTTTGATGGATTGTTTCGGTTTGAATTTCTTGATATTCAAATAACCACATGTTCCATTTGATGGGAACAATTTCAAACATGAACCTTTTTGGATTTTCAAATACAGATAAAGCTTCACACATCTCCAATTCTGTGTTCTTTCATATTCCACAGCTGTTTGTGTGCAACTAAGGCTAATCCACATAAAGTGCTCATCCTCATTAAAGCGGATACTCTAAAGGAGAAAGTTTATTGTTAATACAGTACACATCTACCACTGGAAGGATACATTTGTTGTCTTTATAGAGACAGCAAGCTGGTGAATTGGAGCACATCTAGAGGACTTGCTGTGTTAATGGGAAAAGACAAAAGAAGTTAATATTCTATTTTAAAAATGCAACTGCTTCATGTATTCACATATTGCGAAAGGAAAGAGGCATGCCAGATAGGGATGTGAATGAATATTCATAATATTCATTATTTGTATTCATTTGAATTCATACATTCGTACACGAATTGAATGTTACGACATACGGATATTAACATTCATACGAATATGAATGCTTCCATACATTTGTATAAATTGTTTGGAAATTTGTGAAACAGGGGAGGTAGGAAAGTGGCTGCACCAGTCACATCTGCACCGGATCCAGAGTGCATTCAACATGGATCGAGAGCAGATTACAAGAGGAATCAGATTATATTTGATGCTTTCAGAACGGATATGTTACAGGACACATATCAGATACATACTGTATTGGATACATATGTGTTCATTAGCAGGCCTTACCTGGGGCCTTCCACAGTCTGCAGTAGAATGCAGATAGTAGGTCCCTATTCTGGGATGTATTCCAGAATAAGGCCAAGTGCAGAAAGGGCCCATATCTGGTGTCTTATGTTAGATCATCAGTGCTGCTGCTAAAGCTGTATGCTCTTCTTAGCCTTTTGAAGTCTCCCTTAGCTATACTCCAGATACATGGAAGGCTTTTACTTTTTGGCTTCTGATATTACAGGGTAATTCTGCTATTACCTGAATGTAGCAGAGCAGAAGAGAAGTGTAGATTCCCCTCAAAAAGAAAGAAAATAAAAGAAAGGGAGGAGAGCTGTCTGTTTACCCATTCATACGAATCTGAGCCAATGTACTGTGCAAAATCACATTTATGGGGAAACACTTGGAGAAAGAATATAAAATCTGCTCTGAAAAATATAGCATTGAGCAGCAGTTTGTATTTGTTTTGCTGCTGACTGCTGCCAAGGTGCATCAACAACAAAGCAAATATTCAACATTAATGGCTCCAATATATACGTGCCTAGAGGTGGAACATGCTTTCTTGTCTTCTGAAAGCTAGAAGAGATAGAGAACCAAATCTCTATTTGGCTAAGAAATCTAGGTTACAATATGCCTTTCATGTTTACCTGCAATTGTCACCAGTATCTATCTACAAACATTATCCAGGACTCAGAGGTGTGACTGAGTGTCGCTTAACAAAAATGTGCAGCTTGTTAACCTCAGTTTCTTTAGCAGAGGACTGCTAAAGGTCTCCTCCAGGAGAGGACTTGGAAAGATAAAATTATAAAATATTTAGGAGCACAGACCAGGTATGAAGAAAGTCAACATGGTTTTTGCAAGAAACTGACCCATCTGATTAACCTCTTAGTTTTTGTTTGGTTGCCTGTGTTTTTGAGTACATCAGTAAATGTGTGGTTTAGGGTGATCCAGGAAACATGGGTTGCTTGAACATTCAGGAAGCTTTTTAGCTAGTTCTTAATTAAAATTCCTTCAGTAATGTTAGCAATAGATAGGAAACTCGTGAAAGAACAGAAAGCAAAAGGTAAAAGTGATCTGACATTTCTTACAAATTGAGGGGTATAACAAATAGGAAACCTCTTGAGGTTCTGCATTCAGACCAGTGTTTTTTTAATATATTAATAAATGATCTGGATAAGAAGCACACAGTGGAATTTCCAAGTTTGCTGATGATACCAAGTTGTGCGCATAAGAAAGGACTGTAAAGTATACTGCATGTAGGAGGAATGGGCAAAAAGTAACTGTTCGGTGTGGGTGGGTGTGAAATGGGTGTGAAATGAACAAAAAAATCTGGCCAAACACATTCACTAATGTGGCCTGAACTGGTTGTTACCAAGCAGAAAAAAATATTTTGGTGTACCAGCAGAAACATCTTCCCTTCACTTGTCCTCTGACTCCTGTGTAGCTACCCTCAAATTGCTGCCATTATTGCACCCTGGAGTGGGAATAACCTAAGACTTTTTATTCATCTCTCTTTCTCCCTGAAGTCTTATAAATGTCTTCAGGCCTCCTTACAATTTTCAGAAAAAGATTTATCTGCCCCCTTAGCTATTCATATACTGCCAAGAAGTAAAGGCTAGAGGACGCTGGTACTAAATCACTAATATCTTTTTTTACAAAAAGATAAATTCTTAACAATGCACTATATGGTATCCTTGCATATGTAAGTAAGGAGCCACTAGTTTGAAAACTGCCTGGGATACAATTGGGCTTCAGTCTTACTAATGATGAATGTGATGTTTTGGGCACATAACAAGACAAAACTCCCTGAAAAATGTGGTGATGCTAGGAAAAGTAGGAGGGGAGAAGAGGCCAGCCAACCAGTAGATGAATATCATAGAATCATAGAATCATAGAATGGTAGAGTTGGAGGGGGCCTCCTGGGTCATCGAGTCCAACCCCCTGCTCAAGGCAGGATCTCCTAAACCATCTCAGACAGATGGCTGTCCAGTCTCTTAATTAATTAATATACTTAATTATGACAGACCAAAAAAGATTGGTCAGGCTGGAAGAAGTCAATCTATTGGATCACCAAGAGTCAATTACAACTAGATGGGATTAAGCAAACAATGAGAGATGAGGCCTTTTTGCACACAGGGTTTTTGAATGTGTGGAGAGCAGTTGGAGATGCAGCATATGCACTGCCGGGATGGCTAAGCCGCCCCAGCGCACCTCCAACTGGTCTCCACGCATTCAAGATGTAGAGCACTTAAAAGTGCTCTACATCTGTTCCTGCGCATTTGAAGCGTCCCCGGCCATCCGGGGAGGGAAGCATTCACACACACTTCCCTCCCTGACAGCCGCGGGCACGCACCCCTGCCACCATTGGCTGAAAATCGCCCAAACAGGTGACAGAGGGCTGCGCTGATCACTCACCTTGCCGAATCTAGTAGACGGCAGATGGGACCCTCAGGCCCCATCTACCAGGAGCGTGCGTGCCTGCGTGATGGGAACCTCGGCCCAGCAAGGTGAGTGACTGCCTCATGCAGAGGGGAGGTGGCTCCCTCCCAGCTCCTGCAGTCCCATTGGGACTGCAAGAGTCGGGGAGTCACTGAGATCGGCTTCCCCTCGCCCCTTTCCAGAATGTGAACTTCAAAGTTCACTCTGAAGATCAGCACAGACTTCAAAGACACTCCGGAGCTATTTTGCCCAGACTTCGAAATGACTTGCAGCTCAGCTCAGCTCCCATTGGCTGCCTCATCCCATGTGATGCACCTCACCACACACACCACGGAAGTCTCACAGCTTCCAAGGAGGAAGCTGCGGACCTCTGTTTTGGGTGGAGACGAATCATCGCTTCGCAGCCAGGTAAGCTGTGAATTTGTATATAAGTGCAAATTTATTTCAGCTAGTCTGAAAGGGACCTGATTTCTCCCAAATGCATGGCATCTATTTTAAGAACTTACCCATTAAAGGCTAAAGTTGCACAACCATCAGAAAAAAGTTATAGAATAGACTTTAACAGAAGTAAAGGTACGTATTGTTAATTCAGATGTATATTTTTAAAACCATAAAAATAAAGGAAATAAAAATTAACTTCTCTATAGTAGCATCAACATGGTCAGTCCCAAACATCTGGTGCATGGTTTCCAAACACCCGGAGTGCCCATAGATACAGGGCTTCCCTTTGAGTTTCAGATGTGCCCTTCCTGCTGGGCAGATTGAGAACTCTTAAGGCCTCACCACCCTCAAGCACTCACATGGTCACGATACAGACATATAGCAGGCATGTGAATCACATAATTTACCTGTTCTGCACAGGCATCATGACAGAAATGGAACGTTACCGTTTGAATCCTGTATTTGAATCCTGCTTGAACCAGGAGGAGACTGGGAAACTGGGAGTTCAAGTAGAGTGTAGATACAGGATTAAAAAGTCTACAATTTGTTAATATTTATAAATTTATTTTTCAGGCAATGTCTTCGTCGTCAGCTTGGCTATTGCTGACTTGGTGGTGGCAATCTACCCATACCCACTGGTCCTGACATCAGTCTTTCACAATGGCTGGAACTTGGGATACGTCCACTGCCAAATCAGTGGCTTTCTTATGGGCCTGAGTGTTATTGGGTCCATATTCAACATCACTGGAATTGCTATAAATCGTTATTGCTACATCTGCCACAGCCTAAAGTACGACAAGTTGTATAGTGACAAGAACGCTTTGTGCTACGTCCTTCTGATCTGGGTTTTGACCTTTGTTGCCATCGTGCCCAATCTTTTTGTGGGATCCCTCCAGTACGATGCAAGGATCTACTCATGTACCTTCTCTCAGTCAGTGAGTTCTGCGTATACCATAGCTGTTGTGTTTTTCCATTTCATGCTGCCAATAGCCATAGTCACATTTTGTTACTTGAGGATATGGATCCTGGTTATTCAGGTACGGAGGAGAGTAAAACCTGACAACAAACCCAAACTGAAGCCACATGACTTTCGGAACTTCGTCACCATGTTTGTCGTGTTTGTGCTCTTTGCTGTTTGCTGGGCTCCACTGAATTTTATAGGACTTGCTGTGGCTGTCAATCCAGAAAGAATAACCCCCAGGATTCCAGAATGGTTATTTGTTTCTAGTTACTACATGGCTTATTTCAACAGCTGCCTTAATGCTATTATTTATGGACTTCTGAACCAGAATTTCAGACGGGAATATAAAAGAATTATTGTGACAATTTGTACAGCAAAAGTTTTCTTCCAAGACAGCTCTAATGATGCAGTAGACAGGATGAAAAGCAAACCCTCGCCACTCATCACAAACAACAATTTAGTCAAAGTTGACTCAGTGTGAAAAGAGAAATCTTGTTACTCATAATATACTGATGCTCTGATATTGAACCCTCATTTTTAAAACTGCTTGTTTGCCTGTGGTTCAAGCTCTACAGTGTACATTCTTTTTGAGCCAAAGTAACATTTTTCACACACACACAAAAAAAAGATTTTCCTATTGCACTACATGGCATGTTGCTTTCATGGGCATGATCCAACCAAAGTTAAACACTGTTACAATATTTGGAATTCATGAGATCGTTGAGCATGTAGCTAGTTTTTTATTTCCTGTTAGAACAAATTGGAAATTATTTCTCTCTCTTTTGATATTCATGGACACAGTTGCAGATGCATTTTTCCTTTTAAAAAGCACTAGAGATGGTTTGAACCATCAATTATAATTTAATTGTGAAGTAAAAGATTATTGTAGCACAACTTTCCACCTTCAATAGCTATTGCTAAAAAAAGAATAGAGGTGGTAAAAAAAAAGATTGCATATATGTGTGTAACTTTAAAAAAAAGAATCTAAGAGGATACTGGTAATATATTGTGCATATTACTGTATTTATATATTATATATGCATCAAATGGATATTAGGTTTTCATGTGTGGGCAGCTGCAGGAAGATCTCAGACACCACATTTCCATTTTTGGTGGCATGAAGTGCCTGCTGAAGAGCATGACAACAAATGCACCTGGGCTGAGGGTGCAAAATTATGTTCTCCATACAAACACCTCAGCTACCACTTCAAGAGGTGCCTAGGACACAAGGAAGCTCTCAGTGCCACATGAGAAAGGTTCTTCTGTGTGGCACAGGCCCCAGGCATCTGCAACTAAACCTATGGAGCTGTGGTCTAAGTCTGCAATGATAAAGAAATGATTATGAGCACAGTCTGACCCAGGGTCCTGAGCTAACAAATTAGGATGAACAGTCTCTCTGCCCTAAGTACTGTTAAAATAATGTGTATTTGGCCCTTAACCAACCAGTATCACTCATATTTGTTATATATTCAAGTACCAGAGATGCATATTATTTCAAAGGGAAAGGGAAGGGAACATTATCTAGTTATTTAAATTGTGAAGTATGACTTTAACAGATTTAATCTCTTCTGTATAATATATTCTCTAATATTTGTTCTTCTACACTTACAAGACAATCTCTTTAAGACACTAAATACCTTATTCTACAGCATTCTTTTGCTTCAGGCATACCATCAAAGATATTTCCTGAGGTTAAGCTTGCCATTTGTAATGTTTGTTTCAAGGAACATTTCCTTGAATACCTGCACTAAATATTAATGGTAAAGAGTATCACCATTTCTTTGTAATGAGGGAAAAGTAGCGAGCTAACTTGAGGAATATTACTGTACAGTACAACATAGCAAATGCAGTAAAGCGAAATGCATTCATTCATACTTGAAGCTTCCACAAGTAGCTGGGAAACGAAATAGGTGTTATCGTGAAAAAAACAGGAGTATCACTTTGTTCTTGACTGAATTTATGTTTGCACTAGAACTAACAAGAATGACCTTTCTGTATCTGAATAAGATGGTCAGTGAATTTCTTGAGGCACTTGACTCACCATTGTTTACACTCAAATCATTTGCCAAACAACCACTGTGTAAAATAATCAGTGCTTTTCAATTGTGACATCATATAGTATAATTGACCAAATGAATTCCACATCACGGCTTTGTTCACTCTGATTCCATCCTTAGAGGGCTGGTAATTGTGCTTTGCCATTGCTTCGTACGTTGGCTGTATGAGGACTAAATGTTGGCCAGACTATCTGACTTTAATCATATAGAAGTACAGTACTGAAAATTCTTACAAAATTCCCTCCTTACTTAAATGACATTATGACTTAGTAATGCTTTATATATGCTTTATTTATGAAGCATCTGATAAACTAGCATAAATCTAGACTACATCTGCACCTTGTAGTGATGCCAATCCCACTTTTCAATCTCCACATGTTATCCATCTTCTGAGTAAGGATGTTCCCCTAGCCAGAGAGAGTTTCAGCACACTTCCCCCCCCCCTGCAAAAAAAAGATGAAGAAAAAGAAGAAAAAGATTTCAGAGGAACACAAAAAACTCCTCTACTCTTAATTCAACAGGAGACACACATGGGTAATTTTTTCCATGGGTAATGCACTCCATGTTTTGTGGCAGAGTATTTGAGCATTCACATGGGCATCCTGGTGGGCTAATCACACCTTGAATTCCATGGTGTGTAAACAACATGGATGGAGAGTTAGGGGCAATTAGTACACTACAGATGATCTCTATGTGCTCCCAATGCCTAGGTGCAGACAGAGTTACTATTTATAGGAGTTTTAAGGAATTTTAAAAATCCCTTCCGCAAACAGAAACATCAAAAGAAATGTCCATGCCATGAAATAATTGTTCAGTATATAACAAGCAGATGGGTTATTGGAGGCATGAACAATGACATTCTCTACATGTCTACTCAGGAGCAAGTCCTATTGTGTTCAGTAGGGAGTTCACACAAGTATGGTGTACGTTGGCAGTCAAAATATATTTTTGTTATAATTGTGACATATCATTTGATACGTGCAATAAACATATATATAATGCCAAAGGTCTATATTTTGGGGAAAAGGCGAGTTATTGAAATGAATAGCATTTTCAGATCTCGATTTTTAAAAAGTTTGTATTAAATATAAACTCACAGAAAATATGCATGTTGATGATGTTAAAAAGCTGCTCAATACAGCAATAATTTCAAAGAACTGTTCTATCTTCTCTGTATTTTTGTGTGTATGTGTAACTAAAAATACCTTTTAACAAATATGGCATAAGCAAATGAATAGAATTGTTGAAATGATCCCCCTATTTTCTGGTCTTTCACTTTCCTTTTTGTTTGAAGATTTTCAGCTGCAAAATAATAGTACATTAACTATTCATTCCTATTGTAAATTTTATCATTTTTTTTCTTTTTACAGTCAAATTCACTGAAAGACCATGTATCTATTAAGGGGTGTTTTTCCACTGGCAGAAAGTACCCATTTTTGCACCCATTAAGGACCCACTTAGGTGTGAGCTGGACAACCCCGTTTCCACCACGGCACCCATTTGGGACACATTTGTTTCCACCGCTGCTGGGGAAATCCGGATCATAAGGGTACATCTCAGCCTTTAATCCAGATTTTCTGTAGACCCCATTAATGGGGTCTACAATGGAGTCTTCAGCCAGAAAATCTGGATTAAAGGGAGCCTGTTTCCACGTTAGTTTGGCAATGGGGTCTAGAGGAGATTAGGGGGAGGGGGCACCCATGGGGGGGAGCCCCAAAACCTAGACTTCTAAGTCATTTCAGAGCCATTTCGAAGTTACTTCGAAGTTGCCTTTGGAGATTAGCAAAGGCTCCGAAGTCCCTCAGAAGGCAACTTCGGAGATTAGCAAAGGCTCTGAAGACAAACCTCAGAGAACAAAGTGGACTGTTACCTTCAGGCATGGAAAGAGGTACATATTAATGAGGCTGACTCATCCCTGCTTACAAGGAGCTAATTAATATGCAAGCTCTCACAAGGGGTTTGTCTTTGGAGCCTTTGCTAATCTCCGAAGTTGCCTTCGGAGGGACTTTGGAGCCTTTGCTAACCTCCGAAGGCAACTTCAGAGGGATTTCGGAGGGACTTCGGAGATTGCACCCCCTGTCCCCCAAAACACCTTGGATGACAAGCAGACCCCTTGTGGGTCAATCCGGATTTGCAAATGGGTGCTCTGGTGTTTCCACAGCAGAGAGTATAGCACCCATTGCTATTGGGTGCTAGACCACCCATGGAAACACATTGGGTACTTCCCTTAATCCGGATATACTAGATCCAGATTAAGGGAATTACCCATTCCTTAGATCCAGATCTTCTTAGATCTGGATTAAAGAAGCGCGGTGGAAAAACACCCAAGGACAGGCAAGAATAATGGCTTGTGTTGATAGGGGTTAGGGGATTACTGTTTTAAAAACAGATCTTGGTATATGATTTAAAAATACCTCAGTTTTGACCCATAAGGGGAGTGTGAAGGACTCTAGTGTGCATGCATATAATGTAACACATGAAAAAGCAAAGATCTCTTAATATTTTGATAATTATTTCCTACACGTGATAGAATCCGGACAGAGTTTCTTACAAAACTGTATGTTAATAGTCATCACTATATCTTCTATCATTTCTCAGGTGAAGTGTTTGCATAATAGCAACAATGACTTATCCCTTCCGCAATGCTAATAAAGAGATAAAATAATGACAGTGATTGTCAGAAATATTTTTCTTATTAAGATACATTATTCTGGAGAAAGTGTCAGAAAAGATGTTAAGAAATAGAATGAAATCTCTCATGCTAACCTACTTTCATTGGTTAGCATTTCTCAGGTTAACCTACTTTCATTGGTTAACATCACCTAGCAATATTTGGTTGAGCTGCTACTCTGAGCAATACAAAGTGAATAATGGCCATGGTTACACCTTAGCATTTTAATTTGCATCAGGAAGCCAGCCGAATTCAAGGTATTTTTGGCCTGGAACAACTTGATTACACCTTCCTGCAGCTGTCACTGGTAATCTTCAGCTGGTGAGTGGGTGGAGGAAATGCTCTGCTAGGGGGAAGCATTCTTGGAGGTTAAGAGGTGATGAGATAGGTGGGGCAGGGGGAAGGAAATCGGTGTGGGGCAGCAGCAATGAGAGAAGAAAGTCAGGGCAAGAGGGAGGGGGCGTGGAGATGGAGATCATGCAACAGGACAAAGAAGAAGTCAGGGCAAGAGGGGGCATGTGAGATGGAGATTGGAGGGAGCAGAGAGGAAGTCAGAGCAATGTGGAGGGGAGAGTAGCATGAATTGGAGCAGAGGCTTACCAAGGTATCATTTTCTGGGCAGCAGTGGGAGCAGGGTGGCTTCCTTGAAAAGCTTAATGCTGTGTTGGCCCAAATAAAGGAAAACCCAGGAAAAAAACCACCTTAGCTTTTAAAACTGTAAGCAATGGGGCTGGAATTTGGGGTGAAGAAAGATTAAAGTTAAGGTGCAACCACGGCCTTATACAGTACCATGAGAAAGCATTTGTACCTTTTTTGATTTCTTCTATTTTTACATATTTGTTGCATTTAACTATTTCAGATTTTCAAGCAAAATTTAATATGAGAAAAAGGCACAGTCAGACGTAACATTTAAACATTTAGTCTGAGAATTTAGAAAAAAAAAAACCCCTCCTTTTTTTCCTCTGAAGAGGCCTAATCTGAACTTTTTTGTATTTGGATAATTCCAGCATTGAGGCTGTTAAAAGCTCATTAGTACATTTACATTTGCAATGTGTGATCAGGCCACAGGACTATTTTGGGTACAACTGGATTTTAAAGCGAGGGTGACTCTCCCTCTCTCTGCCAGCATCCAACCTCAAGCAGGGGAGAGTGCTGGCTGTTGTGCATAGGAAAGCACAGAATAGGAGGTTTACCCATAAGGGACATGTATTTGAGGGTTAATTTATGTAACATCAGAGAGGGAGAAAGAGGGTGGTGATGCCCTTACCATCCCATGAGAAATCAAAATTTGCACGAAGGGAAGACGGCGTCCATTAACAGAAGGAAGAGAGAGGGGAGGGTCAAAATAGCTGAATGGGACTAGGAAGATTGGAATTTAGACAACAATGAGCTAAATCCAGTTGAAAAGGGCCTGTTCTCTGGACAAGTCACAGTGGAACTCAAAATGCATGGACTATTCTGTTGTTGCTTGACTGCGGCCAAAGACAACCTGAATGAATACAAAATACACCTTTCAAATGACCATTTCATTTATTCTTATCCAGTGCCTATATACTCCTGTAAAAAGGCGAATTCTTCCTTCAACTTAATGCCTGGTTATGCCACCTTTAACTGTAACAACTGCAACCGAACACTTCTGATAACTGAAGATGAGCCATTCACGTCACTGTGGAGAAATTTTGGTCCACTCTTCTTCCCAGAATTGCTTTAATTCAGCCACATTGAAGAGCTTTCCGTCATGAACTATCCATTTAAGATTTTTCCACAGTATTTCAATGGGGTTCAGGTCAAGACTCTGACTAAGCCCATCTAAAACCTTAATTTCATTTGAGTCATTTAGAAGTGGACTGGCTTTTGTGCTTCAAATGATTGTTTTGCTGCATAACCCAACAGATCGAACTGATGACCAGATATTCTTCTTCAGGATTTTCTAATAGCGAGCTGAATTCTTGGTTTTGTCAATTAAGGCAAGTCACTCAGGCAAAGCATCCCCACACTATCACATTTGACTGTTGTTACGATGTTCTTACTCTGGAATACTGTGTTAGCTTTATGCCAGCTGCAACAGGACCTGTATCTTCCATAAGTTTTTACCTTCTACACATCAGTTCTCAAAATATCTCAAAAAGCTTTGAACACTGGGCATGAGACAAGTGATTTTCTGGAGTTTCAGACCTTTAGAAATGGCTTTGTAACTCTTTCCAGACTGGTAGAATTAAAAAACATAGCCATATTAGTGGATCAGTAGGCAAGGGAATTTAGTGGTGCTTTAGAGATTAACAGAGTGAAAGAAGTCGGTAGCATGAACTTTCATAGACTAAAGCATGCTTTATCAGATGCATAGTCTATGAAAACTCATCCTAGCAACTTCTTTCTTTCTTTCCAGACTGATATATTTAAATAACTTTTTCATATCTTCCAGAATCTCTTTATATCATGACATAGTATGCTGCTTATTGAAGCCACCTAGCCTACTCCACACTGCTGCAAATACCGTATTTTCTGGCGTATAAGACGACTGGGCGTATAAGACGACTGGGCGTATAAGATGACCCCCAACTTTCCAGTTAAAATATAGAGTTTGGGACATACCTGCCGTATAAGAAGACGACCCCCGGCTTATAAGACGACCCCCGACTTTTGAGAAGATTTTCCTGGGTTAAAAAGTAGTCTTCTATGCCAGAAAATACAGTAATTTATTTAAGCAAAGTCCCATCTGAATCTTGCCAATGAGGAAGGTTCGGCATTAGTTCTAATGCAGCTACCAAAGAACTCATCCTTTAGCACTGCAGTGCCCCAGGACAAGCTTACTTACTCCATTGTAATGGTAGAGCAAGTTTTTATCTGCACTGTTTAGAATAAAGTCCCAGAAGATAGGGAAAGCATAAAAAGAAAAAGAAAAATGTGGTGACTAAGGACAGATCACTCATCTCTGGTTCAATGTATTTTACCCAAAAGTGTACAGTACACATACATTGGGGCACATGCAGTAAACAAATCTGGTTAAAGACAGTTGAATCCATGTAAGGTTGCATTTGCGTGAAGAAGAAAAAGTAGCTCAAAATCAGCTTAAGGGTTTTTAAAACCAGCTAAGAGTTGGTAGTGTGTGGCAGCTACTGTTGGTCTCCCACCTCTAATCCACATGCCGTCCACCTTTGAAGTGCATTTTCTGCCTTTAAATATGGATTAGCAGTTGGAAGCCTGGTGCACCCTACCAAGCTAGTTTTAAGCAGCTTTTTTGCTGCATGTGACAGAGAACAGGTCTATTTTGGAATTCAGATTCCTTAGGTGACCTCTCTTTTATGTTAACCCAGTACCAGGATTTTGACTAAGGGTGCCTCCAGACATAAATAAAAGATGAACCTTACATTTTCTCTGGAAATGTTTCACAGGGAAAATGGATTTCTCCACATTCTCCCAAATCCTCCGAAGCTACCAGCAGGGTTCTTCTGATCCCTAACCTCTGAGGAGGAGGAGGAGAAGTTGGCTTTTATACCCCATTTTTCTCAACCATATAAGGGGATTCAAAGCAACTGACAAAGCTATAGACACCGTGTGAAGTAGGTGGGGTTGTGAGAGCTCAGAAAGAGAGTTGTGACTGGCCCAAGGTCATCCAGCTGGCTTAATGAAGGAATGTGGAATCAAACCCAGTGACTATGAGATAAGTCTGATACTCTAACCATAAGACCAAACTGGCTCACTGTTTCCTGAGACCTTTTCGCACTAGGGCTTCTCGAATGCATGGAAAACACGCGGAAACACAGCATATGCACCGCTCGGGCTGGGTTTGCATCCCAGCCCGTTCCCGAGTGCTTTCCATGTGTTCGAAGCATCCCCGGCCATCTGGGGAGGGAAGCATTTGCACACGTTTCCCTCCCTGATAGCCGCGGGCATGCTCCCCACAAAACCATTGGCTGAAAATCAGCCAAACAGGTGGCGGGGAGCTGCACTGATCACTTACCTTGCTCGGCTGGGATTGCCATTGCACAGATGTGCCAAACTTGGTAGACGGGAACCACAGGGTCCATCTACCAGGAGCGCGCATGCCTGCACGATGGCAACCCTGGCTGAGCAAGGTAAGTGACGGCCCTGTGCGAGGGTGGTGGTGGCTTGCTCCAGGCTCCTGCAGTCCGATCGGGACTGCAAGAGTTGGGGCAACACCCAGATCTGCTCCCCCTCACCCCTTTCTAAGGTGGGGAGAGGCCGATCTGCCGCTGCCTATGGGGCAGGAGCTATGGGACCCTTAGTAGACCGTACCACATGGGTTCGGTTTACCAAGGTCCCTCCCCCCCAGCAGATCGTGGCTGATTGCCAGCCTCTGTGGGGTGTAGGCACCTCAGTTTAGGTGCCCCACAGAGCCTCCCTGGCACCCCCACGCCCCACCCTGGGGCCCGAGGACATGCCCATGCATACACACACCTACCTCCTCGCTGTCTGAGCTCAGAATGAGCCGAGGCAGCTGGGAGCACGCACCATGGGTCCCGGGGTGGGGGGTGCAGGTGCTGGGGAAGGGGCTCTGTGGGGCTTAGCCACCTTGATCGAGGTGCCTAAGCCCCACAGAGCCCCCACGGCACCCCATCCCCACGATCTGTGCAGGAGAAGGCTTTACTTTGCTTCCGAAGTGGAAGCAGGAGTAACAGGACACCTTCTTCTGCCCAGATCTGCCAGTGGAAGAGTGGGGTGGGGGTGCCCTCCCCCTTTTCCAGGTGGGCATCCCCAGTGCTTCCCAGTAGCAGGCAGGAGGCAGCCCCCACACCCCTCCCCCCCACAATCTGGGTGGAAGAAGGTGCTCCTTTACTCCTGCTTCCACTTCGGAAGCGAAGTAAAGCCTTCTCCTGCCCAGATCGTGGGGGTGAGGGGTGGGGGGCTGCCTCCCACCTCCTCCAGGGAGGCACTGTGGATGCCCACCTGGAGCAGCAAGAGGGCACCCCCTCCACAGCGATTTGGGCAAGAAAATACTTATTTTTTTACTTCTGGTTTTACTTCCGAAGTTAAGCAAAGCCTTTTCCTGCCCTGATCACTCAGGGGGAGGGGGCCAGTGGAATGCCCTCTGCCTGCTCCAGGGAGGCAATGGGGTTGCCCCCATGGGTAAGCAAGGAGACCCCCGCTGTCCCTCCCTTCTTGCTCTAGGTAGCGGAATCCCTCACATCCCTTGCATTTGACTTCCCAAGCGAAGTAAGGGCTTCTGCCACCCAGAGGACAAACAGCAAGGAGATAGGTGTGAGCACACGTGGGCGCCTCCCCAGGTCCCGGGGTGGGAGGTGCGGGTGCCGGGGGGGGGGGGCTCTGCAGTGCTTAGCCACCTCGATTGAAGTAGCTCAACACTGCAGAGGCTGGTGATCAGCCGCGATCTGCTGGGGGGGAGGCACCTTGGTAAACCGGACCCACGTGGTCTGGGCTACCAAGGGGTCCTGAAGCCCCTGCCCCATAGGCAGCTTGCCTGGGCCCCGGGGTGGGTGGGTGGGTGCCCGGGTGGGGTTCTGCCAGCTGTACACATCCCGATGGCAGGAACCGGGGGAAGCGGCCTGACAGGGCTGCCCATCCCTACATGCTCTCAGCCAATGGCTGGCAGGCTTCTGGGAGGCATCCCCGCCCTTGGCCAGCCTTTCCCAGCTAAGTCACTTCAGGATGCTTTGAGCATTCGCACACAGGCAGGCAGGAACGCGTTTAAACACGTTGCTGCCTCCCTATGTGTGAATGGGTAAAGCGTCCCGAAGTGTCTTAGCCCAAGTGCATTACAGCCGGCTGTAGTGTGAAAAGGCCTTTGGGGAGGGCAAAATTGCGAGATCTCACCCAAACACCCAGGAAAATGGAAAATGAGGGAAAACTGCACCACCAATGTTGAGGTAAAGAGGCATTTTTTTGTTGTGCAGCCTTGGTCTTTGTTTTAGAGGGACTGCAGAGATTTCTAAAACCTGTGCAGCCATTAGACTGCTCATACTCCCTGTGAAGTATATGTCCTGTCTGGATGCACCCTAAGTTGCCACTTATGCTGGAAGGCACTCGATCACAGAGCTTTGTCCATCAGGTCAGCCTTTGCGGCAGCAAGAAGCAGCCCACAGTGAGGATGCTGCTCTTGTTAAGGACACAGTTGACATCCTGGATGCCCTTTGAGGTAAGACACATTTTGCTTCCTCTCTGAAAAGGGATTGGGAAGTCACCTGATGACATACAGGTCATTTTTGTCCAGATGCCTCCCCTAAGGCCTGCTACACACTGAAGCAGAGACAGGGCCTTAATTTCACACCAGAATTTAATAAAAGCTATAAAGCAGGTAGGTTGCTCTTCTGTGAGAGCATGAGAATCACAGATGAATAATTAGGAATCTGAAGAAAGTAAATGAGTCTGAATCAGATCATTAGCTTACTGTTAGAACTTACAATTTAGTTACTCAACACTAGTAGGAAAGTAAGAATTCAGTAACAAGATAAATACTGGCAAGCCAGAAGAGACAATGCATCCTTAAAATAACCACAACAGCAATTTGAGCCAAGAATATACAACAAAAAGTTGTGTGTTCCCACCCAGACACTATAAGGATGCTAAATTATACCTAACTTCAAAACATTCAACCACGTGATGTTCATCAATCATCTCTCCATTTAATATAACATCTGCTGCTCCTTCCTTTTTCACTTAGCGTTCTCAAACAGTTTATTGTGGGTCCTGGTAGAGTGAACAAATCAGAAATTTGTCAGACAAATGAGTTGCCTGCTGTGTAAATTGCACTGAGTTACGAGAGCTCAAGGGCTAAACCGGATATCTATAAAAATGAATACAGTAAATTGCAAAAGTCTATTATGACAAGAATTCACCAAGGAGACACAGTGCTTCATCTATTTCGGATTTCAAAGTAATGATGCCATGCAATCATGTTCTGATGAACAAAGATACAATTAGATGCAAGAAATAACAAATTACACCACCTGTACACAGAAGAAATGATAAGGGATACCATCTTATGCCCATTTACCTGAAAGCAAGGCTGGTTGAATTTAATATGACCTACTTCTGTACACTCATGTATAGGATTATATTTAATTATTACTGCATATTATTGTATCTCCTTTCCATAATATGTGATCGAGGTGATTCAAAGGGTACAATAAGATGTAAACAATCTCAATAAATAATGAAATAAAGAGTATTAAATAAAGCTAAAGTACAAATTGGAACAATATATATGAAAAAGCTAGATTTGCTAACAAGGACTAAGAGCAATAAATCTTACCTGACCCTAAAGCACCACTTCAGTAGTGGGCTTGCCTACACACTAGACATCCTCTTGAAAAGGTACAGGGTTTCTTTTCTTTTTGTAACTACACATCTGCCTTAGGAGTTACTTAAAACTGCCATTATGCACAAGTGGGATTCTGATTAGTCTGTTCTGCCAGCAACATAATCTGTGTCTGCAGCTATCAACATATTTATTTATTTATTTATTTATTTATTTATTTATTTATTTATTTATTTATTTGCATTTCTATCCTGCCCTATACCTGTAGGTCTCAGGGCGGGTAACAACATTTAAAATAAAACATATTAAAACAATTACAGTATATATTAAAACAACAGTGCCTGCAAGTGAGACGGGAAAAGTATATCCCCATTTAACCAAAGGCCAGGGCAAAGAGGTATGTCTTCACTGCCTTCCTAAATGTGTACAGTGAAGGTGTACCTCAAGGGGGAGACGCGCCTCAAGGGGGAGACTTTTCCACAGACTAGGGGCCATCACTGAGAAGGCCCTCTCCTGGGTGCCCATTCCCCTTGCTGCTGAGTTTGGGGGCACAAGCAGGAGGGCCTCCCCTCCAGATCTTGGCATGGACAGGCTGATATGGGGGTAGACGTTCCTTAAGATATTTGGGGCTCAAGTCGTTTAGGGCCTTATAAGTTAAACTTAATACCTTGAATTGGTCTCGTTAGAGAATTGACAGCCAGCCCACTTCTTTTAAGACCGGCATGATGTGCATCTGGCTAGCTGCCCCAGTCAGCAACCTAGCAGATGCATTCTGCACTAGCTGCAGCTTCCATACCGTCTTCAAAGGCAAGCCCACATAGAATGCATTACAATAGTCCAATCTAGAGGTTACCAGAGCATGGATAACTGTGGCCAGTGCTATTTGTCAGTGCTTTAAACAAAAACATAAAAAGAGAAAGACTGGAAGCATGAGATGGGTCTTAAACCAAACAGACCCATTCACATGCACAAAATCAAGGTACAGTTAGAGGTTTCAGGTATCTTTGGTTGCAGGTTTCATGATTCCAAACTGTAAGTTCTCTGGTTGCTCCACTCTACCACCTGTCAATTCCAATGGGAGAACCTCTCCCTTTTCATACTTACCTTAAATAGTCTGGACAAGGGCAGGATGAGTTGCCTTGGGAACAGGACAGAGCATCTAATATGGAAACTATTTTGTTAGAATTCCTCCATACATTGATAGGTACCCAGAGACATGTGCCACCATCAGGTCCAAGGCTTGAGGTTGGCATTCTCTCACTCAAACGTTATGCATGGAATGCATGGTGTGTGCCAGTTTGGTCTTATGCATTATTGTCCGTAGTGCCTAGAAGAGGTAGAATCTTTTATCTCCCATTTTCTTTCTTTATAGCTTTATTTGTATCACCTTCCTCTACTATGCTGTAGTAAGTGCCATTATAATGCTTTACAGCAGATCTATTTGATGAATTCTGAGAGCTCAACAAACAGCTCAGGGACTTCTGATTCTCTTGGTGACATTCTTATTATAGATCACAGGAAATGGCCCCACAGGTCACTTCCTGTGTTTGATAGCCCCACACTATCAGATTCAAAGCTGAGAATTCCTCCATTTCTCTCCCTCCCAATTGAGACTGAAGCGTAGGACACACTGACTTAGAATGATGAGCAAGGGGTTACTTCTCCACATTAATATCAGGGGCATCATACTCAGTGTGGAGGAGACTGCCTCAGCCTCCCTCCCCAAGTCAAAAGATGCTCCAGTCTTGGCTCAGGGGAGAGGATCCCCTCTTCCCTGAATTTAATCAGAGTCTCTATTGAATTGAGAGGGAGGGGAATGCAACCATGTCTCTTTCTCCCCACTGTCAGATTTTGGTGCTTTCCCCTGCTTGTGCAGATCCTGTCCAAGATTGGAACATGAATCTGCTTCTGGCTGGTACTGATAAAGATAAAAAAGAAATTGATACAAAATTCCTGGTAACTACTGATAACATCAGAAGTCAATGTATTCCAAGAACTGGGCCGAGAGGAGATTTTCATCCTGCAATATAAAATCTGATCCACACATGAGTGACTTCACTCTTCAAATTATTAAAATATTTAATATGTTAAGTCAAAACCCAGAGTTTTAAAATAATTTATAATTTTTGAATGTTAAAATTATATTAGTCTATGACCATAATAATAAATTGGTGGGTGGGTGGGATGGATGCTTGCCTCTCATTAGAATTTCAACTATGACTAATTTCCCTCTGCAAACGGTTACTAAATGACTTCAGCTGTAAAGCAATGACACTGAAGTTTTCAGAAGACTATGGGATTAGAATAAGCAAGGGAAACAATAAGGCAAAACAATGAAATATTGATTTCCAAAATCCCACTGCAATGGTAAGTAACCATAGAATAAACATGGAGTAGTATGCTTCACTAAATCCATAGGGAGGATAAACTAAACTATTTCATGATTCAGAAAACTATTTTTGAAGGCCAAATGCAATGCACTGGAAAATGAAGTGTCTTTTATAGTGTCTCATACGAGAATAGGATTTGCTTTTGCCACTTGAAATAACCAGAATCTTTGAAGTACATTTTTAAACTTTTGCACTCACTCTTGTGATTATTACCAGCTAATGTGGAGTTCACTTATGGATAAATTCCCAGAAAGACAACTCCAGTGATACCTGTCTATTTTTAGCAAGCATAAATAAGAAAAGAAAGGCAAAGATGGCTGTGCTTTTCGCAACTCCAGATAATGCAAAGAAATATGTCACTTCATAGTATCTGGGAATTCAGTAGCACAGTCTAGGAATGTGCATGAATATTCATAACATTCAAAATTCATATGAATGTGGTCAAACTCAGACATTTGAATTGAATGTTGGCATACTCAAAGACTGACATTCAAATTCACACAAAGCTTCATTACAGATCTGTATGAGTTTCATACGGAATTTGTTTGGAATTTGTAAGGGACTCGTGCGGGATTCGTATATGATTTGTATCTAACATTTGTATCAAATTTGTATGGAACATTTGTATCAAATTCGAATGCTACCACATTCAAAGAGATTTATTTGAATGAATACAAATTTTCTTGCATTCAGTTTGATACAAATTGAATACAAAAAAATCCATGTGCATCCCTAGCACAGTTTTGTTGTATAGTTAGAAGATAAATATATAAATGTGTCATTTTATTAATCTTATAGTGCATCTTGTCATTTTTTCCCCCAAAAAGCAGCTAAAAAAAGCAGTTAAAAAAAGCAGTTTACAAAGGATGGCAAGTGGACGCTAGTTTCCTCATCTCATCTCTAATCAACATGAAAGGCATTTAGAAGCACATTCTAAACAACTTTCCATTAGTTTTTGGTACTCATTCCTGTAAAAAATAATGTTGTACCTGAAATGCATCATCAGGTGGGGAACCTAAGAATGTTCCAAAAATTTTGTAAAGCATATTATGTATTTGTGAAAAACCACTGTCCTGCTCTCCATTCTCTCTTTAGCACTGCTAAATTGATTTTGTTGTTGTAAAGCAGAACAGATTTTGACACATTTTGTTCAGATTTTAAAGTCCAGTTTTATATATGCTCTCAGTAGCATTATTTCATTTAACATTCCTGGTGGTGTTAAAAATATGTAACCAAAAATACCAGCCTATAAATGTTGCTAGTAATGTGACTGAATTACTTTGCTAAAAAAAAAAAAGTCCACTCATTCATTCATTTGATTCACTCATTCATTCATCCATACTTCACTTTTTCTTCAGAAAAAGGCATGAAAAACAGGTTTGAAATATGCACCAACCCTGTCTGTCTATCTATGCGTCCGTGTGCTGGATATATTAGTAGTTGCATCCAAAAATGCACACAATGCATGAGGGAAAAGCAGTCTAGACCAAGTCAGTGAGCCTCCTGGGTAAAGACTGGGAAGTGTATGCCTTGTAGGAAGAGAAGCTGCAGGAAGAATTGGTCATATGAATTTCCTCTCCCATCCCATTCACCATTTTCTATACTGCATCAGTCATGGCTCCTGCAGATAGCTGTGCTGTACAGAACAGCACATTGGACCTTTTGCTCAGCTTTGAGCTGCCTTCATCCTCTTCACTGTGATGGAGTTTATGGCAAGAGGAGTTATGGACTAAATATTATGAAGAGTATATGGTACTCACAGAAGTCATGGCTGACAGGGAGGGAGAGGACGATGACTAGAAATGAAAATGAAGGCAATACTGCTGTACTGTCTTATGTCATATCCACGAGCAAGGTAACACACACACCGGGACCATGCCTTAGAAGGCAAGCAAAGTTTATTCCTTCAGCATCTTGAGGAGAGGAGATTCTGTGTATAGGAACCTCCACTCTTTAAATATTACTCTAACAAGCAAATCTCATACAGGTGGTAAAAAGAGAAGACTCAACTTTAAGGAACATACACCATATCTTCCCTTTTTAAAATAACAAAAAACAACAAGAGATACACCCTAACAATATCTATAAAATACATCAATAAGAACTATATACTTCTAATACAATATTGTCAACAGTAACATGGGGCCAGAGGTCACCAGTACTTATCCCACCAGGATGGTCTTTAACACCATCCATATTCAAGGCACATATCTCTGGCAGAAGCACAGATCTGTCTCGGGAAGGTATATATGCTGGATGCCTCTCCAGTGCTGAAGATATATGTGTTTCATGAAACTAATTACAATTTCTGTTAAGATTCCCCAATATCATCAAACATCTCATCAGCAAACTGAAAAGGTTGCTCATGCTGTGCTAACTCAAGATTTTCAGTGCCTGCTTCCAGAATGACAACTTAAATTTTCAATACCAGTGGATTTTAAAGATAACTGCAGTAATGCAGTATGAATTAGAGAAATGGCTGAGAATTCTACATGTATAGCATAAACAGCACCACATTATCTACACTTTAGTCATTCATGTACCCCATCTTTTCAGTGTTGTGTTGGGGGAAAGATGCTTCCATATGTGGTAGGAAGGTTAAAAAAATTCAAAGTTTTTTGGATCATAATTCATCAGGAAATCTCATATATAGACTAGTCTTCTTAACTGTTACTTACTTTCAGGTTTAAGTAAACAGATTCCATGTAAAATAATTAACCAAATTTATGTTAATACCCGTCTGCATTTCCCTGTGTATATGGACCAGTCAGGCCCACTGGTTTGAACCACAGAAGGTTGTGGTCTGGAACAGTGCTGTCTGCATGATGATGCTGTTCCAGATCAGCTCACCCAAGCTTTGGGGCTAGGCTCTGAAATGTTCTGAAGGGCTAAGTGGTTCCAGGAGCCACTGGGGAACTCATTTCAGTGACACACTTCAGTGCTGCTGAAATGGATCCCTGAGTAGTTGGGAAGATGGAGATTGAGGCCTATCAGTAACCCCAATCAGAGCCTCTCTGATTGGGATTACACTCCATCCAGTATGGTCTGAGTATACCAGTCATGAATGGGGTGTTACAGATCTGCACTACTGTGCAGACTGATGAGGCACTGAAGTGGACTTTGCACCCCTTGTTCTGGATCTGAGGTACATGCCCAAAGGCCTGAGGTACATGCCCAAAGTCAGAAAATATGTTTCTGACTTCTATATAAGTAATGGTAGAGAAAGACATCTAATTGTTTGAGAGATAGAAAGGTGAGTTGTTTTATATTAGTAGTATAATAGTATTTAGGTGTTTTTGTATTACAGAATTTATTTGTAAGATTGTATTATTGTAATTATTTTAAATGAATGAATGAATAGCAACAGGCCTGAAATTATAAACTGATGTGTTATCAAGAGTATGGAAACATCATATCATAATTCTACTGCTAGCATAACTCACATGGTAAAAGAATCAAATTAAAGTGACATCTGCAATATGTATGGGGAAGATTAGGAAGGAATGAAACTTTAGTTATGGCTTTTATGCTTGCAAAAGGAGTAGCATTGGATCACTCCTGTCACTCATTGGTAAGTTACAAATCCAGACTACATTTTCTTCTGTTCTGTCTTTATAAACATAGCAAAGTTACAATCACAGTCCAATGTCTGGTAGGGGATATAGGTGGTCTCATGTACAGAAAAAGAAACTATGGTGCAGGTAACAATGAGAATGGACAAAATATGTTTTTCATAAAAGGGAACATTTTGAACTTCCTCGCCTCAGAATACTCAACAGGAATAGTTGCCCCATTTTTAATGGATCTGAAACCCCACTGCAATTCATACAGATAAGCAAAGTGCTAGCCCACTTCAAAGTATGACAAATGCTATTTATGGTAGGATCCGCACATTACTGTGTGACAAAAGAGAGTCAGACCTTCTTGCAGAGCACAATGATCCCACATTATAAGTGCTTGTCATCATCCAGAAGATGGAATCCACTTCAAGAAGCACTGTATTTGCAGAGTGCGGGGAAAAACATCCTGCAACCACAGTGTGGACAAGACTGTTCCTGCAACCACTGTGCAGAAAGACAGTGGCAGCAGAGGCGGCCTAGTAAGGATGTGTACAAATAGGAGATTTTTGTATTGGATTTGTATCAAATGAATGCAAGAAAATTCGTATTCGTTCAAATAGATCCCCTTTGAATCTGGTAGGATTCCCATACAAATGCATACGAATAGCATACACATCCCATACAAATGACATATGAAGCTTCATAGATAGTATCAAAACGTTCAATTCAAATTTGAATGTCAATCTTTGAATGTGCCAACATTTGATTTGAATTTGAATGTCTGAATTCAGCCAAATTTGTACAAATTTTGAATGTTATGAATATTTGTGTACATCCCTACAGCCTACTGTTCACTCTGGTGCCTGGCAATATTTCCCTAGGCTTTTGCAATGGCAACTTCTGGGCCCTGGTATGAACTTCAATGCCAAGGAACTTTTGCTCTCTGGCTTCAATTTTAGGCTAGGTCAGGATTAGGGACGTGTACGAATATCTGTAGCATTCGAAATTCATATGAATTTGTCCAAATTTGGATATTCGAATTCAAATTGAATGTTGGCACATTAGAAGATTGACATTCAAATTTGAATTGAATACTTTGGGACAGTCATATGAAGTTTCATTATGTTCATGAACCTGGGGAGGTGCAACTATGGCTGCACCAGTCACATCTGCAAAGGATCCAGAGTGGATCTGAAGTGGATTGAGAGCAGATTCAAAGTGGATTCAGGGCAGATTTGATGCTTTCAAAGCCAATATGTTACACAGATTTCCAAACTTAAGTCAAATTCTTAAGGGTGCAGTGAGACAGACCTTTTTTCAGTTGCCCCTATAAGAAAATGCATCCTTTCCATAGGTGCACATAAAATGCCATTCAAGCAATTAAATGATATGAGCCCAAAAGCCTACCTCGTTTTTTTCACAGTGTTTGTTCACCTCTAAATGTGGCAATACCTTCCTTGACAATAGGTGCTACTTGCCGATTGGCCCCTTGTCTGCCCAACTTTCCATGACTGTGATTGGCTGATTACCCATGGCTACCTTCGACTACATTTCTTGGCTCTGTGCTTTCATAGCTTCCCACCCAATCTGACTAAAAAGATGCTTTCAGTGTTATGAACCCTCAAATGTGGAAGGTGCACCCATTCCCAGACTTTGCGATGGGGTAAGGTGACTGCAGAGACAAATTATTTGCCATTACAGCCTTGAGTTCAGCCAAAAGTCACCTCACTACACTCCAAGGAAACATGGCAGATACCAATCAGAAAATGGCTTTTTAGTAATGGAAGGCAATACAACATCTTTCTATTCACCTTGGTTAACCAATGAGAAATGAATGTAATCCTGTTCCTCAGGGTATGGGGTACGGTCCCTTTGTAAACACTGTGCAGGATTCAGAAACTGAGGTGGAACAGCTCTGAGCACAGAAAGCAGGAAGTAAATCTTCCATTTTGTTTCAGTGAATTTAGATATTCTCATGGGCAAGGATGGCAGTTACAGAAGATTCATAAGTGCTCTTGTTCCCCTGTGGGAAATGCAACATAAGAAGTTGCTTCAGTGACTTTTCTTGTATAGCCTAGTGCTACTGGGTCATCACAGAATGAGAAAGGGCCTAACAGATACTCCATTTTGATAAATAAAAATAGGTAACAGCAAAGTCATTAATTAATCATACTACCTAATTTTGGATGTTTACTTCAGTCAATATTAAGAGCATCCTTAGTGACTTATGTTCACTTCGTAACAAGACAAAAACATCACCCTTTAGTCTTTACAAATTACTAATTCTGTTTCTCATAGGGAGAAATAATGAATTGCCAAGCTTTCTGGATGTCATCACTATAGCAACCAAGGAATAAATCAAGCGCGTCACCCAGTCAAAACGATTCTCCGCATGTGACTCTAGTCTCACATTTCCTGATTTTGTCTTGCTTTCAAGTACAATAACCAATGGAATTCCTACTTTCCTATTGTGGCTAGGGATAATCCTCATTCAGAAAAATAGTGATTACTTTCTGACTAGCAAAAGCCTGCTATGAAAGACTTTGCTAGTTAATCAAATCAATACTAAATATTTCTCTTTTTTTCATCTCATTGACCATTTTGTCTCATTTCCTCTAGCAATCCCTTATCTGCATTCCAAACACCTTAATTACTAACTAACTAACTAACTAACTAACTAACTAACTAACTAACTAACTAACTAACTAACTAACTTTTATTTATTTATTTATTAGCATTTTTTGCCCACCCTAAGTCTCAGGGCAGGGTACAACACACACAAAAAAAACTATAAGAATGAACATACTAAGACAAAAAGCGTGCTTACGCACTGACCTTAAATCCGGATTTTGGAGATCCGTGGTAAGTAGATCCGTATCCAGTAGATATGGATCTACTAACAGCCATTTCGTCTGCACCCGCAAGGGTGGGATGGAATTAGATCAGGATTTTGTTTTGTTTTGTTTTCTCTTTTTGGGGTGACATGAATTAGATCAGGATTTGAGGTGGGTACAGTGCGGAAGCACAGCACCCACCTCAATCCGGATCTCTGGAGGCCTCCCCTGGCCCACCATGATTGGTTCCTCCAGGGCCGAGCATGGCAAGCCGGGGGTCTCTTATCTCAGGGCTTCCCCTCACTCCAGAAGCCACAGATTACAGCTTCTGGAGCCAGAGGGGCTTCACCTACCCCCCCAGCCCACCCTGGGGAGAGCGTGAGCAATCCCCTCCTTACCTTAATGCAGCCAGGCCGATTCTGGTTGCGGGGTCCCAGTTTGCTTCCCGCATGCATCCGGCGTGCCTCCTGATTGGCCAGGGCCGCATCTGGCTTCAGGAGGTTCTCTGTGCAGGTGCCAGCCCTGGCCAATCAGGAGGCACGCCGGATGCATGCGCAAAGCCAACTGTGACCCCGCAGCCAGAATCGGCCTGGCTGCATTAAGGTAAGGAGAGGATCGCTCACGCTCTCCCCAGGGTGGGCTGGGGGAGGGTAAGTGAAGCCCCCCTGGCTCCAGAAGCCATGACCTGTGGCTTCTGGGGTAAGGGGGAGCCCCGAGATAGGGGACCCCCGGCTTGCCATGCTCAGTTCTGGAGGTGGGCCGGGGGAGGGCCCAGTTAGGAACACTTCTGCAGTGCGGAAGTACACATTAAGTACCCATTAAGACTACCTTCAATGTAGTCTTCTGGGAAATCGATTTAAGAGCTACTTAGCACACATTAGAGACACATCACGTGCAAGCCAGTTCGGACGCATGTGTCTCTAATGTGTGTTGTAGTGTGGAGGGGGGTTTAGAAATCTATGCTTGATGGGTACTTAATGTTTGTTAAGGGTCCAATGCGGAAGCACCCTGACAGTGCCTGGAAGTAGGGAGGAACAGCTGTTTCCTTATTTAGCCAAAACCAGGGCAAAGAAGTCATTTAAAGTGAAGGTGCCTGATGCACCTCAGGAAGAAGTCTATTCCATAATCAAGGAGCCATCCTTGAGAAGGCCCTATCTCAGGTACCTATTCCTTTTCCTTCTGAGGGTGGTGGTACAAATCAGGAGCCCCTCCCCCCACAGTTCTTAAGGCACAGGCAGGTTGGTATGGAAGAAGGCGTTCCTTTAAACGTTTGGGTCCCAAGTCTTTTAACTGAATATCACAAATTCAGACTCTGATGATACTGGCTATTGCTGCTCTCAACTCTGCATTCTCTTTTGGCTCTATTTCAGCCTCTTTCACTTCTCTTTCTGAGTTCAACAGCATCATCATCTCTTTCTACCTTGTCCCTTGACCAGGGATAATTTTATTTAAAAAGGATCTCCTCTCTCTTCGCTTAGAATCTTCCAAAAAATTTTTCGGACATTCTCAAATCTGAATGTGACTATAACTAATAGTGAAGACATTCTGATGAAATGACTGCTAACAGACCTATCACAGATGACAGGTATCTTCTGTTTGTCGTATTGACAATTTGACAAGGTACATTCTCACTAGCTTGGTCAATGTATCAGGCTGTTCCTTGGCAGATTGTCTGTTGACAAGTGTCACATATGGTATCTTCTAGATTGTGATTAACAGTAAGTAATGTTTGCATCTTTTGCTTTTTTATTTGTTTAGTCTTTTTTCCAAATGTTCCTAGTTGGCAAACTCATGTGATCTGGCTGCAAATTATTTCTGAATGTAAACTACATTTTCCTACTTGTACAAACGGTTATTGCAGACTGAAATGGAACATGAACAGGTTAAAGAATGTATGATTATGTGGGCAAGGAATTTTGGATATAATATACAAATGGATCAATGGGAGAAGCCTTGTAAAAAACATTATAAAATTCACTACTTGTATGGTATTAAAAGAGAATGTACCATATAAAAGATGATGTATAGATGGTATTTAACACCACAAAAATTATCAAAGATATATCATGATGTGTCAAATAAATATTGGAAGTGTAAAAAGACCGAAGGAACTTTTTATCATATGTGGTGGACACGTGAAAAAGCAAAAAATATTGGGTACAAATACATAGCATGATGAGACAGATTTTAAAGTTAAGTATTCCTTAAGCATTGGCAAATTGGGATCAAAGTGCAGTGATTTGTAGAGGTCAAAGACTGGCCATTCAGTTCTTTCCCTGCACATCTTATTTCAGTTATTACTGCTTTTTGTTATTCCTGATTTCTAGGATAGAAAGGTACAGAGTATAACTTTTTATCACACACTGTTTGGGACACTGCTACAAGAACAGAGCTGGAATTCACACTGAGCTGAGTGCTATATGTATAAAAATTGTACAGATTTTGCAGGATACCCTAGACAAAATTTCTCATCCACAATTGCCTCACACTCAGGCTGCCTCCAGACAGTGGCTGTACGTCCCACTGGCCAACAGTACAAGCAAGTGAACAGACTTACCTGTCTGAACTACAGATGTACACGGGTTTTTTTTGTTTTGTTTTTTGGCATTTGATTCAAAATAAATAGAATGTTTGAAAATCCACATTCGTATGAATACATCACATTTGAATGTGGTAAAATTCTATTCAATACAAATCCATTTGTACATATTTGTACGAACATTCGATACATATGTGATATGAACAGATACATATCTGATATGACAGATATGTATGTTATACAAATAGATACTCATCTGATATGTTTCCCCAGCTTAACAAATGTCCGAACTATTCATACAAATGTCCAGAAATATTTGTATTCTTTTGAATGTTAGCATATGAATATCATAACATTCTATTTGAGTTTGAATGTCCAAATTCAGTCAAATTTCAAATGTTATGAATATTCGTGCACAGCCCTAGTCTGGACACCATGTTCCCGCCATTGGTGCATCATGTATATTCATATATTTCAAAGTCTGAAATACCAAGAAATAGAAGAGGAAGAATGGCTTTTCTATCCCACTTTTCTCACCATTATGGGGACTCAGAGCAGCTGACAAAGCTTTCTGTTCTCCTCCTCACAACAAACACCCAGTGAGGTAGGTGGGGCTGTGAGAGCTCAGAAGAGACCTGTGACTAGCCCAAGGTCACTGAGCTGGCTTTGTGGACGAAAGTGGAATCAAACTCGCTGAGTACAAGATATGAACCTGGCATTCCAACCACAAGACCATCCCCATGGATCTGCAGCTGCCATTCTGGAGAGCCACATAAGCATCATGAGCAACTCAGTGATGGTGGTTCCTAGGAGCAGCATCCAGAAAGGTAAATTACTATCACTATCCTTTCGCCTGGTCTAGCAATATTGTGGGATATCAACACAATATCAGATCTGATAATCCGACCATAGCTCCAGGATACTACTGGGTCTTACATGTTGTCTGGAGGCTGCCTGAAAGTGCACAAAATATCTTATTTAAAAATTTCTTCTGCCATATCCTTCTCTTAAGATGAATATCTGATGCAAATTTTCAAAGTGGATATGTGGCCCTCACACAACTGTAGTATAAAGGAAATTTGTTTTCATTTAATACAACTCTCCAGAGCTCAAAAACTATTAAAGAGAATATGTAATGCAGGATAGTACTTTTCTAACAACTGACGCAATACACTATGCTCTTCAGTTGCTATAGTAACTGTTGATAGCTATGGTAACAACTGTATTTCAGGAAAAGTTGACATTTGGTAGTTCTTGTCTGAAGTACAGGATTTATTGAAAACCAGTCTTTTCCAAACAAAAGTCCTTTAGCCTACGGACCTGAGTCTTGACCTGTTATGTTTCCCAAGACTGAGCTCAGATACTTAACAGGGTTTGGCCAGTCTTGGGGAAAATATCCTAGCTGCATCATTTAGGAGGTTTAGGGAAGGTAGCTATTGGTCTGCCTTATGTATATTCCAAACCACTCATATACATATACTTCTGCCAAAGTCTATTTCACTGCTCACAGAATGAATCTGTGTCTCCACCCTCTATAGATTGCAAGTGTAGACTAAATGCTTTGCACGTTAAGGCGTACGTGTGGCTGCTACTTTTGGTCTGTAGATGATGGCAGTATTTGTATGTCTGTTTGTAAATGACAAGGCCAATGCTATTAGTTTTAAAGAGCAAATAACCCAGCTTTGATTACTCTTATGGCAGCTACGTAGAGTTGTGACACTTCACAAGGAGTTTCTTTTGCATAAGCCCAAAGAGCCAATAAAGTGTAATGGTGCCCTTTATGCCCCTTTAAACTGAAATTTACCTTTTTTTGGGGGGAGGGGGAAGGTTTCAATTAATTTTTGCAACAATGTTTTGGTTGCCAGAGCAACAGCTGGAAGGAGTCTTACAGGCCACACCAAATACTGACAGATGCTAAGGTAATAGCGAGAAATTCCACTACTGTGCTCTTGTAGCCTTTTACTGTGGAGTAAACACAGACTTATACTACAACTATTACTACTGTTATTATATTTCACAAAGTTATCAGGATAATTGGAAATTCAGTTCTGCTGGATGGGGAGCTATTGAGTAATGAGGAGCTACCCTATACCTGAAGGTATCCATACAGGTAATAACATCTAAAATCAAACATCATTAAAGCAGTAACAGTATGTATTAAAGCAGTAGCATCTGCAAGTGGGAAGGGAAAGTGTATCCCCATTTAACTGAAGGCCAGGGCAAAGAGGTGCACCTTCAACTGCCTTCCTCAATGTGTACAATGAAGGTGATAGACACTATTCATAGCCTAGGGGCCATCACTAAGAAGGCCCTCTCCCGGGTGCCCATACCTTTTGCTGCTGAGCGTGGTGAGACAACCAAGAGGGCCTCCCCTCCAGATTTTAATGCACAGGCAAGTTGAGTGAGAGTAGACATTCCTTCAGATATTTGGGGCCCAAGTCATAATACTGAAGGAACCATTTCCTTTTAGTGGGATGCTGGTCTAAATCCCCTGAACATGTTTTGAATAACAGTTTAATGCCAAAAATACTTTGGATTTAAACTTGTTTTGCCTTGGAGCATCTCCATACACAGCTTTACTCCGGGCTACATCAGGTGTAAAGGAGGAAAATCTGTGGCAGAACCCCCCGCCCCCCCCCCCCCCGTTTAAACAAGACTACATCTGACATTAGGGGGAAACCACGGATTTTCCTTAGAGCATGGAGATGCTTACAAGCAGAACTAAAAGCAACTCACTCCTTGTAGCCCTATAGCTGTCAGATTCAGCTTCCTCCATTCACGTAAGGACAGCTGATTCAGCACCCAAGCAGAACTGTGATCATCGGAGGCTGCATTACTAGGAGGGAGAGAGAGAGAGAGAGAGACCCGCTAGAATACTGAGAAGAGTGAAAGCAGCTGCTTTTAATGATTTTAGCTGATTCGTCAGGCACTCGTTTGGGCTAAAGGAAGCCCTTGCCTGAGCAATTGCAGGCTCAGACATGGGGGGGGGGGGAGAAAACCGCATGGAGAAAATGAGTGAAGTTTACAGGGAGGAGAAACAGAAGGGAGGAAAGGAGAGAAAGAGACAGACATGAGTGAAGTTTACCGGGTCAGAGAAACAAGGGAGGGAAAGAGACAGACGCACACACGCTATGAAAGAAAGGAGATCGCTCGTTTGCCTTTTCTGTTCTTTACATGAATGCCGGCAGCTGAAATGACAGCTGAAGGGAGCCTGTCATCGCTCCAGCGGATGGAGTGGGGGGAAGAAAATGATGCGGGCTTACAAAAAGTGGTTTCCATGGGGACAGGAAAGTGTGATTTTAATCCGCCTTGCCCCAAACCACATGGGGATGCTTTATTGCAAGTTACAACTCGGATTTTTTTTTTAATCGCATCAATAGCGAAAGAATTAGCTCCCATGGAGATGCACCCTTAAAGAAGCAACTAGTTACATCTCCTACGGTTGGGGTTATGCTGTAATAACAGCCAATTTCTATTCTAATTTTCATTATCTATGATCTATTGAGAAGCAGATCTTCTCCTATGTACCTGCCCTTCACATCTATTTGTTCCATCTTAATGATTCTGAATTTTAAATAGTAGATAATATGCATTGTTCATTTGTTTATTGTGCCATCAGTGTACTTGGTGCTAAACTGAATACAAATGAACAGTCCCAGACCCCAGAAGCTATGGCAACCTCTGCATGATTCTTTTGAACCTCACCAGATGGGTGTCTATAATGACAGCATGGGCCTCTTGCCTGACCTGGCCTCACCCAGGTGTACTCCACTGGGAGACCACTTTTAAGTGCTCTCCTTTCCCTTCTCAGACTGAGTCCTGAACCTGCAACAGCCAAGCAGATGCAGCAGCAGAAGCAGATCAGCCATCTTCCAGAGCATGGTGACTAACAGGCAATCTTCCCACGACCTTAGAGAAACATGTTTGATCTTCAAATTAAGAGACTAAGAACCTTTTGTTCCTAGTTCCAGTGTTAAGCCGGGTCAGGATGGCAGTCATGAGTTGCCTCTAAACACAATTAAAAACTGCACAGGGACTGTGCAGGGACTCCAGACTGCAATAGTGGTGCATCATGGTATCCCTGAAGTAACAAGCTGCTAATTAATCAGCAGCTTTTTACTTTGCAGTTTCCAGGAAATGTTGCACCATTACTGCAGGTGATTGAGTGTCCTGTCTGTCAGACAGGAAGAGGCTGCAGATGGGCTGTGCAGCTTTCAGCCTATCTGAAGGCACTCATGCAGCCATCAGCCAATGCACTCTGCAGCTCCTTGCCTCATTCCTGGCCTGATCAGTCAGGATTCTTTCCCATGGCATGCACTGCAACACCCCATGTGGAAGTTGCCTTTGAGTCTAAAATCAAATAAACAGCGTGAAAGGCAGGGCCCATTTTAGTCTGTGCACTATTATACTTCTATAGGTATCAATGATGACAGTGCTTCTGTTAGTATCAGATAATGTCAGATCCCATAGTACAACCCTGTTGATAAGATTGGCAATGTTAGTTTTTTCCTTATAAATATTTTTTTTAATTTATAATTCTTGTAGCAAAAATTAAACTTGTTTTTTTTTTAAATAAAAACTAAATCGCTTCCTTCTGTAATAGAACATACTTCCTTATTGGAACCACCCCTTAGCATCCATTGCTGCAATTAGTTGTTATCTGATCTCATTCTGTTCAGATCTTTGTTGACTCTCTTTCTTCCGGTCTAATTAACTTTCAGCCCTTTATTTTTCCCTCCACAACCTCACACTAACCAGCCAAATTAAATGCCCGTAAACTTCTAGAATGCAGCCAATTAAATCAAATTCTCTTCCCCACTGTGGTCAAAGAAGCTTCAACCAATGCGAATATATTTGATTCGCATATGAAAGGGGGCCTACAAATGTGGCCCCCCTTTTGATCAGCACACAAATATGAAAACATATATTCAAATAAATTTGACAAATATATTTGACATACCTATATAGCAGGTCCTGAAAAATCTGAGATGTGAAAACACATAAAAGAAATCCTTCAGCTTCCCATTCTTGCAATTTGTTACTGATATGTCAGTATTACTCAGACAAAAGCTACAGGTGTGAAAAAAGAGATAAGCATGATTGAGAGGAAGAGTTTGTGTCTTTACAAAATAAGGCTTTTATATGTGTTTATATGCATCTCTATGCTTTTATGAAATTAATCCATGGAGGAAAATTAGGACTTACAATGAAACTGGACTTGGGAAATGCTGTGCCTGGACTTTATGTGACTCCAAGGAAAGCTACCTCACCAAGACTCTTGTTTAATGAGTTGACAGGCTTAAATGCTTTTTGGGCTATGCTGTACCAAGTACGAATAGGCAGTTATAACTGGGAGGCTACACTGGGTATCTCTATATCTTCAAGGGTTGGCAGCTTTAATATTTTGAGAAGTATTGGTCTATGGTATCCAGTTTAAAGGGGTTGCCTCCATGGTAATTTATTATATATTATTACTAGGGAAGTGTCACAGGTTGAAATGCTCTTACTTAGTAGATATATGAAGTGTATGTAAAAGCATTCCTAGGCAGAAATGTATGCTTTGAGATAGTTTTGCGAAGTGTGCATAGACCATTCCCAATAATGAGCCTCATGCACATTAACTGGCACACATATGGGAGGCATAAGGCAGGAATAAATGAACATGCATTATATGTTAGGGGAGGGGGTCATATCAAGGAGGGCATGAAGTAGGCAGACCGAGTAGATTGTGACTTCATAGTACCCAAAGCCAATGGGGAACAGAAGGGACCATGCAGATGGGAATTACGGATATAAAGGAAGGTTGCATCCCTCACAACTTTGAGTTTCACCTGGGAGTGAAAAAGCTCTGGTGATTCTCCTCTTTATATAAAGATTTTTTAAAAAATGTCCTCTGTCTCTGCCTGATTTTATTGAGAGGTAAATGGTAAGTGCTTCTTATGGGGCCTTCTTTACAATGATCAATGGAAGACTCACTGGCAGGATCTGCTGTCATTCAAGATCCATGTGGCAGTGGGGACCAGGAGCACCTACTGCCATCCCTTTGTTTTTTGTTTTTCTGGATAGGGATAATTTGGCTACAGTGATTGGTACTCTGGTAACCTCCAGATTGGACTACTGAAATATGCTCTATTTGCTTGTTTGTTTGTTTGTACTGTATCCGGCCCTATACCCGAAGGTCTCAGGGTGAGTAGCAACATTTTAAAAACCAAGTATATATATTAAAAGAATAATAATGTATTAAACAATATATAATATTATATAATAATGTATTGGAACAATAGTAATTTCTGAAAAGTGGGAAGAGAGCATGTATCCCCATTTATCCAAAAGCCAGGGCAAAGAGGTGTGTCTTCACTGCCTTCCTAAATGTGTACAGTGAAGGTGATTGACACACCTCAAAGGGGAGGCTTTTCTGTGGCCGAGGGGGCATCACTGAGAAGTCCCTCTCCTGGGTGCCCACCCTTTTAGTACTGAGGGTGGTGGGACAGCTAGGAGGGCCTTGCCTCCAGAACTAAGGGCACGGGCAAGTCGATATGGAAGTAGGCATTCCTTCAGAAATTTGGGACTCAAGTCATTTAGGGCCTTATAAATTAAAATTAAACACCCTGACTTGGGCAGCCAATGCAACTCGGCAGCCAATGCAACTCCTTTAAGACTGGTATGATGTGCATCCAGCCAGCTGTCCCAGTCAGCAATCTAGCAGCTGCATTCTGCATTAGCTGCAGCTTCTGAAGCATCTTCAAGGGCAGCCACATGTAGACGACATTACAGTAGTCTAATCTGGAAGTTACCAGAGCATAAATAAATGTGGCCAAGTAATCTCTGTCCAGAAAAGGCTTCAACTGATGCACCAGCCGCAGTTAGGAATTGGTACTCTTGGCCATAGCGCCCACCTGAGCTTCAAGCATTAGTGCAGAGTCCAGGAGCACCCCCAAGTTTCCCACCTATCCCTTCCAGGGCATTGCAACCTGATTGAGGACACAGTGCCTCCCAACTACATGACTCAAGACACTGTGAGCACCTCTGTCTTGTCTGGATTCAACTACAATTTATTGGGCCTTGTCCAGCCCATTAACGCCTCCAGGCACCTGTCAAGCACTTAAACCACCTCTCCTGATTCAGATGGCACAGAGAGATAGAGCTAGGTATCATCTGCATATTGGTGGCACCTCACTCCAAATTCCCTGATGGCCTCTCCCAGTGGTTTCATATAGATGTTAGAGCATGGAAGATAAGATTGACCCCTGAGAAACCCCACAAGCGAGTTCTCAGGATGTCGAGCTAGAGTTTCTCACTACCACTCTCTGTGAACAGATATGAAGATAGGAATGGAAGCAATGCAACACACTGCCTCCAATTCCTAAACCCTATAGCTTTTTCAGAAAGATGCCAATGGTATCAAAAGCCGCTGAGATATCCAGGCGAATCAACAGGGTTGCACTCCCTCTATCTCTGTCCCAGAGAAGGTCATCAACCAAGGTGACCAAGGCAGTTTCTGTGCCATGACCAGGCCTGAAGCCAGACTGAAATGGGTCTAGATAATCAGATTCCTCTAAGCATGTCTTCAGTTGAACAGCCACAGCTCTCTCTAGCCCCTTGCCCAGAAACGGTATGATTGCCACCAGGCGATGGTTGTCTAAAATTTCTAAATCCAAGGAGGCCCTCTTGAGGAGGGGGTGCACAACTGCCTGTTTAAGGGCCGGTGGTACACCCCATCTCTCAAGGAGGCATTCACTATTCCCTGGACCTACCCTTGCAGGCTAGCTTTTATCAGCCAGGAAGGGCAAGGGTCCAGAGAGCATGTTGTTGGCCAAATCCCCAGAAGCAGCTTGTCCATCTCCTCAGGCTGCAACAATTGAAACTGATCCAAGAGAACTGAACCAGTCAGCTCTCTGGACACCTCCTCTGGGCTATACCCACTTGTGAAATCTAATTGCCCATGAATCTGAGCGACTTTGCCCTCAAAATGCCTTGCAGATTTATTGCAGCAGATATTTCATGGCCTTGTTCACACTTTGTCCACACCACAAAACACATCAGTTTGACTACTGATGTGAGTTTCTGGCCAGATGCACATCACCTTAGTTGCCTATTCACTACTAATATTGTGTTGATGCTAATGTAAAAAGTCTTAAACAGCTTCCGTCCCAGTTATCTCAAGAGCACGTTCTCTCATGCAGATCTGCCCAGGTATTGAGATCTCAAGGAGCGGGCTTTTCTTGAAGCTTATCCTTTCTCAGAGGTGCAAGTGGCAGGGGCATGCAAAAAGACATTTTCTGTGGTGACCCTGAGATTCTGGGATAGTCTCTCTGTGGAGGTTCACCGGGCGCCTACATTGTAGGTTAAAACATACCTGTGCATCTATGTCTTTGGCATTTAGCTGTCTCTGAGTGTAGATATGCTAAGGAAGGTGGGAAGGAGGGTAGGTTATATTTTTCTCATTCCTTTTTAAAGCCACTCAATTGGTGTCTATCATTACATCTTATAGTAATGAAACTCCTGAATCTTCATGCCTTAAAATGTCAGGTCAACATCTCAAACTGAGAAAGAAAACTCTGACCAAAGAAATCTGGTGAAGCTTTCTATATCCTGTAAAATTATGAAGTTTTCTCAAAGTGAGGTGAGCCCAGACTCTGTGAACACTGACTAGCTTGGAAAAGAAGCAGAGGATATGAAACTGCTGAGCAAGTTATATTTCAGCCACAAAACAATGACAAGATGGTATGAAGGGAAGCAGACACTTCAGTTCTGCCAAGGAGCCCTTACATTGTGGTATGTAAAGAAACTACTTAATTTAATCCGACTGAAGCTCTTACGCTCATACTATATAAATGCTGTGAAATCACAGCTCTCCAGAGGAAATACTTCAAGTAGCATATTGACAAACAGATGAGGCATGTTTCTTGCAAGATGAGATTTTGTGGCTTTAGCTATTTAATGTAGGAAATAGTGCATTTCAAATATTAATCCCTCACTTTGTAGCAGAGGATGTTGCACATGGTGTATTAGGAATGTGCATAATTTGTTTCCCTACCTATGTTTCTGGACCCATTGTTCAAGTGTGTGTAGGGGGATGGGTGGAAATCTTATTTAATTGTAATTAAAGATTTCATGCTGAATGCTACAGATTTAATTAGTTTCTCCAGTTTTCTATAAGGATGACTAAACCTCCACTCCTAAATATTTGGATAGGTAACATTCAGCTGGAGTTTTTTGAGGAAGTGCTGGGTGGAACTATTTTAGGTTTTGAGTGGGGGAAAAACAGACTAAGGCATCCTCAAACTGCTGTACTACATAAACTATTGGATTTTTAAAAAAAGAATATTCAGAGTCATCGAAAATTCTCTGCTCCTGAGCCTTTACTCAGAAATATTTGCTTGTAAGAATTCAGTCCAACGGTTCAACTTGCAGAGTTGGAATACAGTTGAAAAGGACAAACGTTGTTACCCACGCTGAGACCTTTAGGTATAGGGCAGGATAGAAATACAATGAATGATATGATATATGACATATGATATGATCGCATAGGGCTTTAGGTTCAGATAATGTGGAAAGAAAAATACTGGTCACTTGGCTGATGTGTTCTCTCACTCTGAAAGGGGACTGAAATTGGATTAAACCTTAGGTGTGGCCACAGCCAGGGTTTCTTGTTGTGGGGAGAAGAATAGAAAGTTTTGTCAGCCACTTTGAGTCCCCTTAAATGGGTGAGAAAAGTGGGGTATAAAGACCTCCTCCTCCTCTTTTTCTTCTTCTTTCACTGAATGGTCCCAGGGAGGGTCACAATATTCATAAAAACATAAAACAGAAATAAAACAAATGGTATAAAACCAGCTGAAATCTCCACCAGCGCCAAAGCTGCTGCCTTGGTTCTCCGATGCCTAAATAACAGCTACTTAAGCCTGCAGTTTAGCAGACACAGCTCCAACATCAGGGATGGCTAGATGATTGCAAAGTCCAGAGGCAGTAGTTCTTCCAGACAGTAGAGTCCTTGTTAAAGGACTGGAGGGTAGCAAATGTAATGCCAATCTTCAAGAAAGGATCCAGGGGTGATCCAGGCAATTACAGACCAGTTAGCTTAACGTCGGTTCCATGTAAGGAGATGGAAACCATCATTAAAGACAAAATTAGTGTGCACATGGAGGAGCAAGCATTGCTGAACAAAAGCCAGCATGGCTTCTGCAATGATAAATCATGCCTCACAAACTTGTTGGAATTCTTTGAGAGTGTCAATAAACACGTGGATAAAGGTGAACCAGTAGACATTGTCTATCTGGACTTCCAGAAGGCTTTTGACGAAGTTCCACATCAGAGGCTGCTGAGTAAACTCATCAGCCATTGAATAAAAGCACAGGTTCTGTCCTGGAATTATGACTGGCTCAAGGGCAGGAAGCAAAGAGTAGTAATAAACAGCAAATTCTCAGGGTGGAAAGAAGTAAAAAGTGGGGTCCCTCAAGGCTCAGTGTTGGGACCAATGCTTTTTAATTTATTCATCAATGATCTAGAAGAAGGGATACATAGTAAAATAGCAAAGTTTGCTGATGATAATAAATTATTTAGGGTAGTAAAAACCGAAAGAGATTGCCAAGAGCTCCGAAAGAGATTGCCAAGAGCTCTTAGAATTGGGTGAGTGGACAACCAAGTGGCAAATGTGTTTTAATCTTAACAAGTGCAAAGTAATGCACATCGGAACCAAAAATCCAAATTATGTCTATAAACTAATGGGGTCTGAGCTTTCTGCAACACACCAGGAAAGGGATCTGGTGGACAGTTGAATGAAGGTGTCAACCCAGTGTGCAGCAGCAGCGAAAAAAGCAAATTCAATGCTGGGAATAATTAGGAAGGGAATAGAAAATAAGTCAGCAAGTGTCATTTTGCCTCTTTATAAATCTATGGTGAGGCCACATTTGGAATATTGTGTACAACTCTGGTCACCACCCCTCAAAAAGGATATTGTGGAACTAGAGAAGGTGCAGAAAAGGGCAACCAGAATGATTAAGGGGCTGGAATACCTCCCCTTTTTAGATCCATTTTTCAGCAGCCAATGTGGAAGCACCCTAAGGCTTTTTCTTTTAAGTGAGCTTTGGTTACTAGGCAACTTTGGATTTGATGGGAGAGTCTTACTTAAGGGAGAAGAATTTTAAAAAGAGTCAGTTGGGTTTTGTTTTTTAGTCTGAGTAAACAGAGGACCCTGTGCTAGAATTGGGTTTTATTTGGGCAGCCTGAGGGTTCTGCTTCAAGAGGTGTTTTAAAGATAAACTTTAATAATATAGAAAAATGAAAAAGGAATCTGTTTGTTACAATATTATGAAATAGAATAATGTCATAATGTAAGAACATAAGAGAACATAAGAGAAGCCCTGCTGAATCAGGCCACAGCCCATCTAGTCCAGCATCCTGTTGCACATAGTGGCCCGCCAAATGGGCATCTCAAACAGAGACAAGGACAAACCTTTTACTGCTCTTGAATCCCAGCAAATGGCATTAGAAGCATCCTGCTTCTGCCTCCCCCCCACAGCCTGAAAAATGTACCTGTCTAGTATCCATTGATACATCTGTCATCCATAAATCTGTCTAACCCTACCTTGAAGCAATCTAGACTGGTAGCTGTCACCACCTCTTGCGGCAAAACATTCCATAACCCGATGACCCTTTGGGTGAAGAAATACTTCCCTTTGTCAGATCTGACTCTCCTACCCATCAGCTTCATAGAGTGCCCCCTGGTTCTCTATCCACCTTTTCTATACCATGCATAATTTTATATACTTCAATCAGGTCCCCTCTTAAACGCCGTCTCTCCAGACGGAAGAGGCCTAGACGTTGCAGCCTGATTTCGTAAGGGAGGTGTTCCAGACCCTTAATCATTCTGGTTTTTCTGCACCTTCTCTAGTTCCACAATATCCTTCTTAAGGTGTGGGAACTGTGAAGAAAAGTCCAAGTACTGTGGAAACCTGATGTAATAAGGAAAAAACCTGAAAGAACAGTTAATGGAAACCTTGTTTTAAAATAAACCTATATTTGTTTTAAAAAGTATTTCCTGCTGGGTTTTTTTTTTCTTGTTTGAATTTCACATTAAACATAAATCCACTTAATTATATACTGGGAGGGAGTTTCCAAGATGGCTTCGAGTAAAGACATTTGAAGAGACTCTTCCCACAAAAATCTGTGGGGGTTTTTTGCATCTCACTCAGCATCCACAGTCTTGCTATTTGCCTAGTCTGCTGTTCTCTGATAAGATTAATATAGCTTTAGTGCTGTTGTTTAAGAAAGATTGCTGGTGATGGGGAGTAAAAACATGCTCAGTTATTCCCCGGCCCTCAGAATAAAAGTAAGAAAACCAACAAAATTAGACTGCATCAGTGTTAACTCTGAGATTGAAGATAACCTGAATACTTTTTCCACTGCAAACAGATCTGCAGTGTTGGCAGAAGTCACTGAAAGGTGTATTTCAAATGAGAATAACCTAACAAAAAACCCAATGTAAGAGATAAGAGGGAGGATTCACCAATCTCATTAAATACCTCCCCCTATGAGCCACTTTCAAGACTAATATATACTGGTTTATTATTTTATTTTGTGGTAACTTGGCTTCAATATGTTGAAACTCCATGGCGTATTATAGAAATATGGCACCTTCAGTGATTACCCAAATATTTGCTCAATTTCATATTCCTACAGCAGTAAAAGGGATAAAATATCTGGGGGTATATATCCTGAAAAACTTAGATAAAATATTTAAATGTAATTATGGCAAATTATGGTCCCAACTGAAAAAAGAAATGTCACGTTGGGAAGCTAAAAACCTATCTATCACAAGAAGAATTGCAGCAATTAAGATGTTTATAGTTTCCAGATTATTCTTTTTCTTTCATACCATCCCAGATGTAATTTCACCTAAAATCCTCTCAAAGTGTAATAAAAAAAGTACTACAACAAGTTTTTGAAGGAAAACAAAATAAATTTCCCAAGAAAGTCATTCTTGACACCAACAATTGGGAGGATGGGGCCTTCCTCACCTTATTTCATAACACCTTTGAAATAAGACACCTGCTACTTATACAATGTAAGGAAAGGCATTGGTGATCCAAAACTGAATTAGACTCCCCAGATGCTTCCCAGCTCTTCAACTCTCTTTTTTCAGACACAGCTCTCCTGAAAAAGTCAATATTTCCATATATCAGAAGCTCATTGCAATTCTGGATGAAATTAAGAAATAGAATACTTCCATATTTGTCAAAAGAGAAGCCAGCAAAATACATTACTTATACAATCCCAATGACGGTTTCAGGTAACTTTCAACAGTAAGGATTTTATGCTATAAAAGATTTTTTTTTTAATGAGACTGTCAAACAGTCTCATTATTTATTTATTTACATTTTTATCCTGCCCTAACAGTACTCTAAGGTCTCAGGGCAGGTAACAGCATTTAAAATCAAACATGTTAAAACAGAGCCATATATATAAAACAATAATGTCTGCAAGTGGGGGGAAACTGTAACCACATTTAGTCAAAGGCCATAGCAATGTGATGTGTCTTCACTGCCTTCCTGAACATATACAGTGAAGGAGCCTAACACACTGCAAGGGGGGGGGTGTATTCCACAGCCTGGGGGCCATTATTGAGAAGGCCCAGCTGTCTTACTACTGAGGGTGGTGGGACAATGAAGAGGGCCTCCTAAGCCACGGGCAGGTTGGTATGGGAGAAGCTGGAAATATTTCCTTCAGATATTTTATATCATGAAATAAAATATAATGGAATACAATACAAAGTAGAACTAAAAACTAATTACACTCAATATTAAAATACTGATATAGCAGCATGTATTTGGCAGCCTTGATTATGAAAAAGGCCATTCGACTGGTGGTGAATTTATCAGTTCCACTAAGAAGCCTATACACTTTATCTCTATTATCTAGTGATTGATAATTTGCTAAAAAGGGAGGATATGTCATTAGTCTTAGATATTCACTGGACTGTGTTCTCTTCTATATTCTCCTTCCTCCCTTCGTCCTCCCATTCTTTCATCTTGTCCTTCTTCCTTTTACATATTCCTTGTTCACCATCTTTTATACCAATGCTTCATTAATTTCCCAAATTTCATTATACGGTGCCCACTTTTATTTATGTTCCTTCCTCCTCCCTGTCCCTTTAAATATTGTTTTTTCTATTTCACTTTTAATTAAATTACTATGTCCTTTAATCATTCATCTCTGATTGCTCTGATTGCTTTTCAGTTTTGCTCAGATGTCTTTTAATTCTGTTTTCTTATCTTCTTTTTCAGGCTGTGATTTTTCCTTCACCTGCTCTAACTATTTTCCTTGCTCCTGACCTTAACCATTGTGATTCCAAGTACCAACAATTCCAGTAACCTCTCTGCCTCCTCCTCATTCCTCGTTTGTAGCAATTTTCCATTGTCAAAAATCAATATAGATGCTGGATAATTCTTTCCAAAGGGGTGAAGCCTCATTCTTTGCCAAATTATATGAGGTGTCAAATTTAAAAATATTGTAGCTCTCTTGTCCTCATATTTTATGTCTTTAATCCTCCCCAAAGACTGGAAAACACTCTCATTTTTTTTCTTTTGTAGATCAGATAATGATATCGCATCGTGCTTCACAACTCCCCTCTAGGTGACTAGTGCACATTCTCTGATGTGCCCTCTTTATATTGTCTGCATTAATCTCTATATTTAATGCTTTCATCCGGTCCACTAGCATGGGAATCATTTTATTTATTGATATGCTAGACAGGAAACAATTTAGTCTTATGTTTCGATGTTTATGGTTGTTAATCAAATCAAGTGTGCCATTCATTCATCTCTTCTTTAAACTTCTCTCTTTTTTCCCCATGTCACTGCCCCCCTGCCAGCTGCTTCTTTCTATAGTCCTGTGTTTCACTGGTCTTTGGGGGGGGGGGGTTCTTTGGGTGTTTTCCCACCGCAGCCCTTAGATCCGGATCTAAGAAGATCCGGATCTAAGGATTGGGTACATTCCTTAATCCGGATCTAGTAGATCCGGATTAAGGGAAGCACCCAATGTGTTTCCACAGGAGGTGTAGCACCCATTGCTAATGGGTGCTAACCCCCTGCCGTGGAAACACCTTTGCACCCATGTGGGGAATCCAGATCAATGCCCAAGGGTTTGGTCCGTCTCCCCAGGTTTCTCTGGGGACGGGGGGGGGGGGGGAATCTCTGAAGTCCCAGCTTCGGAGTGATTTTGGAGTCATTTCGAAATCATTTGGAAATAACTCCAAAGTCCCTCTGAAGAGATTGCCACGAACTCTGGAGAGGCTCCGGAGCTGTCAGAGTGGTCCATGTGCTATTAGCACAGACCGCGCGGACTCCCCTCTGAAGTCTCTCCGTAGAGATCAGCAGAGACTTCGAAGCCGCTCAGGAGTCCCTTCAGACTGGCTCTGAAGTCTGCGCTGATCTATTTGGAGAGACCAGTGGCGAGACTCCAAAGTCTCTGCCGATCGCTTCGGAGGGACTTCGGAGTCTCGCTGCCAGTCTCTCCAAAGAGATCAGCGCAGACTTCGGAGCTGCTCCAAAGGGACTCTGGAGCAGCTTTGAAGTCTCTGCCAATCTCTTTGGAGGGACTTTGGAGTCACTTCAGAATGATTTCGAAGTGACTCCGAAATCACTCCGAAGTTGGGACTTCGGGGCTCCCTCCCCCATGGGTGCATCCCCTCCCCCTAGCCTCCTCTAGACCCCATTGCCTCTAATCTGGCTCCCTCTAATCTGGATTTTCTAGCAGAAGATCCCATTGTAGTCCCCATTAATGGGGTCTACAGAAAATCCGGATTAAAGGGCAGAAAGTACCCATTTGATCCAGTGGAAACAATCGGGTCCCAAATGGGTGCCGTGGTGGAAATGGGATCATTCGGCTCACACCCAAATGGGTCCTTAATGGGTGCAAAAATAGGTACTATTTGACAGTGGAAAAACACCCTATATTAACTTCTTTCGGTCAGTTCTTTTTGCTTTTGCTTTTTCAGTTTTTTTTTCTTTTTACTTTTTACAGCATGTGACTCAATACAGTATACGCGATATGATTTTCAATTTTATACATAACAAATTCCCTCCCACCCCCGCAGATTATTACTTAATTGCTAATTCTACTTATTAATCTCCTTAATCCTTAGTTCATTATGCACTATTGGTCTATTTTAGGGATGTGTACAAATATTCATAACATTTGAAATTTGTATGAATTTGGCCGCTAATCAAACGTTGGCACATTTCAAGACTGATATTTGAATTTGGATCAGATGTTTTGAGGTGTTCATATTGTTGCTGAATGCATCCATGGCCATTGGTTTTTGTCTTAGAAGAATGCCCGATCAGAGTCTGGGACATGACAAGTCACGTTAATGCTTCTTAATGGCTCAAAATTGTCAGCTTGATGGCAGTTGATTGTTGGCAATTTCTTTGAGTGTTCTTAATGGGATGGCCATCTAAACTTGGCAAGTGACAGTGCACCCACCTCCAGCTAAATAAAGAGAGAGGGCTCTGTATCTAAGTGTGCAAAAAGAGGATAAAAAAAGAGCCAAGAAATAATTGTAGACCCCTTGTACATATCAGTTTCTCTCCCCAGAGGGCACAATTGCTGCCTTTAGGAGTGCAGAATATTTATTATGATTTCTTTTACATCTGGATATTTGTAAATGAATATACTATTATTGAACTTTCTGCTGTAATTGTTATTAAATTATAATTTGAGGTGGGCAAGTACAGAAGATAACACATGTCCTTAAACTCTGTGGCTGCATCCCCAAATGACATATTTGCCTCTCTAGGTTCCCTCTACCGTCACTCTATTCAAGCGGACTTTAAAAGTGCCGTGCAATTCCAGAATAAGCATCCACAAGAGGCTCAGCAAAATGTGTGTTTAAAATGCACCTTCCATCCCCACAGAAGCGTGTTTTGCTTGCCCACATCTTTTTCTCCCCGCCCCCTCTCTTGGTAATAGGGTGCCAGCAAGAACGGGGAAGGACTGCGCTCTGCGCGGCCACAACCAGGAAGAAACCCCCTACAAGTTCAAAGGAAAAATAGCCATCAGTTCTCTGTTCGTCTCCCAGATCTCTGCCTCCCGAAATGGCTTCCTGTGCTGGCAAAGGCAGCGGCTGCAGCCATTGGCCATGCCATCGTTCGCTCATTCACTCTCAACACTTTCACAGATCACTGTCAAAATCCACCCAGTACAGCAGCAGTGACTGTAGCAATCCACCACTTCACACCTGATAACAGTTGCAACAATGTTGCAATTCTGTGCTATTCTGGCTCTTTGAAAGTTCTGAGCTTTAGAAAGGGAAAGGAAGGGAAGCTGCTGCACTTCTGGGAGATGTGTGAATGTTTTATGGCTGTGTGTGCAGGCAGCAATCCCCGCCCCTTTTGCCATGGAACGTCCCCCTGGTAAATGCTGCCAGGAAAACCCGCGACTTCCAAAAAGAGCGCTGGAACTCTTCTTTAAAGTGCACTTTTTTTGTCGTGGATTTTCCTCCTTTTGTAGCACTGGAAGCTCGTTGAAAAGCCAGGCATGGGGGAGCTCAGAGGCAAAAGGAGATTTTTAGAGGGCTTTAAATTGCTTGGGAACAGGGCCTGTATCATGGCACTAAAATGGGGAAGCTAAATGCTCAGTTGTCCTTTGTATAGTCTGTCCCTGCATAGCACAGTTTTGCTTTTTCATTGCTAAAATGTGAAGTCATGCTATGGGGGACCTTGTATCACAAGTTATTCTTGGCAATATGAAACTAGCACTGAGGGGTAAGCAATTGCTGGGATCGCTTCACCTAACAAGACTTGAGTAAAGACCTGCATTAAGACTAAATGCAGAAGATCCCACATTCATTAGTATTATGAAATAATTCCAGCTGCTACACAAAAGTTCAAGAGCTTTGATCCCATTACTTGTTGCTATCTCTACTTGTGCAGCTCTGTTTGTGTGTATGAAAAACAGCTATGCACTACAGAGGGAATTATATCTCACTGCTTATAGGTGCCAATTTTGTCTTATTTTCTTCAGAGATTTTGCAGAAACCACAGTATTATTCGTTTTACAATGAAATATTCAATTTGTCACTTAGCTCAGCTGCTGTCACTGAGGACTGGAATATTGGCAGTGGTGTCCCAACTTTAAAAGAGACCAAGAAGAGACCCAGGAAATTATAGTTCTATGTGTTTCTCTTCTGTCCCAGAGAAGGTTGTTGGAGGAATTATTCAGAGATAAAATAATCAAAAATGTAGAGGCACAGGCTTTTCTCAATGATTTTTCAGAGTGTTCCAAGAGGGGAATATGATTCAATAAATATTGGCTTCTTCCAAACAAAGCCTTCTTTGGGACAGGATGGAATTGGCAACTGTCACAGCCAAATGGGGGCTGAAGGGTCTTGCAGCTCTGGCAGGCCTCCCCACCAGTGATCAGAATAAAACCTTCAGATTAGGCTGTGTACACTGTATGTAGCTGCAAATTCTAGGTTTTCAGTTGGCATGGAGGGAACCCAACCATCAAACATTTATCGACTCTGCTACCCTGGTCAGTCTTACATCACTACAACTGTTCATACTGATGCAGCTACTGCTTAAACAGCCATGCAATGAAAGGGCAGATGCAGTTGTCCTTACCTAGCTTCATCTGTGTTGGGCTGTTTCTTTCCATGCTTTCTAGAACTCTGAGGATGAAACAAACAATGTGGCACAGTATCCTTAATGATGTCACTGATGACATGATACCCATTTTCATGCCATTTTGGATAGTTTAGCAAGCCTATACAAGCCCCAGGGAATACATATAATTCTCCATCTTTGCATTGCATGTGCTCTGTGGAGCTGTTGTGGGCCTGGGAGAACTCCAAAAGGACTCAAAATATATGTTGTGCCATTAAGTTTTCAGTGACACCACAGCATAGCCTCACCCTGAGGGATCTGGAAGGCATTGAGAATAGCTCACCATAGGTGAAGCCAGATGAGGGTTCCTTTTGCCTTCTAGGAGTTCTAGGCCTCTTCAGCCTGGAAAGACAGTGTTTAAGAGAGGACCTGATTGACATATTTAAAATTATGCATAGTATACAAAAGGTGGATAGAGAAAATTTCTTTTTTCTATCATACAACACTAGAACCAGAGGGCACTCTATGAAACTGATGGGTCGGCGAGTCAGATGAGAGAAGGGGAAGTATTTCTTCACCCAGAGTGTCATCGGTCTACAGAATTTGCTGCCAGAAGAGGTGGCAACAGTAACCAGCCTAGATGGCTTTAAGGAAGGGTTAGACAAATGTATAGATGACAGATGTATCAACAGCTATTAGCATGAATGCCTAAGTACATCTTTCAGGCTGTGGGGACAAGCAAGAGAAGATTTGCCTTTGTCTCTACTTGAGATGCCCACGATCAATTGGTGGGCCACTGTGTGCAACAGGATGTTGGACTAGATGGGCTGTGGCCTGATCCAGCAGGGCTCCTCTTACTTTCTTATGTTCTTAAAGGTGCTCAACTTTGCCTAAATACCAGTGTCTAGGTTCAGGGTGAGTAGTTGTTTCAAATGTTTTGAAATAGCCATATGCACATGGGCAGTGCTGATTACTGTACACTTTAATTAACGTAGGTTAATTTCTAGGAGAGCAATTAAAAAAGGAGAAATTGACTTCTATGGAGTTTGAAGGCATTAGAAACCAGGAGGAAAACTTAATGTTGGATGTTAGGGAAAAAATTACTTGCAGATAAAATAGTTTCAGCTCTTGCAAGAGGTGCAAATGAGTGAGGTCTGTGTAATATTAAAGGAAGAGAGAAATGAGAGCATTAAAAGACACATCCTGGAAGAGAAGCTCTTTCCTTGGCTTGCATTTGTGACCTGCAAACCCTGGGAGTTCTGGTGGTGGCCAAGCAGTTTTTATTATGCTAAACCTTCCTCCATTCAAGATTCATAGGCACAGTCAGTGGCATATCATCGGAGCAGAATACTGAATTTCAATCAAGTCCTGTAGAGCCCTGAACAATTAAAAAAAAATAGCAAAAATGTTTCTTCGGGAGAGACGTGAAATGTACTCCTAACAGCACCACAGGGATTCAAACAGCAAACAGCACGAGAATCAAAGAATGACAGCAGCAGACACCAACAGGGATATACTTAGGTCCTCTATAATGAATAGTCCTGAAGATAAATGATATGGCAGAGGCAAGGAACACACCTGGGTTATGGGCTTTTCCACATGTGCCGCCAAAAATGGATCTATAAGATCCGTTTTCCGGTGGAACGTTTTAAAAAAGAATCTGACCCAAATAGGGTCAGCTTCTCGGAGGCCCCGCACATCCGCACACACGTGGGGCAGTGGTGGCAGGGCCAGATGGGGAAACAGATTGGAATGGGTTCAATGCAGATGCACCAGCACCCGTCCCAAACCAGCCCTGCTGGTGCATGCGCTCTCCCTGTTTGACAGCTGGAGCCACCCACCGGCCTGCGCCATTGGCTCCTTTGGAGCCTGAATGGTGAGACCGGCAGCCGGCTTCCCTCTCACAAGGGGCAATGGCCCCTTCTCTTGCCAGGGGCAGCTGCCATCCCGCACCCCACCCATGGCCACGCGCTCACGCTCGGGGTGCTTACCTGTTTGCTGGCCGCCCGATTCTGGGACCGGCAGGGCTGGCGTCGATCGCACATGCATGCCCTGTGGCCTACATTTCCCAGCAACCCTCACAAGGGTGGCTGGCCCCTTCCCACCAGCGAATAGGTAAGCACGCCAAGCGCAAGCGCGTAGCCACAGGCGGGGTGGCGGCTGCAGCTTCCCTCTCACTTGAGAAGGGCCGATTGGCCCTTCTCAGGCGAAGGGGAAGGCAGGGAAGCCAGCTGCTCACTAAACCATGGCAGCTCCCAAAGGAGCCAATGGTGCAGGCCGGTGGACGGCCGGGGTGGGGGGTGGCAGCTGCCACTTCCCTTGGCAAGAGAAGGGCTGATCAGCCCTTCTCTTGCTCAGGCGAAGCCAGGGAAGCCAGTTGCTAGTCTCGCCATGGCGCAGGCTGGTGGGCATGCCCACCTGTCAGAGAGGCAGAGCATGTGCTCTGCCTCTGTGCCAGCTGGGCATGCGCCAGCAATCCGGCTTTTTCCCCACCGCTGCAGAAGCATTCACTTCCGAAACGGTTTACAGGGAAAAGCCAGATGTAAGACCTGATTTTTCAGGTCTTACATCTCGGTCGGATTTCGGCAGCAAAAGCAGTTTAAGCAACCGGTTTTGCGCACTGATGTGTAGACGTGCCATCCTCAAAGGGACCCTAATTAGGTTCCCTATGCAGATGCCACGTCCCAATCCTTCCCGCATCTGGCTCTAAATGCGTTTTTAGAGCCTGTGCGGAAAGGCCCTATGTGGATCCCAAGCTTGATTAATGCACCTGGTGTAGTTTTACTTGCATATGTGTAAATGTTATAAAACGTGTTGAGGGTAAATGGCACTGACCAGTACAGATCCAGGTCCTGAGGAGAAACCAGATAGGGATTAGTCAGGGTCCTGAGTTAAGAAAATAAGTTAATGTGAACTGCTTGTGTTGAAGTTGAACTAACATAAGAGTTGTAAACAAATAAAGTTACAATTGTTTCAAAGACACTCTGCTTGAGGCCTGATACCGGCTCAGACACTCAAGGGAGGGGGGAAGTGTTGCCATAGTAATGTAACGGCAATAGTGTAACAAGAGTTAGAAGCTCGGTACTGAAGTAGTAAAAAAGGCTCAGAGGCCTAATATTTAAGAGAACTTGAAGTCCAGATTGGAGAGAGTTGGATACCCGGCTGGGGCCTAGTAACTGGTGGCTGCCGGCCATGGACGTCACACCCTATGTCCAGCATCTTGATCCAGATCTATATTTTCTGGATCACACAAGCACTGATTTCACTAATCCAGATATACTTAATCCAGACTTACAGAGTTAACTGTGGATGCAGCCAAGTTTTCATTCTGGCCTTTCTCTGAATGCAGGATCCTTGAAAGAGGATGGATAACTTCAAATTCAAGGGGTCCTGGAAGATTTGAGAGAGTTGTGGGAGATATTAGAATCAATTTATTATATTTAAAGCTCTGGGTTCTGTTTGTTCTGGAACACCAAAAATTATATCATTGTCTTCCCTTTTGAGAGACCAGAATCCCTGTTTGCACTATGGATGAGAGTAGCATTTTGCATCCACTTGTTTGTTTGAAGAAGAAGAGTTGGTTTTTCTACCCCACTTTTCTCACCCATTTGAGTGACAAAGCTTTTCTATTCTTTTCACCACAACAGAACACGCCGTGAAGTAGGTCGGGCTGAGAGAGCTCAGAAGAGAACTGTGACTAGCCCAAGGTCACCCAGCTGGCTTCATGGGGGAGGGCGGAATTGAACCCAGTATTCCCAGATAAGAGTCTGGCTCCCTAGCCACTAGACCAAACTGGCTCACAAGAAGAAAGCAGTAAAGTGTATTTTAATTCAAGGAAAAGCATGCAATAGCTTATTTCCATGCAGTCTGTGTGATTCCTTCTTCCTGGTGAATCTTTCTGATAATATAAAGTGATTAAGATGTGTTATTCAACCAGCCTCTGCACAAATTGAAAATCTATCACTGTGGTACAATTGTGACATCCATCAATATAAGGCCACAGAAATTAATGTATTCTACAGAATTCATTGCAGCAGAAATGTTCAATAGGAAATTATGCAGATGTATGTGAGATGATACCTTATTCCTCTACCCCTTCCTTTCCTCCTCCTCCTCCTTTTCTCTGAGTGAGAAGTGGACTGTAATGAAACTGTTGTATCCAGAAATGGAACATAGTAAATCAGGTGTTTTAAAAAGGAAAATATAGGTTTTGATAGCCATCATTTGCTTTGGATGATCATTACATTTTGAAAAAGGCTGTTCCTGCACTATAGGGCCATAGATCCTGATAAGAAGATCTGGATCTACTGGATCTACTGATCTGGGTCACAGGAAGGTGGGGGGCAGATCAGTGTTATTTACATACTTCTGTGATCAAGAACACATCCTTTGGTCCAGTTTGTAGACCTGATGTATCCTGTTATATATTTCAGGTCTACAGTTGTTCCTGATCAAGGACCTCTGGATCTGGATGTATCTTGTGCAGAATACCATTCTTTCTTGGATTATAATTTTCATGTAATTGGCCTTTTTAATTCTAAGGGGAAAAAGAAGAAAAAAGACAATTAGGTTGCATTTTTATTATGCAGCAAAGGCACATTCACTGAGTCTGGTTTCCATTACTTTAAATGGAGATCAGTTACTGTGAGGGCCTGATTAAGGTGCTTTTACTGCATACTAGAGACATAGCAATATTTTCCAATAGTAAAAAAAAATGAAATATATATATGATTATATTTTTGTAGTGAAAGCGGTGTTTTTTCCCAAGTAATTCTAGATATTAATCAAGATCTATTAGTTACATATGTGTTCAGTGTTCTCACACACTAAACCATTCACACCTTGGTGGGAGATTGAAGTTCCTCCATGCACCTTCATGTCCCTTCATGTTGGAACCCTGTAGAGATGAACAAACTTTGATGCCCCTTCAATGCATTTTGAATTCATTATGGAGACACAGAAATTGTTGTATATAATAAAGTTATATAATAAAGTTGTGGGACCCATCTACACCTAGTTTTTTGTAGAATTTCAGGCCTTGAGACTGAATAGCATGGTATATTGACATCTTCAAAACTCCAGGGAAATGCTGCTCCACCAGAATGCCATGTGCTGCAGGCAAAACTCTGGCAGAAATCACTAATGCAGGACAGAAGTATGGGGGGAATGTCTGCTGTGCATTTGGGGTTTCATGCTCATCTGCCCACTTCAAATACCAGCCAGGAATCGACTCTCCTCTGCAAAGTGATATCCAACCAATTTAAAATGGCTTACAAATAGATCACCTTTGTGAGGGTTGGGGGAACTGGGAGCCAAAAGAGAGCAGATGGGCTTGTCCTTTCAGCATCCCTAATGCTCAGAAGACCATGATTAGTGTCTGTAGAAAGAACTTTCAGAATCAAAGATGAACAGAAAAGGATCTTTTGAATCCCCTGAGTGCAATATATCATGTTTAATATTAATAGGGTAGCTTGAACTGAGCTAAAAAAAAGAAGAAGAAGGAGATTAAGATTATTGAGTAATCCTTTAGCTATACTTTATTATCAATGTTTAATAAAGGAATAAGTTGATAAGCAGTCTAGACACTATTTTTTTTTAATCCTTTCTCAGGGAATATGTTATTAAAAGTCCATGCAAGGAAAATTTTAGGAAAACAACACTGGAAGCCTGGAGGCAGAAACCAAGAAGAAAGATCCTCAGTTTTCAGAGGGAAAAATGAAGGATTAATCATATCATCATGGAAGTTGTGAATTTTTGATGTCCTAAATTTATAAATACTAATAGGCTTGAAAAGTAAGTAGGTTTATCTCTTCAGTTCCTTCATTACTAAGAACCAGACATGGGAGATCTTTGAAGAACCTTTAGTCAAAGGGTTGAGGCTAGGGGTCAATTTCATTATATGCATTTATATATTGTACTAAAGCTTTCCTTTCCCTATAACTACCCTTTTAGAGGGATCATGCCGAGTCTCCCGCTGCCCTTCCCTCCCACCTCCCAGCCGCTCTGCCCCTGTGGTTAGGGAGTCTCCACAACATGAGGAACTCCCTTAAGGGGTCGTGGCATTAGGAAGGTTGAGAAGATCCTGTTTCTCCATGCTGGGGATCTGTGTGGTTTGAGTGGGAGCTGCAGGATTCAAATTCAGCCTGTGTTATCCTCAAGCAAATGGGGACATCCAGAATGTGTACTCGGTCCTGAATCTGGATTTTAAAAGTCCAATCCAGATTTAAAAAGTCAAGTGGGAGTGCAGACTAAGTGTTTAAACTTTTGTTCACTATTTAAATAATTTATTTTATTGTGCAAAAATGTGTTATTATTATGTACAGACTAGCGTTTTGGCATACCATTAAGAATCAGCAAGATATTTTTGAAAAAACATATTTAGTTTCAAGTGCTTTCTACTGTCTTCCAAATATTCTTTGAGTTTATTTAGTATTGTATCCAAGTAGTCCCAGCAGTTACTGGTGCATGATGATGATGATGATGATGGATATAATTTTGATTATGATTGGGATTGTGTCTATCAGCAGCAGACAGAAAGTTTTTTTTAGAAGTAATTTAATGTGCGGTACATTTGTTGCTTTATTAATATAGGGTTTTTTCTAGCTATATTTTTAGTAGCTCCCCAAAAAATCCACCTAACATCTTATTGATATAGTAATTTTATTAGGTGAGCAGCCTGTATTAGGACTCAGCTATACACAATATCCTTGAAGTGCTTTCATCCAAAAATTGGATTGTTCTGCTTCAGTTAGCCTGCCTCAAGCTTTCCTTTCTCCCATCTCTTTCCAGTACACTTGTATTTTCACCTCAACTTATTATAAATAACCCAGCCCATTTCCTCCCTTCTCTCTCAGCAGCATAAATAATGTGATTGATTAGCCACTCTTATCAGTCAACAGGCTTGGTGTTTTTTGTTTTTTTTCATTTTCCCCCTGAAATGAAGTAATAGACCAAAAACATTTGCACTTTAGATGCAAAAAAGTACTTTGTGATTTAGTTTTGTCCGGATTTCAGAATATCTACCTTTGGGTTAGATAATGCGGAAGGGAATCAATTTGTCACCTTGCAGAAATGTTCTCTCTTGGATCAAAGGTGCATTAAAACTTCTGTATTTACCTTGAGCTGGACCATTCCAGCTGAAACTATTCCCAGCTGGAGCAGTCCAGGTGTCCCGGAACAAGGCTATCTGCACTTCCAACAGCTGTTTTGGGACAGCCCAGCAGTGCCCTACACCACTTTGAAGCTTACACAAGCTTTAGAGCCTGCTGCAAGGATTCTGAATGGCAGGAAAATGTGACCAAGGAATGACTGGTTGACAGGGCGCTTTGTGTATTTATAGAAATCTGATTTGCACCATCTGTCGGTCGTTGTGGCTAGCTGCAAGGAGGACTACCCATTGTATTCTGCTGGAGCCATCTGGGAATGAATGTTCATGACCTTGGAGCCATAGGAAGACCCATATTAGCAGCACAATTTGGTGTCCTGCTGAAATGGGTCTCCTTGATAAACCGGAACAAGGAGCTGTGCGCCCTTCCACACATCTGTCTCTGTTCCAGTCAAGTGTCCCCCGGACTGTTGCTAGACCTTTTGGTTTACTGTAGAGATGTAGAGAGAATCTTCGTAACATGTGAAATTCATATGAATTTGGCCGAATTTGGACATTTGAATTTGGCACATTTGAAGACTGGCATTTGAATTCGAATTGGATATTTTCATGCATTCGCATAGGATTTGTATGCCATTTGTATGCATTTGTATGAGATTCATATGGGACTGAACATTTGTATCGAGTATGAATCCTACCACATGTGAAGGGGATCTATTCAAACCAAAACAGATTTTCTTGCATTCATTCGATATGAATCACACACACACACAAACTGTGCACATCCCTAGTTTACTGTTGTACAGATGTTGGTGGCTATTTGAAACATCTAGATTGAGCTATGCTCTGCCCGGCACAGACAGAGCAGTCTAGTTTGTGCCATAGTATAGAAAATATAGGCCAGGAAGTGAGCTAGGTCTCACACTTAGATACCAGTAAATAAACTGCCTAGAGTGTCTTACAAAAGACAGATGTAACTAGTAATATACTGATGAATAAATCCACTAATCAAATAAAATCAAGTTAAATGGCTACAGTTGACATTGTAGCCATTTAATTAACTTGATTTTATTTGATCAGTCGATTTACACAATTTGCACATTAGAGTTTTATTCTGTGGAGCTAAATGTTTAGGATCCAAACAAATCTCAGTACCCAGGCAGATCATTATGGAAGAAGGCATTGCTTCAGATAATAGGGGGCAAGCCATTTAGGGCTTTATATGTTAACATCAATGCCTTTGATTGGGTGAAAGATTTATGTGATCTGAGGAGAAATCAGAGTAAATAAAGTTATCGGTAAAAAAAAAAAATACCTTGAATTGGGTTTGCTAGCAAATAGGTAACCTGTACAGATCTTTCAGGACTGGTGTGATGTGAATCCAGCCAGAAACTTCCATTCACAGTTATTCTGCACTGGTATCAGCTTCCAGACTGTTTTCAAGGGCAGCCTCACATAGGCCCTGGTCACACCTAGATGAGACAGGATGTCCTATTCATAATTTGAGCTGAGGTTGTACCAGGTCCCCACCCATCACAGCATAGTTTAGCCTCCTTTAGCCTGCTGCCCCCCTCACACTGAAGAAGAGAAGATGGCTTAGGATGCCAGGACAGGCTGAGTCCTCTGGAAAAGAGGACTCCAATTAAAATGATCTGACAGGAAACAAATTGATCTGGCTTGGAAAACAAATTGAATAAAAACAACGTGAGTAGCGCGACCAGAAGACAACCTGACATCGTCTTAAACTAAAGGTTCAACCAGAGCCATAGAGAGCATTACAGTATTCCAATCTGGAGGTTAGAGTGTGGATTACTGTGGCCAAGTTATCCCTATCTAGGAAAGGCTGAAGTTGGCAAACCAGTCAAAATGGAGGTAGGCATTCCAGGCTGTCACTGCTGAATTTTCCCCATCAGCTTTTTGTTTATTTGTTTAGGATTTCTTACGGTAGTCTGTAAATAATGCATGTCTAGCTGCTAATGTTCCATGAAGAACAGACCTTTATAGTTTACTTAATGAATAAACAAACAAAAGTTTAATGAAGTCTTAAGAGGAGTGCAATTTTGCTATAACTTTATGGAGAAGGGAGAAAGGGAGACTAGATAAAGTGCCTATCATGTATTTGATACCAGTGACTGGTGCTTTAATGAAAGAACAGGTATAGATGAGAGAGTGATGGGAGGGGTGAAAAGTGAAAGACATGCCGACCCCAAGAGTTCACTAGCTTTAAACTGACAAAAAAAAAATTATATGAACAGTTTCGATGAGCAGTGCCTGGATCTGACTTTCCCTAGTGTTTTTTTGTTTCTGGGGTCATTCATGTGCAGAGAACTGTTACTTACTTCTTTCCCAACTGTTCAAACCCCACAGGCCTCTATGAAGTTTTCAATACTCTGAACACAAGCAAGCAAAATGCTAGGGAAGGCTGCTCAGGAGAAGGAAAATGTTGGTGTTGTGAATGCAGTATCACTCCTGAAATCTGAACAAGAACCCACAATTGTCATTTGACAATGGGGATTCTCCATAGGGTTATCTTCAGTATTGGGGCATGGTTGAAATAGCACAAAGTTGTCAAAGTGGACCCATGATTCTTTATGTCCCTTTGTCTTCATCTAGTGGGAAGTGCTTAAAAAGGTAGGCCAAATATCCTGTTAATAGACTTGAGTATGGATTCACCTAACTTCAGGTATTTGTTGGTATAAGTTTTGTCCATCATTAAGTTTTGTGTATGTGTGCATGCACACACACACATGCATACATGTGTTTCAATAGGAGCAATACATAAATGCATTAGTGGATCAAGCCACTGAGATGACAGTTCCAACTGCTATTCCAATATGAGCCGTGATGCTAGTGAGCTCCCCAAATTACAGACTTGCCCTTTCAGGAATAGTACAATCCACCATGAGGCTAACTAGGCCAGGTTTTAATATTAAGAAGAGTGAGGTAGATACTCTAGGCAGGTGATTCTGGGTGATGTGAAATGGCAGTGAATTGATTAGATACTAAGCATTGTTTCTAGTAGGAGACACTTGTGGGATTATAGTTACCTCACATCGTCTCACATGGGAATTCATGAATCAGTTTTTCATTGTTAGCTTGTCTCTAGATGGCAGCTCGATATAGCAACAGGAAGCAACGATGCACAATCTAGCCAATTCAGCCACCACTGAATTCTTCAGTATCATCACCTCTGAGCATGTGTATCCAGCTGTTTCAGCCTCCATGCATTCATGCTGGATGGAGCTCTGACTGCTGCTCTGTCCAGTAATGTAAGTGGGTCCCTAAAAAGTGCTAAAGCTGGAAAACCTGCTATCAGTGCTGGGCTTGCAAGCAACAATTGAAAGTGCTTTTTAAGGATAATATGGGAGACCACCCCAGCATAGCACTACGATAATTGCACTACAGTATATTCATCCTATCTGGATGCATCCTTGGTCTCAAAATGCCCTCAGCTGCACCTGCCTAAAGTTAGAAAAAGTTAAGCTGTAATTTTCAGCTGGAATAACAGTATTTCTGTCTCCAGCACTGAATATTAACCTCACCCATTGATCAAGTTCCTGAGCACAGTGGCATACTCATTAATATCAGAAAACATACTGTGCTCATCTTGATACATTACAAGTAACCACTTTGTCCTATACATCTCATCAAGTGTGTCTTATTTATTTATTTTTACAGTGTTTTTATTTTTATTTTTTTTAAAAAATAATATTTTGGCACTGGAGAAGGGAGGGAAAATGAGGTCATTATTACTAAATTTAAAAATGTGTTTAACAGTTGTTTCGTAGCCCTCAGCAACAACTGTGGAGATGAAAACATTTGTAATGCATTGAGCCAAACGTTACGCAAAACTGTTACCAGTTCTGCTCCAGTAATAAACTGGAAGCAACTATGGAGGGAGTAAAATTTGGATAATTTGGATTATTTTTGAAGCCCAAAGAACACCAAATTTAAACTTCCCAGGGGAATCAGTAGCAAGATCTTTCACAGGTTTTAATAACGAGGAATAACCAGAAAACAGAGACAAAACCTATTTTAGACTCAAAACCAGTTTTCTTGTTAAACCAGAGCAAAGAGTTTATTAGAAATACAGGAGAGAAGTTGAAATGGAATGATATAAAGCCATATCAGAAGCGTTTCTAGAACAGAAATAAACATGCAACAACTGCAAAACGACTAAAGAAATGAACATCTCCCACTAAGAAATCTTTGTGAATTTAACTGAATTTATCCCTCTTTTATTAAAACGACTAATTTATAGTTATGCAGCAAAAGCCTTCCAAAAACCCCAAAACAAATTGCTTTGCATGAGCAAGATGTTTAAGAAATGAGAGTATAATTCTTCATTAGAGAAAAAAAAACAATTGCAAACGACAGCCAAACAGGGAATGGAAAACTCCTAACACTAGAAAGATCCCTTAACTCAAAAGTTCTAAAGAAAAACAGGGGAAAGTAACTGGAGGAAACCAATCTTCTGTCTCACCACCATGTTGTATTCTTCATGCCCAAGAAGTCCAAAGCTGAAGATATGTAGGATTTCAGCAAACTATCTCCGCTTCCAGAACAAAAATATTTTCAAAATTGGTAAAATGTGCTTCAGTCTCAGTCAGACTGGTCTCCAAAATGGACAAAAATCCAAAAGAAATACAAAGAAAATAATCTTTATAATTGCCTTTACAAAACCAGCCAAATTCAGAGTGCAAAAGTTTTAAACTGCAGTTCTTGCAGCAAAACTCTGCCCACGTTCTGTGTAGCAGAAAGAAGAAAGGGGGGGGGAAGAAAAATTTCTCCAGGTCTCTTTAGCCTCCCATGATGGCCAGAAGAAGACCTCCCTCCTCTGATGACCAGAAGGAGAAAACCTTAAAACCATCTCTTCTCTGCCATTTTTATAGCAAAAATTGGAACCAAAAAACTGCTGATGTTCTTCCCTTGTTAATGAATAAAAATGTGTATTTGACTCCAGTCTTAACAACATTTCCAGTCAGTGCATCTCCTGACCTCTCCTTGACACCCTCAGACAAAAAGTGTGAATGGCGAGTAAACTATTGTATCCCTGTTTGATTTGCAAAAGTTTACCTTAAATTAACATTTTAGCACCTCTACTGATTCACTTAATCCCTTCAGCTAGACCCACTCAATGTGTGTAGATATCAGCGACCTTTTACCCAATTCTGTTAGGGTGTACACAAAGGTGTAAACTGCGAGTCACCTCCAACATCCTGCATTCTAATACTGGTGAAATGGGCCATTTCCCATTTAGATAGTAATTCCAAATTTTGGTATACTTATTTTACCCAGATCTCTTCCAAAAATCCATTCCATTTTATTCTTTATTATTTTATTAAAATTAGACAAACCAATCTCTGTCCCAGATTCCATGGTTTTATTTCTCCTTCATTATTTAAAAATCTGTTACCCCAAAAAGAGAAAACAAAGACTTTTTAGGTGCTAGGACTCTGTCTTGACTCAATCAAGATTAAATCTCAGGCTGTGTTTCTTGCATACAGACTTTTATCTTTTGCAAACAGCCAGCTTGTGACTTGAGAAAACTATGTCCTTTTTTTTAAACTTCAGGCCATTTTAAGGCCTTTCCACGTTTCATGGTCTGCCTTTAGCTTTTAATTGTGACATAAAGCCAAATTCATATGTCAGAACCTGGTATATTTCAAGTTCCGGTTTTGTAACATTTCTTATGATATCTGCACATCCAAAGTTGATCTGGTAACAAAACGAGACAAAAAAAATGTCACTGGGAAATCTATTTATTTGTGGGACATTTTAAACTGACACTGGCAGTCTACTGAAGGCAATTGGATCTACCTGTGTTGAGGTACAACCTGGATCTGGCAAGATGAAATGATCGCTACTCACACTGAAGGATGCTTTCAAGGTGGGACCAGTTGTTTTTTATTTTGGTTTTATTATTGTTAATGTTTTATAAACTACTTTTTAAAAAAAAAATTACAAGTGCTATAAGAGCTTTATTAGAAGAGAATGTTAGCCTGTATCTTTAAGAAGTGGGCTTGTGGATAAGGAGGATGGAGCATTAGAGCTTACAAGGAATAGTTAGGCCCAGCTTTCAGTCTGCAGTCAGAGTGGAAGGAAGCATTACTCTTAGACAGGCAGAGACTCCTCATAGAAAGACATGACTCCATTGTTTTGACTGTTTGTCTAAAGTGCCTTTTGTCCATTTATTTTCTCCTTTTCTTGGACAAGGCAGTGAGAGCAAAAGAGTTTAATATTAAGCAGGATAAGCAAGTTGTAATTTGGATTTGTTTCCAATTGATGTAGCTGTTTTCCTTATAATCACATAGCCCAGCAGACATTTTTGACCTGATTGAAATGTATAAAACGATACACGGTAGCGAAAAGGTGGACAGAAAAAAATTATTTTCTCTATCACACATCAGTAGAATGAGGGCACACTCTATGAAGCTGATGGGAGAGTCAGATCAGACAAGGGGAAGTGTTTTTTCACCCAGAGGGTCATCGGTTTATGGAATTTGCTGCCAGAAGAGGTGATAACAGTGACCAGCCTAGATGGCTTTAACGAAGGGTTAGACAAATTTATGGATGACAGATGGATGCCTAAGTACATCTTTCAGGCTGAGTGGACAAGCAGGATGCCTCTAAGGCCATTTGCTGGGCTTCGAGAGCAGGAGAAGGTTTGCCCTTGTCTCTGCTTGAGATACCCATGGGCAATTGGTGGGCCACTGTGTGAAACAGGATGGCACAGCAACTGGGACAGCAATTGCCTCTTTGCCATAGATGCTCCATTTAATTTTGCAGCTCTTTGTAGCTGATAACTTTTTCCAACAGTTTTTGCTCACATGTACTATTGCCAAGTACTGCCAAAACAATAATCACCATATGGGTTTTCTCAGCCACAGTTATGTCAGCAGTATTATTTTTATACTGTTGTAGACATTATCATCATCATGCTACAATAGGATTTCCCAGAAATGTTTTCAGAAATTACAAATCTACAACAAAACTCTATGAAGACAATAAATTTAAAATAGTGAAAGTGGATTAAAATATAAAGAATCCCCAAAGCATATAAAGTGTCATTGGGACTATTTTCCACTTTGACTGTTTCATTTAAACTGCAGTAAAATATCTTTATTATTCCTAAAGGTAAATTAATAGCAAATGTCACTCATAGGTGTAAATAGAACTGGCAATACAGCATTCTTTTCTTGCTTCTCTTGCACAGGAATTTCTGCTCCAGACACAGGAAGAAAAGTATCTTTGGCAACCAGCACCACTTATACTTCCGGGATTGGGTGGGAGTGGGGGTCAAGATTAGGGAAGTTCATATTCACATTTGAAATTTGATCAAATTTGTTTGAATGTGTATATTTGAATTTGAATTGATTGTGGACTACATTTGAAGATTAACATTTGAATGTGAAGTGGATGTTCCTATACATTTATTTATTGATTTTTATTTACATTTTTATCCTGCCCTATACCCAGAGGTCTCCTGGTGAGTAACAATATTTATCTTTCAATAAAAATGTAATCTGAACAAGATTGGGGTATTGTTTTTTGGGTGTGCTGCTAGATTCATTATTTGTTCGAAGCTTCATTATATTTGTGGTTCAGAAGTGATTTGACATATTCAGAGTGGGTTCATAGAGGATTCGTAGGGGACTGACATTGTCTTCATGGCCAGTTGCATTTCAAACCAGCCCTTTCCAGGTCTTCTTCAAAGTTTTATAGCACATGCATTTGTTTAGATAAAGTCAATACATAACTACTTCATTTTATTTAAACACTCATATGCCTATTATAAAATGCTGTTGAAAATGTTGATATATGTTTGCTTTACACAGATACAACTAGTGGCCACTAAATAAGACCCAGAGAGGGTTGGGTCAAAACCCATTTGGCCACAGAAAAGATGGCAACTGGTGCAAGGGTATATGGGTGTTTGTATAATCACACATTTTTTTCTGTACTTTTTATTTTTGTATTATGAGTATCAAAAATTAACAAAAAATAAAAAGCTGAGAATCCCATATATTTTCTATCTACAATGCCCACCAAAGACATTTTTATGTGATTTAGTTATTAAAGGGCGAATCCCCACAGCAAGCTTATTTCGCTTTCCCTAAACCGAAATACTAGAACCGGATGCAAACGCGAATTTGCCTGTTCCCATTACTTTTAACTTAATCGTGTTGGATCCGGATTCTGAGGATTGTACGTGGGGTACGTGACTCAAGATGGGACTCAAGTGGCTACTTTTTAAAAGCCACTTTTCGGGGCTGCCCTGATCTCTTCCTCCTGGCATGGACGTGCCACCCATAAGGGACCCCTTCACCAAGCCTAACTGGGTGGCTGGGTGGTTGCCGCTTCCATGGATGGAGGAAAAATGGCAGCCGGCAGCCAGCCAGCGATTCTTTCCCCTCCTCTCCCCATTGCTCAGGGCACACAGAAGTGGTGGCAACTAAAGCCCCTTTGCTTTAAACATTCACATTCAGCTACTTTCCTCCCTTCCTTTCCCTTTCTAAAGTCAGATCTTTTAGAATTGCACAAAATTGCAACATTGTTATTCCAACCATCAAGGTGTGAAGTAGTTCCATTGCTACAGTGTAGCGATCGCTGTTAAGTGGATTTTTACACTGAAATCACTGTCTTTGGAAGCAAGCTATTGGGAGAGAGAAACCCTAAACATGGATTCTCATCCCTTAAAACCGTACGGACACACAGTAAAAAATGTAAAATGTTTCAAGCGCACGATCCAGAGTGAGACCTGTTGAAATCAGGATTGAGATTCACCACGCTTTTGGGTGGTTTAACATGGGGAAAGGGTGTTAAGCCAAACTGCCGTGCAGACTCCGAGGACTGAAAACATTTTGAATCCGATATAAGGTTGCCGTGAAGACACAGCCAAACTCTTATATGTGCCTGTTTTGTTGTTAAATACATATTGTATCCATTTGTGAGTTTGCTTATTGATTTAATTTGTGTTGGGAGACTCTTTTTTGGCATCCCCCAAAATTCAAGGCTAATCTCTATCTTGGGAATTTTTGTTTGGTTGCTTATAGTGTCTGCACAGTGGTCCCAGTGCAAAGATCACATGGAGCCTGCTCCAATTGGAGATTTTCTCAAAGTGGACTCTCAAACATTTCTGGAGGTCGACTAGACCAGGTTCATCTAGCACATGGAACATAGCACCAATTCATCAGAAACAGGCTGTTTTGGAGCATCTGGCAGAAATGGATGCTTCTGAAATTTGCTGCATCCTTCTAAGTGTAAAATTATCCATGTGGAATTTTTTTAATTTTGTCACTTCTCCAAATAGAAATTTCACCATGATCTTTTTATTTTTATCATTGTATCATTTCTATATTTAATAAATAGAGTATGTTTACCCTCACTATTATTTCCTGATTACCTTCTTTGAATCCCAATGTCTCCTTTTCATTTCATCTCCTTCTGGTTTCATACGCTAACAACCCTGGCTTCCATTTTTTTCTGCTGTTTTTCTCCCTGTAGCTGTTCATCTCCCTGTGGCTGTTCACTCTACCTTATAAGATGTGCTCACTTCTTGATAGTTTACTGGTCCCTTCTCTGCAGCTCTGCAGCTGTATTCATTCCCCTTGCTACTCAGAGATGCTGTGCAATATCAGCTGAAGAAGAAAAAGAAGTTAGCTTCAGCTGCATGCCTTCAACTCCCAAAGTGGAGAAGGTCAAGAATTGGTTTCCACTTCAGCAGAGAAAGTTGCACACCTGAAGGAGAGAAAGTTGAACAGATTGTGACCTATACATGGTGGATGGTCCACCTTGTGCTCCCTTTTCACCCAATGGTTCTAAGTCTTCAGCTGCACAGACCATAACAAAGCATATCTTTGTAACAAATTCTCCTCTCAAAAACCTTTTCACACATTTAGCAGAAGGAGCAGGCACAACAGATACCCAAACATGAACACATTAATAAATTCAAGCTGGTTGATTGCACCATTTTTTCAAAATCCCATATTTGTTGTAGAACCACATTAAATCCATGCACCTACACCCCGCAGAGGATCGTGGTCAGCTGTGGTACGGCGGGGGGGGGAGCCTTGGTTGACCAGAACCACACGATCCGGTCAACCAAGGGGGCCCACAGCCCCTGCCCCGGGGTGGGTAGGTGGGTAGGTGGGTGCCCGGGTGGCTTTGTGCCAACTGTACAGGACTGACAGGGCTGCCCGCCCCTGGGTGCTCCCACCCAATAGTGGGCAGGCCTGCGGGAGGCATTCCTGCCCCCTGGCCAGCCTTTCCCAGCTAAGTCACTTCGGGACGCTTTGCGCATTCACGTGTAAACACGTTCCTGCCTGCCTGTGTGTGAATGGCTTAAGCGTCCGAAGTGAGTTAGGCCAGGTGCATTACAGTCGTTCCGGCTGTAGTGTGAAAAGGCCTCTGTTCTCAGCCATCTTAATAGAAAGCACTAAACAAACTAACTGAAGTCCAATCTCCACCTCCCCCCTTTGGCTGATTTCTCTCTGTCTCTCTCACACACACATGAAATGCTGTATTTCCAACATTACCTTGTAAAGAGAAGGCTATGCCAATAACACCCGATTCTTTGCTGTTTTAATCTCTATTCCTCCCTCAGTTCAGTTGCTTTGTTACAAGAAACATTTAGACTTTGAATCAGGAAGAAAAGCAGTGGGGCTGCAGTAATGCTTCCAGGATGTTAGCAAGGCATTCTCATTTAGTTCAAGCCTGTGTATTATCTTTTAAAGTGGATAGGAATATTGCAACCAGCAGGAAACCATCAAAAGAAGGAAGCAGTGTCTGCAGTCAGTAACACCACTGAAAGATTTCAGAATTGGAAACAGTTTATGGGAAATAAAGAGCAGGAAAACAGGCTGTAAGAAAAATAAAATATTGTAAGGCTCTCATTAACTACAAAAATAAACTCTCCCCAATTTATATTATTTTTCCTGGAATGTATGAGACATGCATGTGGCAAAAAAGGTAGGGGAAAAGGGATGGTCCTAGGAGCAAGCCAATGAAGACATTTTAAAGGATGAAATAAAAAGAGTGAGGTGCGAAGCCCTGTGGGAGAGATTGTGGAGCCTCTCCGCTCTTTCAGTGTGGGACAAACTCAGCTAGACATTTTTCCTTTCCCTTTGGATCAGCTGCATGGCAGGCACTAATATTATGTGTGACAACTCACAAAGAGATCATATGCTTTGAAGATCTAGCACATTTACTTCTAAACTGCAGACTATATGAGAAAATAAGGAGCTATTACATAGCCCCGCTATTAGCCAACTATAATCTTCTGGACGATATCAGGAAGCTTCAGGGGATCGGACAGGCAGTCCATTTTAATGGTTGCACTTTTTATTCAGAAGGCAATGAAGACCCAAGCTGATTTTACTAGTTTTTAAATTTATGTGTAGTGCACGATGCTGTGTGTTACTAAGTCTCTGTATTTTGATAAGGTCAAATGGACTAATCAATAAAAGTTATGTATGTATGTAAGTCTTTGAGATTTGGCCCAGCTGAGATCTGAGAATCATTCTCTAATGAGTACACCATTGGTAATATTTGTGTATACATTCAAGAGGATTTTTTTTGGGGGGGGAGTCTATGGCCCTGGTCACACAAGTGTAAGACATTACCTATTCATTAACTTGATCTGAGGTTGTACCAGTGCTGGTCACTCCTAGATCATTATAGGTCATCCACAGGACATCCCTGCCTTGGGCTGCATTGGTCAAACCTTTCTCCAAGATTGACCTGAGGCTACTCTTGGCTCTCCACCCCCCTTTCCTGCATCAAATCCATCTCCTTTCTGATTGGATGCCGTTCTGTCACTCAAGGGAAGTGAAGGTGTGTATTTAGAGTTCTTTTTAAAACCTGCTCCCCCCACCTCAACCCACTGGTTTTCTCCATGTGATTAATTTTAATAATAATAATAATAATAATAATAATAATAATAATAATAATAATAATAATAATAATAATAATAATAATAATAATAATAATAATAATAATAATAATAATAATAATAATAATAATGACAATAAAAACAACAACAAATTTGTGCAAAATGCTAGATAGAGGAATCATACACATAAACTAAGGAGGGAAGGGAAGGTACCTTACAAATTCCATGCATGCCGACTGACTGAAGGAAAGACTGGACCCCACCCACCACAGCACAGTTCAGCCTCCTTTAGCCCATCCCTCCTGCTCACACTTGAAGAAGTGAAGACAGCCTGAGATGCCAGGATGGGCTGAGTCTTCCTCAATCCTGTAAAACTGAGGAGTCCAGTTAAGACGATCTAGTGGGGTTAAATTAAAATAATGCGAGTAACACTAACTGAAGATGATCTCAAGTCGTCCTAAACTACTTGTGTGACCAGGGCCTATTTCCTACAATGGCCAGGATACTGGATCAGCAGGCATACTAGGAACCTCCCTTCCATACACTGGTATAATCTAATGTACCAGCCAGTGCAAAATTACCCTAACTCAATACAGAGACTTAGGGAATGTATTTAAATAATTAAGCATCTGATATTAAATGCTTCTTTCAGGCTTCTTTCCCCACTACAAGGAAACTTGGAAACTTTAGTCACTCTGCCTTAACTTTTGACTGCTGCTTGTTTAAATTAATTAAGTTTTAGATTTAGATTTGTTGAATTTTTAAAGTACTTTTAATGTATTTTCTGTTTGTAATCTGTTTTTTTTTTTAATGGTTGTTACCCGCCCAGAGCCCTTTGAGTATGGGGTGAGATAGAAATGTGAATAAATGAATAAATGAATAAATAATTGCACAGTCTCTGGGCATGTACAGAGTAATCACACAGTCTCTGAGCATGTACAGAGTTCCAGCAATTAGCTTAACAGACAGTCTTGTATGTGCATTACCGGACATGCAGGTAAGTGAAACTGTTGCAGGGAAGTTGGCATTACTGCTAGATTTTCTGATAATGATGCAATTAGCAATGCAATTGATTTTCTGTGTTGCAACTGGCCTTGCATGGTGAAGGCCACAGAGATGTCTCCCACACAATTGTGGAAGGATCTTCTTGTTTTAGGGAAGGATTCTGAGTCTGAGGTCAGATTGAGCCCTCTTGAAGAAGGTATGCACCATGATCTCCTTTAAAGCAGGTAACACCTTCCTATTTCACAGTGAAGAGCCATCCTGCCATTGTTTTCAGCTAGTTTTTATGAGGCACATTAGACACACGTCCAGCCATATCACTTTGGGCATATCCTCAGGCCTCAGTAAGTGAAATGGATTCAACGTGATTTGGCAAGACACCTTCTTGATACTATACTTAACTATATCTCTGGCATCTTAAGAAGTTTAATGTCTCATCAGAAACAGAGGTTTGGATATATTGCAACACCATTTCATAAATGACTTAGACCTCAGATGCCTAAAGGAATTCTTCCTCCCATAGAGAGTCTGCTTGTCTTTTAAGATCTGCCAATGAGGCCTTCTTGGTTCTGTCACCAGCTTTAGCAGTTAAAAGGATGGACACCTGTGAGAGGGCCTTCCTCTTCAGTGATAGCACCCAGATTATGGAACAGCCTCCCCAATGAGGTACATCAGGCACCATCACAACATACATTCCAAAGATTAGTGAAGACGCACTTCCCTAACCTGGCCCTTGGTTAATGGAACAGATTTCTCTCCTTTCAGGCACTGCTTTAAGAGGTTATTTTTAACTTTGTTTTCCTTGTTTGTACAACCCTTTCTGGGATCTTTGGGTATAGGGTGGGATACAAACAAACAAATTTAATCCATTGCCTTTGAAGTATCAATTTTTGTACAACATCACAACATATTCACTAGAAGTGCAGGAAGGTATCTGAAGATGCTATGATTGGGGGGCTCACCATCACAGCCTGTTTGGTCTAGTGGTTAGGGAGCCAGACTTTTATCTGGGAATACCCGGTTTTATTCCGCCCTTCCCCATGAAGCCAGCTGGGTGAACTTGGACTAGTCACAGTGCTCTTCTGAGCTCTCACAGCCCCACCTACCTCACAGGGTGTTCTGTTGTGAGAAGAACAGAAAGTTTTGTCAGCTGCTTTGAGTCCCCTTAAATGGGTGAGAAAAGCAGCGTAGAAAAGCCAACTCTTCTCCTTCTTCTTCTTCTGCTCTTCACACTCCCTGGCAGGAAGCTGATGCCAGCAAAACTGGAAAAATAACCACTCTTGCCTCCCCCCTCCCTCAAAATACACATTCCTGGAGGCATCTGGATGAGTAAGCAGAAACATGGCCTCAGATCAAGCACATATATTTGGTGAGAATTAACTACTGCCAAAAAACTACACTTAATGCAAGCTTTCTTAAATAGTCTAATAAGGATTTCATGTAATGAAGAAGAACTGAGCAGCAGAGGTTCAGTAGATTTTGAAAACTGCACATTTATGAAATTCTACTGGCAATAATAAATATTCTTGATATTCATCTACTACTATCTCACCCATCATTGCTGCTAATATGGAAAATGCCCCCCCCCCTCTAGTTTCCAAAGCTATTTATCATTCAGCTGTCACCTTCATTTTCTATACATGCTGCAGGGTGCATATGCCAACAGGAGCAGTGCTTCAAAAGGCATGGCATGACACTGGGTAAAAAGGATTCAAGGCTACATGTGATCCTTAAAGTCAAAAGAAACCAACTGCAAAAGACAAATACTTACAGCTGTGATGAACAGACATCATATCTGGCATACATAGAAAATTGCTGGGGGTAAAGAGGCTCTTAGAGGCTATAAGCCTGAATAGCAGCTGGAGGGAGCGGAGACTAGCATTTTGGCAGTGAGCCGAAATGACTGATTTCGTCATGCTTTGAGTATTTTTGTAGTAATCTGGTAAACAGCCTCTTCATTGTCCCTTGCTTTTGTACTGACTGGCAAATATTACATACAGTAACAGAGATCATGGGATTTTCAATTAATTAATAAGCAATATTTCCCCGTGTTTGAAATTTAATATTGATCTAATCATGGAATTTTTCTTTTTTCCTTTGTTATTACTTTTGTAAGCTTTATTGTTTAAAATCATTATTGTACTTTGCAGAAGATGTTGAGACTGCAATTTCTTCCTTAATGTCTACACCCACCCTGGACTCTCCCAATCCATTTTAGTACCCAGAGGCAGAAACTGAAATGTTTAAACATTATACTCTCTGGATATTTCTGTGCCATGAAGGAAATGACTTTTTTAATGGAACCATTTAAGAAAATAAACTTTTTTTTTCTGGCAAATTACCATCAATAGATTTATCAAGAATGCAACACACTGATGCCATAATTTTGAATAAATGTTTAAAGATTCATGGCCTTCCATTTTTTCTCTCTTATATGTAATAAATTAATTAACTGTTATTTTCCAGATTTCAGTGGATCAATTTATTATGGATAAATTCCTACCATATTTCCAGTTCATTACTATCAGATGTTGGGCTGCATAGATATAATACAGTAGTGCAAAGGTGTTTTTTTAGAATTAAAATCAATTGTCAACCTGAAGTCCAGTGGAGGTTAAAAGCTCATCCTGCACATTAGTAATTTTATCTATCTATCTATCTATCTATCTATCTATCTATCTATCTATCTATCTATCTATCTATCTATCTATCTATCTATCTATCTAGGTGAGCCAGCTTGGTCTAGCGGTTAAGGAGCCAACCTCTTACTTGGGAATACCATGTTTGATTCTGCCCTCCCCCACAAAGCCAGCTCGGTGGCCTTGGGCTAGTCACAGCTCTCATAGCCCTACCTACCGCACAGGAGAAGAACTTAAGAGTAAGAAAAGTGGGATATAAAAGCCAAGTCTTATTCTTCTTGTGATACAGGTCATTTCTCAAGATTTCACTTTGTACCAATTGTAGGTTTCCAGGTGGTGAACTGGGAACCAGAAGTGCATTGTGGTGCTATTAGGACTTTGACAAGGACATGAAAATGAAAGGAAATGAGTCAGCTTCCACAAAAAAAAAAAAAAAAGTGGCAAATCCTGGTCTACTCTTGTGACCTCTTTAAAATATAGGTTCTATGAAGATAGATTAATTCTCTGTAATGCTGTTTAGGTTGCACATTTATTGCCAGAATAAAGATATTTTTCTCTCTGCATGAAAGCAAATGTCCTGGAATTATATCAAAGAAAAAAAAGTACAGCAATTTTACCAGCTGTGGACCAGCGTGTTCCACAGCTATGCCAATGATGGGGAAATTACATTAATTAAATGCAAATGAAAATATTAAAGCAAGCTGCTGCCTTCTAGCATATGATAATGCTTCCAAGTAATGTTCCTCGTTCTGAGGAAAGAAAGAAGCCTCAATACAAACTGAAATAGGTATGCTTTTTTCTAAAGTTCAGCCTAACCCGCAACCCTAACCATCTCTTGCATTCACATAATGTGGGGGCAGGAGCAGACTGAAACTACTGTAGTTGTGCCACAGTGACCTCTCTATTGTGGATACTCTTGCTTTGGTGAGTTGAGGTGTGTTTTGGAATTTGTGGATTGGTCTGAGAGAGAGTGAGTAAGTGGCAGTGGAACAAATGAGGGCAAATAAGGCAATTGGACATGCAACTTTAGTATATGATGAAGGATGGGTTCTGGCAAAATAGACTAACAGTAATAGGAAAGGAGAATGGAGAAAAGGGTAGCAGGATGGGGTGAAAAGGATGAGGAAATGAGCATTACAAGCAGAGATAAAGACCAAGTGGGTGGTTGAGGCTGCCTTCGCATGCAATTAAAAACAGTACCTCAAAGGTAACTCACATAGTTAAGACGCAGGACAGTAAGACAATAGTATGCCCAGTTACTCATTCAACTTCTAATAATACACTAAAGACCAGAAAATACACTTTCAGTGTACACTAGAGGTGGATTGGAGATGGGATGGGAATGGGTTGAGAACAGTAATACCACATGCTATGTCCTCCGAGAGTGGAAAGGAAGGCAAGGACTATGTTGACAGGACATGAGTGAATAAAAAGGATTGCTATATGTATGGGATGAGCAGAAAGCCTGAATCTACATGTGCTTTGATGGTTTCATGAATGTACCATAAGGGGGGAAGGGTTTGCACAACCCTATCTTCTTATGGCTCTTGTAGTACCTAGATAGCAGGGTGGGAGTTTTGAGAACATGGCCACCACTGCCATTCAATGAGGCTTCTCTTTTTCTTTTCCATTGGCAGCCTCGTCCAACAAATAAAATGACCCGCCAAGATCACAGTCACACATTCCCTTGCGTCATTCTTGATGTCAGAGGCCGGTAGGTAGCATGCAGTACATTTCACAGGGAGAAATGCACCACCTTTGTAGTTTTTTTCCTCTCCTTGTGTAGATATTCCCAAAGATCTTCTGCAAACCAGCCACTTCTTTTAAGGGTTTTACAGATGATTCTAAACTTTATTGAGGGTTCAACAGTTTTAAATTATGAGTTTATAATTTTGAGACTGGCTTTACTTTGTTAACTATGCTGAAATATTTTCGTGAAATGAATTAATGCCACGATTATTCCCAAATGGCTATCAAACATATAAAAAAATGTAAGCAGGAGCAATGGCTAAAATCTTCTTCTTGTTCTTGAAGGGCTATGAACTTATTTATAAAAATGGCATATGGAGGATCATTCTAATTAAAGCCTTTGTTCTTAGAAAATAAAACTGGGCTTGCTCACTCATCTGTGTCTCTACCCTCTGAGTTTGACCTAGGGATGTGCACAAATGTGTGTGTGGGGGGGTTGTATTCAATTTGTATTGAATCGAATGCAAGAAAATTAGTATTCGTTTGAATAGACCCCCTTCAAATGTAGTGGGATTCAAATTTGGTACGAATGTTCAATCCCATACGAATCCCATACAAATGCATACAAATCCTGTACAAAGCTTCATACAAATGTATCAAAACATTCGATTCAAATTCAAATGTCTATCTTCAAATGTGCCAACATGTGATTCAAATCCAAATGTTCAAATTCAGCCAAATTCATATGAATTTTGAATGTTATGAATATTTGTGCATATCTCTAGTTTGACCTTTAACAGCCTTTTTTTTTGATGAAAAGATAGATTGCATGTCATCATCTGAAGTTTTGTCAGGTACTATTGGTTGGTGGACTTGTAAGGGTTGTGGCTCATCCATCAGTGAATGATCTAGAGCATCAGTTAATGTTGGCAAAACCTCACCAAGTTTGTTAACAGCAGGTCTATGGGAATCAAAGTCCCCTGTTTCTTCCTTAAATGAGAAGTCCAGGCTGAGAAGAAATAGTATTTCTTCTAGGAAATTGCTGTTAAACTCTAGTCTTGCTAAACTTAGGGTATCTGTCCTGAAAACTATTTATACATGGTATAAGGCACCCTGCCAGATTTCCTCCTTGGCAGTGTTCCCTCCATGTGTTGGCAAGTATACCAAGAAAATGGTACTTATATTCACCTATGGTGAGGCTGTAACAAGGTGAATTATTTCCAGAAATGGGATGGTAACTAGATAAAAGTGTTGACAGGAAAATCAATCACCATGGACCCACTGTTATATCTGATTTATATAATGATGGGTTAAATAAAATATACAAAAAGGAGTCCCATTTTAATGTTATCGACAGTAAAATTGGTAATGGCAAAAGACTAGAAGGATGGGATGAATATGGGAAAATATGGGAGACAACAACAACTGGAATGGTTTCATAGAATGGTTTTCCGGTTGGCATGACTGTTGCTCCTGTCGAAGCCCTGGTTTCTCTCTGGAATCAGGAGATGAGCAGGGCTATTGACACGATCACTCCCAAATGCCCTCAGCATGCTTATAGAGCTTGCAGATTTCCTTGGTATTCCATGGAGCTATGGCAGTGATGGTGAACCTTTTGAGCTCTGTGTGTCAAAATTCACAAGAAAACCTAGCTTAACTCAGGTGCTGTGTCACATCTAGAAATATCCATAATTTTGTGATATTTGTAGCTCTAGTAAAAAAGTTATATTTTTGATATATGTATTTTATTAAAAGCAAAAACAAATAATTCTTTATGTTTGCTAAATCTTCAATTGAAAGTTGATATTTCATACACTTCAAGAACAAGCAAGCACTACATGCCCAGGTGCCAGGGTGACCGGGTGTGTCACCCAAAAGGGCTTGGTGTGTCACCTGTGACACGCGTGTCATAGGTTGGCCATCACCGAGCTATGGGCTATGAAACAGGAAGGTTGATGGCTAGAGCGCAGGTGGCGTAAATCCAGCAGTGGGTCTGACCAAACACGCGTTAGAGCACATTATCGTGCCTACCACGTGGCGGAGATTTTTCTCCACATACCATTGCGTCCTCGAGTAGCCATCCAGCAGAGCTCTTTAGAGTAGTAAATGGCCTGATAAGACCGAGCTCAAAGAAATATGAGCTAGGGCCAACTAATATCTGCTGTGACAAATTTGTGAAGCACTTTGAGGACAAAGTCGCTCAGATTCGTAGGGGATTAGATGCCACAATAGTCCAAATGAGGTGTCGAGAGAACTGTCTGGTCCAGTTTGCTTAGATCAGTTTCAATTATTGTGGCCTGAGGATGCAGAGAAGCTGCTTGCAGGGATGTCGCTGACAATGTGCTCTCTAGACCCTTGCCCTTCCTGGCTTATTAAAACTATCTGGCAAGGTATGACCGGGTGGATCCAGGGAGTAGTGAATGCCTCTCTGAGGGATGAGGTGGTTCCACTAGCTCTGAAACAAGCTGTGGTGTGCCCCCTCCTGAAAAGGGCCTCCCTAGATCCAGAAGATCTGAACAACTATTGCCCGGTGGCAAACATACCTTTTTTAAGCAAGAGTCTGGAGAGGGCTGTCACTGCTCAACTACAGGCATGTTTGGATGAAGCTGATTATCTAGATCCATTTCAATCTGGCTTCAGACCCGATCGTGGCACAGAAACTGTCTTGGTCACCCTGGTTGATGAACTCCTCTGGGAGAGAGACAGAGGGAATGCCACCTTTATTGGTTCTCCTGGACCTCTCAGCAGCTTTTGATACCATTGACCATGGTATCCTTCTGGAAAGGCTACGGAGCTTAGGAGTTGGAGGCAGTGCTTGGCATTGGTTCCGCTCCAATCTCCAAAACTGATCCCAGATAGTGGCTGTGGGAGATACGGTTTTGACACCCTGGGAACTCACTTGTGAGGTTCCTCAGGGGTCGATCTTATCTCCCATGCTCTTTAACATCTACATGAAGCTTCTGGGAGAGGTCATCAGGAGATTTGGAGTGAGGTGTCATCAATATGTAGATGATACTCAGCTCTATCTCTCTGTACCATCTGAATCAGGAGAGGCAGTGGAAGTGCTTGACAGGTGTCTGGAGGCAGTAATGGGCTGGATGAGGGCGAATAAATTGAAGCTGAATCCAGACAAGACAGAGGTGCTGTGTGTCACAGGGTCTCGGGTCCGGGTAGTTGGGAGATACCCTGTCCTCAGTGGGGTGGTTATGCCTTGGAAGGGACAGGTGCATAATTTGGGGGTACTCCTGGACTATGCTTCTGCGCTAACACTTGAAGCTCAGGTGGAGGCCGTGGCCAGGAGCACCTACTCTCATCTACAGCTGGTACGTCAGCTTAAGCCTTTTCTGGATAGAGATGACCTGGCCACAGTTATCCATGCTCTGGTAACCTCTAGACTGGACTATTGCAATGCACTCTACATGGGGCTGCCCTTGAAGATGGTCCAGAAGTTGCAGCTAGTACAAAACACAGTCACCAGAGTGCTGACTGGAACAGCTAACCGGATACATATCACACCGGTTCTTTGTTTTTTGTTTTGTTTTGTTTTTTAATTAAATTGATTTTAAAAGCAATATGACATAAAAAAAATTAAGCAATATCTATCATACAATTTCTTGTATCTTCCCATAGTATATATTGCCTTATTATTCTGTATGACTTCCCCCATTTCTCCAACTTCCCTTCTTGATATCACTTGTTCCTTTGCTTCTTTTGTCATTCTTGTCATTTTCCGACTGCTTTCTTCGTTTTCTTCTGTCGGCACTTGTACTTCACGTAGATAGTTAATAAAAGGGTGCCAATCTTCTAAGAATTTATCAATTGTTCTGTCATGTAACAAGTTTGTCAATTTGTCTATTTCTGCCAGGTCAACCAATTTAATTAACCATTCATATTCTGTGGGGATCTCCTTCTCCTTCCATTTTTGTGCATATAGTAATCTTGCTGCCGTCACTATATATGATACCAATATATTAATGTTATCCAAAGTGTTATCTATTATGCCCAAAAAAACAATTCCGGTTTAAATAAAAAATGCTTCTTTAATATTAATTTCATACTATTATAAATTTGCACCCAGTATTTCTTTGCTTTTTTGCATGTCCACCACATATGGTAAAACATTCCTTCTTCTTTCTTGAATTTCCAACATTTAGTTGATATATTTTGGTAAATTTTTCCTAATTTGTGTGGTGTTAAATACCACCTATACATCCTTTTATAAATGTTTTCTTTTAATAATGTACAATTTGTAAATTTCATATTTTTTGTCCACAATTTTTCCCATTGCTCCATGTGTATATTATACCCAAAATTTCTAGCCCATGTAATCATACATTCTTTGATCTGTTCATGTTCCATATCAATCTGCAAAAGTACTTTATAAACAAACCCAATAGTGCCCCTTTCCACCTTGTTCAATTTTGTATCCCAATCTTCAATTTCTTCCTGAAAATTAAAATTTTGCTTATCTTTTCTACAGTATATATATCAACTAGTTGTGCATACGTAAACCATTGTATGCTTTTTCCCTCTTGGGTCAGTTGTTCCCTTGATTTAATATCAAATTCATTATTGTCTTTTTTATATAGTATATCCTCATATTTATACCAATATCTACCATCCCCAAACTCCTTTAACAGACCTTCATGTGGTGGTACCCAGAGTGAAATGTTTCTATAGAGTTTGTTTTTATACATTGACCAAGTTTTAAACAAGGCATTTCTTACAAAATGATTCTTAAAATCTGCATTAACCTTTGCTTTATCATACCATAAGTACCCATGCCAGCCAAACCTAAGCCCTTCTCCTTCCAGCTGTAGTAGTCTTTGGTCTTTTAGCCAGAACCATTTGGCTATCCAGCTCATGCAGGCTGCGGCTGGATGAGGGCGAATAAATTGAAGCTGAATCCAGACAAGACAGAGGTGCTGTGTGTAACAGGGTCTCGGGTCCGGGTAGTTGGGAGATACCCTGTCCTTGATGGGGTTGCAATGCCCTGGAAGGGACAGGTGTGTAACTTGGGGGTACTCCTGGACTCTGCTTCTGTGCTAACACTTGAAGCTCAGGTGGAGGCCGTGGCCAGGAGTGCCTACTCCCAACTACGGCTAGTCCGTCAACTGAAGCCACTTCTGGATAGAGACGACTTGGCCACAGTTATCCATGCTCTGGTAACCTCTAGATTGGACTACTGTAATGCGCTCTACATGGGGCTGCCCTTGAAGACGGTTCGGAAGTTGCAGCTAGTGCAAAACGCAGCCGCGAGAGTGCCGACCGGAACATCTAGCCGGATGCACATCACGCCGGTTTTAAAAGAATTGCACTGGCTGCCAATTCACTACCGAGCCCAATTCAAGGTTTTGACTTTGACTTATAAGGCCCTAAATGACTTGGGCCCCAAACATCTAAAGGAACGCCTTCTCCCGTATCGACCTGCCCGTGCCTTAAGATCAAGTGGCGAGGCCCTCCTGGTTGTCCCACCGCCTTCAACAGTGAGGTTGGTGGGCACCCGGGAGAGAGCCTTTTCTGTGATGGCCCCCAGACTGTGGAATAGCCTCCCCCTCGAGGTGCGTCAGGCCCCTTCCTTATATATATTTAGGAGGGCAGTAAAGACACACCTCTTTGCCCTGGCCTTTGGCTAAGCTGTTAATGTTCCCTCCCCCCGTACAGACATTATCATTTTAAATTTGTGGTATATTGTTTTATATGTATTGAATTTTTAATGTCTTTTAATGTGCATTCTGTTTTAATCTGTTGTTTTAAAGTTGTAACCCACCCAGAGACCTTCGGGTATGGGGCGGGATATAAATGTATATAATAAATAAAAAATCTAAAGTTCGGTAGTCCCAGACCTCCTCTTTCTTTTGCATCTTGTAGGAGTTTAAATCTTATCCTAGGCTTCTTTCCTTGCCATAGGAACTTTGAAATGTCTTTCTGCCATTTCATAAAGTCCTTTGTATTATTTACAATTGGTAAGACCTGAAATAAGAACATCAACCTTGGGAGTATATTCATTTTTATCACTGAATGTTCTGCAGCCTACGGCAGGACCTGCCATTGCCTGCACCAACACACAAATGGCAAGATTATTAAGGAATATAATCTGGAATAAGGCCCAGTGCAGAAAGGTTCAAAAACTACTCAGAGAACAAACTAAGAACTTGAACTGCTTTATGTAGGAAAAGGAGGTAATTAGCATTTTAACATAAGTCAGATGATTCCCCATCTATTTAACCTCTAGCTTTGTAAACACATACAATGACACTGCAATTATAGTTACACATATCCTAATTTAAAAGTATCCTTTCAGTGAAACATCCTGCATTTCTGTGCATAATAATAGGAGTTTACTTGTAATCAGTGTTACACAGTACATAACAATGAGTTTTCTAGACATAACCAATTCAGTCCCTCAGCTGAAGCATTAATTAAAGTTTTCAGTGTAGAAATAATTAATACAAGCACTTAAATTTGTCATTTTAAAATATATTTTAAACTGTAAATAAAATAACCTGTAATTAAATGAAAAATAATAGAATATAATATCAAATATAATTAGATATAATATCAAATAAATGACAAACAATTTGAAGCAACAGTCATATTGCCAATGACAAACAGTAAAAGTATAAAATTCATTCTCTAAATCACTTCTATCTTGCAAGCTCATATGAAAACAATTCAGCTCTGAAAATGGCAAGATGTAGTCTTAGGACACAAAGGACTTTATTTAATTTTGTTCCCAGATCTCCATAAACATAATTCAATAATTAAACTTTCCAGTGAGAGCTTTGCTATTTGTAGAAAGTGTTTTTATGACAAACAAATTTAATTTTTTAAAATTATTTTTGTTTTTGTTAAAAATTGGTGATGCTATCTGTTTCCTAAATCCAAACAAATGCATAAGGACTTGCAACAAGCCCTATATATATATTACATGTTTCTAGCATAACTCTATAAAAAGTCCCTTGTAACTGCAAGTTTTATCCACATTAATTTCCACCTATCCATACTTAATTAGTTTGTGAAAACAGAATTTGTACTACAAAATCTAGATCATGAAGACTGTTACTCAGGTTAATTAATCAGGGAAGGAATCTAATTCATTCCAAATCTATTCCAAGTTCACTCAAAGTCACATTAATGTTTAATATCATAACCATTGTGTAAAGCAATGAATGAGAAGGAATAGCATTATGACAATATTATGGACCTATCATTACTTAACTTTTAATTTAGCTTTAGTCCACTTTCAGACAGGACATATTAACAGAGAGATTGGTCATTTTCTTTCCACATTATTTCACCCACTTGTCACTTTATTGATGCTTTTTTAACTCTGAAAGTAGATTGAAGATAGATTAAAACTGTAACTGTACCCTACATGTAATATTGCATTATAAAAATGAAAAATGTAATTAAAGATAAAAGATGAAATTAAGGATTTAAGCTCATATGAACCAGACCTGGTACATATTTGCACTTAGGCCTCTGGTATGCAATTAGGACAGTTCAGGTGTCTTCCACATTTCATTATCCAAACTAAAATTTGCAGTTTCAATACTGTATATTGTCTGCAATCCTGAGAAAAGAGGAAGGGAATCATTTTTTCTGGATTGTAGACATCATTACTGAAAATTCTGGTTTGAATGATGAAATGAGACAATAATAGACACAGGGAGCAAAAGTGAGCATATTGGCAAGGAAACAGATGCAATGCTTCCTTCTTATGCCTGATCCTAAATGGTAGCTAAATTTGCATATCTGTTATTCTATTAATTTATTGAGAACTTATGGGATATCACTTTTTACAAATAAGAAATACATCTTTTTCCTTCATTCTATTATACATGTTCAGATTGGGTCTAGCTACAGGGAAAGGGAATGTAACATTGGTACTTACCGTGAGGGTTCATTCTTGAAGGACCTCGGACCAAGTTGCTGACAACTGGGTTTTGCCCTGGTGTTGGCAATCAGCGACCGGCAATCTTTTCCCCTTTAAAACGGCCCCTCCTTCCACCTCTAGGCCAGTATTGCGAGAGTCCGTGCTGTTCGTCAGCCCCTACAACACAGACCTTTTGATAGCCTTAGTCTTCCCACCCAAGGGCGGGTGCAACTTGGTCCGAGGTCCTTCAAGAATGAACCCTCACGGTAAGTACCAATGTTACATTCTCTGAAGGCCTCGGCCCAAGTTGCTGACAACTGGGACGTACCCAAGCTACACGGCCATGTACGGGGAGGGACCCTCTCACTGGGAAGAACCCTTGCGCACCCATAACGTGCCCGAAGCTTACCGTGCCTGCCAGCGGCTGGTGCAACACCTTCCTGCCGAACGCTGCCTGTGCCGAGCGGTATTCGTCCAGCTTGTAGTGCTTCGTGAACGTTGACGGAGTGCTCCACACCGCCGCCTTGCAGATTTCCTGGATTGATGCCTCGTTCCGGAATGCTGCCGACGCTGCTGCCGACCTAGTGGAGTGCGCCTGTATGGGGCCCGGCACTGGCGCCTCCCGGGCCTCATAGGCCAAGGTAATGCATGCCCTTAGCCATGCTGCGATGACCCTAGCTGAGGCCCTCGCCCCTGCCTGCTTTGGATGAAAGCAGACAAAGAGGCTTGAGCACCTCCGAATGTGTTCCGTCCGCCTGATGTACTGCAGAAGCGCCCTTCGCACGTCAATCGCGTGGCAGCGCGAATCCCCTGGGAGGGCAGCCTCCGGCCCTAAGGCCGGGAGATGAATCTCCTGTTCCCGATGAAACCTGGTATCTACCTTGGGCCGAAACGCTGGGTCCAACCGTAGGACCACGGCGTCGGGGGTGACGGAGCACAGAGGTCCCTCCACTGACAGGGCCGCCAGCTCCGAGACCCTCCGTGCCGAGGCCATGGCGACTAGAAAGGCCACCTTGTAAGACAGCAGCCGCAGGGGGAGTGATTCTATAGGTTCAAAGGGTGCGTCCTTCAGGGCAGAGAGTACCAAGTGCAGGTCCAAGTTGGGATACCGGTGCACCACCGGAGGCAAGGAAAGCTTGACGCCAGACATAAAACGTTTTATAAATTTATTTGTTAACCAATCTGGACCTGGGAAGAATTCAAGGGTCGCCGCGATTGCACACAGTTGTTTATGCAATGTACCATATTTCAACCCTTTCCTATACCCATCCGTCAAGAAACTGACCACGTCCTGGGGTGAGGGGGACGTTGGAGACACGCCCCTGGGCTGACACCAGCGTACAAAGACGTTCCAGGACGCATCATACAGGCGCCTCGTCGACGCTCGCCGGGAGGCTAACATAAGGCTGATAGCGGCGTCCTCAAAACCCAAGGTTTTGAGACGGTCCCACTGAGTCTCCACGCTGCCAAGCTGAGCCAGTGCGGATCCGGGTGCACGTGAGCGCCCTGTAGCAGGAGATCCCGACGGCACGGTAGTGCCAGCGGCTCCTCCACCAGCAGAGACGACAGGAGCGGGAACCACGGCCTCCTTGGCCAGAAGGGTGCCACCAAGATGACTTCCGCCGCCTCCTTCCGCACCCTGCGCAGAAAGCGCCGGAGGAGAGGGAAGGGAGGGAAGGCGTACAGCAGCCCCTCCGGCCAAGACGCCGAGAGGGCATCTGCCGCTAGGGCCAAGGGACATGCGTGGCGGGTCATGAAGGTGTCTACCTGTGCATTGAGCGGGGAAGCAAAGAGATCCACCACCGGCTGTCCCCATCGGAGAACCAGTAAGGAAAACACCCCCGGGTGCAGCTGCCATTCCGCTTGAGGCGTGATGTTGCGGCTCAGCCTGTCCGCCAGCTGGTTGGTCACGCCCTGAATGAAAACAGCCGACAAGGAAACAAGGTTAGCCTCAGCCCATGCGAAGATGTCCGAGGACAGCTGCATAAGCGACCGGGACCTGGTCCCGCCCTGCCTCGTGATATGCGCCTTTGCCGTCATATTATCAGTTTCAATGAGCACATGGCGGCCCTGGAGCATATCCTGAAAGGCTAGCAAACAGAGCCACGCAGCCTTAAGCTCTAACCAGTTGATCTGGTGACACTGGTCCGACGAGGACCATGTTCCCTGAGCCGTACGGGGGCCACAGTGACCTCCCCACCCTGTCAGGCTCGCATCAGTTCGAACCTTCACCCGTGGGGGATCAGCTATCGGTACCCCGGAGCGGAAGGTCCGCTTGGCTCTCCACCACTCCAGGGAGCGCAGCACGTCTGCTGGAAGGGACACCAACTCATTCCCCCCTCTGGCGATGGAGCTGGCATAAGGCAACAGGAACCACTGTAGTGGCCTGGAGTGCCACCGTGCCCAGGTGTTCAGGTCGATGACCGACACCATTTTCCCCAATAAGGAGCTGAGCTTCTGCAAGGAAACCCGGGGAGAAGCGCGGACCGTGTCCACCAAGTCCACAAGGCCCGTGATCCTCTGTTCCGTGGGAGCCACGGTATCGGCCCCAGTGTCTATTAGGGCCCCCAAATGGACGATAGTCTGGGCTGGGCACATGGCGCTCTTCCCTTCGTTAATCAGAAACCCATGGGCGGACAAGATGTCCACCATCGTCCGGACCCCTGCTTCTGCTTCAGCCCTGGAGGCCCCTTGGATCAGGACATCATCTAAATAATAAAAGACGGACACCCCCGCAAGCCGAGCCTGGTCTACGAGGCACCCCAAAAGTTTGGTAAACACGAGCGGGGCCGTGCAGACCCCAAATGGGAGACAGCGGTACTGGTAGTGCCCCGCCCCCAATTGGAACCGCAGAAAACGCCGGTGCCCCGGCCAGATGGCCAGGTGATGGTAAGCGGATTCCAAATCCAGGCTGGCCAGATAACACCCTGGAAAGAGCTGGGTCCTGACCTTAGCCAAAGACTCCATTTTAAACGAATAATTTTTGATAAATTTATTCACAAACTTAAGGTCCAAAATAGCCCGCAGCGAGTCATCCTTCTTTGGAACAAAAAATAACAGTGAATACACCCCTGCACCTTGTTCCTCCCTTGGAACGTGCTCAATCACCCCTGACTCAAGGAGCTTTTGGACCGCCTTCAGCACTAGCGCCCTCTTCCGCCTATCTGTGGGCACCGGGGAGCAAACCCTCCTGTCCCATGGAATAGACTTGAAGGGGAGATAGTACCCGTCCGTCACTGCTTGAACCACCCAAGCATCCGCCACCGTGCGTGCCCATACGTGGGCAAAGTAGAGCAACCTCCCCCCCACCTGCCTACTGGGAGTGCTAGGTGGGGCCCCTGTAGGCTTTGTTGCCTCAAAAGGAGCCGCGAGATTGAGGCTTGTACTCTGAAAAGGGCCGGGACCAGGGGGCCCGGGGCTTCTCCTGTTGCCGAGCGCCTCCCTTGCGCTGGGAAAAGGAGGTATTCCCATAAGTAGCCCGCTGAAACGGCTTCCGATTACCTGCCCCCTTCCGCTCCTTTGCCCTGGCTCCGGCCTGGGCCGAGAGGGCCGAGGGCATCACTTTCCGCTTATGGCGGTCCTCGACTAGCAGATTTTCCAGGGCTTGTTCACCAAACAAAAAGCCCCCAGTATACGGGACGGCCAAAAGCTGTGCCCGTGATCCGCTATCCACATTCCAGTGGCGCATCCAGAGAGCCCTGCGGGCGACGACCGCGGAGCCCATCGTGCGCGCAAGGATCTGGAGTGCATCGAGACTGGCATCAGCAGACAGGGCCAAGGTCTTGCGAATATCCCTGAGCCGACTCTTCCCTTGCCTGGAGAGACCATCCTCCGCGAGGAGTCCATCTGACCAGCGAAGGCAGGCTCTAGCGAACACGGAGAGGTTGGCAGAAATCTTGGCGGCCAGCGATGATGACTCATGGACGCGCTTCAAGGACACCTCCATCCGCTGTTCCATGCTGTCGCGAAGCACCCCTGCCCCCGTGCGTTTTGGCAAAATCTGAGTTGACACGAGTCCCAGAATCGGGTCGTCCACCCGCAGCACCGCCCAGATATCAGATCCCTTACTGGGCGCGCCGAAGATCTTACGGACCGCACCGGACGGGCGCTTAGCTAAGGCTGGGGTAAGCAACTCCTGGGTCAGCACCGTCTCAAAGGCTTTGGGAACTGGAAAAAGCTTCTCTGCCACGGGCGGAGCAAGCATAAAGAGCTGCGCCTCCTCCTCCATGTCCTGTGGCACGACTTCCGCCGGCTTAACTTTAAACAGAGTCATGAGATCGTCCAGTAACGGAGGCCACTCTTCCACTGGGAACAGCCTATTGCCTGTAGGCGAGTCATCCATATCCCAGTCCCCCTCAGACAGGTCTGAGCCTTGGGATACCTCTTCAAAGGAGCGCTGGCCCGAGGGCGGGTGCCCGGCCTCGCATGAATGCTCCGGGCTGCCCGGCGAGGGAGACCTGTTGTTACGCTTTCTGCTGCGCTTCCTCGGCCTGTCAGACCGTTCCGGTGATGCAGACCTGTCCCGTTTCCTGCCCCTGTCGGACTGACATATCCCTTGCAGGAGGACCTTAAGCTGTTCCAACAGGGCGGACCCCTCCTGGGATAGGGCCTGAGGCACTAACGGGGGGAGGGCGGGCTGAGGGACATCCCCAGAGTCGCATCCCGGCGTGCTGGTTCCGGACGCCATCCCGGGCCTAGGCACAGACGGCCCCCTTGTAACAAGCGAGAGGCCCAACTCACCCCTCCTGGCACTGCAGACTTTACGAAGTGCAGGTGGGTCAGGCACGGAGCGCAGCCCAGGGCCGGTGCTAGCCGCTCCTCGCCTGCCTGCCCCTGTGGACTCTTCGGCGGCCCGTGGGGCGGAAAACAGACCCGGGCCGGCAGCCGCCCTGTCCGTGCCTGAGCTCTCGGGCCGGGGAAGCCCAGGACCGGCGCTTCCCCCTCCTGCCGACCATGCGGCGGCCCCTGGGGCGAAGCCCAGGTCCGGGTCGGCGCTCGGCGTCTTCCGCGGCTGGGCGCCGGCTAGCAGGGGGCGGGGAAGCCCTGGAACGGCGCTATGCCCCCCCCGCCAGGCCTCTACCTGCGCCGCCGATTGTTGTAGAGCAGAGACTCCGGCCGCCGCTACTCCGTCCTGCGGCGTCGGGGGTGGAGCCGCTCCTCCCCCCCTTTTTGAGGCCTTCGGCACGCCGATTTCCGGAAAGGCAGGGCCCTGCCTGCCGCTCCGGCCCGCAACTCGCTGCTCCGGCGGTGGTTCTGAGGTCATCAGAAGGCGCGCCGCCAAAGCCTGGAGGGCTCGGATGTGCCGCTGCGCTGGCCGTGCAAACACCACGGCTGCCAGCCGCGGAGGGAGCCCTCCCAAGCCGTCCAGCACAACGGTATGTGTAGTCTTCTTCATTTGTTTATTCCAGAGTCGGGAAACCGCAGCCCTGTAGGGCTGCTGCCGATCAATTGCCCGACCGAGCAATACTGGCCTAGAGGTGGAAGGAGGGGCCGTTTTAAAGGGGAAAAGATTGCCGGTCGCTGATTGCCAACACCAGGGCAAAACCCAGTTGTCAGCAACTTGGGCCGAGGCCTTCAGAGAATCCCTATTTCCAAAAGAGTCAATAGAACATTGCCTGAAGCATGATGATTCATAGGCGATTATCTTCCCTTACTTTCCACAGGTGAAATATTATGTCTTTTTTATTTTTTGACAAGTTCTACTAAAACAGATTATCCAAGCTCTGTGTGAAGCAATGGCATTAGTGCTGTTCAGTTCACTGAATTGTTATATTGTCTTGCATACAAGCTCTACATTAGGAAGAGGACAAAACATGCTTCTGATTAAACCTTGAACTCATCTAATAGATTATTTATCTGGTAGGAGGCAACAGTAATGTGAAAATGAAATTGCAGAAGATGAGTGATTGCTGTTAGTTGTAGGATATTGTTCAGTCATACTGCAGTCCCCATCAGTGCCAGGCTCCAAGACCACTGGTATAGAATACTGGAAATTTTCTGTAGCACCTGTCACCTAGAAATTCAATAGAAGGGCTGAGTGGCAATTTGCTGCTCACGTTCAATATTATAATGCTCAGTAAATTATTCCTGTATGCAGTATGGAAGTAGGTTTCCATGTCAGATCAAAGAGAGTGTTACAAGCATCAAATGTGAACAGCAATTCCCATTCAACACTTCTGCTTCTCTCCAAGCTACCGGAAGCTTCTGAGAATCATTGCTCAATAGCAACTTCTGGAAGGATACATGTTCATTTTGTCTGTCTTTCACTTCAATAATATAACAGAGATATGTTGATTAATCTTTGAACAAAATGGAAATAGCACAGGGCTGATCCAGATACATGTTTCCCTTGTAATTATCAGAAAGTGACATAACATGAAAGGCTCTAACCAGACATTTTTGGCACTTTGTCAAAAATGTATCACTTTAACTGCATCCATAAAGATTCAAAAACCTGTAATTATTTTGGAATAGTATTTGATTTGCCAGATGTGACCATCGTGCTCTCAACAAAGTCCTGAAATATAGACCTGATTTCTCAGGTTTAAGGTGTCGTGCTGCTGTGTGACTTGCTAAAATGAGGGATATTGACGTAACATCCGGACAAAGTGAAATAATCCTGGAAGTGCTTTGTTTTGGTATACCCAAAAATAATGGAATAGGTAAGTGGCAATCAAAGGAAGCATTAGACAGGCCCAGGACTACCATAGGTCTCACCCAACAGCCCTAGACTCTACAACACCCAAAAACACAGCATATTTTGTAGCGCATGAGTCCTGTGTAAAGGTTACAGGGAATTCACCTCTACCCAAAACATGCCCTTACTAATTATACCTCTCTCTGTGAAGTTGCATTGTGCTTGCACACTGCATCATTGTGCAAATGCAGAGAGTGTCACATACCTGTGGAGATGTGAGAAGGGATGGGAAGGAAGAGTGCAAGACAGCACACCCTCCTAGTTTTTTAATAGCTCTCCTAACTGCTGTGCTGGATTGGGTATCTATCCTACACCTTTCACAGAAACAGCTGGTGAGCAACTATTCATAATGGCATGTGGCATGATGACGATCATTCATATTTGCAACTGGAGATCGTGCCACACAACCATAAAATGTCATGTGGCATGATCCAGAATTGCAGGAACAACAGGCCTGTTCCACAACTTTTGGGGCTCATATGATCATGGCAACTCAGAGGTAATAGCACATAAGTCTCATGTTAGAATGATATAGCCCTAAGTATCCCCAGATCACATGCCTGTTTTTTCTGGGGCAAAACAATCCTATCCAGAATTGGATGCTTTTAACTTCTTAGATCCAAGACTCGAACAGAAGCAACCTGTCTGGGCTGGGTTTGATTCCACACTCCACCATAAAGCCAGCTGCGTGACCTTAGGCCAGTCACAGGTCTCTTCTGAGCTCTCACAGCCTCAGCCTCCTCACAGGGTGTCCATTGTGGGGAGAACAATAGAAAGCTTTGTCAGCCACACTGAGTCTCCTTAAATGGATGATAAAAGTGGAATAGAAAAGCCATTTCTCCTTCTCTTCTTCTTCAGAGTGCAGCAATTGAAACTGATCCAAAATGCAACAAATGGTCAGTAGGTGCTGTGGATACCTGAAATGAACTATATTTAATTCCATGCAAAACTGACTCTGTTTTGAATATGTTTACAAATTTACCACTACAAGTTTCCTAGGTAGTATAAATGGTTCCTAATGGCTTGATGACAGTAGCTGCTTAACCACTCAGAAAGGCTATGCTGAATGGTCACTTGAGGACACAGTGGTAGCAGAGAAGTAACCCTTCTTTACTGCCACCATTGCCATGTGTTCGGCATTAAAATGTGCTCTCATTCAAGTTGGGCTTTACACCTTTTGCATTCTTGCTGTTGTGCCTCCTACTTTACTACATGCAGTTTCCTGCTAAATTAGGATCCAGTAGGAGCTCTTTACCAAGGGTAATTAGAAGAAATCCACTTCATATTTCTAGGGTGATATTAGAACCTTAACATAAGCCCGAGCCATATTAACTCAACACCCCACAAAAAATAATCAGAATCTATCAGATCCTATACATCTCTGAAGATGAAGCATCAGTCCTTCACACAGCATAAACCCATAAGACCTGCTAAGTGTGGGATTTTCCACTCTCCTCTTATTGTACCTTTCTCAGTCTCTGGAGCAGGAACAAGCTGTGATTGTTTGGTTATCCCAATCAATCCATTTCTAAACAGCCACAGTAGGTCTATGCAACACCATCCATGAAGACGGCATGCCAAGGAAGAGTGGTATTATCAAGAACATTCTCCCCTTTTTGTGACACACTCTAAATACTTGACCGAGGAAGGCCTTGGAAATGAGGCTTTGCTGCCTATCCTATATCTGGTATGTTCTTACGGGAAGAGGTGTACTTCCAGATATTGTGTCCCACATTGTCTCTGTTCAGACACAATAATGACCCTAAGACATTGTTTTCACTAATGAACTGTGTAACCAGTTAGTAGTTCATCTACCTATCTCACAATATTCATTTGCCTTTCTCACAAAATTTCCATTTCTACTAGAATGTCATTGTTAAGCCAAATTCATGTGGGAGTGAAAAATAATTTGTTCTTCAACAATAAGTCTTCTATAAAAGGCATAAAAGAGGATATCATAGATTCCAAACATTACTTTCAACAAGGTATTCTATTTCTTAATGCAAATATTTTATCCTCCTCCTCTTGTCCTTAGTTTATCCTACAGTTGTTCTCTGTATGTTAATTATTGGCTCTGAATTCTCCCAAAGAGTTGGATTAAAGGGCATGGGTACTGAACACATTTAGCAGCGGACTTGATTGCTTAAGCTTTAATAATACTTAAATGCTCCCAAAGAGATGTAAAGAAGGTACCAATCTGCTACGTGATGCATAACTTCAATTTCTATAATCATCATACAGATACATTCTGATGGCAGCAATTCTAAATTCACTGTCCAAGGAGTAAACATCACTGAACACAATGGAACCTACGACAGAGTAAACATAGGGCCTATTCACACTACAGCCAGTAGTGCAAGATTAGTGAACTTCTGGTGAAGAGCATCTGCACTTTGAGGAGGCTGCTATAGCTTCCAAACATGCCTTGCCTCCCCAGAAGTTCACTAATTGTTGATTAGGTGTGGAACCCAAAATCGTGCTTCACACCTTAACCAATGTTGACCAATACCTTATCTGGAGCATTTGTGCAGTGGCCACCCGCACCTCTTCCAGTGCTCCAGAGTTGTCTGAGGGGCCACGCAAATGTGCTGGCATCTCAAATGACCATAGACATGACTGCACAACATGAACAGAACATCAGTGTTGTCATGGTGATGGCACTGATGCACACCCAGTCACGAAAGGTGCTGCAGCCAAAATGGCAGCACCCAGAAAAGGACTGGCCTCGTGTGATGGTTTCAGGGTGCAGGCTGCAGAGGGCAGTGATAGCGCTTTGGCCCTTTTGCAAAATGCATTGCTTTCTGCCTGTGCAAACCCTTGCAAACTGCATTTGCAAGCCTAAGCTGCAAATAGCAGAAAAGGCGGGAAGCATTGCCCGTTCCCTTTTGCAATGATTGGCTGCTGGCAATTTGGAGGGAAAACCTGCCCAGGGACCTGGGGGCTTGATTGACAAGCAGGAGGAGTTTCCCTCAGTTGCCAGTGGTAACAGCCAATGAGAGCACTAGGGGCTGAAGGCAGAGAAAGCAGCAGACTGGGTCTTTTTGCTGGGCAATTTTTGAAGGGGACTGATGGTGCCCTTTGCCAGAAACTGACCAAGGGGTCTTTTCTCTGAAGGGGAACTGATTAGACTGGTCTTGTTCTTTGGGGGAAAGCTGAAGGAGGCAACCGTGACTGGTTGTTTCTCTGAAGGAGCTTTGCTAAGAACTGACCAGAGGCTGGAACCCACAGCCTAGCAGGGAAGGGCTAAGCCTTGCTGAGACCGGGATTGAGTTGCTAAGCTTTGGGGAGGCTTGAGCTTTTGGGTTGAGCAAACCAAAGGGGGAAGTGGATAGGATTATCTGCTTAGAAGCAACTAGTTACTTTTAAGGTAAGAAAGCTGTCTTGCTTGAAGCTTGCTATATTAAGAGACTTTTGATCTTTCTCTTGCATTATCTGAAGTTTCTATTTACTCTCTTACCTTTCTAATTATTATTCTCAATAAACTTATCACCAATTTAAAATTGTTGCAGTGGGGCATGCTATTTTCTTTCCTATATAAAAAGCACATGCTTTTTTACACTGTGGTGAAATTACATTTAGTTTTCCTATCTCTGACACTCAGGTTGAAGCAAAACAGGCATGCTATTATACAATAGAAAACCATTTGAGGGCTCATCTGAAATCACAAGGGGAAAAAGTCCATTAGGTTATTCCACAATCAGTCCACAGCCTTTACTATGATTTGTGCCTATTTTTTTAAAAAAATAAAAGTACATTCAAGATTCTCAATAAATGATCTCCCATTATTTACTAATCCTTTGTATAAAGGATTCTTAAGGCAGAACCAGCTATTGTTTTTGTAAGCATGTATTTGCAATCCCATATGTGCTATACAATGAAAATGTAAAAGCTGCAGAGAAGAAGAGTTGACTTTTCTAGCCTGCTTTTCTTTCCATTTAAGGTGACCCAAAGTGGCTGACAAAGCTTTCTATTCTTCTCCCCACAACAGAACACCCTGTGAGGCAGGTGGGGCTGTGAGAACTCAGAAGAGACCTGTGAGAAGCCCAAGGTCACCCAGCTGGCTTTGTGGGGGATGGTGGAATCAAACCCAGTATTCCGAGGTAAGAGTCTGGCTCCCTAACCACGAGAACCTAGGGGGCTACAGGCACTGGCTTGGAACAGTCAGTTAGTAGGGGAGGTTAGAATTTGATCTACTAACAGTGCTATGTCTTACCATGCAGACTGAAACTGAAAACATGTGCAAAGTACAACAGTAAATAAATTCCAAGCTCAGCAGCCTTGGCAGAAGCCTGCTTCTTGTCTCTAGCCAAAAGCTAGCATTACTCATGTTCACAGGTGGTTATATCTCTGCACACCTTCCAAGGATGGGGAATGTAGCTAAAGCATTATAAATGTAGAATCATCCTGTGTCCTAAATCATGACAAAACTCCAGTGCATGGCATAGCAGTGAATTGCAAAGCAGTAGCAGTGAATACTGCTCTCACTTTGATAGAGCACTTCCTGGTTCCTTAAAGGTGTATATCTTCTTTCTCTCTCTCTCTTCATTTAAAAGTAATTAACTGTAATAAGAGCAAAAACCCCACTTTAATTCTTTATTTCTAGATTAAATTTTGAGGTCAAACTGGGCAGCTCCCTCTATTGCTATTAGTAGCCGAGTAAACAAAACACAAGACAAATCCATTTTTACATATTGGTTTCAGTGACTAATGTTAGTGTCACAGATTAAAATTATCTGACCATTTCCTACTCTGAAGTATAAAAAACACTGTCAACATTGATTGATGTGGCCAGCTTGATGGTACTAGGCCCCAGCTACATATGAGGTTTAACTCATTTTTCAAACTGAATTCTAGATAAAATCTCAAGAGGTTTTGGTTAAGAAGAGGACAGACCTCAACAGTTAAAACACATCTAGTAAGATCGTTCTCAGGTCAAGAGTTCTGCCCCTATGATATCATGTCTGAAAGTCCTCATTGTTACTGTAATTGGTTGATTGGTACAACCTATAAATCATTGGAACCTCCCCTCCACTGGTTCAATATTCAAGTTCCTTCTTGTAAACTGTAAACTGGTAAGCCTAAACTGAAAGCAGAAGTATGTTTCTGCACAAAACTGTTAACCAAAAAGTGTAAAATGAATGCAGAAGTGCAAATATGACTGCAAAAAGACAGAATTAAAGGATGTCTTTCCACTGTCAGAAAGTCCCCATTTTTGAACCCATTAAGAACTCATTTGAGCTGGATGACCCCATTTCCACCATGGCACCCATTTGGGACACATTTGTTTCCACTGTCCCTGGGGAAATCCAGATCATATGGGTACATCTCAGCCTTTAATCCGGATTTTCTGTAGACCCCATTAATGGGGTCTACAATGGGGTCTTCAGCCAGAAAATCCAGATTAAAGGGAGCCTGTTTCCATGAGAAACAGGCAATGGGGTCTAGATGACCCCCAAAATCCCAGCTTCAAAGTGATTTTGGAGTAATTTCGAAATCATTCTGAAATGACTCCAAAGTCACTCCAAAGAGATCAGCAAACACCTCAGAGAGGCTCCAGAGCTGTCAGCACAGTCCATTCGCTATTAGCGCAGACCATGCGGACTTCCCTCCGAAATCCCTCCGAAACGATCAGCAAAGACTTCAGAGCCTCACCGCATATCTCTCCGAAGATCAGTGCAGACTTTGGAGGTGCTCTGGAGAGGTTTCCCGCTGACATCGTGGGCGCTCTGGGGCTGTCTTGCACTGACTTCAGAGACATTCCAAGGGGACTCCGGAACGGCTTCAAAGTCTGTGCTGGTCTCTTCGGAGGGACTTCAAAGAGTGCACCCCCACCCCCTGAAACACCTGGGATGATGGAGAGACCCCTTGGGGGTCGATCTGGATTCCCCACATGGGTGCAAAGGTGTTTCCCATGAAAACACATTGAGTGCTTCCCTTAATCCAGATCTACTAGATCTGGATTAAGGAATGTACCCATTCCTTAGATCTGGATCTAAGGAGCGCAGTGGAAAAACACCCAAAAATAGTATGTTCATTCTGAAACTCCTTGCAGGGGCTTTTCAATGCTAACTGCGGTCAGCAATTGGCTGAATAAATTTCTTTAGACTTTTTTAAAAAGTAGACTGCAAAGCTGCAAGAGCCACCCCACCTCCCTTTGGGTTTTTTTGCCAGCTCTTGCAGCCAACTCTGTGAACAGGTGTATGCTAGTTGCCATCTTATAGCTCTCCGAAAGACTATAGTACCTGCAGTATAACAAATGTTTCGGTTGCCTCCAGTATTCCTTCCCTGGGACACTGATATCCAGCTTCTGTAAATCCACAGTATAGGACACTTTAAAAAATGGAAGAAAAACATATGTTGGAAGAATCAATGGGCTTGGAATGCTGGGAAAAAAACCACTCTGCAACAAATGTGGATTCATCTGAAAATACTACATATTTGACATGCAAACTCCCTTTTTTTGTAATTTCTCCTCACAACAGCTTAAAAGGCTGTCTACAATATGCTTAATTTGCTGGAGTAAAGAAATTAAATTGAATTAAATTAAGTACTGAAGTGTCTTTTTGAAGTTGAAAGCAGATAGGAATATATACAGTATATTCTGGCGCATAAGACTACTTTTTAATCCAGGAAAATCTTCTCAAAAGTTGGGGGTCATCTTATACGCCGGGTGTCATCTTCTTATATGGCGAGTTTATCCAAAACTCTATATTTTAACTGGAAAAGTTGGGGTCGTCTTATACTCCCAGTTGTCTTAAACGCTGGAATATACGGGTATGTAACAGGGTGGGGAATGTAATCAAAACTTAAATTTCCTTTAAAATTATTTCTTAGAAGCTTCTTAGAAGCTATTTTGAGTTCTTTTTAATTCTAGAACTTGGCAGTACAGTAAATGCTTGGATAATGTTATCCACTTATGTTCTATAAGCAGAAACAAAACATCACACCCCTGATAGTAATTGCTCAGAAGCACATAATGTTAGTGTTATTAGAAATAGTGGTGATTCCCTTCTGAAACTGGTGAGCTATAGTGGGACAGAAGATTCTGATCTGAGCCTTGCTTTGAACTTTCTAAAGCATATTTTGGTCTGCTGAAGATCAAAATGTGGTTCAGAGACATCAAAGGCAAGATTCTCACCGTGCAGATCCCAGACGTGCCTGTTCTTTGGCTTGGCACAGCAATCAGAGTGGAGGATTCTGGGAAGCACATGGCTACCCTACAACTCTTATGCAAATGTTCTACAGATCACCATCCCTAGAATAATAATTTAACTTACTTTATATAGGTAGGTCTAGCTAACAACCTGTCTATTCCAACCTATTGGAAAGATAAAAGAATTACAGCATAAGAAAGGAGATCTTGAAATGGCCAATAACTATATGAATATATTCGTACAAAGGCATACAAATATCTTATATGAATGCATATGTTTGTCAGTTCTGATTTTCTTGTAAAATATTTTTTCCCATCGACTTCATTAGGTTACAGTCCTTCTGATGGAGGATGTTGTATGCATTCTTGTGGCTTTGTTTCATTTTTCCTCAGAGTGATTCAGTGGGTTTATTTATTTTCAGTAGAATTTCCAAATTGGGTTAGAAGCAGGAGAAGCAGTTCTTGCTCAGATCCTGAATTCACAGAGACAGCTGTTAGCTAATAAGAGCCCAAGCTGTATGTGAAATAGTCAGAAGTGACTGATGTCAGGCTTTATTCGGATATGATCGATCAGACTGTCTGACCTGGACTTTTGCTTCCTCCTCCCTGCAAAGACAGAGAGGAAATAAAGCAGATAAATTACTTTTGTTGTTTGAAAGCCAGCTACTTCCACTTACAAATAATTACATTCCAGTGGTGTGCAACAATTGCTAGCTACAACTTTTGTTTCTAAGAAACTGTTCAATAATTTTAAAGGAAATTTAAGTTTTGATTACATTCAGTCATGTGCTTCCCAGAATCCTCCACTCTGAGTGCTGTGCCAAGCCAAGGAACAGGCATGTCTGGGATCTGCACAGTGAGAGAGAGACTATTAGGATCTTGCCTTTGATGTCCCTGAACCACATTTTGATTCTCAGATCAAAATATGTTTTAGAAAGTTCAAAGCAAGGCTCAGATCAGAATCTTCTCTCCCACTATAGCTCACCAGTTCCAGGAGGGAATCACCACTATTTCTAATAACACTAACATTATGTGCTTCTGAGCGATTACTATCAGGGGTGTGATAATTTTGTTTCTGCCACATAGACCTTGATTGACTGTGCAATGGAGGCCGCCCAAGGCAAAAGAAACCACTGTAGCAGCCTCGCATGAATCTGTGCCCGTGGTACTAACTGTAGGACTGAGATCATTTTTCCCAATAGGGAGGCAAGGTCTAAAATATTCACATGAGCCATCCTCCTGATCTGAGCAATACTACCTAGTGTGGAGTCGACCCTATCCATAGAAGGGCACACCAACTTCACAGCAGTATTCAGAAGTGGTTTGTGAGGGGAGCAGAGAGCTCTTTTCTGTGTTGATTACAAACCCATTCCGGAGTTCAATAGTAACCTTGACAGCAGGGGTAGAACTGCAGATGATAAGGTCATCCAAATAGGCATACACTGGCACGCCCTATACTCTAAGGTTTCGAACCAAGGGAGCGAGACATTTTGTAAAGACTTGAGGGGCCAAACTGAGTCCGAATGGGAGACAGATGTACTGGAAATGAAGATTCCGAATTTGAAAATGAAGAAACTTCCTATGCTCAGGTAAAACTGGCAAATGGTGATAAGCATTCCACAAATCCACACTAACTAACCAATCTCCTTTGTGGATCATAGTGCAGATCAAAGACAAAGATTCCATCTCGAACCTTTTTTGTAACAGGAATTTATTCAAGAACTTCAAATCTAGAATAGCTCTCGGGACAACGGGAAAACAATCCCTCCCTTCACGTTCTCTCCCTGCTAAGCTGAACTGCACGGAGATGGCAGCTAGTGGGGATTCTGACCCTGGCTGGGGTAAGCCCATCCCAGTTTATGCACTGACAAAGTGCTTCAGACTACAGGGTTAGGGGCTAGCAATTACACTGGTAAGCAAGCTTACTTTTCTTGCAGAATCTCTGCATTGCTGGAGGTTTCCAAAAATGAAAGTAGCCTTTAGGCTGAAGAACAGTGATGGTACAAGACAGACCAAGAGATAAAACTGGGGAGGTTCTTCAGGGTTGGGCTTATATAGGGGAGGGGAAAAAGCTCCTCCTCTTGGTCAGTGGGCAAGGCAAGAGAAGATTAGCCCTATGTTGAACCAACCGAAGCTGACCCCGTCAGAAAATGTGACTTCTCAAGACCTCAGTGGTCCAACTCAGGTGTTTTACTGAGAGATCACTAACTTCCATACAAATCTTATTTATACTAAAAGATGTCCCATTGTTCTTTGTTCTTTGTTCTTTTCAAAAGTCCTGTGTCCTTTCAGGAGAATGAAAATGGGAGCAAAGTTTGGCCACTTTCCTTTTTGTTTACATTTTCTCATTCCTTCCAAAAAGTTCTCTTGGTTTGGGGATAAGCAATTGGTTAAAAAAACTCTCTGACTTAATATACTGATGGATGGAGGGATGGATTGTGCCATAGGAGGAATACTTAATTGAGTATCTCGTGTAAGCTAACACAATAATGGTCAATGCCTTACTAAACTGGAAAACCTCTGAAGAATTATTTTTATCTGATATATTTTTCACTAGTGTTTTATGTTACTTGTCCTGGTCCATACTATGTTAGTTTGAAATTCAAATATCACCCTGCAGTGCAACAATCAGTCTGGCCCATATGGACAGATGTACAGTAAATAAAAATGAGTGGCAAGGCTGCCTGATCTATATTTCCCCTTCTTTTTAAGTCTCTTAATAACAAAGAAAGTTGTTAATTGCTTTGCTTAATGATTGCTGCTGCAGCTGCAAGCGATGTATAAACAGGAGGAGGGAGAAAAAATAATTTAAACTGCTCCACATATCAATAAAGGTTGGATGCATAGATGCCTTTAAGGAAATCAGGTTCCCACAGAGGTGTGCTAATTACTGCATTCAAGTGCTTCCTTTACATAGGGTGGACTTCAGGCTGAGCTGAAGACATCTTATTAGACATTCAGTCTAGGGATCATTATTGTGTGTGCTTCAGGCAAATGGGCTTGAAGCAAATGAAAGCATTCCTTTTTTATTAATGAAAGAAAAGGAGGAAGAGTTGAAGCAGGGAGAAACCACAAACTGAACTGAAATATGACATGATAAATTCTCCCTGAAATGTGCTGTTAATTTTAGGACAGGTGTATGAAGTGAAGCATATATTAAGTGAAGCTGGAACAGTGCATAGGGATTTTCGCACTACACTAATTCCAATCAGCCATTTGGAACGGGTGTAGGACGGGAAGCCTAAGACACTTCAGGACGCTTTGACCATTCACACATAGGAGCGCAGGAACGCATGTAAACACATTCCGGCGCGCCTGTGTGCGAATGCTCAAAGCATTCTGAAGTGCCTTAGCCGGCAAACGCCGGCAAGGGGCGGGGAGACGGCTGCCGAGGCTCCCGCAGCCGGCAAGGCAGGCAATCAACTGATTGTCAGCCAGCGCCGGCGGGGGAGGCGAGTCCGCGGCTGTCAGGGAGAGAGAAACATGAGCGAATGCTTCTCTCCCCGAACGGCTGCGGGCGCTTCGTCCGCGCCGGAACGGATGTAGAGCACTTTAAAGTGCTCTACATCTCGAACGCACGCAAGACAGCTCCGGACACATCGGAGCGCAAGCCCCGCTGCGGCAATGCGTATGCCGCGTTCGAGGCTGTCTTGCACGCGTTCGAAAACCCCGTGTGCGAAAACGCCTCATGTAAAACCCAACATTCTTAAACTTTATGCTTATGGCATTATCATGATAATAGAAAAGCCCTAATGAGAGTCCTGCAAAATTTGTATCAATGGGTGTTTTTCCGCTGTCAGTAAAAGTACCCATTAAGTACCCATTAATGGGTACGTAATGGCATTTTTTGCACCCATTAATGGGTACTTAATGGGTACTCCTAGTGACAGTGGAAAAAGACCCAATGTTTTATTGAGCCCAACAACCTAGCCAATTAAATGCTTCTGAATGGCCAATCAGCCACATTAGTGCTGTGACCACACTTGATAATATAAATGAGATTTTGCCCTGTGGACAAGACTGCCTACTATTTTTATTAGCTTTGCTCTTGCCAGACTGATCACCGCATGTAATGAGATTCAGGTTATCTTCAGTGGTGGCCAAGGACCCAGCAGCCCCGGAGTGTTGGTTGCTTCTGGAGTGTTTTCTTCTACACTGACAAAAAAAGGGAAAGAGATTTGCATAATAATAACATAAACAAATTTAGAAATAAACAACAATTGACAATTTATTTAGAAATGCAGCTTATTAAGGCAGACTGATGAAACAGTGTTTGGCTGCATCTTCATGGCCACTGAATTTGCTGTCTTTGTAGTGCCAGCCTGCCATAGCTACAGAAGAGCATTTCTTGTGTCTCTTTGGAAGCATTTTCTCTGCATTTGCCTTCTAGTTGTCAAAGGTTCCCCTGAAAAATAGGCAATTCCTGCAAGATTGGGGGGGGGGGGGATATTTCAGAAATGCCATGTTAAGGATCACAGCTTCCAGGATCTTTATCCAGGATCTTTCATGTCATTAATGAAATAGGATATTTTTAGTCTTTTCCAAACTCTTCTGTTTGGATATAAGGCAAGATTGAAGTATGGTCCTGTTTTAAAGAAAAAGAAAAGAAAGATTTGCCTGAATTATCCCTAGTTTTGGAATGACTGAGTACACACACACACACACACACACACATACACACACACATCATTTAAGGTATGATTTGTAGTCAGTTCTCCAACAGGAGATGCCATGTATAGTTTATCTGGCCTGACTATTAGGCTGTGGTTTGTGGAGGCATGGAGCAAAATTAGACTGTGGAGGGTTGTGGAGCAAAAAGACACAGAAGCATTTGGATGGTCCATCCCCTGTCAGTCCTAAGGGTCTCTACAATATAATAATGAATAGAGGCCCTTTCTGCATGGATCTTTAATCCATATAAAGGATTATGCCCTACTTGGCCTGACTGAAGCTTATTATGGCTCTTATATGACAGCACATGCCTACAGGAAGCCAAATAGAACACCTAGAGCTCATCTACACCTAAGCTTTAATCCACTTTCAATCCACCTGCTGCATGAAATGACACACGAGCGATAAGTGACTAATTGTTTTCTTTCCTCATTATCTAATCCAATGTTAGATTTTCTGAGTCAGATAATATTAAACGAGAACAGCCTGCTTTTTTGCTGAGAGTGGATTGAAGTGGGATTAAAATTTAGGTGTAGATGGGTCCTTGGTAATGTTCACATTCAAAACTACATGTTACAAAGATTTTACTCAAATGAGGAATTTCAAGAAAGTCAATAAAGAGACAAAAACTGTTGGCTGAGAAGATTTTTCCACTTACCTCTCTTAATCCAGATCTAAGATGATCAGGATCTAAAGAATGGGTCCTTCAATTAATCTGGGTTTAATAGATCCAGATCTAAGGAGGTACCCGATGTAGCACAGGCAGGGTAGCAATAGGTGCTAGCGTGCTCGCAGTGGAAACGCCGGACCACCCATGTGGCAAATCCGGATCTACCCCATGTTTTTTTGGGGTGTGTGTGTGCAAGCTCCATAGATGCTCCAGAGAATCTTCAAAGTTTGTGGCAAATCACTCCAGAGATTCCCCAGAGCTTTGGACAAAGCTCCGTAGAAATGGCATTGCTCTGATGGGTCATCTTCAAAGCCTGTGCCATTCTCTGGAGTTTCCTTTGGAGCTGTCTTCAGAGATTATGCACAGAGCTTTGGGTTTTGAGCAGCCTCCCATGGGTGCCCACCCCAGAGCCCAGCCCTAGGCCCCATTGCCCCATTGCAGTGGAAACACACTACGTATAATCCAGATTTGATGCCTGAAGACCCCATTGTAGACCCATTTAATGAGGTCTACAGGAAATCCAGCTTATAGGTCCTGAAGGACCCATTTAATCCAGATTTCCCTAGAACAGGTGGAAACAAATGTGGTTCTAATGGGGTCTGCAGTGGAAACCGGGTTTTCCTGCTCTGAGCCTAATGGGTCCTTAATGGATCCCTAATGGGTACTTAGTGCTAGTGGGGAAAAAACCCTGAGTCAATGGGAGACCGAAATTTGCAAAGAATATTTAACTACACATCCAGAGATTGTTTACTTAGGGTCAATTCACACATGGCCCAGTAGTACACATGGTGTGAGCTCCCAGAAACAGTGTCTGCGCATAAAGGACTTGCTTCTTAACCAGAAATGGTTCCTTCTGTGCAAGAGCTCACCTTGCATGGATTACATGTAGTGCAGGTAAAACTGCACCATGTGTGCGCTTACCTTGCACTAGCACTGGAGCCAGTAAAGCTCTGGCTGCTCCCTCTGCACATCTTCCACTTTGGAAGACATGTTGGGGGTCACATGATGCAACCCAACATGACATACATACGTACTGACATAACACACTACCCAGTTGTCCTGGTGATGGTGCTGCACCTGTGTGCTAGCACTGGCTACAGAATTTGAAGATGGCTGCCACCTGGTAAGGTTTGGAGATGGTTGAGGAAGATTAAGTATGCACTAAGCATCTACAAGTGTTTGGTGCGTACTTGGGTCATTTTGACCTTTGCTTCCCAGGGATATTCCAGTATATTTGAATATTCATGCTCTATTCCATGAATATCTATAATGGAATAAGTAAGTGGCATCTGGGCTGAATTCACACTTAGGCCTCTGGTATGCTATTTAGACAGCTCTGGTACAGATATGTGATACCAACCAGAGCTATATCAGACCTGTCCTAATTGCATACCAAAGGCCTAAGTGCAAATTCAACCCACGTTGCAGCCTCATCAGAGTTTAAAGGAGCTTAATACAAGGGACAAAACTTCTCCCTTAGCTCAAATGATACATTCTGCAGCCATCAAATTACAAACACTTAGTTTTCCTCCAACTCAGAAGCAATTTGTCCTCTTCAGAGTCTCTTCTTGCAAACTACAAAGTTCCTGGATCATAAGTCTTGAAGATTCAGAGTGGAAGACTCTAGCAGCAAACTTTAACTGACACTTCAAACAAACATTTTTCCCAGGGCCAGATTTCTTATTAGCTTCCTTTCTGTGCTAGGGAAATCCTGCCTTCTGCCACATATACTGCCAATGAGCTCAGCTGTGATTTTGTATGCATGCTCTCTTTTTCTTCCCCCGCATTCTATTTTTGAAACCTTGCTGCTTCTTCACGCTGATGAACAGCTTTGATCCTTTCCTAAGAGTGCCTAGCAGTTTGGCCTGCAAAAGAGATACTCAGATTGTTGTAGCAGTCAGTGACTCCTCTGCCTATCATAAACCTTGAGCTTTGCCAGAGGATGGAAGAATCTCCACACTTGCCACAAGCCACATTAAGCTTACCAGCAAACCAGGCTGTCAAGCAAACATTGATGGGAACCTTTTAGCAAGAAAGTTTTATCCAAGGATTTTTACAGATTTATCGTCATTAATTAATCTAGGTAGCGTTTGTTTTCTCCAGGTGCTCTGCAAGCAGTCAGGAGGAAAGAAGTCACATTAGATGGCATTCAATGATAGGAATAGTATGATCTGTGCAGATTATTCAGAACCAAATCACCCAAAACCTAGGAGGATTTAGTCCAAGCTAGATAACTATAGATCTATAGCCTGGGGTTATTATATGGAAAATGCATAGGAATGCTACACCTTTGATGACTGTAAAGAAGAGGCAATATTTGCAGATAACTGCTTGCATTACAAGTCTGGGTACTGCTTCCAGACTGGAGAGACAGCATTTGCAAAGAGTTGAGAGAGGTGAAGGCTTTGCCTTTGCCTCGTGAATGGTGAGAATTGACGGCTAGGGATGTCCACGAGTATTTGAAGACATTCAAAATTTGATCGAATTCATCCAAATTTTGACATTCGAATTCGAATGTAATATCCATAAATTCAAATTTAAGTATTTGAACAGATTTTGAATTTCTGAATCCATTCATTTGAATTATTCAGACATGTGTATGGGTTCGTACACAATGTGTACTTGCATGTATTCATCTTTCCCACATCTGCACACATTTGTACGAATCTGTACGGGACGGAGACGGGTTCCATATGGGATAAATGTGGGATGCATACAGATATATACAGACGTGTATGGGATGCGTAATGATGCACGCAGGCACATACGAATGTTGTAAACATTCATAAGTGAAAATTCAAACCAAAAAATTCAAACAAACAGATCCAAATTTGAATCGGATTTGGGTAAATTCGAATTTTAAAGATTCAAATTGAATTTTTGGATATCAAATCCTGAAAATTGCATTCGTGCACACCCCGGGCTTTTCTGCACACGCCGCCGAAAACGGATCTAACAGATCCGTTTTCTGGCGAAAGGTTTTCAAACGGAAATCCGTTTCGAGCAGAAACGGTTTCTCGTAGACCCCGCGCGTACACACACGTGTGGTGCAGTGGTGGCAGGGCCGGATTTGGAAACGGTTTGGGGTACAGCACCCATCCCAAACCAGCCCTGCCGGTGCCTGCCTAACTGTCAGAGAGGCAGAGCGCATGTTCTGCCATTCTGACAGGTGGGTGAGTCTGGCAGCCAGCTTCCCTGCCTTCCCTCTGCCAGAGAACCGACGATCCTCGGTTCTCTGGCAAGGGTAAGGCACCCCCTACTCCTACTTTCACCCCCACCCCACCGAGAGTCCCACCGACGTACCTGATGGTGTGCAGCTCAATTCTGAGGCTCGCGGCACCAGCGCCAATCGCACATGCGCACACCGTGGCCCTGCCGGTTCCAGCACCCCAGGGATGCTGGGAAATGTAATCCTGGGCTGCTGGGACCGTCAGCGATTGGCGCTGGCGCTGCCAGGCTCAGAATTGAGCTGCACATGATCAGGTACGTTGGAGGGATTCTCAGAGGGGTGGGGGTGAAAGTAGGAGTGGGGGGTGCCTTACCCCCTCAGACTTCTCATTAAAAGGCCCTCAGACTTCTCATTAAAAGAAAAGAAGCAAAACTAACCATTTTTCTAGCCATAGCTATGAGGCAAATATCTCAGCAAGGATTCAAAGCTGCTGTTACAAAAGCATGTTGTTGCTCATTATAGCAGGCCTCTATCCATAGCTATGGCATTAAAAATCATCCTTATGCACTGGTCCCATTGCATTTCAGCATAATCGGATTTTGCAAGTGAATTTTTTCTGGTCCTGGTCTGTTTTTTCCCCTACTGGACCAACTTATAAAACCGAGCCTTATAAAACCGAGCTCGAAGAAGTTAGAGCCAGAGCCAAGTAGTATATGCTGTGAAAAATTTGTGAAGCACTTTGAGGACAAAGTCGCCCAGATTTGTAGGGGATTAGATGTCATGATTGGACACAGTCCAAATGAGGTGTCCAGAGAACTGTCTGGTCCGGTTTATTTGGATCAGTTTTGATTGTTGTGGCCTGAGGATGTGGACAAGCTGCTTGTGGGTGTGTGGCCGATGACATGCTCTCTGTATCTCTGCCCCTCATGGCTGATAAAGACTAGCCAACAAGGTATGACCAGGTGGATCCAGGAAGTAGTGAATGCCTCTCTGAGGGATGGGTGGTCCCACCGGCCCTGAAACAGGCTGTGGTGTGCCTCCTCCTGAAGAAGACCTCCTTGGACCCAGAAGATTTAAATAACTATCACCTGGTGGCTAACATAGCTTTTTTAGGCAAGGTTCTAGAGAGGGCTGTCACTGTTCAACTGCAGGTGTGCTTGGAAGAAGGTGATTATCTGGATCAATTTCAATCTGGCTTCAGGCCTGCCTTGGTTGCCCTGGTTGATGACCACCTCCAGGAGAGAGACAGGGGGAATACTACCCTGTTGGTTCTCTGGACCTCTCAGTGGCTTTTGATACTATTGACCATGGTATCCTGTTGGAGAGACTATGGAGTTTAGGAGTGGGACGCAATGCTTGGCATTGGTTCTGCTCCTATCTCCAGAGTAGATTCCAGATAGTGGCTGTGGGAGACACTGATTCAACACTTGTGGGGTTCCTCACGTGGGGTTCCTCAGGGGACTATCTTATCTCCCATGCTAGTTAACATCTACATGAAGCTGCTGGGAGAGGTCATCCGGAGATTTGGAGTGAGGTGTCATCAATATGCAGATGAAACCCAGCTCTCTCTGTGTGTGCCATCTGAATCAGGAGAGGTGGTTGAAGTGCTTGATAGGTGTCTGGAGGTGGTAATGGGCTGGATGAGGGCTAATAAATTGAAACTGAATCCAGACAAGATAGTGGTGCTGTATGTCACAGGGTCTCGGGTCTGTGTAGTTGGGAGACGCTCTGTCCTTGATGGGATCACAATGCCCTGGAAGGGACAGGTGCAACATTTAGGGGTACTCCTGCACTAACACTTGAAGCTCAGGTGGAGGCCGTGGCCAGGAGTGGATAGATACTACTTGGCCACAGTTATCCAAGCTCTAGTAACCTCTTAGATTCGACTATTGTCATGCACTCTACATGGGGCTGCCCTTGAAGACATTCTGGAAGTTTCAGCTAGTGCAAAATGCAGCCTCTAGAGTGCTGACCAGAACAGCTAGCTGGATGCACACACACTTTGGTTTTAAAGGAATTGCATTGGCTGCCAATTCGCTACTGAGACCAATTCAAGGTGTTAACTCTGGCTTATAAGCCCCTAAATGACTTGGGCCCCAAATATCTAAAGGAATGCCTTCTCCCATACCGACCTGCCCATGCCTTAAGATCTAGCAGTGAGGCCCTCCCAACCTTCAGTAGTGATGCTGGTGGGCACCCAGGAGAGGGCCTTTTCAGTGATGACCCCCAGACTATGGAATAGTCTCCCTCTCAAGGTACGTTATGCCCCTTCCTTATATATATTTAGGAAGGCAGTAAAAACACACCTCTTTGTCCTGGCCTTTGGCTGAGGTGATTATATTCTCTTCCCCCCCTCCCCCCGCACTCAGTTACAGTCACTATTAATGTAATATGGAGTGTACTGTTTTAAATTTGTTGAATTTTTAAAGTGTTTTTAATCTATATCTTGTTTTAATGTATATCTTGTTTTTAATCTGTTGGCTAATCTGTTGTTACCCACCCAGAGACCTTCGGGTATGAGGCAGGATAGAAATGTAAACAATAAATAAAAATAAATAAAATAAACTTGCTGTTTGGAGTTTATGCTGAACTCAGATTATCTGTGACTGCAAGGTCCCAGGGAAGTAACTCCTAAATCTGAAAATAGCAGACTACATCAATATCTTCTTAAGTCAAAAGTTATTGTAAGATGGCCCCATCAACTGAACTCTTTGCTGGGAGAGAAGGCAACTGTGGTGTATAAGGCTTGAATCAACCAATTGCAAAAGGCAACCCAGTAACAAATCAGTGTGCTTTGGATTTAAATATCTTTCTGAAACTCTGGATGCAAAATTTAAGGCAAAAAAGTTCATATCCTGCAAAAAGGAGAATAATATTTTGTGTTCCAAGACAGACTGCTTTCCTTAGAGGAAAAAGAAATACCATTGTTTTGATGATGATGATGATGATGATGATGATGATGATGATGATGATGGCAACAATGACAACAATCAGCTTAGTCATTCTAGAAAGCCTTTGGGCACGTTCTCACTTGACTTTTTAAATCCAGATTCAGTACCTAGTGCACATTCTGGGTGTTCCCATTTCCTGGAGGATAACATGGGCTGAATGCAAATACTGGTGTTCCCACTCAAACTGCAAAAAAAAAAAAAAAAAGCACAAAGAAGCAGGACCTTTTAATCTCCACCCCTGTCCAACCCCTGTTAAGCCTGCCCTGCAGAATCAACTGAACAAAAGAACAAAGCAATGATCCCTTTCACTCTCTCCTTTTCAAATCAGAAGCTCCCTCCCTATCGGTTCTCCCTGTTTGTGCTGAACAGTTTTTGTGAGAATGTTTTTTCTGCAGATTTTGCAGGATAGTCCTCATAAAGCGTGGGAATAAAAAATTAAATGGGATCTCTTGATCCTGAAAATGGATTCAATTCAGATTTACATTTGTATGGGAATCCATCCTTTGTTGATAAAATATCACAAAGGATTTCCTGCCTGATTTCCACAATCCAAACCAGGTCCAGACCACAATGACCTTGAGTTCCCATAACACTCTGGCCATTTCCAACACAGTACTAGCAGCACACATGGAATTCAACAACAACAACTAGGAAAGACAGGATCTGTAATAAAAGCTAACAAAGAGACTCAATGGATGGAAGCGGCAAAGATGGCAGCATTGGTTCACCCCAAGATTTGACAGGTTTCTTCGTGGGGTCTCCAAATCTAATGGTGAGCAACTTTGGCTCTGCTTGTTCCCCTTGCTCTATCTCAATATTCCCTGCAATAAACAGTTTGTTGAGCATTTAATTCATACCGCAAACTTCTTTGAGCCATTTGGAGTTCAATTCAGGCACATCTCTTCTCTCCAAGTGATTGAGTGCCATCTACAGGTCACATGTGGATGTAAAGTTTGTGTTAAAGTGGAACCAAAAGATGTTAGAGTTATGATTTCTTCAGTTTACTCTACAGAAAAAAACTTCAAGTATGATTTCATATTACTTTCAGGATGCTTGTGAAAGACAAAGTATGAATCAAATCCATGTTTTTGAAATGCATTTTACTATCTCCATTTTTTTTTAATCATTCCTGATTTGTGTCAGTGAATTCTATTAAGTAGCAGCAGCTTGGAGAAAATTATATTCCTTTGGCTCATAGACAAAGTTATGGTAAGTGAATTAAGAGTAGTTTTGTGAATTCCTGAACAAGAAGTAGTTCTCCTACTCCTTAAGCATAATCATGACCCTTCTAACATTACTGGGTCAACCTGAAGATTCTAATAGATTCCTGGAAGTGTTAGTTATTGTTTTACCATATTCATCACTCAGACTTGAGCTTTTGCTTATATAGCTAAAGGATGTTTTCTTATTATTTGGTTGCTTAGAGGGTCAGTGCAGGATGTTTTAGAAGAAGAAGAAGAAGAGTTGGCCTTTCTACCCTGCTTTTCTCACCCATTTCAGGGGACCCAAAGCAGCTGGCAAAGCTCTCTATTCTTCTCCCCACAAAAGACACCCTGTGAGTTAGGTGGGGCTGTGAGAGCTCAGAAGAGAACTGTGACCAGCCCAAGGTCACCCAGCTGATTTCATGAGGGAGTGCAAAATCAAACCCAGTATTCCCAGGTAAGAGTCTGGCTCCCTAACCACTAGACCATATTGGCTCTATTTAGACCATGTATGGTCCCTTTTTCTTGTTGAGGGTGATTGGATTTAAGCCCCCCATCTTACGCTTTGAATCATGCTTCCACTACCTTCAGAATCATGCATTCAAGGCCTTGCAGGAGGTGAACACTCTAGGGATGTGCACAAATTTTATTTTGTTTTTTGTATTTGATTCGTATTGAATCAAATGCAAGAAAATTCATATTTGCTCAAATAGGTCCCCTTCAAATGTGGTAGAATCCATATTCGATATGAATGTTCAATCCCATATGAATCCCATACGAATGCAACCAATAGCATATGGATCCTACGAATGGATACGAATAGCGTATGGATCCCATACAAATGCATACAAATAGCATATGAATCCCATATATGAATCCCATATGAAGCTTCATATGAATGTATCAAAATATTTGATTCAAATTCAAATGTCAATCTTCAAATGTACCAAGATTCTATCTGAATTTGAATGTCTGAATTTGGCCAAATTTCAAAAGTTACAAATACTTGTGTACATCCCTAGAACACTCACATTCCCACATTAGACCTTCCGAGAGAATACGCAACTTAGTAGTCAAGCCTAGAAAGCACTATACTTGGCTGGTGACATCAGAGCGGCACGGGCATAGAGGAAGCTAATGGAATCCATTGGTCAGGGTTATGACATGATCCAAGGTAAGGGAAGAAGACAGAGTGCAATCTAGGGCTGTTTTTCCACTGTTACTAGAAGTACCCATTAAGTACCCATTAATGGTTACAAAAATACCAGTGGAAAAACACCCTAGGAATCTGATGGGAGGTGAGTTGAATCAGAATACATAGTCCCTGTACAGTTTGATTTTAGACAGATCCCCAAATGTTTATCATGTTTCGGCCTAATAGCAAACCCAGTTCGTACCAAACTGTTTCAGCCCATCCCTTGGTCCATCCTGCCCACATGTGGATTCAGCCTTAAAGTCACCAGTCAGTGCTCCACTGCTATCTGGCCAGGGGATGTATGAGGTATGATTCTATAATCAACCCTTCAGCAACTTTTGTCATTGGAGAATGATGCCACTAATTGAGAAGAGGGACTCCACAAATTTCAGTTTTGTATTTTCAAGAACTTCTTATCCTAACCTGATAAGTACTTTTTATTTGTAAATAGAACTTGTATTAACTGTAAAGTACTTGTGTTATGAAACAGAGCTTGTAAACAGTATAGCAGCTAATGCAATTAGATACTTTTAAGGAAGAAAGGTTGTGATTGATTGGCCCAATGGTACCACACTTGTAAATAGTTACTTTTTGGGATGGAGGATGGGGACTGGTGGAAATGTATAATCTCCTGACTAGGGAGGTACTTTGATCAAGAATAAGTAGTGCTTATAAGTTATACCCCACTTTTCTCACCCATTTAAGGGGACTCAAAGCAGCTGACAAACCTTCTGTTCTTCTTCCCGCTATAGACACGCTGTGAGGTAGGTGAGGCTGTGAGAGCTCAGAAAGAGAGCTGTGACTAGCCCAAAGCCACCCAGTTGGTTTCATGGAGGAATGTGGAATCAAACCCAAAGACTATGAGATAGGAGCGCTCTAATCACAAGACCAACCTGAGTCACTTTACCGTCTGGGAGTGTTGGTTTATTTTCAGCAGGCCTGAGCAGGGCATCACTGCCGCCTATGTTGAAGAAAGCAAAATTCTGCCCTAAGATCATGATCACACCTGGTAATGAGTCAACAAGATCACTGTCAGTTGACTACTATCACCTCAATTAGAAATGCGGTACCTCAGCTAGAGAAAGCTAGAGGCTCCAGTTCACTATTCTCTCACCAAGAGAACATCAACTGAGCATTTTTAGGAAAGGATGGATACAGCACGTTGTTAGATTTTTATCCACTAGGTCAAAAACACCATGGATGCTGTGATTTTCTTGATCTTCAGACACATCAGGTACACCTGTCACCTTTGTTCTGGCCAGACTAAGGCTTTTGAAGTGGCAATGGATCCTTCTTTCTGCCTCTGTCCCAATGAGATTTGGATTACTGTACTATAGCCCTCTGAAAAATCCCACACATCTTTTTCAACCTATTGCAGAAAAATAGAAAAGAACCCCATGTGCTGAGTAAAACTGCAGCAAAATGAGCATAATGAATCAAAAATTCAGTGTAGACCTTCTGTGTGATCTAATACCACTTGCCTCTGAAAAATGTATCTGTTCTCTTTACAGTGAAAGTCACACACCAAGGAGCCTTCAGTCCTTTGTACAAAAATAGATCTCTTATTCTGCTCACATATACTTTATACCTGACTTCACAATCATGCGTCTTGCAGTTCTTCTACAGACAAATATGCACCAAACTTTTATTAAGATGGCAGGGCTCTAGGACTCCATTTACTGGACCATAGCCATTCTTGTTTACTTGAATGGAGGCAGAATGTGAACAAAGATAGAATAAACATCACAGATAGAGAGAAAGAGAATTTGCACTTCAATGAAAGGAAAGTTCAGTTATATCCCAGCACAGAACATACACATTGCATGGAGTTGCTTCTATCCCAGAAGCAGATCCACATAAAATCATGCATGGTATAGATAAGGTGGATAGAGAAAATTTATTTTCTCTATCACACAACACTAGAACCAGGGGGCATTCTATGAAGCTGATGGGTAGGAGAGTTGAATCAGACAAGGGGAAGTATTTCTTCACCCAGGGGGTCATTGACCTATTGAATTTGCTGCCAGAACAGATGGTAACAGCTACCAGAGTATATGGCTTTAAGGAAGGGTTGGACAAATGTATAGATGATAGATGTATTAGTGGCTACTAGAGTGGATGTCTGAGGGGGGACAAGCAGGATGCTTCTAAGACCATTTGCTGGGATTTGAGAGCAAGAGAAGGTTTGCCCTTGTTTCTGCCTGAGATGCCCATGGTCAATTGGTGGGCCACTGTGTGCAACAGGATGCTTTACTAGATGGCCTGTGGCCAGATCCAGCAAGGCTCCTCTTATGTTCTTATGGACCATCCCTTGGGCAGATAGTCCTCCACTGCTATTCTTACTGTGGGCTAGCATACATTTGTGGACAACTTTTAGTACCTCTTCCAGGAGAAGGGTGCATGGGGTGGGGCAGGGCGGGGCAGCTCCAGTCGCATGTTGCAACATGTGGTCGTCATGCCAAAGGGTAGCACACATGTCTGTTGCTGCTGTTGCCATAGCAAGGCCATCACAAGCTATTGCACTGAACCAGTGGGTCAGAAAGTGCTGGGTAAAGTTGGGATGCACCGGGTGTCCCAAAGTGTGAACACCTGATGTATTCCAGAAATTTACTGGCCATTGAGCTAAAGGCTCAGATGTTCAGTTATGATTTCTTCTATCAGCTACAGCATATGCTGAATTTCGTCCTTCAGCCATTGACACTAGAGGTATTCAGAGGACCTTTCTGCATTTACCTTGCTTGATCTGAACCCAGTGGATGTAGACCATTGAAGCTTGCTGGTCCAAACCATAGCAAGTGGTCTGGAACAGCATCGTCTGAATGAAAGCATTGACCCAGAACAGCCCCCACACTGGCCTTCCAAGTTGGCTTCCAAATAACTAGGAATGAAAGTTTTTTGACTTGAAGCCCCCAGGGAACCCATTCCAGTGGTGCACTTTGATGTGCCACTGAAATAGTTCCCCCTATAGTCCACATTTTTACCAACACCTGAAAGAAATAAAGTCATGCAGTAGGGGAGCCTCCCTGAGAGATGGATTTTAGGGGTGTATAATGGTTCAGTTAATTTGTAGCTGAAACTTCCTGCTCCATCAAGGAGGGTTCAGACATGTGCCAAGATAAGAAGTGACCGGAGAACTTTGTGAAATCTACCTCAGCTTTATGCCAAGCCATTCTTTGCCCAACTTGATCAATTGGATCATCTGGCAGACTCAGAAATGTCTAAGGCGCTGAGTCAAGCACAGACCAGCTCAGTGCAAAGTCAGGATAGATGTGCTAAGCCATTTCGGTCACTCCCTGGCTTAACATGCATCCAAACCATCTTGAACCAGGGTGTTGTTTGCTGAACCAATGCCTTGCAGATGCCTAATGTGTTCCACAATCAGGCATCCAGCACCAGTAAAATAATTTCACTTATCCAAAAGAAAATAAGAGAGGGCAAAGCAATGAACTGCCTGGCCACAACTACTCAAAAATTATTTGGTGGAGTTGGACATCTTTGGCACTGAATGATTAGCTATAATTTTTAAAAACTGAAATGGCTCAGTAATTATGCAGGTGGTGCTTTTCAGAATTTGACAAATAATATCCCCATATGGGGAGCACATTAAGCCAGAAGGATATGTTCCAGATGCAGAAAGGAGGGGGTTTGAAGAAGACAACATTTTAGGAAATATAGCTGTCCTGAAAGCTAAATGTACAGAGTTGTGCTTTTAGGACAAACTGCATTTGTATGTGTGTATCCAAGACCACAAAGTCATGGTCTCTTTTATACACTTGAAATACCACTGCATACATTCTTATTATCTTATTATATTGGATTACATATTTTAACCAAGTTTCTCAATATTCTATTTCTACTCCATCTTCAGATTCCTATATTTTTATTCATAGAGTAGAAGATACATTTTAAGCATGTATAGCATGAACTGAAGAAACCACCATCTAGAAGTCATTCTTTTGGTATGCCTACTAATGCTCACACAGTCTAAGTTAGATGCCTCTAGATGAGGCATGTGCAACAATATTCAAAACATTCAAAATTCCATGAAATTTGTGCAGATCTGGACATTCGAATTTGAATCAAACGTCTATACCAGTGATGGTGAACCTTTTGAGCTCGGTGTGTCAAAATTCGCAAGAAAACCTAGCTTAACTCAGGTGCTGTGTCACATCTAGAAATATCCATATTTTTGTGATATTTGTAGCTCTAGTAAAAAGTTTTGTATTGTATTAAAAGCAAAAACAAATAATTCTTTACATTAGTGACTTTTGTTGAATTTCGTTTGCTAAATCTTCAGTTGAAAGTTGGAATTTCATACACTTTAAGAACAAGCAAGCACTACACGCCCAGGTGCCAGGGTGACCAGGTGTGTCACCCAAAAGGGCTTGGTGTGTCACCTGTGACACACGTGTCATAGGTTGGCCATCACTGGTCTATACAGTCGTACCTCAACATACAAGTGCCCTGACATACAAGTGTTTTGAGATACAAGCCGCCAAGCGAGTGATATTTTGCTTTGAGATGAGAGCAAGATTTGAGATACGAGTATGTAAATACAGTACAGTACATAACAAAAACAACTGAGGTGGTGTTTTGGGAGCTGGAATGGATTAATGGGAAAATTGCTTTGAGATACGAGCGATTTGACATAAGAGCAAGGTTACGGAACGAATTAAACTCGTATGTCAAGGTACCACTGTACATTTGTGTTGTTTTGTTTTTATTGAGTTGCTAAATTTTATTTTTTCTTCTAAATTTTATTTTCTATATTGCACATATATACATGTTCTTATACTTTACAATACATATATATCTTTACAATCAAATCTATATCGAACATATTCTTATATACAAACTTATTGTTTGCCTAACAACTTTACTGTATTGCATGATATAAAATTTCAACAAATTTCAACTTATAAATCCTAACAACCTACAACTATAACAACAAAACTAGGATCATAAAGATTATTCTTACCCCATACATTTTTATACAACAATCATTTCCTTATATTTAAGCTTATTTTAAAAGGAATTTTATTGTTTCTCTACAAAGCTTGTGTTCCACATCTAACTTTTCTAGCCTTGTAATTATAGGTTCCCATACAATGCTGGATTCATATTTTGGGTTTTTCCCCAATATATTTGTCATGTTGACAAGTGATCAATTCAAATCGAATCAAATGTCAAAAATTGCATTCATGCACACCTATACTCTAGATGACAAAAGGAAAATGTAGAATTTTCCTTAGATCCTGCAATTGCCCCTTGTCGACACTGCCAAACAGAAGGAGGCAAGACCAGCTTCTTGCCTCCATCTGGCCATTATTCATGTTACTGTTTGTTTATTTATTATTTATTTATATTTACATCCTGCCGTATACCCGTAGGTCTCAGGGAGAGTTACAAGTTTTGAAACAGCAGATTTAAACAATAAAATCCATAAAAATACTTAAAACCAATCAAGCATAAAAAGAAACTGGCATATTTTTTTAAAAAAAGTATTCTCAATATTAAAATACTAATAGCTACAGTGGTGGTGGTGGGGAAATTGTCACATTAGCCAGAGGCCAGGGCAAAGAGGTGCATCTTCACCCCCTTCCTAAATGTATACAGAGAAGGGGTGTGATGCACCTCGAGGGGTAGCCTATTCCATAACCTGGGGGCCATTACCAAAAAGGCCTTTTCCCAGGTGCCCACCTGCCTCACTATTGAGAGTGGTAGGGCAGCCAGGAGGGCCTCACCTCCAGATCTCAAGGCATGAGTAGGTCAGTATGGGAGAAGGCATGTCTTTAGATATTTGGGGGCCCAAGCCATTTAGGGCCTTGTAAGTCAGAGTTACATTGAATTGGGCTCGGTAGTGAATTGGTAGCCAGTGCAACTCTTTTAAGACCGGTGTGATGTGCATACGGCTAGTTGTTCTGGTCAGCACCCTGGTGGCTGTATTTTGCACTAGCTGCAATTTCTGAACCGTCTCCAATAGCAGCCCCATGTAGAGTGCATTATAGTAGTCCAGTCTAGAGGTTACCAGAGGATGGGTAACTGTGGCCAAGTTGTCTCTGTCCAAAAAAGGCTTTAGTTGATGCACCAGCCATAGTTGGAGGTAGGCACTCCTGGCCACAGCCTCCACCTGAGCTTCAAGCTTTAGCACGGAGTCCACGAGTACTCCCACAGCCTTGCAACCCCATCAGGGACAGAGTGTCACCCAACTCCATAGGCCTAAGACCCTGTGACACACAGCACCCCTGTCTTGTCTGGATTCAGCTTTAATTTATTGGCCCTGATCCAGCCCATTACTGCCTCCAGACACCTGTCAAGCACTTCAACCACCTCTCCTGATTAAAATGGAACAGAGACATAGAGCTCGGTATCATCTGCATATTGATGACACCTCACTCCAAATCTCCTGATGACCTCTCCCAGCAGCTTCATATAGATGTTAAATAGTGTGGGAGATAAGATTGACACCTGAGGAATCCCACAAGTGAATTCCCAGGGTGTCGAATCAGTATCTTTCAAAGCCACTATCTGAGATCAGCTCTGGAGATAAGAGTGGAACCAAGGGCAAGCACTGCCTCCAACTCCTAAACTCTGTAGCCTCTCCAAAAGGATACCATGGTTAATGGTATCAAAAGCTGCTGAGAGGTCCAGAAGAACTAACAGGGTAGCATTCCCTCTGTCTCTCTCCTGGAGGAGGTCATCAGCCAGGGTGACCAAGGCGGTTTCTGTGCCATAAATGGGTCTAAAGCCAAATTGAAATGGGTCTAGATAATCAGCTTCATCCAAGCATGCCTGCAGTTGAACAGCAACAGCCCTCTCCAGAACTTTGCTTAGAAAAGGTATGTTAGCCACTGGGCAATAGTTGTTTAAGTCTTCCAGATCCAAGGAGGCCCTCTTCAGGAGGGGATGTACCACAGCCTGTTTCAGGGCCAGTGGGACCACCCCATCCCTTGTTGGCCAGCCTTTATCTTTAGTGGGTTTTTAAATGTGACTTCCTCCATTTTTTCAGGCTCCCCTTCTTCATGTTGCTTGTTTCTTTGCTCCCCTTAGATATCTCTTGTTCCTTTTCAGCTTACACTTTGATCTTTAGCCAAAACCATTTCTCATTACTTCTAATTCTTGGAAACAGTTGATGAAAGGGCTCCAGCCTTTCATAAACTTATCCATTGTTTTATCTTTTAGTAAATTTGTCAATTTGTCCATTTCAGGCAAGTCCATCAATTTAATTAACCATTCCTTTCCTGTAGGTATCTCTTCTTCCTTCCATTTCTGTGCATATAATAGTCTGGCTGCTGTCACCATATGTAAAATCAAAGAGCTTATGCTATCCAAACTGTTAACTACAATTACAAACAAAAGCAATTCTGGTTTAAATATATAGGTGTGCCCAGTACTTTTTGGCTTTTACACAAGTCCACCACATATGGTAAAAGGTTCCCTCAACTTTTTTACATTTTCAACATTTCGTAGACATATATGATATGCTTCCCCTAATTTATGAGGTGTTAAAATACCATCTATACATCATTTTATATATTTTTTCTTTCAGTAGCACACAAGATGTAAATTTAATATCTTTTAACCACAATTTTTCCCACTGGTCCATTTGGATATTGTATCCAAAATTTCTTGCCCACGTAATCATACATTCTTTAACCTCTTCATGTTCCATTTCGATCTGAAGTAATACTTTATACATCATACCAATTGTTCCCATTTCAGTCTTGTTTAATTTTATTTCCTACCCCTGTTTTTCCCATTCAAAATTTATATTCTCTTTATCTCTTCTATATATATCCGCTAATTGTGCATAAGTAAACCACTGTATATTTTTTTTCCTCTTGGTTTAACTGTTCTCTTGTTTTAATGTCATATTCATTAACATCGTCTTTTTTATATAACATATCTTCATATTTGAACCAAGCTCTTCCCCAAACTCCTGTAACAACCCTTTATGTGGTGATACCCAAAGTGGCATTTTCCTGCAGAGGTTATTTTTTATCATTCAACCAAGTTTTATATAAAGCATTTCTCACAAAGTGATTCTTAATGTCTGCATTCTCTCACTTTTTAATTCCGCAAGTACCCGTGCCAGCCATATCTCCTTCCAGTTGCAATAATCTTTGATCTTTCAACCAAAATCATTTGGCAATCCATCCCATACAGCATGCTGCATGGTATAACTTGAAATTCAGTAGTCCAAATTCTCCTTTTTCTTTGAATCTTATCTAGGCTTCTTTCCTTGCCATATACATTTCAAAATGTCTTTCTTCCAATTTTTAAAGTCCTTTGTGTGATATATTATTGGTTAAACTTTAAGTAAAAACATCATCCTCAGCATTATGTTCATTTTTATGACTGATATCCTTCCTATGAAAGATAACTGCACATTGGACCATTTCAAATTTGTCACAGCAGATATTATTTGGCCCTGGTCATGGTTCTCTGAGCTTGATTTTATCAGACTATTTACTACTCTAAAGAGCTCTGCTAGACAGCTACTTGAGGATGCAATGGTAGCGGAGAAAAAAACCTTTTTCGCTGTTGTCACCACTGCATAGTAGGCACGATAATATACTCTAATCTGTGTCTAGTCAGACTCACAGCTGGATTTACACCACCTGCGCTCTAGCCATTGACCTTCCTATTTCATGGCCTGTAGCTCCATGGAATACTAAGGAGCTCTTCGGGCTCCACAAGCATGCCAAGGGCACTTGGAAGCAATCATGTCAATAGCCCTGCTCATCTCCTGATTCCAGAGAGAAACCAGGGCTTTGACAGGAGCGCCAGTCACACCAACCAGAAAATCCCCCAGAGCACTCAGGAATCACTCAGATTCCATAAGTCTCTGAACCATCCCAATAGGTCCCACTTCCTCACAGAAGAGAGTTGCCATAGTAAGTCCAAACCTCACCAGCGAATGATCCATCTACAGCAACAGGCTGACAGCCAGCCCTCCTATCAATGGATCCTCACCAGTGAGGCAAAAATCAAATCAAGGGTATAGCCTGCTGTATGAGTCAGGTCAGATACAAACTGAAACAGCCCCATGGTTGTCATGGAGACCATGAAAAGCTGAGCTGGTCCACTAGGCATAGCCTTAGTGTGGATGTTGAAATCCCCCAACACCACCATGGCAGGGGCTTCCAACATCACATCAGAGATCACCTCAGCCAGCTCAGATAGGGAGGATGCTGGGCAGTGGGGTGAACGGTACACCAGCAGCATCTCCATTCTGTCTCTCTCTGGCCCAACAATGATAGGCCTTCCACCCCCTTTACAGAGTGAATTGGCCATCTGGTGAGGAAGATGGAAGTCTGATGGACCACAGGAACACCCCCTCCTTCCCCCTGGTCTCAAACAGTGCTGCGCTGAGTATCCTGAGTAAGCTGGGTTAGTCCAGGCCCACCCAGTTCATCCATCCAGGTCTCAGTTATACATGCCAGATCAGCCCTTTCCTCCAGAATTAAGTCATGGGTGACTGCTGTTTTATTTTGGACCTCAGCACTGTTAGAGAAGGGAGCTGTTTGGCAGGCCTCCCCAATCTCTGCAATCTAGGAGTCAGAACAGAAGGGGTGATAGCTTCAAAACATCTGACACCTCTTCTCCTCACCTGTCATGCCCTGTTCAGCCTCTTCGGAGGAGGGAAGCCTGCCTGCAATGCCACCACAGGCTGAGGAAGAGCCACAGTATGGCATTGCAGACATTGAAGGGTTAAGTCCAGTTCCAGGTTAGCAGCCAGACAGCTCTGATGACATATCTACCAGCAGTGGGCCTAATCAAAGGTGAGGCGCAGATCAGAGCGATTAGCCCAGCTGCACTGTGGGCGTGGCACTGACTCCTCTATTTAAAAACAAGCTCATGTTGCCTCATGTTGCTGCAGACAACATCTTTGCAGTCTTGTTTAATCTGAGCTTGAAATCCTGGACTCCTTGTGATTTGCTGACCCTTTGGACTGCCTGACCCTTGCTGACTTTCTGGACTCCTAGACCCTGGACCGGAACTGACCTCGAGAATGCCTGGAACCCTTGGGACTGAGTAAGCTGTGCAAGTATTTGCCTGTTGCCTGACTGGCCTGCGACGTGACATCACCTGACTTTTCTGCCTCCCAATGCCATATCTCCTGCTGTCCGTCACCACTGTAATAATGGCTCTCCCCCTCCTACCTGGCCTCGACACACGATCCCAGACACTCACTCACTTACACACCCACAAAAAATTAAAACAATAATAATAAAGTTATAACACATTTACTCATCAACTCACACATATAGCACAATCATACAACACAAAAAACTGCACAAACACTCACACACAACCCTCTCCTATCCTCCCACTGTCAACTCCTGCAAGGAGAGGCAGAAAAGTCCAAAAATGCCAAGGTAGAATTTAAGTGTTCCTCCTTCTCCCCACAGTTAACTCCTGCAAGCCGAGGCAGAAGAGTCCAAAATGCTCAGGTGGAATGTTTCTGGTTAAAATACCCTAATGTCAACCAAGACCCACCTACTTCCCTTGGTATTTTTCCTGCAATTGGCTTGCATCAGGGTACTTCAGCCATGAAGATCACCAGCAATGTAAAGCACAGCTACCGGCAAGTCAAGAAGGACTGAAATACTCTACTGTAGGAGCTGCTCCACATCCAACCAGCTAAGACAAGATCAAAAATGAAATATGTGAGCTAAATATAAATTTTATTATTCTGAGAACAATGGGACAGCTTGCATGTAGGCACAATGCAGCTGGACAAAACATAATTAAAAGGAGAATGGAAGAACTTGCAATGATACTACTCTAAAATTAACTGTAGGGGTGATAATGTTTTGTTTTATGGGTAGAACTTTCCCCAAGCTCTATAGTTAGGTTCAGAGATTGTCATTCTGAGAATTAGCCTTTCTAAAGGTAAGAAGAACAGATCTAGTATTTGATAATCTGTGGAAATGAGAAAGTAGTACACTGAGGATAAAGAAACATGCCATGCAAGGTATTGCAGAACTGTCATCTCAATAAAAGAAGGCTGAGCCCAAGATATGTACAACCTGAGGTTTATCATGTCATCAAGACTCTCTTTTCCTTTCTCCTTTCTCTTTCTATCTCCCTCTCTCTCCTCTGCCTCTCTTTTGCTCCCTTTTTCATGTGTGTGTGTGTTTAAATCAAAAGCAAACAACCAAACTAGGGTACTATGCCAAAAATACAAAGAAATATAATTACTAAAAGGGTATGGTAACCCCACTGATAGAAAAATATAAATGGTAAATTGCAACAGCACTCAAAAGAAATAAGGAGTAAAAACATCAAACATAACAAATTTAACAAGTTAAAAACACACACCAAAATAAAAATCAAACTTAAAATATAAAATATAAAACAGCTGATAAAAACAAAGAATTTAGGGCCATACGCGTTTCGACTAAAGAGTCTTCATCAGTGGCCCGTTAGGTAAAATATAACTAAAATGCTGTTTATGAAAAGTTTCTCATGCAAGAGCAATTCTCAACTGAAGTGCTGATTGAAGATATTTCTTTGTATTTTTGGCATAGTACCCTAGTTTGGTTTTTGGCTTTTGGCTTTTTTGGGGTTCTATTAGGGATTTTTGTTTGCCTCTGTGTTTAAATCAATCCAATCCTGAAAGATACCCCGGACTCTACCATAGGTACTCCTCTTCACAGCAGTTGTGAAAATCATACCCAGAATTGCTGTAGAGGACGAGAACTGTGGCTAGCAGCCTTCCACAAGTTGGGGTCTCCATGCATGATTCCAGTAGAAATTGTGGCCATCTATACAGAGCCAAGGAATGACTCTACCGGGCAGAGTGACCTGAGAGTATTTAATTCCAGCTTATCATTGGATTCCTCTTGCAGTAAGCTGGGGAGGCTCAGGGGGTGAACAGAGATGGAAGTGTTCACCTGTCCCATTCATGGCCAACAGGGGGAATCAATCCAACTGTCCTTGTGGCTGCAGCCACACTGTAGAAGTTTATTTCCATGGTGTGTGGAAATGATTGTGGAATTGATGCAGACACCAATGAATAATAGCTAGCCTTTTTTTTAAGGGACACAAGCACTTCTTACCAATTAACAGAGAGAAGCCCATAGAACTGTTAAAGTGGACTATAAGAGAGAAAACCAACTCATGGGATTTCACAACCTAATGAAGAGCTTCCAAGGACCACTTGGGTCTTCCTAATTTTATATCTTACTTTTATATGTTAAACTTGGAAGCAGTGCCTGATCTAATAGCTGATTGGTAGGCTAACTTAGCATATGGAGAAATTGCCATGGGACATCTTACTTTTCTGCTGATGGATATTATTGAGTTACCCAAGCTTTGTGATTATTTTTGATACTCAAGTAATAATCCTTTGGGCCATTATTGATATAGGATTTAAATATGGGAGACAGCAAAATCATACCTAGCCTACTGTGAAATCTCTCGGTTTAGCTCTGGCCATTAGAGGTTGGTATGATCCCAGACAACTTGATCAATTTTATTTTGAGTGCATTAAAGGCAAACAAGTAAATTAAATTGTATGGTCCAAATATGAAAGCATGGCTGGTTTCAATTAGGCTGTCTCCCTAAAAGGGTGTGAAGCCTGTCTGATGGTGTCAGAGCCCCGGGAAAATCCACACGTAGGTGTGAAATGCATGGCACAAGGATACTCAGAATGGCTATCAGAGCAACAGCATGAATCACAAAGCAAGATGATATTGCAAGAGATTTCCTGCTGCCATTCTGGTAGCTAGAAGTAGTACGTAGCATGTCCTCATTGCTCAAGAATGATTTGGTGAACCAGGAGTATCCCAAAGCCAGAGACAACGGTGGTGAGATGGAGGTGATTCCACTTTCATGTCTCATAGAGTGCTCTTTTTGTGTGTCTGTAGCAGAAGTGTTGAAGGGCATTAATCTGTTAATGTTTCTCTCAACACTTATAATACAAGCACCCTAAATATTTTTATTTCTACCTAATAAAAACCCAGCAATATATGTTGTGATTCCCTGAAGCTCCTAATACAGGGCTCATAAATGAATATTTATCAACCATATCCTGAGGAATGAGATAATCTCTTTAGCTTTTACTTGCAAGTAAGCATTCATCTGAATGATGATTTGCAATATAACAAGCTAAGCCCTTTGGAAATCTATTTAAAACCTATTTTCAGGACTACAGAGTAATGTTGAAAAAGCAATTCTTCAAAACTGGAGATTTGTAACAAGAGATGCAAGCAGTGCAAAAACCTGGAATATGAATAAGGAATGTTAGCTAGAGCAACAGGTTAGTTTCACCTTGTGATAATGTCTTGTGTTGTGATAGGAATCCTGTTCAGTATAGAATCATGAGACCAGACATTTTGTGCATGTGCTGGGCTGAGGAACCAGGTGGGTGTCTCCATGCAGATTTTTTGATCCGAGTTCAGTACTGTTTGGACTATTTTGGGGGACTATTTTTACTCTGAATTGAGTTCTTGTCAATTAATCTGAATATAGCCATCCCCATGCAGCTTTTTTAAGTCCTGGTTTTGGGAATATTTTTAAATGTAAAAAACAGGGCTTTTAAATCCCCCCCCCCTTGTACAAACCCTGCCTGCAATAAAAGAAGCAAAATTGCAGTTTTTAAAAGGAATTCCAGCCACAAATACTTTCTTTTTCACACCTCTCACTTTTGAGATTATTGGCCCCTTCTCCTTCCTTTTTCATACCGTACAGAGCTTTTGCAAGCATGGCAAGGGAGGGGGGAGCTTTACATCTGTAAGAAGCCACCCACAAGTGGCTGCCACTGGCCAGAAGGCTAGACCTCCACCCCAAATAGCCTGGTATCATCCCCATGTGGGGAAAAATGAGCAGATTCGGCTCCAAAAAAGGGACTCAGTCCTGTTTTCATCAGGACACTTTTTTCTCTGGATTTAGGCAGGATAGTCCTCATAAAATATGGGAATGAGGAATTGCATGGGGATGCAGGGTGCCAAATTTGGGTTCTATTTGGATTAATTACAGTAGTCTTGGGGATGCTCCTTCCCGAATTCGAATAGAATTCAGATTAAAGTGCCCTTAATGCCTCAAGCAGTTTTTTCACACTTGCTGCTGTTCCATGCCAGCAAGTGCACTGGAGACCTTCCTGCTGCACATTAGTGGGGCCCACCTACATTTGGTTTGGTCAGAGTGTGTCCTTGATCAAGAGGCCCTCATTCTGGATTTCTTGGAGTCCTTATCATTGAGAACCAGCGGTGTACCACTGAAGACCAGTCTAGAACATGGACTGCATATAGAAAACACACCTCCATTCTAATCCACTAACACAATCCACCTTTGCTACATGGAAGTCTTGGCAGAAGGCACTAGCTCCCCCCCCCCATCACCACTGTCCACACCCCCTGTTTTAATGGAAGCAGCTTCACAAATACTGGATAAAATTTGGCTAATACTAAAAGGAAAAGGTCTACACACAATTAGAGATTTTTTACAAAGTGGCTTCACCTCTCACTCCTCCCAGGAAATGAGAAATATGGTAGGACCATCCAAAAATTGGCTAATTCCAATGACCATCAGAAACTTCTTTTTAAGATTAGAAACCAAAAAAGTAGGTATGCATGACCTTACATCTTTTGAGAAATTGATCTCTGAAAACAGATCCAAAGGTATATCCTCTAGATTATATACAATTTTTTAAATCAAAATACAGGAGAACATTTAGCTATCAAGGATCTCTGGGAAATGGATTGTAAAATAGATCTAGGAAAGGAAGAATGGTTAAACGTCCTAAATAGAATGTACACATCTTTCATATCCCAAGCAGAGACAGAGTTATCTATGAAAGTTCTATACAGATGGTACCTCACTAAATAGAATTAATGACAATTATTCCCCGTTATGTTGGAATAAATGTGGGGAAAAGAGGACCTATATACATCAATGGTGGCTTTGCCCATCAGTGAAGTCATTCTGGGACCAAATTCAATCAATTCTATGCAAGATCACCTCCCAAACGTTTCATCTTTCACCTGCAATGGTATTCTTGCTTTCGTTTAAAGAGCAGGGAGCACCTAAACAGAATAGACAACTAACCAGGTCACTTGTAACAGCAGGCAAAGCAGAACTGGCCTTACACTGGAAACATACTGAACTATTAAGCATTGATAAATGGATCCTCCGTGTATGGTCCTTGTTATTGAATGAACTCATCACAGCACAGCAATACGGGATGCAAGCGATGGATCAACAGGCTCAATTTGTGGAAAAATGGAGCCCCTTCATCAAACAGGCGCAGGATGATCCCCAGTATTAAACCTTCCCCTACCTTTTCTTTAATATATTTAATAGAAAAATTATGAAACCTTTTTCAATTCTTTTATTGTAAAAATATCAGAATTGTCTCTTTTGTCCTCTTGAATACAAGATTCTCTTATTACTATGTGGCTAGACCTACCAGATCATATGAACACTGGTAACATAATGTTATACTATCAAATTTGTTAATGTTATTGTAAATGTTATGGGTGTTTGGGTGTTTGTTTGATGCTTTGTTTGATGTTTTGAAAAATAAAATTTAAATTAAAAAAACACACCTTGGCTGCATCCCCAAAAGACTTATTTGCCTCTCTGGGTTCCCTCTGCCATCACTCTATTCAAGCGGACCTTAAAAGTGCCGTGCACTTCTGGAATAAGTGTCCGCATGAGGCTCAGCAAAACGTGCATTTTAAAGGCAACTTCCGTCCACACGGAAGCATGTTTTCTTTGTGCACATCTTTTTCTCCCCGCCTCCTCCATGGTTGATAGGCTGCCAGCGGGAACGGGAGGGACTGCGCTCTGTGCGGCCACAACCAGGAAGACAACACCTGACAAGTCCAAAGGAAAAATAGCCATCAGTTCTCTGTTCGTCTTCCAGATCTCCGCCCCCCGAAATGGCTTCCCATCCCGGCAAAGGCAGCGGTTGCAGCCATCAGCCACGCAATCTCTCTCAAGACTTCACTCTCAACACTTTCCCTCTGTCTGTCAAAATCCACCCTGGCAAAGGCAGCGGCTGCAGCCATCGGCCACACAATCTCTCTCAAGACTTCACTCTCAACACTTTCCCTCTCTGACTGTAAAAATTCACTCTGTACAGCAGCCGTTACACTGTAGCAATAATCCACCCACTTCACACCTGATAGCAATTACAACAATGTTGCAATTCTGTGCTATTCTGGCTCTTTGAAAGTTCTGAGCTTTAGAAAGGGAAGGGAAGCTGCTGCAGTTCTGGGAGATGTGTGAGTGTGTTACTGCTGTGTGTGCAGGCAGCAATCCCTGACCCCAAGGTAAATGCTGCGAGGATAACCCACGACTTCCAAAAAGAGTGCTTAAACTCTTCTTTAAAGGGCACTTTTTTGTCGCGGGTTTTTCTGCTTTTGTAGCACTGGAAGTTCGTTGAAAACCCTGGCATGGGGGCGCTCAGAGGCAAAAGAAGATTTTTAGCAGACTTTAAATTGCTTGGGGTCAGGGCCCTCCATTTTACAGTTTACAGGGGTACCCATTTTGGCAACACACTGAAATATGCCAGCAAAATTAGTTACCCAGGGGTTCTGTAGCTAGGAATGTTTGTTCCTAGCCCTGTGGAAGCTGGCTCCAAAGCTCTGCATCATTGTGCAAAAAACAGGTTCAAAAGCATTTCAAAGACAGTAGCATGTGTTCCTCATATTCTCATTCCATCTCTAATCCACCTTTTATACCCTAGAATACTCATGGGGTGGAGGAAGCAGACTGGCATATGGACAATTCAGCCTGCCAACCATCTGTAAGCCATCTCTAAGCTGCCTCAAAAATTCCTTTTTAAAAACTGCAGGTGAACACAGCCCAAGCTAGACTTTCTCCTAACTATAAAGAGATTGTCTGATGATGGCATTTTCTTAGGGTAAACATTTCCTATTGAAAACCATAGACAAACATCTATTGTTGGGAAGTAGCCTATTATATCAAGCATGGCAGAAGGGATTTTCTCAAGCATCATTAGCAGCCCCACATGATAAATCCTTCTGTGATCCAAAGGCAGGCAAAACACACACAAACCCTCACACCACATATATAAAAGAAGGAGAAAAGTAGAGAGGGGAAATAAATAGTTTCACCACAACAATCAATAATGTATTTGAAGAAAATAGTCATTTTCACAGCTTGTTTTCTCTAGCTTTAACAATGTCAGGACCAAAGTAACCTCTTTCCCTTTATGTTTTTGTTATAGACCAGCATTCTCTATGCTGGTCCACTCTAGCTGTTTTGTAGTCCTTGGCTAGCATAGCATTTCAGGTAAAATCTGGTAGAAGAAAGGTCACCTCTGAAGATAATTGTTGTAGCAAATGTTGGAGCAACATGGTTTAATTAGGGTTTTTTCACACTTTGAGAAAAGGGGAGGTCTGAGGTTGCTCCGAGACAGAGCATTCACGCCATGCAGAGACGTTTCTATCTCAGAAGCATCTCCATGCATGCTGAAGCATTCCCTAGCTGAGATAGCAAAGACTGACACACTCCAGTCAAACCTCTTCTAGGCACCTAGTGTGTGTGGCAGAGTTGTGCACTGCATTGCCCAGTCACCACATGAATGGCACAGTGAATGCTTGTTGATGCCATTGCTGTGGCAAGGCAACCACTTCTATTATACAGGCATTCAGATTTAGCGCTGGCTAAGTTTGGAATAGGTCGGCTGTTGCAAGGTATAGACACCTGAACCATTCCAGAAGTTCACTGGCCATCACACCTAATAAAGATTCAAACTTACTCTCTGGGTTTTTTTAACTGTAACAGTTTCTGCATTTTCCTTTTTCAGCCAGTCCAGCAGTATATGTGCGGAAGCGGTTTGCCGGAAGTGTGCTTAATGGGTGTGGCTGTGCAGACGCGGTTTTCCCAAAGTGTTCTTAATTGGTGTCGCTGTGCGGACACGGTTTTCCAGATGTGTGCTTAATGGGTGTTAAAGGACAAGTGCGGAAGCACCCAGAGAGCCCAAGACTTTTACAATTCATCCTCTGACACAGTGTTGTCATGGCAATTGCACTGATGCACGCACAGTCACAGAGGGTGCTGCGACCAAAATGGCAGTGCCCAGAAGTCCGTCCAATGTGAGTGACCAATCACATGGGGCTTAGTTTGCTAGTGACTAGTGTTTGCATGTGTGAGCGCTAGGTAACATTGGGTCATCAAGCTCCTTTCCCATCCAGTGGGCAGGAAGGGAAGTGCAAAGATGGACCTGGTCTCAATCTGGAAATAGACAGCAACCTTCACATTTTAAATGAATAGTAGGAATAACTGGAGATTCACAATCAAGTAAAATCCTTTCTAGAGATTCCTGCTGGGAAGTTTTGACACAGCTTCCGAACCAACATGAAAGTTTGGGCATGCTAAGTGCTATATGAGTCAAAATATGACATTCCTGATGCTTGACCAGTGTGCCCAGAATTAATTATATTGGAAGCAATGAATAGAACAATATTCATAGGGAGTTTCCTATTATTTTTATCTGAATAAAGCAGTGATGGTATGATATCCATAGCTTTATCTGCCTTGGTGGAGGAGATTTGGGGAGAGACTTGCCCTCCCCTAGCTGACTCCCTTGTAAGAATGGCTTTGTGTGCCTGTGGAAGGGCTTTTAAAGTCACAAGAATCTAAAACAGCCTTAACAGAGTCCCTGGTTTCAGAGACATTCTGAAGATGAAGCAGTATGGGTTATAAATAATGACTGTTGAAAGGCAAGTTGTAATAGTTGTTGAGAAGTATCAGAAGTACCACATTTTCTGCTGGAGTACGGGTAGAAGGATCTGTCAGCAATGAAATATGCTTCTTCTCCTGGCCACTCTCCCAGTCTGCAGTCATCAGTTCCAAGGTGTCCGGGTGCTCTGTTTCAAATACAACAAATCTGTTTGATGAAGGCAGCATCCCTGAAGAGCTGGACAAATTCATAGGGGGGTTGTCAAAGGCAGAGAAGTGTTGACTTTTGATTGTTTAGTAGCTTTTGAAAGGTGGCTTCCTGGGCCTACTCTCAGTCTCACCTTATTTCCCATCCTGAAGAAAAATAACAGTTCAAGGTGTAAGAGTAACAGTTCAGTCATGAAGAGACAAATGGTACATACATAAACTGTATGTGTACGTGAGTACTTTTTCTGTGGCCAGAATTGTAATTCAAATGAATCATAATGGAGGGGGCCATTCAAAGAGATGAACATTTGAGGTCTGACAAAATTCTTACCTAATCCTACCTGCAAGGGTTTGTTCTCTGGGGAGTGTCACTCAACTATATTGCTCATACAGAATTTCTACAATGAACTGGATATAGGCAAGGTAGGAAGAAAAAGTTAGGCTCTTTCTGCACTGGACCTTCTTCCAGATTATGAAAATGGCACTACATTAACATATGAATTCTAAGGCCCTTTCTGTACTGGACCTTCTTCCAGATTATATCCCAGAATAGGACCTGCCATTCACATGCTGGTGCAGTCTATAGCAGGACCTGGGATGGCAGGTCCCTATTTTGGCCAGCTACCCTCGCAAGGCTTCCTGGGAAATAGACTCAATGGACGCCGGCCCTGCTGCTCTCACAGTCGCCCCACCAGCGACCAGGTAAGCACCCCAAAAGTGGCCATGGGTGGGGTGCGGGGTGGCAGCTGCAGCTTCCCCTGGAAAGAGAAGGGGCCATGGCCCTTTCTCTTCCGAGGGGAAAGACCCAATCGGGCCGTGAAACCTTGGGGGGTCGGGGGTTTCTACTTTGGCTTCCCTGGCAAAGATAAGGGGTCATGCCTGCTTTTCTTGCCAGGGGACAGCCAGGGAAGGCGGCAGCCAGCCGCACCATGGCCAGCTGTCAAACAGGGAGCATGCACTCTCCCTGTTTAACAACTGGGCATGTGCCGGCAATCCGACCTTTCCCCCTCCAGTGCGGAAACGTTCGTTTCCAAACTGTTTTCAGGGGGAAAGCCAGATGTAAGACCTGATTTTTTCAAGTCTTACATCTGGGTAGGATTTCGGCGACAAAAATGGTTTAAACAACTGTTTTTGCCTGCCGATATGCGGACGCGGCTTCCTCAAAGGGGTCCTACTTCCCTTCCCTATGCGGAAACCAGGTCTAAATCCGTTCCACATCTGGCTCTAAATCCGTTTTTAGAGCCAGTGCGGAAAGGCCCTCAAAGTGGATTCAGGGCAGAGTGGATATGTATTGGATACATATCCTATAGATATCAGATTTGTATTAGATATGAATGTATTAGTATTGGATATTTGTATGATTTCACATAAATATATTTGTATTGAATAGAATCCTACCGCATTCGAAGAGGATTGATTCAAATGAATATGAATTTTCTTACATTTGATTTGATATGAATCAAATGCAAAAAAAACCCCACCATTTGTGCACGTCTCTAGTCTCTGCAGAAATTGGTCCCAACTCAGTAGTGCCAAGCTACATTTAAGATAAAAAATATAAGACAAATTAAACATATTACCATTGCAATCTATGCCATTCAGTTTATTTTATCAGTAAATGTACCTGATATTCCCTTGTGTCAATTTTAGAGTTAATGTGGAGGAAATAAAGTTTTGTTTTGTTCTGTTTTTAAAGCGAAGACTCGGAAAACACTGCGGGTACAGTACCACCATCATCCAAGCCAATCCACTTAGGGAAATGTATCTTTTATTTGTTATTTCAGAGGCTTTGTTGATATAAGAAAATTTAACAATATCCATCGAAGAGCCGGCCTCCATGATCAGCCTAGCACAATACCTCTATAACAAATCTGGGGGCTTTTTTTTACTGAAAGTTACCAAGAGAAAGATGATCTCACAGTTTGTTAAAGACAGTGCACAGAGCAGGATGATCAAAAGCTATGATTTAGAGCCCAGTTACAAAGTCTAACAGAATTTTCAGTCACCTCCTGCTGGTTTGTTCCAGCACACTGCAAATGGAAGACTGCATGTTTCAATGCACAACCTACCCACCCAAAGACTCCATTTATTGTGCAATATCCTGTCACTTAAACTATGCCTTCCAAACATTGTGGACTGGAGCTCCCAGCCAATACGTTAAAGATTAAGGATAATGTGAAGGTGCCAGGTCATGAAGGCTGTTTGTCTAAGGCCAACTGTGCCTAAGATGAAGAGCTGCAAAACTTACAATTTTCATCACTCCCCCCGCCCGCATTCTTATATTGCTACTGGTGGTGTGAATGTGAAGCTGGAAAGCAGCAGGGAAAAGAGAAGAGGTGATATACTGCATCTTTTCTCTCCTTTCTCTCTAGTTTTTTTTAGCAAAGAAACAAGAGAGGACAAGCTCCAAGAGAAATATCTTCATTGCTTTCTCCCTTCTTTCTAATCACACCAGAGAGTGGTTTGACGGGGGAAAAGGCAACATTGCTTCCTTGGAAGTTGTGTGTGAGGATTCCCCACAAATGGAGGGGTGCCTATGCACAGCATCCTGGCCTCAGGATGTGTTGGAGCTCTGGGGGCAGCACTTTCGAACCAGACACCCCAGACTTCTAGCCAGAGTTGAACTGATGATCAGACATTTGTGCTTAAAAGTAGGAATGAGGGTACAAACTGTGCTACTTAATATCTGTACAGTAGATGTACCCTAGATAGAAGTGGCATGTTATTGTTTCAACATAGTCTACATCTGGACAGGGTACAAAACTCATGCTTATCCCAGCATCCGCACATGTCTGTGGCAATTCCAACACAAACCCAGAATATTGAAATGAAAGCTCGCAATACGGTTATTGGGGGAAATCAACTCCCAACTCAGGTTTTACTCATAAAGCTACAGGACGTACTTTGTCTGGAAGTCTGCTCAAGTTAGGGGCCCTTTCCACACTAGGCCTTATTCTGGAATGTATCTCAGGATAGGGGTCTGTTGTCCACATGTTAATGCAGGCTATGGTAGGCCTTACCTAGGGCCTACCATAGTCTGCACTAGGATGCGGACAACAGGCCTCTATCCTGGGATATATTCAAAAATAAGGTCAAGTGCAGAAAGGCCCAGGGTTGTGCACAAATATTCATCACATTTGGAATCCAACAAATTTGTATGACAATCCAAAGGGGTTTTATATATATATAAAAATATAATAGTTTTTCATCTTTCTTTGTCATCAAATGGGCCACACATTAAGATTAGAAATAAATTTTGTATATTCTGTCACAGTTTACTTAATGTCATAGTCTGCATTAGCATGTGACAACAGGCCCCTATTCTGAAATATATTCCAGAATAAGGCCAAGTGTGGAAAGGCCCAACATTTGGTATCAGTAGCAGGTATATGCTCTACTTTAGGATAAAGGTGCTTTCTCCAAATATAATAGTAATAGTTGTAGAAATGAATGAATGAATGAATGAATGAATGAATGAATGAATGAATGAATGGAGATAGTGATGAAGTCAATGAGAACCATCATGAAAATAGCCAAATATGAAGACCTAAGGATTGAGGTGCAGAGACTCTGGTACAAGCAAGCATTTGTGATACCTGTGGAGACTGACATACTGGGTGCCATTCCAAAAGATCTTGGGTGGCACTTGAAACAAATCAGTGTTAACAAATCGCCATTGGTCAACAGCAAAAAGCCACACTGCTCAGATATGCATGCATTATATGTTGGTACATCATGACATCCTAAGTTCTTGGGAAGAACTTGATGTGCAATGAAAACCAACTCCAACTAGTGATCTGCTGGTTGTGCCATACTTTTGTTTTTTGTGTTACCACCACCACCACCATCATCTCCTTAACTTGGTTCATTTCTTGTATTTGAAGTTGCACTTTAATCACATTGACTCTCTAACAATTAATTTGGCTTGTTCTCAGTAAAAGCGCTCTGGCCTGCCCACATCAGCTGATTAGCACACAGTAAAGTCTTTGCTTTCACTTGAGCAATGGACTCTGGCATTAATTTACCGTAATTAAAGACACTAACAAGTTCAAGACCTTACATTTACAAATGCAGTACAAGCAATTCTCCTCTTTGCAGTGTGTATACTTAAAGCAATTACTTGGAAAAAGCACGCTCTTTTCTTCTACATCATCCACACTGGGCCTTATTCTGCATTATATCCCACATTAGAGGCCTACCATCTACATACTAGTACAGGCAGTAGCAGGCTCTGAGTGTGGTCTACTGTAGTCTGCAACAGCATGTAGATGGCAAGTCCCAATTCCAGGATATAACCCAAAATTAGGCCCAGTGGGGGGGAAAGCAGTAGAAATTGTCACCTAAATTTCTTAAGTGTTCACAGCTTTTGAATGATTAACAATTCTGAATGTGTTCAAAGAAATCCTAGAGATGCACAGACCTTATCTACCTGAAACAGATACCATGGTGTGCCACTGGCACAGTCCTGGTTGTTTTCACAACCCTGGTTTTTTTTTTCATAATGCCAGACTGGGGTAGAACCTCCAGCTGTAAGTGCAGCATGCTGTTCCAAGATGAACGAAAGTCAGAAAGAAGAGGAAGAGGAATAACCGATTCAGAGAGCATACATATATAATAAATTACGGTACCCTCTGTCAGATGTTGTACTGCAACTAGGAATGCGCACAAATATTCAAACATTCAAAAATCCAATTTGAATCCTACAAATATTGACATTTGAATTCAAATCGGATTTAATAACATTCAAATTGAGGCATTTGAATGGATTTTGGATTTTTCAAAATTGTTGTTGAGTGTATTTTAAAAATTGAAATTAATTTTTTAAAAATTCTAAAATATATATATATTTGAATGATTCAAAAGTATAGATTTGTATGTATTACATACATATCTGTGCAAATATTATGCGTATTTGCGCTTATAATACAGGGTATTTGTATATGTTATACATATCTATAAATTGGACATATTCTGTTTTATCCCATATGCATCCCATTTTCATCCCGTATTTTAAGTGGAAATGTGTACAGATTCATATGAGATTCATACATATACGTATGTAATATATACGTATATGTACTTTTGAATCATCTGGATCATTCGAATGAATGTTTTGGAACATTCAAAATTCATTTGAATGTTTAAATTCACATGTGAGGACATTCTATTCTATTTCAAATGTCCACATTTGATCAAATTTGATTGAATTTCAAATGTTTAGAACTTTCATGCAAATCTCTACCCAGGAAAGCTTTAATCCTCAATGTAACTCACGGGGGGGGGGGGTAGCAGGGTAAAATGACCATGTCTGCTACCTCTCTGGGGCTTTTTTCTTGCTGTTCTTGATTTAAAAGGGCAGGCAAAAGTAGGCAGAGTTCACTGACAGTTGACAAAATATTGCCATCCCCTGGTTCTCTTCCATCCTTTTTATAACAGGCTAATGAAGGGAATGTTAGTGTTCTTGCAAATGGCAATGGTACAGTGCAGCATCATTTTAGTGGAAGAACTTCCCTAGTGTGCTGTGTACGATTAGAGCTTAGAAAATAGGCATAAGGCCAACTTGATGATGGTGGGGGTGGTGAATTAGATTAGTATTGAGAAAGTGTCCATCAGTCAGGAAGCTGTCAATAAGAAAGCCTGATCTCTGTTTACTACCCTTCTTGTCTCAGCTAGAGGTGGGACACCAAGACATGTTTGAAACACTGACTGCAACATTCATTTCATATTCAGTGCTTCTATCACTGCCCTATGGCTGTGAATGATGGTGGATCATATATCTAGGATCACAGCGTCAGTTCTAGACGAACACAAACCTATTGTTATTTTGAGTGTGATGCTATCATCTTTTTGGTTTCTCCAAAGATCTGTTAGTCTGATTGAATAATAATAATTATGATGATCTTAACGAATTAGTGAGTAGCACGTTCTTCATCCTACTGAGTTTTGACAGTTGGGAAGATTAGCTTAGCTTCAATTTCCTTAACTTGGGAAGAAAATTTGATTTATTCTGCAAGCTTCTTCTGACATTTGTACAGTTATCCAACATCATATTTTGCAATAGGTACCTACAGTACATGTGCTCATGCAGAATATATAGGACTTATGTAGTCTGCACTAGTATGCAGGTGATGGATTCCTATTTTGAGATATATAATCCAGAATAAGGGCCAGTGAAGAAACAGCATAAGACAAAGAAGATAATGAAATATCAAGATTTGAAGATTAAGAACTGAAAGACTGTGGCACAAGCCAGTAGTTGTGGTTCCAGTGGCATTTAGAATATCTGCATATTGATAAAATCTCCATTGGTCAACTACAAAAGGCCTTGGTTGCTCAGATTCGCACACATTTTATGCTGATACATGATATCATCCTGAGTTCTTGGGAAGAATTCAATGCAAAATGAAGGCCGAAATCAGCTAAAGAAATGACAACTGTGATATCATATTGTGTAATCAATGATGATAGTAGTAGCAATAGCAGCAGCAGTGGCAGTGGCAGCAGCAGCAGTAGCAGTAGTAGTAAAAGATCCGATAGTTGGCAAAGGCCCATAATGTTGCAGTCTTACACATGCCATTTGTTTTCATTTATTCAAGTTAATCACCCCCAATTATACTGTTGTGAACAATGAAAGTGAAAGGGAGATCATGATTTCTGAACTCTGTTTACTGTTAACAAGAAGGAATGTTGTTGATTTATTCTTGGTGCACCAGCTTTTTTATGGGATGCATGCAAGCTGCTTCTTATAATTCTAAATAAAAGCAGCAACAGTTGCAAACAGTTAGCACTTACCACACTGAATGTTGTTTGTTCCCTCTCACTCCCACATATAGATTTTAAAAAGAGAGGCAGAAAGAAAGAGTCTCAAGTTTCAGGCCCAAATACATTGGAGTTATTTTGAAGTTTAAAACATCATTGCTCTACTTTTCTGAGACCTGGCTTGTTCTTCAGACAGGTTCTTTTCTTTTTTAAATATCAGAGCATCATCATTTTCCTTTCTAAAATTCAGCAATGCAACACAAATCCCTAATCAAAACCCAAAGGTAAAACAAAAAACCAAACAGAAAAGGTTAAGTCCCAAACCAGTATAACAACACAAAGGGTAAAATATACCCCACTAGAAATTTAAGTTACTTAAAAATATAAATTTATAAATCAATGAAAACAAATTAAATACTCAAAGGGTACAATTACCCCACTGAAAAATACAGGTATGGAGGGAAGATCCTGCAGAGACTCAAAGATGATGAAGAACAAGGGGGGGGGAGGGAAGAAAAAGGGTTGTGGTATGACAAGCTGAAGCTAAATTTAAAACTAGCCAATGAAAATGTGAATGTTCTTCATCATCTTTGAGTCTCTGCAGGATCTTCCCTCCATTATTACAGCTGGATATATAAGAGACTCCACTTTCAGCAGAAAGGCATTGTTACTTTTGAAATTCACAGAGTCACATTAGTGAGCTGTTTTACTTGTTTGAAATATATTTGATTAAGATACATGTGAGCATATACAGGCCACTGAAGAAGACCTGGTTGTCAGGTCGAAACGCGTCTGTCCTTTTTATCTTTATATTTTACTTAGATTCTTTTATACTTTATCTTTTGATTATCTGTGATATTTCCTTATTATACCTGTATTTTTCAGTGGGGTAATTGTACCCTTTGAGTATTTAATTTGTTTTCATTGATTTATAAATTTATATTTTTAAGTAACTTAAATTTCTAGTGGGGTATATTTTACCCTTTGTGTTGTTATACTAGTTTGGGACTTAACCCTTTCTGTTTGGTTTTTCCTTTCTAAAATTCACCACACACCTGTAATGCATTGTCGTTACTATGTTGTCCCAGTAAGCCAGGTAATGTTGTGAGTGTCACAACAGAGGCAGAATCAAAATGTGGCTGGGGAGAAACCAGAAAAAGGTATCTGGCAGCGGGAATAAGAGATCCATGATATTTTCAGCAGTGACATCAGTTGCTCAGTCAGATCACTATCGCTAATATGCCAGCACTTCCAGAATCTCTTATGAACAGATGCTAGATCAGAGGTTCTCAACCTTCCTAATGCCGCGACCCCTTAATGGAGTTCCTCATGTTGTGGAGACCCCCAACCACAGGGGTGGAACAGCTGGAAGGTGGGAGGGAAGGGTGGTGGGAGACTTGTTGTGACCCCTCTGAAAGGGTAGTTTGACCCCCAAAGGGGTCCCAACCCCCAGGTTGAGAACCACTGTGATAGATTGTTGATATATCCCCTAAACAAGGTTCTATTTTTTCATTTTTATTTTATTGAAATCACTATAAAAATACAAATGCTTAAAAGGTAAAACTATAACAGTGCCAGAAACAGCAAAATAAGACAAGTCACAAATTTCCTGGTTGTCCTGGTTGTCTTGTGTTGAAAGGTATTCTAGAAGAGCATTCTAAGGTTCCTGAAAAGTTTGGCATAAGGTAACACCTTGCATTAGTTGAAGTTAGTATGTGAGCAGTTCCACTGTAGCTAAGTCCTCAAAGTTTGTTGTACCAGAAGTTTAAGGAAAGTAATGTTCTTTCCTTCCAAGATATAGCAATAACTTTCTTGGTTTCTAGTAAAAAGAAGTTAAAAAGGAATTTGTAATTAACGTAAAGCTTTCACATCTAACTAAGTTCAATAGATACAACTCTGGTAAACAGAGAATATACTCATGGAACATTTTAACAATTTCACAACCTACTGTTTGGCAAAAAGTATTAATAAAAGGGCTGGACCACCACATATGCATAAAATGACCCAACATTTGACAACCAAGCTTTCAACAGGATGTCATGTTAGGGGTTATTATTGATAATGCTCAGTAATGCTCAGGACCTGGTAAAGGACGTCACTGTAGCTGATCCAATTGGAAACAGTGACCACAATGCAATAACCTTCAACTTAAATACAGGGAGTAAGTTCTTAATAAAGTCTAACACAGAGACCTTAAACTTTCACAAGGGAAACTTCCCCAAAATGAGGAAATTAGTGAAAAGGAAATTGAAAGGGAAAGTCAAAAGAGTTAAATCACTTCAAAATGCATGGAGACTGCTTAAAAACACAATAATGGAAGTGCAACTAGAATGCATTCCTAAAAGAAGAAAGGGGACTTCTAGGTCCAAGAAGAAACCAATGTGGCTCACAAATGCAGTAGATGAAGTCATTAAAAACAAGAAGAGTTCATTTAGGAAATGGAAGGCTTGTCCAAATGAGGAGAACAGGAGGGAACATAGACACTGGCAACACGAATGCAAGACGGCCATTAGGAAAGCTAAGAAAGATTTTGAGGAGCACATTGCTAAAAACATCAAAAGAAATAACAAGAACTTCTTTAAGTATATCAGAAGTAGGAATCCAACCAGGAGAGCAGTTGGACCACTAGATAGTAAAGGAGAGAAAGGGGTAATTAAAGAAGACACGGAGATTGCAGAGAGACTAAACAAATTTTTTGCTTCCGTATTCACGGAGGAAGACAGAAGACACATGCCAGTAGCTGAGCCTGTGTTTTCTGAAGAGTTAAACTGTACAGAAATAACCAAGGAAGAGGTCCTGGCATGTCTTAATAAACTAAATGTTAACAAGTCACCGGGACCGGATGGTATTCATCCAAGAGTCCTTAAGGAACTCAAATGCGAAATTGCCGAACTTCTAGCAAAAATATATAATCTTTCCCTAACATCAGGCTCCGTACCTGAGGACTGGAGGGTAGCAAATGTAACACCAATATTCAAAAAAGGATCCAGGGGTGATCCAGGCAACTACAGACCAGTTAGCTTAACGTCAGTTCCGTGTAAGGTGATGGAAACCATTATTAAAGACAAAATTAGTGTGCATATGGAGCAGCAGGCATTGCTGAACAAAAGCCAGCATGGCTTCTGCAAAGGTAAATCATGCCTCACAAATTTGTTGGAATTCTTTGAGAGTGTCAATAAACACGTGGATAAAGGTGAACCAGTAGACATTGTCTATCTGGACTTTCAGAAGGCTTTTGACAAAGTCCCACATCAAAGGCTACTGAGTAAACTCACCAGCCATGGAATAAAAGGACAGGTTCTGTCCTGGATTTGTGACTGGCTTAAGGGCAGAAAGCAGAGAGTAGTAGTAAACGGCAATTTCTCAGGGTGGAAAGAAGTAAAAAGTGGGGTCCCTCAAGGCTCAGTACTGGGACCAATGCTTTTTAATTTATTCATCAATGATCTAGAAAAAGGGGGTACATAGTAAAATAACAAAGTTTGCTGATGATACTAAATTATTTAGGGTAGTAAAATCTGAAAGAGATTGCCAAGAGCTCCAGAGCGATCTCTTAGCATTGGGTGAGTGGGCAACCAAGTGGCAAATGTGCTTTAATCTTAACAAGTGTAAAGTAATGCACATTGGGGCCAAGAATCCAAATTACGTCTATAAACTGATGGGGTCTGAGCTTTCTGCAACACGCCAGGAAAGGGATCTCGGGGTTTTGGTGGACAGTTCAATGAAGGTGTCAACCCAGTGTGCGGCAGCAGCGAAAAAAGCAAATTCAATGCTGGGAATAATTAGGAAGGGAATAGAAAATAAGTCAGCAAGTGTCATTTTGCCCCTTTATAAATCTATAGTGAGGCCACATTTGGAATACTGTGTACAATTCTGGTCACCACACCTCAAAAAGGATATTGTGGAACTAGAGAAGGTGCAGAGAAGGGCAACCAGAATGATTAAGGGTCTGGAACACCTCCCTTACGAAACCAGGCTGCAACGTCTAGGCCTCTTCAGTCTGGAGAGACGGCGTTTGAGAGGGGACCTGATTGAAGTATATAAAATTATGCACGGCATAGAAAAGGTGGATAGAGAAAATTTCTTTTCTCTATCACACAACACTAGAACCAGAGGGCACTCTATGAAGCTGATGGGTAGGAGCGTAAGGTCTGACAGGGGGAAGTATTTCTTCACACAGAGGGTCATCGGCCTATGGAATGTGCTGCCAGAAGAGGTGGTGACAGCTACCAGTCTGGATGGCTTTAAGGTAGGGTTAGACAAATTTATGGATGACAGATGTATCAATGGGTACTAGAATGAATGCCTAGGTGCATCTTTCAGGCTGAGGGGGGGGGGAGGAAATGGGGCGCTTCTAGGGCCATCTGCTGGGACTCGTGAGCAGGAGAAGGTTTGTCCTTGTCTCTGCTTGAGATGCCCATGAGCATTTGGTGGGCCACTGTGTGCGACAGGATGCTGGACTAGATGGGCTGTGGCCTGATCCAGCAAGGCTTCTCTTATGTTCTTATGTTATGTTCTTATGATAATCTGCTCAGAGTCCACCTTGAAGTTAACGTAAAGGAGTGGGGGAGAAGAAAGGAAAAATCCTGTCTTTCTAAAAGTGCTAAACTCTTATTGTAGTACTTAGGAAAGAGTTGCAAATAACTTTCTGAAGTAATTGAACTGAAGAATATATTAAAATTGCTGTCCTTTTTATAGTTTTCCTCTAATTCTAATTCAGATTTAGTCCACACAACTGCACACATAGGCAAGGCAAAATGAGGTTCCGCTCACACACCACTAACTAGTCCTATGGCTTGTAGTATTCCCAGGACATCCTGGCTGCTACATTCTGAGTCTCCTTCCCCACCCAGTTGTTTGCCCGCTTTGAAAAGATGTTGACAACAAGTGATTGGCACTCTGCCTTGGATGCTTTCAAACTGTGCAGCCCCGGCCAATCAGGAGGTTCGCAGGACGCAGGCGCGCTGCATCCTGGGTTCCTCCTGCCATAATCGAGGTGACGCTGAGCAGGTAAGGAGGGGATCATGCGGGCTCCCCCCCCCCCGGGTGGGCTAGAGAGGGGTTTACAGAAGCTTGCCCTGGCCCCAGAAGCGGCGATCCGCTGCTTCTGGGGCGAGGGCGAGCCACGGCAGCGGGGTCCCCCGGCTCGCCATGCTTGGCTCCAAGGAGCCAATCATGGCGGGCTGGGGGAGGGCCCCGGAGCATGGATGGGAGGTGGGATTTAATCCGTCCTCCCACCGCCTGTGCGAACGGATGGGGAGGGGGTAAATCCGGATCTACCGGGCATCCAGATTTAGTAAAACCGGGTGTACTGGAACCCGGTTTTACTCAATCCGGGTGAGGTAGATCCGGATTTATTAGGGCCTGTGCGGAAGCACCCATTGACACATAGACACATAGACAGACAGACAGACAGCGTCCTGTACTGCATTCAAGAATGGGTACATTTACAGAGGAGAGACCAATCATGTTAGCCAAGAGAAAGGTGCATCCAGGAAGCTGGTTTTGACTTATCACCCACTGACTGAGCACTTCATTCTATCGAAGAATCCAGCCAGCTTGTTTAGAATACTATTCATGAACATCCTGAGTGTCTGAGTACAAAGCTGTCAAACTATTTGCAGTCCAGCTTCTGTGCAAGAGAAAATTGTCCTTTTGGATTAAAACCTCATGCAGGCACAATGACAGGAGTAGTTCTAAAAGCCAAGCTGAGAATTAATCAGCAATCCCAAGAGTCAGAGAAGCTAAAGAAAGAGAATCTAAGGAAATTGTAGCTGAAAGCCTAGAGTAGTGTTGGAAATAGGAACCCAGGGGAGGGGGAATGAAGCAGAACTATAGGGGGACAATCTGCAGAAAGGTTAGGTGGACAAGCTACAGGGAAAGATAACTAGGGCCATTTCTGCACAGTACAAAGGGACATAAGATCAGGCCACAGCCCATCTAGCCCAGCATCCTGTCACACAATGGCCCACCAATTGTCCATGGGAATCTCAAGCAGGGACAAAGGCAAGCCTTCTCCTGATCTCAAATCCCAGCAAATGGCCTTAGAAGCCTCATGCGTGTCCCCCCAACATGAAAGATGTACTTAGGCATCCATTCTAGTATCCATTCAAGCAGAGGAACAAACATGGTGACCGAGAGGGATGACTTGCTTGTGAATTCAGAGCTGCTGCAAATCAAAGCTTCCTCACTCCCACCTCTCTATGCACACTAGGGTCTCCTCAAGACTACGTCACAGCTGCCCAGCAGTTCCAGCATCACTGTGCAGGGGCTTCTGGCCCACCATAGTGGCAGACAGAAAGCTTTCAGAGTTGCCAAATCAGCTTCTGGGCTGCCACACTTGCGAATCAGAAGCTTCAGTGCCCTGGTGGAGCAGTTTCTAGTCTGTCAGGTTTGATTTAATGGGGTCAAAATTATAATGCAGATTATTGCAACCTCTCTCCCCACCTTTCAGCTAAGCATCACATTCCTCTGTCCTGATTCACAGCATTATACTAGGGATGTGCATGAATATTCGTAATATATGAATTTGGCCAAATTCAACCAAATTTGGACATTCGAATTTGAATCGTATGTTGGCACATTCAAAGACTGACATTAGAATTCGAATGAAATGTTTTGATACATTTGTATGAAGCTTTATGTGGGATTTGTATATGGGATCCGTATGCTATTTGTATGCATTTGTATGGGATTTGGGTGGGATTGCACATTCATATCAAATATGAATCCTACCACATTCCAAAGGGATCTATTCAAACAAATATGATTTTTCTTACATTCAATTCGATATGAATAAAATATTGCTTTCACTTTTGTTGTCTGGTCATTGTTCCTGGCCAGGTAGGCAGCATTGGAACAAGCATACACATTTTTAAGAGTACACTTTTAATTTAGTTTTCTCAGTCACATATGAGCCCCACAGTCTGTCAGTAAGAGACTTTATTTAAACTCCCGTGGTAAGATCACCTACTGCTGAGATTCAACACTTTCAGTGATCTCACTCATTTTTGTTTCCAGTGCAATAGAGATAAATGTCTTTTTCTTCTTCTTAAAGCAGAAGACAGCCTGCATCCAGAAAGTCTACAGTTCCATCTCCAATCCTTTCAAATACAGAATTATAGAATTTTAGAGTTGGAAAGGGAATCAAGGGTTGTCATGACCCTCTCCCTGCTCAGTGCAAGAGAAATCATATTCCTGCACAGGAAATATAGCAAGGGAAAATTGATTGAAACTACTCATATGGAACCTGATTCTGCTACTTCAAATGCAGATAGCTGGAAGACAAGAAAAGCACTGATACCATGGGCCAAGAGGGGTGAGTCCACATGTTCAAGATTCCAATCCAGCCAACAATGGCTACTGAAACCTTACTGTAAGTGGAAGCTGGCGTGCAGAATACTGCATGAGCCAGGGACCAGAAGCGATCCCAGTACTATGGATGTTAAATCAGCATTAGTCCACACGATCCACCCATCACCCTGGTGCTGCCTCTGCTATTAAGAGACAAAGTCAGAGACCGCATCCCCATGCAAGTGATTTGGGGTGTTTTTCCACTGTCACTAGAATTACCCATTAAGTACCTATTAATGGGTACAAAAATGCCATTACGTACCCATTAATGGGTACTTAATGGGTACTTTTAGTGACAGTGGAAAAACACCCATTGCGTGATTTTGGCTCCTTTTTGACCGGGTGCTGTATGTGGATATGGCCGTCCCCACGCAAACCACACTAAACAGCACCATCTCCTCTCCACCCCCTCTCTCCTGATTGGAAGCCGTATTGACATCACCCCCACCTTTGTGTCACCCATTGCAGCGATTACTGGAAAACATCACCAAATGTCATATCCCCTCCTTAGCGGGACAGAGAAGCTAGGATTGAATGGCAATAATAATAAATTTTAAAAACCCACCCCTTTGACCAAAGGTGCTACAAGGTTTGGCAGCAGTTTGGCAGTGTTGTGCACCTCCACATCACAGTGAGAATACCTGGGAACTGCAATCGGGGACAAAAATCAAGCCATGAACAAGCCATCATGCCTGCCTTGGTGATCGTGTGTGTGTGTGTGTGTGTGTGTGTGTGTGTGTGTGTGTGTGTGTGTGTGTGTGTGTGTGTGTGGAATACTTGTCACCAAAAAGAGTCTTGTGCGTCAGCGAAGGCAGTTTACCCCCTCATCGTTTCGGCTTTAACACCATTTAACAACTGACCCAAGTGGGAAAAAACATACAGTGGTTTACGTATGTACAACTAGCTGATATATATAGAAAAGATAAGGAAAATTTTAACTTTCAAGAAGAAATTGAAGATTCAGAGACAAAATTAAAAAAGGCGGAAAGGGGTACCATTGGTTTTGTTTATAAAGTACTTTTGCAGATTGATATGGAACATGAACAAGTAAAAGAATGTATGATTACATGGGCAAGAAATTTTGGGTATAATGTACAAATGGAGCAATGGGAGAAATTGTGGACAAAAGACATGAAATTTACAAATTGTATGTTATTAAAAGAAAATGTTTACAAAATGATGTATAGGTGGTATTTAACACCTCATAAATTAGGAAAAAAATATCAAAATATGTCAACTAAATGTTGGAAATGAAGGAACGTTTTATATGTGGTGGACATGCGAAAAAGCAAAGAAATACTGGGTACAAATGTATAATACTATGAAATTAATTTTAAAGATGCATTTTTTATTTAAACCAGAACTGGTTTTGCTGGGCATAGTAGATAATACTTTGGATAATATAAATGTATTGGTGTTATATATGGTGACTGCAGTAAGATTATTGTCTGCACAAAAATGAAAGGAGAAGGAGATTCCTACTGAATATGAATGGTTAATTAAACTGGTTGACCTGGCAGAAATGGATAAGCTAACAAATCTGTTAAAAGAAAGAACAACTGATAAATTCTTAGAAGATTGGCACCCTCTTATTAACTATCTACGTGAATTGCAAGTACCGATATAAGGTTTTGACTAAAAATGAAGAAGGCAGTCGGAAAATAACAAGATTGGTAAAAGAAGCAAAGGAACAAGCAATATTAAGAAGGGAAGCCGGAGAAATGGGGGAAGTCATACAGAATAATAAGGCAATATATATTATGAGAAGATACCAGAAATTGTATATTAGAGATTGTTCAATTGTTTTTTATGTTATGTTGCTTTTAAAATTAGTAAAAATTAATTTAAAAAAACACCATTTACTCCCAAAAATTCTCAGCAGTTGCAATCTCCAATGCACAGGGCAGGAAAGGTGATCACAGGACATGAAATCCCACCTTCCAATGACATGAGCACTAATCTCCTCCCCAAATACCCCAGGACCCTCCCCATACACAGGCTTGGCTCCCAGAACAACACGTGCTCAGCCACCAAGCTGCGGCGAGAACAGATCAAATTTGGGATGGGTTTGGGTGATCTGGTTCGCAGAAATTAGACCAAATCAAATTTGCACAGGGACTGCCCTTCCCGAATCAGATTTCAATTTGGACCAAAATGTGCATGGGGATGCAGTCAGAGTAAAAAATCCCACTCTGAGTTTATGTCATGCCTTTAGCATTTGGGTCGGGACACAACTGCCTCCAGAGGCCACCCTACCCCCTGGTGAACATAAGTTGTGCATTTTACTACATGTGGATTTACAGGAAGGAGAAGAGTTAGAAAGAAAAGGGGCATCTTGTGCCCCTCACTTTTCCCCTTCTTTCCTTTTTTTTTTTAAAAAAGATGTTTCCTACTGCTTTTCAAAGTCCTTTGTATGTCCATACAGCACTTATCAATCAGTTCCAGGAAGAAGAAGAAGATGGAGTTGGCTTTTCTACCCTGCTTTTCTCACCCATTTAAGGGGCCTCAAAAAACAAGGGTTTTTATTCTTCTCCCCAAAACAGGACACCTTGTGAGGTAGGTGGGGCTGTGAGATCTTAGTAGAAAGTTGTGACTAGCTCAAGGTCACCCAGCTGGTTTCATGGAGGAGAATGGAATCAAACCCAGTATCTCTAAAAGTCTTGTAACAAATCTTGACACAAGTAGATATGCATGCACACGTACACAAAGACACACCGAACAAAAGGTTTGGGAAATGGCCTACATGAAAAACGGATGAGCATTTCTAAACAAAGAAATTGTGCTTTAAGAAACATGGCAATATATACAAACCTATCACGCCTGACTTTTTAGTTGACCTCTGCTACAGCATCCCAATGTCACCACCACAGTGGTAAAACCTACAAAGCCTTCCTAATGTGATTTATAGCTTTCTACTCTATTTTTATATTTCAGATGTATTTATAGTCAATAATCTGTGCAAGTGCTGTTAGTATTCTGTCCACAACCTTGTAGATCTACTTTCTTTCTCTCAGTTTATACACTCATGTAGCTTCTAGTATATAGTTCTGCTATGTCTTAAACTGAAAAACCTTATTTAATCAGAAGGTCAGAATAGGTTCATTCTTCCTCCTACAGAGTTCACAAGGCTCTCCCACCCTGACAAAATCAGTCCACATTTTATATTTCTTTTCATCCTGATTGGGCTGTTTGAAAGGAATCTTAATAATATAATCTTAACATATTTAATATTTTTATTGTTATGATCCACCCTAGGACCTTCAGGCGAAGGGCAGGATATAAATAAATAAATAAATAAATAAATAAATAAATAAATAAATAAATAAATAAATAAATAACATCAGATCTCTGTAGATATCATTCACTTTGTACAATTCAGAATTAGAATACAAGGTAATTGCAATGGTTTGTATCTTCCTGGTTCCCACATAGCCAGAATAGACTTTTGTTGTCCTCTTTTAGCACCACAATTTCACCCGCAACACGGGGGAGAAATGAAAACAGCAAAGTGCGCTCAGCAGGGAATATCATGTGTCATCTTCTGAGTGCAGAGATTAAATAGAGTGAGGTAGAAGAGACTGCTTCAATCAGCATACCTTGCCGATTGTCACCACTTCAATACACCTGGGATATGGTATTATGTGAGAGATCTGCTGCAAAACAACGGCTTGTGCCAGAACACTTCAGAAAAAGGTGTTAGATTTATTGTAGCACACAGTGAAAATGAACACTTCGCTTCTGGGATATTCGTTTTGAAGGCAACTTATTGTGGCATCATTTTCCTTTCAATTGATATAAACAGCATCTCATATTGATGTGTGATGGTTAAAGGTGAGATTAAGTCACTCTTCCCTGTTTTCTCACAAGACAATAAGCCCATTTTTCCTACTTTTCAGTCTCAATTTCTACCTTTTAAATAGCCATTTTAAAAGGTTCTTTTCATCCAATGCCCTGCCTGCCTTTTTTTTTTAAAGAATATGAATGCTAGTAATTCTCAAGGGCAGATTTAGATGAACAAATGCAGATATTAGAAGCTTCCTGAAGGTCAACTATCTATATTTGGGAGACTCCCACCCCCTTTTAATTTACAGATTTTAAACAAATACTGTGAGCATTGACACAGTAATTTCCATAAAGGCTTAGAAAGGCAGATCAGTGTCATGCCTTAGCCATGTGAAATACCCTTCTTCAAAGCTCTTGTATCCCAAATTAAAACTTCTGGTAACAAGCTGGCAAATGATCTCTGCCTTGGGCAGCTTGGTAGCTTCCACATTGTGTACCTTGGTGCATGACGTGAAAGTCGTTCTTGGCCTGGATTGACATAGCCCAGAAACACTTGATAGACCACTTTAAAGTGGCCTCCTAATGAGTGTGGCCAACTTGTTCCCCAGGAGGCAAATGGACTTTGAGAAAGCTGCCCTTCTGTCCATCTAAACAGATTAGTTTCGGCCTATAAAAAAGACTACTGGTGTGCTGTTCAGGAAAGGTAAGGGATGCGATTTCCAAAGCCTGTAATCCACATTTGCCACGTAATCTCTTTTTATGTGTGATCTTATTGCTGCAGAAGCTCTTCAATTATGGATTATAACGTATGTGTAGTAAAGCCCTGAGGTGCTTTTGAGGCACTTCTTTTCCTATGTGCATATACAACCAGAAAGCGTAACAGATAGTGTACATATAAGAATAAGGCAAGTCTACACACAGGATCTATAAACTGCACGCGTCCATAGCAATACTGCAACTGAGTAGAGAGAATAAAAGGACAGACAGCATTAAAAGCATGCACCAGAAGTTGGTGTGGAGAAACAGAAAAAGTTTTTCTCAGCCTATTGATAAGGAATTGGGGGCAAAGGTACGAAAAAGTTTGTTAGACTTTGCTATCCAAAATATTGGTTGCATTTTTGGCCAGACTAAAAAAAGTAATAGAAGGAAATGAATCTGTTTATATTTTAATAGAATAAAAGTGTATTTTCATGGCTTGCTGAGGTCCACAACAAGGTTTTTCCAACAATTTCCCCTCAGGAAATAGTAGACATTAATCCTTCAAATTGCATTTCAGCTGTTGCTTGCTAGAAGCCACAACCTATGGAATGCACTTGGTTAATAACAGAAAGGGTTGCCATAGTAACATGCATTCCACACTCTACAGTATATTTTTTAAACTGCATTTTCATACACTGGCACTTTTAAAGGATCTTAGCACACAAGCCTCCCAATGTATAGGTGTAAATGTCCATATCAATATTCTCTCGATTATTTCTTCAACACAATACACTCTCACTAATTTATTTTCCTACACTTGATGAGTGGTATCAGAACTCGTAAACTGATTTACTTTGGGATTAAACTGATGTGAGACAAAAGACGTTTTCGCACGGGGCTGAACGGAACGCGGAAAAGACAGCTGTGGACACGTCATCCGCATTGGCCGCGCGCGGCTTGCGTTCCGACGTGTCCGCAGCTGTCTTTTCCGCGTTCGAAATGTAGAGCACTTTAAACTGCTCTACACGCGTTCCAACGCGGACGAGCCGCCCGCAGCCGTTTGGGAGCAGAAGCGTTCGCGCCTGCTTCTGTCTCCCGAACGGCTGCGGGCGCGCCTCCGACGCCGCGCGGCTTTGACAATCAGCTGTTTGTCAAACAGCTGATTGTCGATCTGCCTCCGCGGCTGCCTGCGCGCCCCTGGCCGGCGTTTGCCGGCTAAGGCAGCTTCGGGCGCTTTGAGCATTCGCACCCAGACGCTCCGGAACGCGTTTACACGCGTTCTGGCGCGTCTGTGTGTGAACGGGGAAAGCGCCCGGAGCTGCCTTAAGCTTTCCGCCTGAACGCGTTCCATTTCGAACGCGATGCAGTGCGGAAATGCCTAAAATGAGAGGAGTGAGTTGGGGGTCTTTGGGGGGGGGCTTCCTGTTTTGCAGCAATCACATTTTTAGGCTTTATCGCTGCATCCAGATGTCAGTTACTTATTCCACTATATTTTGATATTCTGGAATATCAGAAATGAAAAGAATGAAGGCACCCCAAACAGTGGCACCTCCACCAAAAGTGGAGTTGCATTCTCAGACAAGAGGACACCTTGAACTCTTACACAGACTGGAGAGAAGCAACAAACAGTGACACTGTATTTTGTAAAGTCACTTTTTGTAATTGACATAGAACGAAGAACTGTAGCTAGGAGATTCATCCTGCCTTCCCCCCAGGGATAGATATTGCTGTCAGGTTTCTCTGAGAGGAATCCATCTTTTTCCCAAGATAATTTGCTTGCTGACCTACAATTCCTTCAAACCAAAAGATTAAGTTGTGCCCCTTGTCATTCCTCCTCCCCAACACACACACACACACCGAAGCCTTTACTTTTACTTTTATAATACTGGTACCATTTCTACTTTGGTGGGAAAGCACTGCTTTTGATGTAATAAAACCTTTTCTACTTTTATTTTCCTGAAATAGCCTGTGTGTAACAACCTTCAAGTTTTCTCTGCCAGAAACCACTGTGCCTACATTGTTTTGAGAAGCCGCTAATAGTTTTCCTTATTTGGGGAATTTATTTAGCAATTTATTCTCACATTTTGGGTTGGTCTTTCAACACCATCTATATATGACTGAGGTGGATTCAGCCATCTTACATCACATATTTTCAAGAGATTTAGTCAACAGGCATCCTTTCAGCCAAATAGTTTTCCTTTTGAAAGGAGAATACTACCCCCACGATTCATGGAAAGCTGACAGGGTAAAAGTTGCAATCCCAAGTCCAAGAAAAGACAAATATTCTATCAAGTGTCTGGCAAACTGCTCAGCCATCCAGTCAGGCTCCTAATAGAAACATATTGATTCCTGTAAGTGCTGTAGAAGAGCTGAACAAATTATTTAGGCTATCTGGCTTGGCACAGGTTTTTTTGCAATATGTGTTCTACTAAACAAAAATAAGGGTATGATATATATGTATCATCTGTTCCTGGCAATCACCAAAAAGAGAGGCGGCAACTTTGACAAGATTCCCATGCTGAGGTAGAGCATAATGGAAGTCCTTCAGCACCTGTCCTACAATAAATGCTATTGGTAGCATTTTACTGGCAGAGCCAAAGAAAGCGATCTGAGACTATTAAGGATGTGCACAAATATTCATAACATTCAAAATTCAGCCAAATTCAAATTCAGCCAAATTCGGACATTCGAATCAAATGTTGACGCATTCAAAAATTAACATTTTAATTCGAATTTAATGTTTTGATACATTTGTATGAAGCTTCATATGGGATTCGTGTGGGATTTCTACATGGGATTTATGTGCTATTTGTATGCATTCATATGGGATTCATATGGGATTGAACATTCATATCAAATGCAATACAAATCCTACCATGTTCAAATTTGAGTGAATACAAATTTTCTTGCATTCAATTCAATTTGAATCAAATAACAAACAAACCCCAAATTGGAACAAGATGGAATACAAGATTGTGTCTGTTGGAAATAGAAGGGAACCAGGCTAACAACTATGAATGTGAACATTCCTGAGGTATAACAAATAATTTTCTTGACTCAAAACACTTCAGGAATATTAGGCTGTGGACATTTTCACACTTCCACTTTCCTAGAACAAATTTCCAGGGAAATGAAGTTCTGGAATAGTTTGGAAGTCCGCACTTAGGTCCCAGCTAAGTGCAAACTGCTTTCATTAAAGAGGCTTATTTTCCAATGCCACTGTGCATGCGCCATCACCATCACCATGATACTGGTGATACGCCATGCATGCACACGCACACTGGTGCCAGCAGTCACATAATACACCAGTGCACTTGCATAGTGTGTCACGTGTCCCTGCATGGACCATAGAGGTGTGGGTGGGCTTCTGTGGAGCCAAGGAAGAATGTGTCTGGACAAATATGTGCTCCATACATAAACCTGCAGTGTTCTCCTGCATTGAGGGGACCATTTCTGAGTTGGAAACTGACCCTTGCAGTGCAGATTCTCTCTCGGGGAATGCACTAGGTGTTGACTTTGGGGGCAAATGCAGAAAGACCTCTGATTTGACAGACATGATCTTCTCTGTGACAGGGGTTGAGGGACTGGTCTTGGTTTTGAGCTAAAGAGATATTGTGGGGTTACTGTTTGTGTGCTGCTCACCACGCTGTACAAGAACTTCCTTGTCTGAGTTTGTGTAGGGCTATCTTACAGCGTGGTGTTGGAGGCCGTCTACATGGTGGTTCTGCAAATTCCCTACTGAGGATGCCTCTAATGTAGGGATGTGCATGAATATTTAAAAATTCAAAAATCCGATTTGAATTTGATGAATATCGATATTTTAAAACATTCAAATGTAGACATTCAATGGATTTTCAGATTTCTGAAAATCTGATATGGATATTCAAATAATTTGAATGTACAGATTTGTATATATCATATACAAATTTGCTTTAAAAAGTATGCGTATTTGTTCTTATAATACAGGATGAAAACAGGATGCACATGGGATAAAAACGAGATGAATACAAAATCACACAAATTCGTGTAATGGATATGAATGCTGTCAAAATTCATATCTTTGAATTTGAATCAGATTTTTTAATGTGCGGATTCAAATAATTCAGATTCAAACTGGATTTTTGGAAATTTGGATTTTTAACATTCAAAGTGAATTGAATTTTCAGATATTCAAATCAACTCGAATTCAAATGCAAGAACTACATTCGTGCACACCCCCACTCTAATGAATCATCTCAGCACTAGGGATGTGCAAGAATATCCAAAACATTCAAAGGGTGTTTTTCCACTGGCAGAAAGTACCCATTTTTGCACCCATTAAGAACCTATTTGGGTGTGAGCTGGAGGATCCCATTTCCACCACGGCACCCATTTGGGACCCGATTGTTTCAACCGCCACTGGGGAAATCCGGATCATATGGGTACATCTCAGCCTTTAATCCAGATTTTCTGTAGACCCCATTAATGAGGTCTACAATGGGGTGTTCAGCCGCATTAGTTTGGCAATGGGGTCTAGAGGAGGCTAGGGGGAGGGGGCACCCATGGGGGGGGCAAAACCTAGGCTTCAAAATCATTTCAAAGTCATTTCGAAGCCATTTAGAAGTTACTTTGAAGATGCCTTTGGAGATTAGCAAAGGCTCTGAAGTCCCTCCAAAGGCAACTTCAGAGATTAGCAAAGGCTCCGAAGACAAACCTCGGAGAACAAAGGGAGAACAAAGCAGACTGTTACCTTCAGGCATAGAAAGAGGTACATATTTAATGAGGCTGACTCATCCCTGCTCACAAGGAGCTAATTCATATGTACGCTCTCCGCTCTCGCAAGGGGTTTGTCTTCGGAGCCTTTGCTAATCTCCGAAGTTGCCTTCGGAAGGACTTCAGAGCCTTTGCTAACCTCCAAAGGCAACTTCAGAGGGATTTAGGAGGGACTTCGGAGATTGCAGCCCCTGTCCCCCAAAACACCTGGCGTGACAGGCAGACCCCTTGTGGGTCAATCCGGATTTGCAAATGGGTGCAAAGGTGTTTCGAAGGCAGGGGGGTTAGCACCCATTGCTAATGGGTGCTACACCTCCTGTGGAAACACATTGGGTACTTCCCTTAATCTGGATCTATGAAATCCGGATTAAGGAATGTACCCATTCCTTAGATCCGAATCTTCTTAGATCCGGATCTAAGGGCTGCGGTGGAAAAACACCCATTATTTGATAAAATTCATTTGAATGCAGTCATTTGAATTTGGATCGAATGTCTATACATTCATTTTTAACATTCAAACAAATTTTGAATCTTTGTAATCATTCATACAAATTATGCAGACGTTCATCTGTGTATGGATACATATGCATTACATATGTATCCATATGCATCTTCTTTGTATCTGTATGCATTTGTACGGATATGTACGGGACAAAACTGGCATGCATACCGGATAAAATAAGATGCGTATGGATGTGTTCAGACACATACGAATGTTGTTGGCATTTGTATCTTCAAATATCAATAAAATTTTCATATAAATAGATATATGTATTCAAACAGAATCAAATGTGAATACTTTTGTATTTGAATCGATCTGAATTTTCAGATATCCGATTCAAATTGAATCAAATGCCAAAAATTGCATTTGTGCACACCCCTACTCAGGGCATATGGCATCCAGGATAATCATGGATTATCTCAGTTTGTTATGGGTCCAACCTACAAAACAGAAGAGTGAAGATTCATTAGTACGTGAACTTGTAGTCCACATCCATTGTGAGTCCATTGTCATGGATGGGTCATTTTCTTGAAACATTTAGACTTATAGTGTCAGTTCCTGTATGCATGGATGAAGAAAATATTGAAATCATCTGCACTTAGAAACTTTGATAGATTACTGATAGCTGTCATGGTCTCCCATTGAGGTTCTAGTCACATGTTGTTCAGCTTCACAGCCCTGGTGCAAACACCTAATGATGGTGAGTACCTTCATAATCATTCTTCTCACTCTGGAGAAAAAAAAACAAACCTATAAGGGCACTTGAGATGTCCTACACACCCAGGGACTCCTCCTCCATAAAGATGGTGCAGCCTTCGGTCATCAATATTTAAAAAAATAAAAAAATGGAAAGAGGCTTTAAGTGAAGTGGCTTCTTCTGGTCAGTTCCCTGTCCACCTTTACTGACCCTTACTGCTTACCACAAGCAAAGAACCAGTTCTCCAAAGCAATTATTTCCTTTATTTAGCAAACGGTATTCAAAAGCAAGTATTAATACCCATATCTGCTTATACTGGAACAGTACAAGATCATGATCAGTAGCCACTGATGTCCTTAACTTTTATGAATGTGTTTGATCTTTTAAAAACTGTCCTAGTTTCTACCCGGAAAAAAAAAAAAGAAGAGGAAGACTTTTTTTAGTTGGGAACTTGGCCAAAGAACAAAGATGCTTCTTAACAATGGCATAAATGGGAAGTAAAAGAAGAAAACTGCTGTGGCTCAGCAGACTAATAACAACGTACACCAGAAAAGGAACTCTTGGGACAGTGACAACACTCTCTGATAAAACTTTGTTTCTGATTAGTTTGCAGACAGAGACACGAATTTCCCTCATTTCTAGTTGAAATCTATTCAGATAGTGCATTGGGGCCATAGTCCATAAAGGAACACCTACTCCCATACCAACCTGCCCGTGACTTAAGATCTGGAGGGGAGGCCTTCCTGCCTGTCCCACCACCCTCAGCCAGAAGAGGGCCTTTGCAGGAATGGCCCCTAGGCTATGGAATAGTCTCCCCCTTGAAGTGCATCTATCACCTTCATTGTACACATTTAGGAAGGCAATGAAAACACACCTCTTTGCCTTGGCCTTCAGTTAAATGGAGATACACTTTCCCTTCCCACTTGCAGATGTTACTGTTTTAATACATACTGTTATTGTTTTAATGATGTTTGATTTTAGATGTTGTTACCTGCCCAGAGACCTTTGGGTGTAGGGCGGGATAAAGATGTAAATAAATAAATAGTCACAATACCTTTTATTTGGATAGTTGCCATCCTAGGCCCAAAAGAGTCACACATGAAAGTCTGCATCCATTTTTTCTGCAGACTTTCCTTCTCTAATGGGAACTATCCACTATGCAGATTATCCCAACACTCAGTCAAAATGGACTTGAGTGAAGGGGAAGAAATCAGAGCTTCAACAGAGTAGAGAGGCTCCCATCCCTGTTCCCACCACCATCTAGAACAGTGGTTCTCAACCTTCCTAATGCTGCGACCCCTTAATGGAGTTCCTCATGTTGTGGAGACCCCCAACCACAGGGGCGGAGAAGCTGGGAGGTGGGAGGGAAGGGCAGTGGGAGACTCGTCGCAACCCCTCTGAAAGGGCAGTTCGACCCCAAAGGGGTCCCAACCCCCAGGTTGAGAACCACTGATCTAGAAAATAGCTTCAGCAGGGGAGTGGGGGCCTCCACCACCAATCCAATCCTCTTCTCATGGCCCTCCACTACACCGACTCCTCCTGCCCCTGTCATACTGACACCTGGGGCCTATTCACACTACAGCCCATAGTGCACGATTGGGGAACTTCTGGGGTAGATCATCCGCACCTTAAGGAGGCTGTTATAGCCTCCAGCCCCCCCCCCCCCCGCCTTCCCAGAAGTTCCCTAATCATGCTCCACACCTTTACTAACCTTAACTAATTACTTATGTGGTGTACACAGCGGTGAGCATCCATACCTTATCCAGTGCTTCAGGGTCATCCGTGGTGCTGTGGAAGCATGCTGGTACCTCAGATGACCAGGACGCCTCAGATTAGTAATATCAAATGTGCTCACTCTGAGCAGAAAGAAAACTCCTTAATCATGATAGTAGTTAATTGATCCTACAGACTGATCTCCAAGGTGGATGAGCTCTAGCTATCAGAGGAGATAACTGTATTTGCTGGAGAGAGGGAATAATAAGAGCATTTACCATTGAAGCAAGAATGCTGTATAAATTTGTTTAGTCATAAAATATACTGTAACTAGCTAAAATAGGCTGTGGGTACAAGATGCCGGAAAGATGCATCTGTGCAAGTATGCATCATGTACAACCCTGAACACATGTGAATGTCCAGATAATTTGAACAAATAGATCCAAAATTCAAAATGTGATCAAATTTTTAAATTCAAATTTACGGAAATTCAATTTGAATTTGAATGTCAAAATTCAGACTAATTTGATAGAATTTCAAATACCTTCAAATATTCGTGCACACACCTATTCTGGATTCTTCTCTTTAATCTTCCTTTGATCTCTCTGCAGAGCCACGCAAGGCTCTGTGAGTCTGAAGAAAGACTTCCATCTTTGCCCAGCACCCCACCCCCCACTGTCGTGGTTGCATCAATTAGTATTGTTCATAGTGCAATTATTCATAACAGTTATTTAGTGGAGAAAAAATTCCCCATTGGATCAGATCCATGCCCAATCTAGTCCATCAGTGTGCTCCCACAGTGGTCAACCAGCTGTACAAGCCAGCCCACCGGCAGGACATAAGCATGCAGCTGGGCTACATCCAGATGTCAATGGTTTGTTCTGCTATATTTGGATATTCCAAAATAAAGCACTGGATATTCCAGAATTTAATATGTCGGCATTTTCATTAATAAACCTTGAATTAGCCATCAGCTGAATTATATAATCCCCTAAGTCATATAAACAACATGGGGATATAATTGTATTAAATGGTACGGTTTTGCACTTTTGAGAATTGAAGTCATCCTCATAATGAAGTTAACTTTCCTTTCTTTCTTCTCCTCCTCCTCCTCCTCCACCACCACCACCTCCTCCTCCTCCTCCTCCTCAAATACAATTGTCCCAGTAGTGGCCAATAACCTGTCTAGACACCTTTACAGCATGGTTGATGTAGGAAAACATTAATGGTTGAGTAAATTAAATCTTAAAGAACTCTGGAAACCTTTGGCTCTTCCATTCTTTGTGGCAATGGAATCAACTCACCACCAAGATGCTGAAACATTATCTGCAACATTACCCAGCTTCCATATTCAGGCTACTCAGTCATTCACAAAATCAGGATTTCTTATATACTGTCATTAAAAGTAGGAACTATTTCATTTCTGTGTGTTTCCTCTGAACAATCTAGAATGTCAGAACTGCTTTTGACTGCTTCTTCCAATGTTGCTTAGCCCCTCCCTTAGGGATAACTCAGTTTCTAAATCTTGACAATTTCATGTACATGTATATCATTCCGCCTTAATCTACATTTTTTTGAAAAAAGATTCAAACACTTGTTTAAATGTTTGTATATTGTATCACAGAATTCATTTTGAAATAGGTGATATAGTTAGTTAGTTAGTTAGTTAGTTAGTTAGTTAGTTAGATAGATAGATAGATAGATAGATAGATAGATAGATAGATAGATAGATAGATAGATAGATAGATAGATAGATAGATAGATAGATAGATAGATAGATAGATAGATAGATAGATAGTTGCTTGCTTGCTTGCTTGCTTGCTTGCTTGCTTGCTTGCTTGCTTGCTTGCTTGCTTGCTTGCTTGCTTGGTGCCAGTGCAGCTCTTTTAAGACCGGTGTGACGTGCATCCGGCCAGCCATCCCAATCAGCAACCTCACAGCTGCATTCTGCACTAGCTGCAGCTTCTGAACTATGTAGGGCAGCCCGATGTAGAGTGCATTGCAGTAGCCCAATCTAGAGGTTACCAGAGCATGGGTAACTGTGGCCAAGTCATTTCTGTCCAAAAAAGGCTTAGGTTGCTACACCAGTCATAGTTGGGAATAAGCACTCCTGACCACGGCATCCACCATTATGAGATATATCCCAGAATAAGGCCCAATGCAGAGAGGCCCCTGTGGTAGAATGCTTCTGGGCATCTGTCTAACCTGATTCAGGGAGAATCACTCAGAAAAGGTCTTCCACCACCACCCACTCCCCCAGAAGAAAAATCCAAATAAAAAGTTGGTATTTGCAGAAGATGGGACATTGAAAAAGGTGGGGATCAGCATCATCAGCATCAGCAACAACAACAACAACAACATTGCTCGAAGATAGAAAACGGAGAATATTTGCTGCAGCCTTGATTGACATATGTTTCTAACATTGTTCAATCTGCCAAGACATTTGTTAGCAAAGGACCAGTATTGTTCAAGACATCTGAACAACCTTTTGTTCCTCCACTTTCTATCAGAAGTGTTTTTCTATGCCTATTAATAGGAACAAGAGCCAGGATGGGAATTGCTAATTATATTTATCATTCAGCAAAAGTCAAAAAAGAGTAATGCAGTTTTCTTTGGTTACTATGGCATCATCTGTTGGACTGGGCATCTGCATAAGGATTTCCAATAGGTTAATTCACCAAGCTTTTAAGTCTCGCTTTGTTTTAAACCACTCTCTGTGCCATTGGGTTGATATATGCATAATCACATTTGGATAGATCACATTGCATTCAGAACTCACATTGAAGTCCCGCAAGTTTGAGTTTATTAAACATTGCCCCCTGGTGGCTTAGTATGTAAAATGTGCATTTTAGCTTCAATTTTCACTTGTGAATGAATTCTCTGAATGCATTTGTGGCTAAGCCAGGGTCTATAGCAAGATCAACACAGCATATTTATGGTGCTGGGGAAGGACCCATTAGGCACAGGAATACTATGATGTTGCACCCATTTGCCCACCATCCTGTCATAGGGGGGCAAAGCACAAAAATGCACTTTAAAAGCCCTTTCCGCCATCCTCCCTCCCTGCTACACCATGCAGACTTATCAGAAGGATCTCTTCTTGCCCCTATTTTTGAAGGCACAGAAAATGAACCACTTCCTGTGGCTTCATAAAATAAGGCTGGGAATAAGCTTCAGAGCCAGGGAAAATTCATCCCCCGGCTTTGACATTAGGAGCAAGGTCTTTTTCCAATTCTAGTGTTCTGGCCCCACTGGAGCTGGCTACAGAGACCACACTACCCCCTTGTTGAAAGATCCCCAATGACTACCAATCCCAGTTAGGGCTTTACTTAAATTGGCTGTTTTGACTTATAATGTTCTAAATGATACTTGAAAGACTGCTCTGAGATCCACTCTGAGATCTGTACCTCCAACTCATTTGTTCTGACTGGTGGAAACTAGGGACAAGGCCTTTTCGGTGGCCGCACCTAAGCTCTGGAATTCACTCCAAAGGGACCTTAGGCTGGGCCCATCTCTGACATCCTTTCTTAAACAATTAAAAACTTTTTTATTCCAGAAGGCTTTTCAATCTTATCCTTAATCCAATAGTTTGGCTTCCTAATATTTTAAATGAAGTTATCCAATACCCTGAGAACTTGTTGTATATGTTTTTATATGTGTCATATAGCTTGTTTTATATTTTTTAGATTCCATACTTGGATTTTATATAACAGTGTGCTTGTTTAAATGATATATACCGTATTAGATTGTTAATTTTAGTATGCTGCTTTGAGTCCCTTAGGGAAAAGGCGGGATATAAATAAAGTGATAAGTAACAAGTAAAGGAACCACCATTATGTGGTTCTTGCACATGGAAGCTTCATTGACGTAATCATGTCTGTGGTTCAAAACCATAACAGGCCACTTCACTTTTATTTTGCTATTTAGTTTAGTGTCACTTACCAAAATGTGTTTGAAATTAGAAGTAGTCACTTCCTGTTGAGTATTAGGAGTGAAACTATTTTTAAAAAAAATCAAGTTTCTTTAAATCCATATATGGAACTAATAATTGAGAATTCTGTTTCTCACTTAATAGCTGATTTCTTTAGCAACTAGCTTAGGTATCACCAAGAGGGTGGAGGTCTGAGGCTTAAGGAGTTGCCCTTTAAAAGTAAAAATATTCTCAGTAAATTCTAAGGATGAAGAGACTGGACATCTTATAGATAAAAATACCTATATCTATAATTGGAAGCTGACCTTGCCAAAAACAGGCACAGCTAATAAAAGGTAGCACCAGCAGGTGTAAAACCCAAGGGGTGGCAGTGGGGGAACGAGTCTAAAACTGCAAACTTGACTTACTTGTACCCTTGGGTGTTTGTTCCAGCCACACCCTCCCTCTAAGCTACAAAACCAGAGGCCTTTTTGCACATGGGGTTTTTGAATGTGTGGAGAGCAGTCAGAGACGCAGCATACGCACTGCCGTGACGGCCAAGCTGCCTCAGCGCACCTCCAACTGCTCTCCACGCGTTCAAGATGTAGAGCACTTAAAAGTGCTCTACATCTGCCCGCGCACATTCGAAGCATCCCTTGTCATCTGTGGAGGGAAGCATTCACACACGCTTCCCTCCCTGACAGCCGTGGGCACGCCCCACCCCTGCCACCATTGGCCAAAAATCAGCCAAACAGGTGATGGAGGGCTGCACCGATCACTTACCTTTGTTGGTCAGGGTTGCCATCAGGCAGGCTCGCCAACTCTAGTAGATGGCAGATGGGACCCGCAGGCCCGGTCTACCAGGAGTGTGCATGCCTGCACGATGGCAACCCCAGCCAAGCAAGGCAAGTGACAGCCTCGTGCAGGGGGAGGTGGCTCCCTCCCAGCTCCTGCAGCCCCATTGGGGCTGCAAGAGTCGGGGAGTCACCGAGATCGGCTTCCCCTCACCCCTTTCCGGGGTGGGAGGAGGCTGATCTGCTGCTGCCTATGGGCGAGGGGCTGTGGGACCCTTTGGTAGACTGGACCGCGTGGTTCCAATCAACCAAGGCTCTCCATCCCCTGCCCAATCATGACCCTCTGCGGGGCATAGGTGCCTACGCCCTGCAGATGACCCCACACACCCACACACCACACCCCAGGGCCCGAGGATGTGCCACGCACACATGCAAGCTTTACCTCCTCACTGTCTCGGCTTGGAATGAGCCAAGGCTGCCGGAAACATGCACCACGTGGACGTGCTGCGGCTCCTGATTGGCCAAGTTGCTGTTAATCTGACCGAACACAGGTTAGAGCACACTATTGTCAATCTTATCTCCCATGCTATTTAACATCTATATAAAGCCGTTGGGAGAGTCATCGGGAGATTTGGAGTGAGGTGTCATCAATACCCAGATGATGCCCAGCTCTATTTCTCTGTACCATCTGAATCAGGAGAGGCGGTGGAAGTGCTTGACAGGTGTCTGGAGGCGGTAATGGGCTGGATGAGGGTGAATACATTGAAGCTGAATCCGGACAAGACAGAAGTGCTGTGTGTCACAGGGTCTCGGGTCCGTGCAGTTGGGAGATACCCTGTCCTGGGACAGGTGCGTAACTTGGGGGTACTGCCATTTCTCTGTTTTCTGCATGAGATGGAACAAATAAAATACCTTGGCATGGTTCATAAAGGAGGTATAGGAATGTGCACAAATGTTTGCCATATTTGAAAGCAAATGTTTCTGTGCATTCATTCAAAGCTTCATTATATTCGTGAATGTGGGAAGGTGGCCAAGCAACATACCGCCCTTCCAGGAACAGATCTACCAGTCATAGTATTTAAATTGTTTTAAAAAGAAAGAAAGAAAGAAAGAAAGAGAAAGAAAGAAAGAAAGAAAGAAAGAAAGAAAGAAAGAAAGAAAGAAAGAAAGAAAGAAAGAAAGAAAGAAAGAAAGAAAGAAAGAAAGAAAGAAAGAAATCCCTCTCAGTTTCCCACCGCTCAGGCTTAACTTGAAGACTGAGTAGTTTTGACAGTGGGCAGCATGGATTGTGTAGGTCCTGGCAGTGTGCCACTGTAAAAATATATAAAACAGTTCTAGTGGAACTGGCAGGTAGAAACATGGTAGTGGCAGTGGAAGTCCTTGTATGTCCACACCGGTAGCAATACATCCTATCAGTCCACTGCTATAAATGGCCACAGCAGCAAGAGTGGTTTGGTGGGAGAAAGTTTTGCAGTGGCAAAATTGTTCCTTCCATAACCCTGACCCTGACCCTAACCTATACTGAAGGCCAAACCCAAACCCAAACAACAAGGATACTTTCCATTTGGTTTTTTTTTAACAAAAACAAAACAAAAAACAAGCCCTGACAAAATCAAGGCCGTATACTTCCTCATGAACCCTTTCACTAATCCATGAGCTAACTCTAGAACCCTTGCACTAAGACTATCGATAACCCTAGTGCTAACCTGACCGCTAGACCTAACCATAACCTTAACCCTACAGTAATACTAACCCAATCCAAAATCCTAAACTGCCACAAATCCTAAGGCTGCCACAGAACCTAACCCTAACCCTAACTCTACCACAGACCCTAAGCCATCCAGAAATGGAAGCCAAATCCTGACTCTAACCCTAAGCTAAAGCCTAATAGTAACCTTGACTTTGACCCCAACAATAAACCAAATCCAAACCTAAACCTAAAGCTAACCCAAATCCAACCCTTACCCAGAACCCAAGACTTGGACCTGGACCTAGTTTGGACCCACACACTGACCTGCAGCCCAACTCGAAGCCTGACCTTGCTGTTTTCTGAAAAACTGAATCATCTCACTGTGGCATTCCAATAAGCTGAAGAAATGTGTGACAGTTTTATATTCTAAAGTTAGGCACTCAGTTTTGCCTATAGGCACTTCTACTGCACCTTTGTTTTCTCTGTGTGATATTCATGGATAAACATTTTTCCTATCTGAGTAAGTAATTTTGACACAGCAGTAGCAACACTAAACAGCACATTTCAGTGCAGTGGCACACAGGCACTAGATTTATTTCCCTAGCAGCTTAAGAAAACAAACATAAATGTGTTAAGATTTCAGGGGAAGGCAAAGTCTAAATGAGTCAAAAATAGGGCTGCATTGAAATTTATTTCATAGCAGAGTAATATCTCTTCAACTGTGTGGGAGATGGCATTTCTCTAGGTCTCCTTAAAATCCACCAGTAATTGCTCAGCTTGGGTTTGATTCCAAAATACAGTTGCCCCAAGCTGACAAATTATGGAAGTAATGCAGTAAATTTTATAATTGAAGTGGGAAATCTTCATTCCTGCTTTCCAGTTAGAATTTTAAAAATATTAAGGTCGTCGTGAGGAAAAAGGAAGTAATAGTGCTTATTTAATTCAAATTTCTGAGTTTCATGGTGCAGTTTGGATGGAACCAGCAGGGTCGTTCACTTAGTTCATTATAACTCCCTTTATTTGGGTCCAGTTCAAACTAGGGTTGGGCAAACAGACTAGTTTAGAAGCTGATGGAACCAACTCAGCACATTCCTGAGCTCTGGTATGCTAGAACTGCTTTAACAGAAGAGAGCATCATTGGCAAAACATGTAAAATGTTTAATATCATACAGTATTTATATCTCATTTCAGGAAAGAAAAAGAAGTCCATCTTTATCTTTCCTAAGAATAATGTGTGAACTAAATAAAATATTGTATGAACTTATTGATACTTGACTCACAAGTGATATCAAATGAACAAAACTTCTGGCTAGGGGTGTGCACAAATGCAATTTTTGGGATTAAATTCAATTCAAATTGAATATCCAAAAATTAAATTTGATTCAAATCTTTAAAATTTGAATGTAACCAAATTCGATTCGAGTTAAGCAAATTTGATTTGAACTATGCATATTCAAACTCATTTGAATTTTCTATTCAAAATTGCACTTACAAATGTTGACATTTGTATGTGTCCGTATGCATCGTTATGCATCCTGTACACATCTGTACACATCCATATGCATCCCGTAGTTATCCTGTATGTAACCCATTTTTGTCCCATACAGATCCGTACAAATGCGTATGGATGTGGGAAAGATAATTATGTGCAAATATTCATCGTGTATGACCCCGTACAAATGCAAATGTCCAGATAAGTCAAATGAATAGATCTGAAATTCAAATTTCATTTGAATTTTTAAATTCAAATTTATACACATTCGATTTGAATTCGAATGTCGAATATTGGACAAATTTGATCAAATTTTGATATCGAGGTCTACCAATGATCCTAGGTCCAGGTCTGGGACCTTTCTGCATTTGGCCTGATTCTGTAGTATATCCCAGAATATGGACTTGCTAGCTTCATGCTAGTGCAAACTATGGAAGGTTCCAGGTGAGGTCTGCCATGGTCTGCTTTAGCTTGTGACCAGCAGACCACTATCCTTAGATACATTCCAGAATAAGGTGCCCTGGACCACACCCCATCCTATGTGAATGAAACATACCAGTGGTGGGTGGGGAGCATCTACAATCCACATGGACATGTGAACTAATGCAACCCCAATGAAGATCTCAAAGATTCCTAATACATAATAGACAAAGGCCCTAAAGTTAAAATGAAGGGAAATTTTAGTGCAGATTCCAGTGGATTATTCATTATTTACTTGTTTTGTACTTATTTGGTGTTATTCCAGTGCACAGTAAGAAGAAAAAAAAGACTCATTTCCTTTTATTACTGGAGGGGCTTATGAAAAAAAGTGGTCACATTTACTATAGTGCAGTGTGAAGTGAAATAAAAATAAATTAATCTTTGTTCAGTGACACTGCCATTAAAGAAACCTGGCTATCACGCATAGGAATTAGAAGCAAAAGTCAGAATGCTTTTTCATTTAGTCAAAGGACACGCTCTAAAAAGAGAGAAAGCAACAGAAAGGAAAAGAGTGGGGGAAAGAAACATTAAAATTTGGTGATTTGAGCTGCTTAATGCTATTCTGCTTTCAAAATACATTTCTCAACTTGGGGGTAACAAAACTGAATGTTAAATTATTTCTGAATGGGTTTCGCTCTTGATGCTAAAATAAAAAAAAGTAGTGGTTTTTTTTTTTTTTTTTGCTGGGATTTATGGTTAAAGAGTAGAAGCCTTTGGACCACATTAGGCTAATTTTGCTCGACAGATTCAGTTCATGGTTTAGCTGTCTGAACAACTGCTGCTTTCATGCCGTTAGTGATCTTGACATTTCTTTGAGCAACTGAAATATCACAGATTCAGGGTAGCATAAATAATAGTAATGCTTTTTCTCTGAAGGAATTTAAATGCAGAATGACTGCGGAAATAATTATATGTACTGGATGTTTTATTTCTCCTGTCCTGCATAAATGATTAGCGTGCAATAAAAAAGCAAAAGCCAGGTTAGGAGAAATCAAGGTGTTTGGAAAAAAATACCTATTTTTATTTATCTGTGTTTGTTTGTTTGTTGATAAAAAGATTCTTGTAAATTGACAAAATTTCCAATTTTACCAAGCATGCCAAATTAAAGTATGATTGCTTACCCCTCAAGTACACCACTCTTGCACGTGACCAAAATAATCTGTTTTACCACATGTGTAAACTCTGGGTGCCTCCAGACCGAGCGGGAAGCGACAATGGCTTGGGCCCCAGATATCTAAAGGAGCGCCTTCTCCCATATCGACCTGCCCATGTTCTAAGATCTGGAGGGGAGGCCCTTCTGGTTACCCCTCCGCCTTCAGCAGCTAGGCAGGTGGGCACTCGGGAGAGGGCTTTCTCGGTAGTGGCCCCCAGATTGTGGAATGGTCTCCCCTTGGAGGTATTTCAGGCCCCTTCTCTGTCTTTGTTCAGGAAAGCGGTGAAGACGTACCTCTTCACCCAGGCCTTTGGCTAAATGCCCCCTCTGCTTCCCCCCATTGCACACTCTACTGGTTTTTAAACTGTTCTTCTCTCTCTCTTTTTTCCGAATATTATTATTATCCTGTTTTTTTAAATTTTGTATTGGTTTTAGCATTGTTTTATACAGTCTTGATATGTGTGTGTTTTAAATGTTGTGAGCCGCCCAGAGACCCTTGGGTATGGGGCGGGATATAAATAAGAACATAATAGCATAAGAGAAGCCTTGCTGGATCAGGCCACAGTCCATCTAGTCCAGCATCCTGTCGCACACAGTGGCCCACCAAATGCTCATGGGCACCTCAAGCAGAGACAAGGACAAATCTCCTGCTCTTGAGTCCCAGCAGATGGCCTTAGAAGCACCCAGTTCCTCCCACCCCCCACCCCCCAGCCTAAAGGATGCATCTAGGGATTTGTTCTAGTAGCCATTGATACATCTGTCGTCCATAAATTTGTCTAATACTACCTTAAAGCGATCTAGACTGGTAGCTGTCACCACCTCTTCCGGCAGCACATTCCATAAGTTGATGACCCTCTGGGTGAAGAAATACTTCCCCCTGTCAGACCTTACTTACTTACTTACTTACTTACTTACTTACTTACTTACTTACTTACTTACTTACTTACTTACTAAATAAATAAATAAATAAATAAATAAATAAATAAATAAATAAATAAATAAATAAATAAATAAATAAATAAAACAAAGCAAGTTTGGTGCTCTCGTCCACTGCAGTAGGAGTGCAGTGTTTCTCCCCATCCCATGCAATAAAAAGATGCTGGAGAACCAGCGTCTTTTTACTGCACACTTACCTGTATTTCTTGTGCTTCTACTGCTGGTGATGGAGCTTCCTATCTTGTGAATGGGAAGTAGGTGTGCCAGAAATGCAAAGCTTCCGACCCCCCGTAGTATCATTTCAACTTCCTACATGTTATATTCTTTTTGTGTTTTTTTAAAATTGTTATATGATTATTATTTGTATTTTTTTTAATTACTGCTTTCTTTGTATATCAGTTAGGGATGTGCATGAAAATTTGTATTATTTGTTATTCGTACAAATTCATACATTCATGTGCAAATTGAATGTCCAGACATTCATACTTTAGTATTCGTACTAATACAAATATTTTGAGTTATTCGTATGAATATTTTGGACATTCGTATGTGTACAGATACATACACATCACGTACTTATCTGTATGCGTCTTGTGGCTTTCCATACGCATCTGTATGGCTATAAACAGGATGAAAACAGGATGCGTACAGGTGCATACGCATGCGTACGAGATTCATATCGCTGGATACGTATTGAACATTCATACAAATAGGTACAAATGTATTTGTATCGGTTCAAATGTCCAGACATTCATTTTTCTTTATTCGTACCAATTCAGACTTTTGACTATTCAATTCATTACGAACTGAATGTCAAAAATTGCATTCGTGCACACCACTAACATCAGTTATTAGTAAACTATGAAAGATGCTTACATATACAACTCCCAGATCCTCCTTTGGTTTATAGTTGCTTTCCAATTGAATCTGGTGTTTTAGGACCTTTTGTTCTAGGTTCCTCAATCCAAGCATCCTTGTGTTAAAAAATCTTCCAGCCTCAGTCTTCATGCTGGCACAGTACAGCTCACTTGTAGTGTCAGTAGTGTCCATCCTCCAAAATGATTGTGCCATCCTGTCAGAGTCGTCAGTGGTTTTTCTTTTAAAAAATATAAAATAAGGGATAAGACAATACTAAGGCTGCTTCCGCACAGGGGCTAATTAATCTGGGTCTACTGCACCCGGTTTTACCAAATCCGGATCCCCGGTAGATCCGGATTAAGGGGGTAGATCCGCAGCATGGATCTAGATTGGAGGCACGTTGCTTACTAGATGGCACACCTGCGCAGAACACCACCTGAGGGCAAGGGCTGCAAGTAGCAGCCCCAGCCGTTCAGGAGGCGCGCAGGACACAGGTGCACTGCATCCTGGGCACCGACCCTCAGAAACCGGCCGACGCTGACAAGGTAAGGAGGGGATTCGCCGCGCTCCCCCCAGGGTCGGCTAGGGTGGGCTTTATGGAAGCTTGCCCTGGCTCCAGAAGCAGCGATCCGCCGCTTCTGGGGTGAGGGCGAGCCGTGGCAGCGCGGTCCCCCGGCTCGCCATGCTTGGCTCTGGGGAGCCAAGCATGGTGGGCCAGGGGAGGGCCCTGGCTAGGCACACTTGCACTGTGAGGACACAACCTAAGTGGATGCGTTTTCATGGTGCAAGACCACTTGAAATGTGATGTGTTATTAACACCCATCAGGCACACTTTAGTCATGGATAGGTGCGGACGCACCTACCGGAAGTGTGTCTAATAGACCCCGCAAATGTGGATGCGCCACCAAAAAATGGTTTGAAAATGGCGTTGCTGTGCGGACACACCTCACTGAAAGTTTGTCAAACAGCACCGCGTGTGAGGTCGCGTGCTTCCAAAAGTGTGCCTAATGGGTGTTAAAGGGCCTGTGCGGAAGCACCCTTATTCTTCTAACACCTGATTCTCAATGGAGTTGTTCTGCTCCAGAAAGGGTATGTGATCTGGAGTGCTTCTGGTAGCCAAAAGTGCTTACCTCCATCTCCAACTGGTCCTCCAGCTTCTTCCTTGTTTAGATAGGGACATTATGGCCACTGTGATCCATGTTCTAGTAACCTCCAAACCCTTGAAGATGGTTCAGAAGCTGGAATTGCTGGAAATTGCAGCAGCATGATGATTGATGGGAGTTTTTGTCTGGATGGGAGTATTTTGTCTGGATGAAGGAACTGCATTTATTATCAATTCACTACAAATCTCAAGGTGTTGATATTTACATATAAAGCTCTAAAATACTTGGCTCCTGAATCTCTGAAGGAGCTCCTTCTCCCATCCAGACCTGACTGTGCCTTAAGATAACTAAGCAAGAGTCTTCTTGTGATTCCGCTACCTTTAAGGTGCAAGGGGTTGTGGCACATGACCGCACCATTTCCGTGGTGGCCCATGGGTCTGATACAGCCAGGTGCCAACTTTATACAGTTTTCAAAGTATAGTTAAACTTCTTCACTCAGGACTTTGATGCATAGTTTCATCTGAATGTAATGCCACGGTCAGGAGAGCTATATTTCAAATATGTTTTAGGATTGTATTTTTATCATGTGATCTGCCCTGGGACCTTTGGATGAAGGGTAGGATACAATTAATAATCAACAACAACAATAATAACAGTAATAAAAAACTGTGAGAGGTGCCCAAGGGATGCAGGTCAAGCTCAAATCAAACTGAGGAGGGATTCAAACCTGTTTGCATTTGACTGCAGTTGCTTTTTTCTTTGTCCTTTCTTTTTCAATGTACATTTTAGTACACTTAAATTCATTCCCATATATACATATACATACATACATATCTGTATATATACACACACATATCAATTTCCATTTGCTAACCTCCTCACTCCCATGCCTCCTCCAATCTTCAATATTCATTCCTTTATGCTTCTAATTCATTTTCAATTTTTATACTCCCTTATATAACTCTTGTTTCCCAACAATACTTTTTTGTCCTCTATACATTACTCTCCAATCATTTAATACCTCAAACTTCATTTGATCCAAAATGTATAGAGACTAATTCTGTAAATTCTACTTCAAAGGTTCCTTCTATCCCCAAACAGTTACTGAACGTTATCACTTGCTTTACAATTCTTTTATCTTCCTTTTTAAAGATCTGTACCTTCCATAAACATCAGTAAGCATTTCTCTTTATTCCATTCAGCTTTGATTTCACTTATTTTATCCATTTCTATTAATATCTTTGTCCATAAACACCCCTTTCTTCTTCCCACAGTACCAGAACTCTGGATGTAAAACTTTATTCGTATAACTTATTTGGCATGGGGTATATTACACCATTTATGAATAAATTTTCATTTGGCTACCATTAAGCTTTAAAAAGGGCTTTCTTCCACTGATACTTGATGTCTTTTCATAACAGATTTGAACCTGTCTGAGATTTGAACTCAAACTAGGTCAAGCCTGTTCAACTCAGTTCAAATTCAAACTAAATGTCATGTAGTTTTGTTCAATTTGAGTTTCTGCAGATCTCTACTGTGATCTCAAGCCAGACAGCAGGCCCACTTTGCTAATGCAGAATGCCAGAGGACAAATTTACTACTGCAGACCACCTACCAGATGAAACCAAAAGAGTCAAATGATTACCTTGGGCATGACGTCTTAGGTCCTTTTCACACCTTACTTACATGAAGGCCAGTGAACTTCTGGGATGCATCAGGCCCCTTGCAATGTCAACCACATCCAGGACTTACCTGGCACTTGCAAAGAGCTGAGTAAGTGTGATCATACACAGTGCCATTGCCATGGTGACTGAGTGACCACACCATACCACCCCAGACTCTGTTCACCCAGAAGAGGTACAAGTGGAACCATGTTATGTGGCGACTTGTACAGCTGTAGAGCTGTTTTTCTGTGCCAGTTTGGTCTAGCAGTTAGGGAGCCCAACTCTTATCTGGGAATACCAGGTTTGATCCCACACTTCTCCATGAAGCCAGCTGGGTGACCTTAAGCTAGTCACAGCTCTCTTCTGAGTTCTCACAGCCCCACCTACCTCACAGGGTGTTCTGTTGTGGGGAGAAGAATAGAAAGCTTTGTCATCTGCTTTGAGTCCCCTTAAATGTGTGAGAAAAGCAGGACAGAAAACCCCTCTTCTTTTTCTTCTTCTACAGTTATACACTCAGGGCACGTGTGGAGCTGCTTCTAGGACAGAGGCAACCCCGCACACTGTTTATGCTCCATGTGGGAATAGCCTGCAGCTGTCCCACAAGAGGAAGTGTGGAAAGGCCCTTAGTCTGAGCAACCTGTCTACCTAAAGAAAAACAAGCTCCACAAGCAAGGGATGACAACTGTGGTAATAATGGTAAGGAAACAAGAACCATCCCTTTGATTTGTGACATTTAAAAAGTTTACATTCATAAATGTATAAATGAAGATGGAAGGCATGTCTGAATGGGAAAAGGTTGCCTTTGTGAGTGCCTTATCGCTTGTTCTTTTAATGAATTCTAACTTTCCTATCGGCATGTAACTTACATGCTGTGTGTGAATATGTAATAAAGTGGATCCAAATGAAGCCATGCTGTTTGCACCTTTAACTACAGGCCAGAACAGAGGGGGAAAATTGAATCAAATAGACTTCTAAGGTTTATTTTTAGCATTTCCAGAAGACTTTCAATATATATGTTCTGAAGCACTGTGACTTTTTAAAGGAGATTTTAAAAAAAAAATCCACGTGCTGGGGAATGAATATCAGCAGACATAAGTCTGTGGCAAATAACCTCTCTTCAGGTTAATTTTAACTTTTAATTCACTAATTTTTACAGCAAGGCCCCGACCCCATGTCAAAGAGATTTTCCTAGAAAAAAAAAAAGGAATGAAGGTGAATATGTTATTTTCAATATATTTCACTTCTGCCCTTGAACCAGGAAAATAACATGTTTCAATTTGCAGTACAAATCAGCTGATGCATATTTGGAAAGACAGAAACCCCTCCAGGTTCTACGTCCCATTTGACCTTCTTTTTGTTAATTTCTTAAACCTTTCCAATACAAATTCCTTTGAGACTTGAATTTTCCATTGTCATAAAAACAAAATTGTAAAGCAAAAGTTCTTCTCTGAGAACTCCCTCTCCTTTCTATTCCTGAAAGATCTACTTAGCATGCAAATACTGTGGAGGGAACTCTGGACCTTTCTGCACCTAATGATTTGTCTTAGCCCATTTCTGGGTCTGTCACATCTGCACTTCATGCCCCCTGCTCGTATGTTCCCAGCCCAATCTAGGAGGCCTAAAATGGCTGCCTAGACTGGTACAGTGGTATACCTTTTTAGAAAGATCTGCTGTCTTATAAGTAAATTGGTCCACAGGAACCCATTTCAGCAACCGCCAAAGTGGGGCCCCCTGTGGCTTTGAGGCCAGGAACTTGGGTGTTGAAACCCTCTCAGCAGGCTCCAAAACTCACCTGATCTTTGGGGCAGGAGGCAGTGCTGAGGCTGTCCTGGAACAGCCATCCAAAGGGCAGATGGCTTTGTTCTGGGACAGCTTGGCTGTCATCTGGGAACTGTTCCAGTGAGGACAGAACAATCCAGCCCAACAATTAACACAAAGTTTGATGAATGGATGTAGACTTTCACAGCCAGATTCAATCTCATTTGTAGCAGTTTTTGGGCTGTTATGCCATGTTCCAGGTTTCTTCTTCTGAGAACCCAAGCTTTCAGATATAGCTGTGATGTCCATCTTCAGAGGTCTTTGCTCATCACCAAGATGGATATCACAGCTCTGTCTGAAAGGGCAGCGTGCCTGCGCAGAAAGCCTCCTGACAGCCGGCACTGCCAGAAGCAGCCCTGGCCGATCAGGAGGCACACAGCATGCAAGCGCGCAGCCTCCTGGGTTCCCGCGACCACAATCGGGGTGACACCGAAGAGGTAAGGAGGGGATTGCTTGGGCTCTCCCCTGGGGGGCCTAGGGAGGGCCTCGTAGAAGATCCCCCTGGCTCCAGAAGCAGTGATCCGCCGCTTCTGGGGGGAAGGCAAGCACCGACAGCAGAGTCCCCTGGCTCAACATGTTTGGCTCCAGCTGAGCGAATCATGGTGCGCTGGGGGAGGGCCCCCAGTGCAGCACCCACCTCAAATCCATATCTAAGTCGTCCTTCCGCTGCGTGTGCGGAAGGACGGGGGTGGGTAGATCTGGATCTACTCTGCATCTGGATTTAGTAAATCCGGATGTATTCTAAACCAGATTTACTAAATCCGGATGAGGTAGATCCGGATTTAAATAGGTAAGTGCAGAAGCAGCCTAGTACTCTTACTTAACCTCCATTTTCCCATTGGTACAATGGCTCATTATTTCTCATTTTATATAATTGTGAATAACTCCCACAAATGAGGGACTATATTGAAATCAATGAAAGAAAGACTAGAAATTTGAAGCAAAGAAGTGGCACCTAGCTGGTTAAAGATTCCGCTGCTAGGGAAAGCTCCTGATCACTTGGCCAGATCATTAAATTCCCCCACCCAAAGGGTGGCCATAGCATCCACGATCTAGATACACTGCAGCCTTATTTTTCTGGTAGGCACCCATACTTCAGTTCTTTTGAAGCAGCTTGTTTCTTCTTCTTTTGCTCCCTTTCTTCCTTGAGATTAATTAAATTCAGTAACTATAAAACAGACAGCACAATCTCCATCTTTGATTTGCTGTTGAGGTAGATTTCAAACAGAAGGATATTCATTTAGGCACCGCCAATTAATCTTATGCACCATTATCTCACACACCATTTCAGGAAATACCAAGTCATTCCTTGCCACTGTGTTAAGAAAACAACTCTAGAATCTTGTCTCTTTACAGCTAATGGATATTCATGGATGCACCCCACTAGCCTTCTGTTGATCTGTTACATATTACGGCTGTCTCCGTATCCTTCGTGATATCTGTCAAATGGTTTTGTTGCTCTATGGGGAAGAGCAATTTCAGCCACACCACACACCCCTCCAGCCCCACACACTGCTTGGTAAATTAAACTAAAATCCCCACAAGTATTTTTGGGGGTAAAGAGCATCAAATGTTATTTACCATGGCACTGCAGGCACCCTGTTTGTGGAGATTCCATGGGATGTGAAGCCACGGTACTTTGAAGCAACCACTTCAACACTTCAGAAAAGTCACTTTTTCTTCTTATACCAGAGATATGCATGGTCAGGTACACTGTTTCTGAAATTCAAGATTTGAAATGGTACTTAAAAATTAAAATTAAATGAGTAAAATTTGGTACAAGCATTTTTATACGCTTTCCTCAAACAGGACATCTCTAGTTTTATGGATTTTCCGCTGACTTATTCCAAGAACAATATGCAGTTTGTGCTGCCAGAAGAGGTGGTGACAGCTACCAGTCTGGATGGCTTTAAGGTAGGGTTAGACAAATTTATGGATGACAGATGTATCAATGGCTACTAGTATGAATGCCTAGGTGCATCCTTCAGGCTGAGGGGGGGGGAGGAACTGGGGCGCTTCTAAGGCCATCTGCTGGGACTCAAGAGCAGGAGAAGGTTTGTCCTTGTCTCTGCTTGAGATGCCCATGAGCATTTGGTGGGCCACTGTGTGCGACAGGATGCTGGACTAGATGGGCTGTGGCCTGATCCAGCAAGGCTTCTCTTATGTTCTTATGTTCTTGTGTTCTTATGTTCTTATGTTCACCCTGGTCAAGATTAAGGCTCTTGCTCAGTTGCCCAAGCACTGGGAGAAATTAGTAGCATGAGGAACATTAATTGATGCCTCCTGTCCTAAATGTAGATGGAAGTAGAAGATAATGCTGGTGTTCAAGGCCCTCGATATGGAGTGGGAATGCAATGGCCACCTGGCAGTGCAGAGAGCATGAAAGGACTGGAACCTATCAAATGTTCCTGGGCTACAATTACCATAATTCTATTCCAGTCATACTGTTAAGGAGAATGTGGAAAGAAGAGCACGGTGGGACATTAGTATCATCTTCACAGTATGGGGTAAGAATGAAGGAACCTATGATCACAGCATTTTTTAACAAAAAGAATTGTCTGTTAGCTATGAAAGAATATCCTCATTTTCAGCATTGATTCTTAGGGATGAGCATATGAATATGGTCGAATTTAGACATTTGAATCTGAATAGAATGTTGGCACATTCAAAGATTGACATTTGAATTCAAATCAAATGTTTCGATCCATTCATATGGATTCGTATGCTATTCATATGCATTCATATGGGACTCATATGGGACTGTACATCCGTATTGTATAGGAATCCTATCACATTCAAAGGAGATCTATTCAAATGAATACAAATTTTCTTGTATTCAATTCAATATGAATCAAATACAAAAAAACACAGGAAACATTTGTGCACATCCTTACTGATTCTTGTAATCACCATCCTGTAAGAACATCCTGAATTGATCACTTGTGGTTCAGGAGTCAAGAACCTGATCTTCATTTAGTAATGAGGAATAGTAAAACAGAATAGTAATATTTGCCTATTGATGCTTTCTGTAGCTGAGTTAGAAATTGGGAAGATGGGGTGCATATTTTTTGTAATGAATGGGGGGACTTGTGCATTTTGGACAATCTAGTGCAGGAGTCACCATCCTTTTTTGCACCAGGGACCAGCTTCCTTTTCCATGGCAGGGCGGAGGTGTGACAGGGGCGTGGCGTGGTGTGGCGTGGCGTGGCGTGGCGTGGCGTGATGGGGCAGGGCAGCATGTTGCAGTGGCGGCCCAGACGGGCCGCGGACTAGTGGTTGCAGACCCCTGATCTAATGAATGCAGGACATAGAGGCAATATTTTTTTAAAGGAAAATCAGGGAAATTCATTGTAATAAAATGAATTTAGGATAGATATGACAGCCTGTCCTCAAACTGCACAGCCAACATACGTTTTCTATTGCTGGCTGTCCTTGCAGATATGTTAACTATTACATCACAGTGTGACCAAGGTTGCATTTGCCACTCTGGAGGCCAAAGGCGTTACCAAGCCAGGTTTCACGATCCCCAAAATGTGAGCTGCTGTGTTCAGTTTTTTGTTTTGTGACTTTTATTTATTTATTTATTTATTTATTTTATTTATTTATATTTATATCCCGCCCCATACCCAAAGGTCTCTGGGCGGCTAACACAGTTAAAAATGAACATATTAAAATTGTATCAAACGGTGCTAAAATCTATACACAGTTTAAAAACACAATGTTCAAACACAATGTGCTCACCAATATCAGAGGTTCACTTTTGGCATTAAAAAAAGAAAAACCTGATTTTCTTTCCTCATCTCTCTGATCTCTCAGCCCTAGAGATAGTATCATCTGGTACAGAAGAGATAACTTCCTTTTCATATTAGATCTCACCATTAGATATAGCAACAGAACTGCTTTTAATCCCTTTGTGTATAACCTTTAAAAGCTTCTTCCTCCCAGTTCCTTAGCAAATGTCACCATAACAACTGCATGCTCCCCCAAAGCATGTAAATAAACAAAGTCATGTGCTGAGAGATTCATTGTCTTGTGAGATATCTGTTTAATTCAGTGAGAAATGACAAGTCGATATTGTCAGTACTGACAACATGCATCTATATTGTGTACAGTTGCTGTACAGTATTTAGCTTGTGATGCTCTAAATACTGTGGTTTGCCTAAGGAAAAAAATTACACACTATAGTTCTGAACCTATTCTATGTATCAGGAAGCGACTCAATCAGCTATGATTTCCCCAAGGATCTTTCTGCACTGCCAAAGCAGTATCAGAAAGGGAAATGTGGACCTCTCTTCAGCACATTAATGCAGAACGCAGGAGGTTCTGCCTGACTACTGGTACTCTCCTATAGCTTCCAAGACCAGGCACATTCATTGGTGACCTTCAGAGCTCTTGCAGCCTGGCTCTGGGACAGACCACTATTCCTGACTAGGGATGTGCATGGATATTTGTAACATTTGTTATTCATACAAATTTGCACAAATTTGGACATTCATATACAAATCAAATGTTATGACATTCGTACATTAACATTCGTACAAATACAAATGTTTCAGAACATTTGTATGAATAGTTCAGACATTCATTAAACTGGGGATATGTATCAGATATGTATCTGATATGTATGCATTGGTATAGGATACGTATCCAGGATACGTACGCATTCATATTAGATATTCACACGGATATATTCATATCAAATAGAATCCTAGCAGATTTGAAGGGGATCTATTTGAATGAATATGAATTTTCTAACATTTGATTCATTATGAATCATATGCAAAAAAAAAAAGAAGAAGAAGAAGCCCATTCATGCACACCCCTATTCCTGACTACCTAGGCTGGATCAAATGTTCTTAGCCTTAGAGCCACTAGAGGACCCATTTCAGCAATGCACTTTGATGTACCACAGAAATAGATCCCTTAGTAGTCCCCAGTATGGAGGTGTTGCAGAATGCACACCTCCATGACCAGGGCTCACTGATCCATTGGTCTTCCAGCATCCCTGATAAGAAGTCTGCATGAATGCAATTTTTGGTATTCAATTCAAATAGAATATCTGAAGATTCAAATAGATTTGAATGCTTAAAATTTGAATGTATTCACATTCAATTTGATTTGAATACATTTGAACCTATTTTTATGAATTTTCAAATCGTTTTTGAAGATATGAATGTCGGCAACATTCGAATGTGTCTGTATGCACCTGTATGCACCCTTACACATCTGTACGCATTCATATGCGTCCCGTTTTTATCCCCTATGCATCCCATTTTTGTCCTGTACGTATCCATACAAATGCACATGGATACAAATAAGATGCATATGGATACATATGTAATGTGTACATTTCCATACGCATACAAATGTCCGAATAATTCATAAGAATGATTTAAAAGATTCAAAATTTGTTTGAATGTATAGACATTCTATTCGCATTCAAATGAATTTGATCGAATTTTGAGTGTTTTGAATATTTGTGCTCATCTCTAATCTCTGATTGGGATTATACCCTGTCCTGCACGGAAAGAGCATGCCAGCAGTGGCTGGAGCCTGATAGATCTATAACATGTGGACCAATGAGGTCCTGAGGTCAACTACAAGGTTCCTATTATGGCATAAAGATAAGTGCAGAAAGACCCTTAATCTTTATAGAATTGCCAGCTACTTGGCCTAAAAGGACTCCCTGTGTTCTAGTCTAAGGTCTCTCCGCGTTCAGCTACTACTGTTAGTAGAAGCAGTGGAATAGGTCTTGGTGTGCATGGAATGACATATATAGGCATATATAGTGCCAGTGGCTTTCCGAATTTGTAAAGATATCCTGCACTGAAATTTTCACAGAAGTATTTTTCCCCACCCTGACAGAACAGTGTCAGGTCAGTCATTGTGTCCTACAAAGATAGATGCTGTCCACACAAAGTTCTCTCCCCTACTTGACGTGACCATACTTCAAGGCAAAAGATATGAAATAAAGATGCTAAAATTAACAGGCTTCTATCAGGAACACCTAGATTCTGGCCCTTTCTGCATTTGGCCTTATTCTGAAACATATCTCAGAATAGGGATTTGCTGTCCATATGCTAACACAAGATTGTGGCAGACCTCATCTACGGTTTGCCCCATCTGCACTAGCATGCAGATAGCGGTCCTCTTTTCTGAGATATATTCCCAAATAATGACAAGTGCAGGAAGGGTTTCTGTTAACACACATAGCCCTATAGAAATAGGTTTGGTGATTCTGGCTCTTGTGCTAAAATGGCACAAGTATTTATTCTTGCTGTTATTGCATGCCTTCAGAAGTAGCTCTGTGGTTAGGATAAGCAGCTTATTCATCCTTCTGTGATTATACAGAGGCCAAAGAAATGGTTTTGCATTAGAGTTACAGTGCTTATTGATTAGCTCATGTGCAAAAAAGCATGCCAGAATATAAAATGTAGTGGCAACCTGGGAACTGTGTGACTAGGAGAACGGATGAATAAGGTAGCAATTGGAAGTTTCACTTTGATCTTCTTAAATTGCATTTATAATAGCAAACCATATGGTTTGGGAAGATCAAAGCATTGCTTTCAAGCTGTTCTTTGCCCAGTCTGTTTATATGAGAAAGAAGAAGAGGAAGATCTATCTTGTTCAGGATTTTGTTCTCACTTTAGCAGCCAGTGTCTAGCCCTGAAAAACTCTGATTGAAAAGTGAGGGGAAAGTCCCATGTAGTTCTTCCTGCTCTCTGAGGTCTTCAGGCAAGACTTCCTTCATCTTCAGAGAAAGAATCTTGGGCCTTTTCTGCACAGACACTTAATCCTTTAAAGTAAAATTTAAAAGTAGGGGAGAAAAGCATGGAAAGCCTGACTAAGGATCCCAGGCTAAGAACCAGTCAATCTATAATATTTCCTAATGGGTTAGGCAACCCAGTCTCACCTCTCTTAGGAGCCTTGTTAGATTTTGACAACTGAGCTTTCAACCTTGAAGACATATTGAGAAACTCTCTCTCAAATGTGTCTTTCACTGCAGCCAAGGCGGTTATGCATGAGTATTTATGGAATTTTGAAACGCGCCCTATATTGGTCATCATTGCTAACTGCAAAGAGGATTACCCACAGTATTCTCCTGGAGCTATCAGAGAACTGTAGATTCCATTCCCAAGAGGTGTATGTCAACAGTGAGTAATTCTGAATGATTGTTTCCATTGGATGAGGCTTTGAAATAAGAATTTAGCTTATCTGAGAAAACATTGTTTTCTGACCACACTTTGAAACTTCCACAGGATTGCATTATATTCTGTTCTTTATAATTGTAGGCATTTAGGCTCTGTTAAGGTAAATGAGAACAAGCCTCTGTACAGTAGCAAGAGAACGTAAGAATTTTCAGAGATATGTGTGCAGCCTGTAAATTGGTTGCATCTGCAATAATATTTGTATATGTACCATGTGACTTTATTTCCCCATGAGTCCACTCATCCCTATTAAATTTACCTATCCTGCTTTCTCTTATAAGCTTATTCAAGGTATACCTCAATCAGCTTTTTTAGCAATAATAAACTCTTCTCATCTTTTAGACTTTGATTTGGTTGTCTTATTTTGCTTCATTTTGCTTAATATCATGAATAGGCTTACAACTAGAGGTGTGCATGAATATTCAAGGGTATTCAAAATTCAATGGAATCTGCCTGAATTTTGACATTCGAATTCAAATCAAATGTCCATAAATTTGACTTTAAAGATTCGAACAAATCTCAAATTTTGCATATATTTGCTTGAATTATCCAGACATTTTCATGCGCACGGGTTGGTAGATGATGCATACTTGCAGATATGAATCTTTCCCACATCCATATGCATTTGTACAGATCCGTATGGGATGAAAATGGGTTGCATATGGGATAACTATGGGATGCATATGGACGTGTAAGGATGAATATGGGATGTGTAACAACGCGTACAGGCATATACGAATGTTGTCAACATTCGTAAGTGCAAATTCAAATTGAAAATTTGAACAAATAGATTTGAATTTGCTTAATTTGAATCAAATTTGGTTAAATTTGAATTTTAAAGATTAGAATTGAATTTTCAGCTGTTCAATTCAAATTAAATTGAGTCCCAGAAATTGCATTCATGTACACTCCTGCCTTCAACACATTGCAAATGAGCATCAATATTTGAAACAGCCATGACTGTGTAACTGTTTAATTCATGTAGGCCCAGTTAATCTCTTAAGAGGAATAATGATTGCATAATGCTATATTCTCAGCTGCATTAAGCAGGTACCTTTTAGTCAAAAACATAGAAGATGACGGAAAAGCTGAGAGGAACTAAGTGAAATTGGCACCAATTGTCTATAATTTTATGTACACTAATTAAGACCAACTGAAATGACTGGTGTAATAGTTGCACACAGCCTACAGTCTTTTACAACAGAAGTGTTCTGATAATGGGTGCTTATTGCTCCCAGTTTGCTTTTATTATCAATTAGGATACCTGCACTGGATTTGGAAAAGCATTAATTCAGACTTTTGCAATCTGCCAGTTACCATTTGTAAAGTCATAGTGATATATGAAACATCAAAGACTGTGCATTCAAAACAAGGTGTTTCAAACTTGGAAAAGATCTGAAAGAGTCCTGTATCCTAAGGATGCAATCAGATAGGGCTTTTTTTTTTGTTATCCCTTTACCAAGGATCACCCCCATCTGTAGACGCACAAAAAAAGTGTGCCGAACACTGATTTAGCCAGTTGTACGCCCAGCTTTCCATGTCCTAATTTGTTGTATGTGCCCCTACAGCTTCCCATAAAATTTGACCAAAATTAAAATTGCCCTCAGTTTTATTATTCCCAGGTTTAGGGATAGGTTAAGACACATGCAAAGGTAAAATGTCTAGCATCCCCACCAGTTCCAGTTCTCCCATGGGGCATGTCTCCCTAAGAATTCAAAATAATCTTATACCACTCCATCACTCACTGACAGAAGCAAAAGCAAAGGTCAAAAATGCCCCATTTCATCAGGAAATATCTGAATTCTGATGAAGCAGCATGCCACTGCTTTCACAAAGGTGTTGGGCTTAGCATGCCAGCAGCCCTTGTCTATATACCACTTAAGTGAAAAGTTTCTAACAGGCAAGTTGAATCCGTGCTGTGATTGGCCCACAGTACCTCCAATGCCTGATGCAATTCACCACATCCCTGCTATATGTGTGTGTGTTTGTGTGCCTTCAAAAACACTATGAAGACACTGTGAAGATGTATCCTACCTTTGCAGACACTCTCAAGATGCTATTGCTGTCAATGGGGCCACTGTTGTAGAGGCACTTCGGTGGCATCTTTGGAGTTGAGACTCTACCACACACCACAAAGTTCCCACACCCATTCTATGTGCAGATGCCCCTTTCCTCATCCAGATCAGGGAATTCTAGTTCATACTGTAGACCACATGTATCAGGTCCACCACTGATCTGGATCAAAGAGCCCTTAGCGCACATCCATTCCAGATCTACTCTGCTCCCATGCAGATGATGTGTACTAAGCAGCTCCTTGATCCAGATTGCTGTGCAACTATGCATTCTTAGCAGCGCCTTAATCCGTATTAACATGTTAAGCGCAGAAAGTGCCCTTCAGTACCACACATTATCCACAACTGTGGATTTCATATGAAAACATTGGACACTAACCTGAAAATCCACATAATTACAGCTTCTTTTACTATGTGTGGGAATGTGCTCTGATACACAAAATTCATAGATACTAGGGGGTCATATTGAGGCATGTGTACAGCATACCTCTGTGGTCCAGTATACCACATGGGACCCATTTTAGCAGAACAACAGGTCACACCATTAAAATGGGCCCAAAGGCCAGGAACTTTTGTTTCTGGCCTTTGGATATTTTGGAGACCCCCACTCTGGCACAGAGGCTGGAGTGGAATAGGCCATGCCAATGCAGATGGACTTGTTCCAGTCCAGACACAACCTCTCCCAGTCTAGGACTGATTGCATACACCAATAGAAATGGCCCACAGACGCTAAGTATGGAAACAGTGTGTGTGTGGGCTCTGAAGGCATCACTGACTTCTCACTGCTGAACACATTCTACACTACAAGATATTAACAAAAGCAGTTGTCAATAATATAAAAGAAACAAGTTGCCATCTGCTTACACTGAATTTAATGGCCTCCTAGGATTCATTTCTTGTTCCATGAAAGGCTTTCAGAAAATACAAAGCAACAAAACTCTGTTCTTAACTTTGTAGGCTTCGTTCTTTCTGACACTTAATTTGTGTAAGATTAAAGCTGGTATACTTTAGGAAGAAAGCATATAGGAGATTTTAAAAGCCCAGAAACAACAATAGTATTTTCATTGTTCAAAATATATTTCCTAAAAATATCTTACATTTTTTTGTGTGGAATTTGTTGAATCCCTCTGAAAGGTTTCAAAAGCTCAAGAACCTATTATTTCCAGAAGAAAGTAACTACTTACCAAATTTTCAGTTCCCCTTCAATTTAGACGTAGACTTGCACTTCTGAAAACAAAACAAAAGGAAAGGAAAGATAGCTTTTGAGTAAACTATTAAACACATAAGACTCCTGGCAGTATTATGCATTTATTTTTACTTACAAAGCTATTACAGCTATTTCTATTTTTAAAACTATTTAGTGTGAGTTCATACATTTCACAAACCCAAAACAGCAAGTAAGCTAGGCTTTATTTCCACTTATAGGATGAGCATCCAGTAATGTGCTTTCTACCCCTACATCTCCATCTATGGTGGCCAAACGATCCTGGCAGTTGCTTTGCTGCCTCACATCTGGGTGCACTTATTATTATTATTTATAATAGCATCAACATAAGCAAACATAAAAAGTTAAATAATATTGTGAAAATATCCAGTGAAGTGGCATACACATATGTACCTCCACTAAATTGACAGCATCATATAGTTTTTCTCCTTTATCTCTTGATATACTTTTAGTTGGACCAAAGAAATAGTCTTAATATTTCATCTCACAAAATTTCTGGAGCTTGTGGTCTTGTTGAATGGCTCAGTAATTGTTTCCAGCTATCCTTTTTGTGGAGCATAGTTTCAATCCTTGACTTTTACATCTTATTTCCCGCATTTTTTTTCAAATCTATAGTGCTCCATTATGTGCAATTATTGATAGATGCACCATTTTGTGAGAGTGCAGTTATGCTACACCTCCTTGCTCTGAAATTGAGACCAGGAGGTATCCCACTGTATGGTAAATGGAGTCCCTCATGCATCCAGATGAAGCCATTTTGCCCAATAAGTGTAGATCTCAGTGAACTCTTGTTCTTCTTCCTCTTCTTCTTCAACGAAAGGTCCATTTCGAAGAACTCTTGTTCTTCATCATCTTCACCTTCACCATCAGAGAAAGGTACATTTTTGAAGAAATATTTGCTTTGCAAAATGTAAAGTGCTTTGGACCAGGAAGTTCAGGCAGCCCTGGAGAAGAGAATGTGGGGAACCACTGTCAAAGTTCTTTGCATTGCTCTGACAGTATGGTGCTCGTAGAAGCATTTCCAGCAGAGCAGCCTATCATTCCAGATATCAGCCTTTTTGCACTTAACTTCTGTGAGACAGCACGGGGTTTGGAACGCGTCTACAACACGCCAGGATGTTGCACTCGCTCTTGTGGGGTGGCCACATCCGTTACAGGCCGCCCCAAGCGTCCTGACGCATTGTAGACACGTTCCAAAAGCAGAGCACTAAAAAGTGCTCTCCACACATTCCAAATGATCTGGAACGCCTCCACCTGCCATGGAGGGAAAGCATTTGCATGCTCTCCCTCTGTGACAGCTGGGCCCCTCCCCCAGCCTCCCCCAATTGGCTGCCTTGCAGTCAAGGGTGGGGAGGTATGTCGGGTCCCTTCCCTGGGTGCATCAGCCCGGATCAGACCCATGCAAGTGGCGGGGGCCCTACCCAGCACCCCCCAACCCACCCTGGGGTCGTGTGCATGTGCGTGAATGGTGCTTACCTGCTGCTGGCTCGATTCTGGCTGGAATAGGTCAGTGATGTTCTGGGCATGCACACAGGCGGCCCCTCATTGGCAGGGCACCTGTCTGGCCTCAACTGGCCATCTGCACAGGGGCAGGTGCCCAACCAATGAGGGGCCACCCCGTGCACATGCCCAGAACATTGCTGGCCTATTCCAGCCAGAATCGAGCTGGCAGCAGCAGGTAAGTGCCATTCACGCACAGGGTGGGTTGGGGGGGGTGCTGGCCTGCCACTTGCATAGGCTTATCCAGGCTGATGCACCTCGCGGGAACCCAGGGAAGGGATCTGACATGCCTCCCCACCCCTGGCTGCAAGGCAGCCAATCAAGGGAGGCCAGGGGAGGGTCTTCAGCCCAAACTCGTTGAAGCCACTTTCCCATTTGCATGTAGGCAGGGAAAGGACGCGTTCAGAATGTGTTGTTTACCTGCCAGTGCAGATGGAAAAGTGGCTTCAACGAGTTTGGGCTGAAGCGTTCTGAGGCGTCTTCGCCGTAGTGCGAAAATGCCTAGTGTTTTCCACCTGGAGCATAACTGGAACAGCAGATTAAGTGCAAATGCTGCAGTGTCCACTATGCAGCTACAGCTTCCCCACACTGTCCCCATACAGCCTTTGCACAGAAGTAGGTGAAAGGGCTACACAAATCCATCCCTCTATAACATAAATCCGGGGGGGGGGGAGTTAAAATCAGACCTGTAGATGCTACTGTATGTTAATTTCTATCCCAGCCCATTTCCAGCCAGCAAATGACCCTGGCAAAACACACTGTCTGGGATTGATTTTGTAATTTAATTAAGTTCCCAAACACATCCATTCTATTTGGGATTTACATCAACTAAACTATAATCCACAGTACTAAATAAAGTATTTCCCTCAGGTCTTAGAGAGTTAACGCACTAAACAGTTTATGCATCTCAACAGACACATAAGACAACAAATGAATCACTACTTAATAGGCTGGTTTTTGTCACTGGCTTTTAGCTTCTTTCATAGAGTGACATGTTCTTGGACATTTAGGTACTTCTCAATATACCTATTATTATTGCCATTATAAAGTACTAGCACACAGTGCTTGGAAAGGCAACATAACCTCAGACAGGGGATGAGAAAGACAGGGAATATAAGCAAATCTAAAGTGAGAAGCATATATAAGTAGATGTCGACAGTTCATGAGATGGGAGAAATTAAAATGTTGTAAGAATGGTAGAAGAAGGTAGAAGGTGGATTTTCAGCCATATGTATGCTTAGGCCTCATCCAGCTGGGGGCAGGGGAATAAAGCGCCATTATGGTGGGGTTGCCTCAAGTATGTGAGGCAATCCCATTATGGCTCCAATTCTACCATGAGCCCTAAAATGTGCTAAATACTATTGCTGGGAAGCCCAGTGCTGGTCATGGATTTTGCTTTCTTAAGCTGCCTACTTATCTTCAGGACAGAGCTGCCATCATAGCTCTAGTCAAGACATGCAGAGAGGTGCCAATAAGCACATTTCTGGCATGCTTTACCTCAGCCAGAAATTTTGTAACCATTGTGACCATCTATGCCTTTCTAGGAGCAGATTCCATAGCTGGGGCACTACTACCCCAATGACTACACAGCAATGTTCATCAGTGGAATGCCACAGGAGGGAGCAATGTGCATTTTCTGAGTGCCAAATGCCTTCCTCACACCAGTGATTAGTTCAAGCAAAAGAAATTCATGTGATGCTGTTGGGTAATGTTGAATGTTGGATAAGATATCATTCTCTATTTTATGGTAAGCCATAAGTCACGGCTCCACATATGTAGCAGAAGGCATCTGAGAGGTGCCTCCTTCATCATGGCCTCACCTAGACCTGTCCAGATCAGATTATGTGCTTCCTTTTATTCATTGCCACTGCGTGAGGTGTCCTCAAAGAAGCACCTGTGCCTAGGAATAATCTCCCTGAAAAGGTACAGTAGCTCTTGAATCAGTTATGACTCACCTCACCACAGCAAGCGGTCCTATCAGTGCATTGCTTCCTGTACAGTGACCTTTGGGCACCTTCAACAGCATCCCCTTCCTGTCCCCCAATCTGCTGGTGATACTTTTAGTGATGGAAGAAATGGGGACCATCCATGAAAACCATCTCAGGCATAAAATAAAGAGGAAAGTGACTTACACAAAATAGATAAGTGTTATTTGCTAGTCATACAGTAGGTAAGATAGGTTATTTCAAGTTGAAGTAACTCTCTGGGAGTTTATTTTGGCCTTCAGAACTTTTGTTCTGCACAGAAGAGGACACTGTAGGAACAGCAGGCTAGAAGACCATCAGGCTTCAACTGGGCCACATACCAGAAATTTGTCTATTAAATTGGAAGTACATTAAATTGAGGATTGACTGCATTTAAATTATAGAAAGTATGTGTGTGTGGATTATGCATTTAAATTGCATGCAAATTGGTGTTCTCTTTTAAAAAATCTAGCGTCCTTCATAAATCCTCTTTTTTTTTTTTTTTTGTAGCCTTTCACTTAATGCTGGAGTGCATAACCTTCCTAACAAACTTCCACCAAAAGGACAGACATTTCTTTGGTTTGTGAAAAAAAATGTTAGCATGGATCCATTTCCTGTTCCACTGGGCATCTCATAGTGATAATATAACCATCATCAAAGCATTGTGCATTTTCACACTAGCAGAAAAATAAAAGAAATTCACATGCAAAACGTAATAGCGAGTTCTGAAAAATCTTTTCAAGACAATTCCGCCGAGAGTATTATATACAGTATACACAAATGGTAGTCCTATGAACCTTGATCTCTTTCTTTTCCTCTGGGGAATTTAATTGGATATTTTAAAAAGCAATTTCAACCTGTTCAAAGTAATGTACTGTCAGAATTAAATATATTCCTTTACACATTTGAAAATCTTATGGATTATCAGTAAAGCTAAAGGTGGTTGATATAGAATGAAGAACAAATATGGCTGAAAATAGCCTTTTTAAAACAGTTTATTCTGTGTATGGAGCAGAAACAATGGGCCTTTTTTGCACTTTGACCTTCCTGGGAAAACATCCCAGGGAAGTGAAGTTCTAGAATGGTTTGGGCGTCTGCACTTTGGGATGCCCAAACTATCCAAAGGTTAGCCGGCACTAAACAAGGCACCAGCTAAGTGTGAATCACCTTTGTTAAGGAGGCTAGTGTGTTGTGCAGCAATGGCACCAGTGCTCATGCTCAGCGCTGATACCACAGCAACCAGGGGCGTTTTTGCACTTCCCTTTCCACCCCATGGATGGGAAAGGTGTGCAATCAACTAACCTTAACTAGCACTCGCACTTGCAAGCACTAGTTGCTGACAGCCCACCCTCTGTGTGGTCACTGGGCTGCTCTTCTTCTGGGTGCCGCACCCTCTGCAACTGTGCATGCATGCATCAGCACCGTTGCTGTGACAACGCCGATGCTCTATGCAGTTACAGTCCCATCAGGGGGTCATCAGAGCAGCCAGTGTGCTTGCACAGCAGCTACCCAGCTAGCAGAGGTGCTTCAGGTAAATCCTTGGTAAATGTTAGTATGCTTGTGGAGCATGATTTCTGGTCCACAGCTAGCATGCAATTAGTCAACCTCTGGGCAGGCAGGAAATATTTCTAGTCTGTAAACACAGTGCAGATGCACTTGGCCAGGTGTTGTCTAACTGCATACTATGGGCTGAAGTGTGAATTCAGCCCAGGTGATGCAGCACATATGTATGTATGTGCAGGGGAAACTCTTGCATGCACGGAACTGCTTCTGGTATAGAAATGACTCCATGTAGTACGTATGCTCTATCTGGGAACATACCCAGAATTCCCCAGCACGGTAAATGCAGATTCACCCATTGTGACTGAAGCTGATTTAGGGATGAATACAATTGAATATGTTTTAGAGAGATGCTGAAACTACCCTCTTGAGTCTTTTCTCACACTTGAGGTTACTCAAAATATCTCAAACACCCTTTTTTCATTGTTATTTACTTGGAAACATTAAAGTAAATCATAAACACAGAAAAATTAAAATTTAAACTTAGTGCCTGGTACAGTCATACCTCGACATACAAGTACCCTGACATACAAGTGTTTTGAGATACAAGCCGCCGAGCGAGTGATATTTTGCTTTGAGATGAGAGCAAGATTTGAGATACGAGTATGTAAATACAGTACAGTACATAACAAAAACAACTGAGGTGGTGTTTTGGGAGCTGGAATGGATTAATGGGAAAATTGCTTTGAGATACAAGCGATTTGACATAAGAGCAAGGTTTCGGAACGAATTAAACTTGTACGTCAAGGTACCACTGTACATGTGGCATTCGTGTGACAGTGTACATTGTTCAGTGTTTGTGTGCAAACTTTCCATTTGTATGATGTTATTGGAATCATAAGCTAGAAAAAGTGGGTTAATAATGGAAACATTATGAATGCCATACAGCACCATATGTAAGGTGCTTTTGAGCCATTCTTATTTTGAGGGGGATATTATGCCCATATCTCATTTAATGGCACCCCCTCATCCTTTTCTGTCTTCAGAACTAACAGAAGGCAAATGGCCTCCTCTTGTTGGAAAAGGCCCGAAGGGCAAGCGTTGTGGATTGCACTCTCTGCCCCTCTTTGTACACACATCAGCAGAGACTGTGTCAAATGACAAAGGGAACCATCAGACTGATTTTTGAGCACTTTGATGAAGGATGTGCTGAAGACCACCCAGTGACCCTCCAGAACCTTCTCAGAATGATCTACAACACCTGGGCATTTGAGTGCCATGCTCTCTGGGACTTCCTGAGAGTACCTGTTGCTGTGGGTATTAATGGATCATATTTTTGCTATGGGTTTATGAAGCTTAAGTTCTTCCTTTCACATCCCTCTGCTTTACTCTATGTCTTTTTTACCATTATTCATTACATCTGCTCAACCAAATTCTCCTTAAGGTCCTTTGCAACAACAGATGTAACTTGACTGAGTTGAGACGTATTGTTCAGCTACAAGAAGGAAATGAAGGGTAGGAGGAATACCTAAAAATGAATCTAAATTGATTTCCCCTTTGACCCATCTCTAATGAGCTGTTTGGGGTTTTTTTGTTGTTGTTGTTTAGTATAGAAATGAACATAAAATTGCCTAAGCACTATTTGCATTTTCATGTGCTCATCTGGGCTGGGGAAACCCCAGTAGGCCCCCAAACACATGATATCATGTAATAGTGTTTTCATGTTTATAACAATCTCTCCCCCCCCCTGCTTCATGCACACACCTGCTTAGGGGCAGAGAAGACCTTAGGGGTGGAGAAGACCATAGAGTCTAAAGAGAAGCAGGTGTGCTTGCCCTACATAGCTGGGAAAGGCACACTGCCTATTGGCAGGATATGGCTGTCCAAATAACTCAGAACAGAACAGTGTTTTGCACACTTCTACAAGACGTAGAGAAAAAGGCTTCCCATGATTATTAGCTATGATGACTACATAATAACTTGTGTATTATAGGACAAATCATTCTGATCATAAGGATCAGGGCTTTCTGGAGGCATCCACTGTTGAGGACTAGAGATATGCAGAATTTTCTTTCAATTTTTTTCTATTTGCATGCATCATTTAATAATGATGATGATGATGATAATGATAATGGCTCAGAAAGAGTTCCTAATGGTTAACTTAATTTTTAAAAATCTTAAGTTTTTGTTCTCTCCAGCCCCTTTCTAAAAGAAAAAAAAACTTTTATGGTATTTTCTCAAAAAACAAAAAATAAATATATAAGTCAGTTATTAGACTCCTGATTTGCGCCAATGCTAATTAATTCAGTAAATCCCAATTACGCTTCTCTTCTGTGGCTGGATAGGACAGAATTTAATAAGACTGCTGTTCTGTGTACCCTTCACATCTCAGCATTCCTTGGACTCCTGGTGCAGAATTTACTCCCTGGTGTCCTTGAAAAGTATGATTCTGCTTTTAAGAATGCCTCAGTTGTTCAGAAACCTTTGCAATTATAACCCTGCATTTAAGGAACACTAATTTGTGCAAGTGACCTCGTAAAGAAAAACTTGAGTACTAACTGAATTAAAACTCCCCTGTGAGCAAGTATTCAGGCTTTCACCAAAACAGAAGCTTATTTACCCTAAGAAGCAGATTTCTCCCATCATTTCTCAAGAATTTCCTCTTTTTTCTTTTGAAGCTCCTCTGCAGAGGAAACAAAGTGAACCATCATAATATAAGGCCAGAGCTTCTACCTGTAAACCCCCCTTCAGTCAATTCCAAACTCCTCCACAAAGCCAGCTGAATGACCTTGGGCTAGTCACAGCTCTTTTTGAGTTCCCACAGCCCCGCCTAGTGTTCTGTTGTGGGGAGAAGAACTGAAGATTTGTCAGCTGCTTTAGGTCCCCGTAAAGGTGATAAAAGTGGGATATAAAAGCCAGCTATTGTTATTGTTCGCTTGGTTTGAATATTCAGTCCATGAACTGAGTGTAACAATATATACACTTTCCCTTCCCACTTGCAGACACTGTTGTTTTAATATATACTGTTATTGATTTAATATGTTGATTTTGAATGCTGTCACCCACCCTGAGACCTTTAGGTATAGGGTGGCACAGAAATACAAATAATAAATAAAATAAATAAATATTTAAAAAGCAATTATTATAAAAGAGAAAATGCATCACCTGCTGGATGCATTATTTTTTTAACCTGTTTTGGTAAATATTTGTCCAAACTTCCCTTCCTCATAAAAATCCAGTCACAATTTCAAAAGAAAAGGTTAAAACAATGGGTGTAATGTCATTTAAAACAGCAGTATAAAAATAACCAGCAAAAATTCCTGGGTTGTTTTCTTCTACACAGAGACACCACAGACATTGGTTTGCTAAAATAATGCACGTTTAAGAACATAAGAACATAAGAGAAGCCTTGCTGGATCAGGCCACAGCCCATCTAGTCCAGCATCCTGTCGCACACAGTGGCCCGCCAAATGCTCATGGGCATCTCAAGCAGAGACAAGGACAAACCTTCTCCTGCTCTCGAGTTCCAGCAGATGGCCTTAGAGCGCCCCAGTTCCCCCCCCAGCCTGAAAGATGCACCTAGGCATTCATTCTAGTAGCCATTGATACATCTGTCATCCATAAATTTGTCTAACCCTACCTTAAAGCCATCTAGACTGGTAGCTGTCACCAGTTTACTCCATCCACATCTTTTTTCAATGTCATAGGCAAGATGTGCTCAGGACCTTTATGTTGTGGGACTGAATGGGTGGCGCAGAGGATTTTGCACTGCACAAGAAATCTGAGGTCACAGAATACACACATTCCAGTGCACTCAGAGCACCAACTCCAACATAAAGTGCTCGTTAGCACACGCAAAAAAGTCACAGTTGCAGATTATACAAAATATGGTGCGTTCGGTAGACATAACATTGGAAAGGACCTATGGAAGACTACTACAATACATGATCACAATGGCACAATTATTATATACAAAGAAATGGAAGAGCACAACTCAACCCACAATAAAAGATTGGATGTGACTTCTTCCATGTCTTCATTTCAGAATGCAGGGGTTACCCGTCTTCTGTGGCACCTCCATGCAAGGCACGAAAAGGTACACATGACAGACATAAGATGTATACCAGGCAGGCTTGAAGCTTTTAAAAGTCCATGTAGTGTGCAAGCTTGGCACTTCTCTTGGGTTGAAAATCTTGGGTTGCCCTAGTAATTCTTCTACTGTAGAACAATCATGTTGTTGCCTATTTATCTCTCTAAACAGCCTCCATCTATCTTTTATTATATTAATAGCTATAAGCTGAAATATTACAGTTATGTGACTTCAGAGCTGGAAGAACTGTTTTTTGCTGATAAATATTGATGTACTTTGTGGGCCCTGAGGCAATAGCTTTGAATATCACCTCATAACTGTGAATATATTGTCCACTAAAATACTACTGAGTTTTTTAATGTCTGGTGCCAAGAAGACTTTCCTTTTTAAATATGGGTAAAAATTAGAGGGGTTTGCCTCCCTACAAAAAAAAAATCTTGGCACCATTGAAGAACAGAGCATCAGCAACTGTGGAATGCAGATAAGGCAAAGACAGAAGGTTTCATTCACTTAGCAGCAGCTACATGCACATTTCTTGCTGGATGAACAGTTATGTGCAGAAGCAGGTAATGCAAATGTGATTCACCAGTCTGCTCAAGTAACCAATTCTGAGCATAGTTTGCCCTGTTTAATTAAATATTTCTTTGAACAGCTTACCTTGCATTATATTTCAGGGCTGCTAATTATAATTTAAAATATTTCATTGCAAGATGAACTCTTAGCTGCTAGCTGTCCTCCAAACATTTTGATATCTGGGAAAGGTTCATCCTGCCAGTGTTGGCAATATTTTAGGATATACATACACAAGGAAAGAGAGCAAGCATTTGTGGTATGCATATTTTGTGTGCCTGACTTAATTTGTTGCCTAGTAGTTTATTGTCATATACACATACAGGATGCCTCCAGACTAGCAGAATAAATCTGCAGTTAAATCTAAAAGCATAGTAGACTTCTTTCACAGTGACGACCAGGCATCCTGACTGGAAAGGTAGGTCCGTAGCTTCCCCTATCGAAGCTGCAGGAGTTGAGGAGGCGTGCACCATCATGCAGGTTGAGACAGCCAAGCAAATTTAACTAAAGTTGAGAAAAAGTCAACAAATTTGGTATATGGCCCCATGCAGGCAACGTTGAAAGTATGGGGAAAGTGGCAAGGTAAATTGATAGGCACTTGGTCACCCCAATATGCTGTATTAAAGATAGAGCTAAAGTATTAAACAAACAAGTTTTGGGTAAAATGCAGGATCTTCACATGGCTTATTTTAAAGAAATGTTTGTGGAAAGAAATGAGATGAAGTTAGACAAACTCCTTCTGGAGTCCTTGGGGTGGGAATATTGGTTACAAATAATATCCCTAAAAAATTTCTTGTAGAGGAATAATATACAGCATATAAATGATGAACTTGCTAAATGGGTTTGAAGAAATAGTAAGAAGTAGGCTGAATGCTTGAAGAGGTATTTGTGCAAGGTTTTATAGGTTATTAGTGAACAAAACAGATCATAGTTTGATGCTGACTGACATATGGAATATGGATTATCAAAGAGCTTAAAGGATTAAAGAGCTGAATATGAAATTTTATATAGACCCAGCTGTCTCACATTGTTCCAACATTTCCGTCCCCCTGATGGCACTTGTATGGCAACAGGGGAACATACTTCCCTATGCGGTAGACATGTACTGAGGTTGTGAAGTTCTGGGACAGATATTGGAAATGCAAAACATCTTCAGAATTAATCATCACCCCCGTCCTGGATTATGTTTATTGCAGGTTTATAAAGAACATTCGGCATTGGTACCAAATAAATATATAGTGGACAAACTCCTATGGGCGGCCTTACTAGTCATAGCTGGGGGTTGGAAAGACAAAATGAAATGGACTTGTGAGAGATACTATAGTACCGTTCTTGATATGTATAAATTTGATGCTCTTGACAGCAATGGCTTCCTTATTCTGGAGAACACCCTAGTTCAGATTTACTCTCTTTGGAGTAAACTATATACAGCATTTATTAATGACACCCTGTTGACAGAGATGAAAGAAGTAGGGATGTGCACGAATATTCGCAACATTCAAAATTCAACCAAATTCAGCTGAATTCAACCCAAATTTTTTGATACTTTCATATGAAGCTTCGTATGCATTTGTATATAGGATCCGTTTGCTATTTGTACTATGCATTCATATGGGATTCGTATGAAATTGAACATTCATGTCAAATATGTATCCTACCACATTTGAAGGGGATCTATTCAAACAAATACACATTATCTTGCATTCGATTTAATACAAATCAAATTCAAAAAAAAATCATGCACATCCCTAGAAAGAAGGAGTATTGAAATTATGGAGATTCTTACCTGTACCTTGTGAGGATTAAGAAGTAGGGAGGAGTCCTTCCATCCTCCAGTGTCAAAATTACAGCTGATCCTACTGTGCGGGAGAGGGAAGATTCCCTTGTTGCTAGGGGTATACACAAATGCAATTTTTGAATTCAATTCATAATGAATCAAATATTCAAAAATTCAAATGTATCCGAATAATGAAAAAATGAATGTCTGGAAATTCGATTCAATACAAATACATTCGTCTTTATTCGTACAAATAATGTGGACATTTGTATCTCTATGGGTTCATATGTACCCCTATGCATCCTGTACACATCTGTATGCATCCTGTATGCATCCCATTTTAATTCTGTAATCCTTATAGATGTGTGCAGATACACTCAAGGTGCGTACGGATACGTACACAATGCATACGAATACATACACATACAAATGTCTGAATTATTCGTATGAGTAACTCAAAATACTAGGAATGTGCACAAATGCATTTTCTGCATTCGAATTTGAGTCGATTTGAATATTCAAATATTTGATTTGATTCAAAATTTGAAAATCCAAATTTTCAAAAATCCAGTTTGAATCTGGATTATCCGAATCCATATTTTTGAAAATCTGAATTGAATCAAATGATGCAAATGTCATCAACATTTGTATCTGATTTTTTATTTCATGGACATCCTGTTTTCATCCCGTTGTCATCCCGTTGTCATCCAGTATTATAAGTGCAAATGGACCTGATATTCAGATGTGGTATAAACGGATCTATTCAGTCAAATTATTCAAAAATCTGTATCAGATTTTCAGTTATTTGAAATTCGATCAAATTCAGACATTCAGATTTTTGAACATTCGATTTGAATTCAAATGTTGATATTTGTCAAATTAAAATTTGACTTTTGACTTTTTGAATATCTTTGCACATCCCTACAAAATATTCAAATTCATTTAAATTCAAATGTCTGGACATTCGGTTTACATACAAATGTACTAATTCATACAAATAATTAATATTTTGAATATTCATGCACATCCCTACTTGCTACAGTTGGATGGGCAGGCATCCTATGGTTTTGAGAGAACAATTGTTTTTCTTAAAGTCAAATAGGAAGGACAATACAGTACACTTCTGCCACTACAGGGAAGACCCATTTACAAGTACCTCAGACAGGCAGAACCATCAGCAAGCCACCCTTAGAAGACTTCAAGATCCTGAGTAGCTGGTACTGGGTCAGAAGATCTTCCAGAGGTCCAGGTCCAAAGCTCTTTAAGAATTTAAAGGTTAAAGCCAATACCTTGAATTGGGCCTGATAAACTAATTGAGAAAACACATCTGACAACAATGCTTAGAAGACAATTCACAGAAATGTTTTCAGTATGGGCAGAAAATGTGCCACTGTTTTCTTAAAAGAGATATTGTAAATAAATTGCCTCTGAAAGGTGTGTCTTAAATTTATCACCAAAATCGAGTCCATTAAATTTCCACATTTTTACCTGCCTGTGCTTAAACAAAGAAATAAGTAGTTTTTGTCAATTTTAGGAACATAATTTTCCCTTTTTCACCAGCGAACAATAATAAGAAAATGATTGCTGCAATCCATCTTCCCAAATGGCTGGAAATAAAATGGGGGTCGGGTTGTTGTTGTTGTTGACAGCATCTTGCCTTTTTTATGGAACTTAGTGAAAGTGGAAAGTATACAGCAAGAAAATTTCACAAAATAATGTAGTTGTAAAGTTGCCATTACGAGTTTGATATGAACTGAATTCAGTAGAATTGACTTGTGTACAGTTCTGTTCAAGAGATATTTTATGTTTTGTTATGTTTTAGTTGCTAAAAAGTGCTAGTCTACTTACAGCAAGGCTAAATTTTATTCTGTCTTCCATATGCCCAGCATATTATAGTTATTTGTAGCATTTATATATCACTTTTCATTTTTTAAAAAAGTCTTAAAACAGTTTGTAAGGGAGATTAAAAACAAGGATAAAAACTGTACACAAAGAAAAGTCAAGAATTGAAGTCATATTTAAAAATTGGATGAACTTCACTTGTCTACGTGGCCCAGCTCTCTGGAACAGTGGCATGGTAGCATTAAAAGTATGCTCATAACAAAGGCCATGATCACACCTGGCTGATCTAGGTCATCCTCTTAAGAAACTGAACTGAAGCCGTCCTAATCCTGTTCACATCCCAATCCCCAATAATCAGTCCTCAGATTGTGCTCAGTTTGGGCTGCTATGCTCACACCTTTTATGTTGTCTTCCCAAGTCTCCTTTACACAACTCTTTAGTTCTCTACCCCTACTGATTACATCAACACGACCTGCATTCTGATAGGATAAAGTTCTGTCAATCAGTAGTGGCAACTGGGCATGTTTGGAGTTGTGAAGTGCTGAGAGCAACTTAGGGTACAGTTGAGTTGAGGGGACTGTGCTCCCAAACAGATGCAGCTGAGGCATATCCCAGGAAGCACACCCCTCTACCTCTGCAGCCATTCCAGTAGAAAACGGAGAGCCTATAATCTGCCCTTTTCCCTAAAACTGCTGAGAACTTTCACTTTCCCCTTTCACTTTAATGGAACCTTGTCTCCCTTGCAGACTGCTGAAGGAAAATGGAAGCTACATTGTCCTTAGAATTGTATCATTTCTACTCTTGCTCCATGCTGGCCCTCTCCCCCTCCCAACAGTGCTTTTCTGGCCATTTGATTTTTAAATCCCTCAGTGTTCTTTGCAAAAACACACCATCAGTCTAGCACAAATCAGAATTCTATTTTTTAAAAAATCATGGACAGAGTCCACACACTGTGATTGGAACAATGGGGAATGGGGGGGGCAGGATGGGAGAGGAGGGCATCCTAGGAATGATGACAGAAGTGGAAAGAGATGCAAGGAGGGGGATCATGTGTGTGCCACCTGCAGCAAGGCATTGGGCTTGAGGGAAGGCTGGATCCACCCCTCCCAAGGTGGTTCAGCCCCCTCTAGCCTGGTTCTATGCTCACACAGGGGAAGTGAAAACTCTGGCTTCCCAAAACAGCTTGAGTCCTCTGTAAAAGTGGACTCTGGCAAAGCCGGTTTGAGGAGGAACAGCCCGCCCCTTGAAACAATCTCAAAAAAAAAATCTGAGCAAGGTGTAGAGAAGACAGCCAGAAGCTGTCTTGAACTATGGGTGCAATTATGGCCAAAGAATCCATTTTGTTCCATCAGGCAGACTCCCTGAACTGCAATGCAGATGACACGTTCTTAGCAGCTCCTTGATGCAGATTAACAAGTAATTGCAGAAAAGACCATGGTATTGTAGACTGGCATAATCTTCTGATTACTACATAGTGAGGACAACATCACTTTCAAGCCACTTTAGACGAATCACTGTTGATTTTATAAATTAACCCTGATTCCCCAGTAAGGCACTTCCAATCTTCCAGCAGTAGTTGAAGACTTTGACTCAGTTATGACCTTTGGGCGAGTCATCTTTACATATTATATCAAGAGTTAGTGGCTGAATAATTGTAGCCTTCCTAGGTGACCTTTGGAAATCAAAATATGAATTGAAAACTAAACTAGAGTGATGTTTGTCTGTTAAAAAGTATCCAGCAGTATAATCCTGTGATTATTATAAAGAAGAAGAAGAATACATCACACACCTAGAATTGTTATAGCTTGATTTCAGTAGTTAATGGCCTTTTGGTCCATTTTGTTAAGGATAAAGAGGAAAAAGCACTGGAGTTTAATTTCAATGCAGACAGAAATGTTTTAATGTATTATTTCTTTTTAAAAAAAAACCCCAAAACACTGTACTGTAAATTTTCCTTTCAGAGCCTTTGGATTCATGAGGGTTATTTGCCTGATCAAGGAGAGCAAAATGAACTGCAAAGAATATTGAAGGCACCTAATCTGGATGCTCAAATATACTATGATTTAAAATTCCATATTGCTAAATATAAAAATATATCCCCAGATCATGCCCTTGGATTATGAAACAGTCCAACATAAGCAGTAATAGATTTTGGAGCAATAAACTCCCACCCACCCTTGTTTAAAGTATTTTACTGGATATTTTACCATTTTTGCAAATACATCCACCCACACACTATTCCCAGACCACCCACTCACGCTGTCAGTTGTCAGAAGTTATTCAGTGCCATATGTGCTGCCATGTGCCTGGCAGCCTTTATATGAGATGTGTTCTCTTTCTTGGTTTGTTGCCCTTGAAAGCAACTCAGAAAGACATCCTGGTACAAACCCATCTTATGTTGTCCATTTTATCTGTCCCTATGATAGCTAATATGGTGCTGTGCAAATGCTGGGCTACAGTGCCATTAGTCCCAGATGTCACAGTTCAGCCTGCTTCCAGGTGGCAATAGGAAAATGCAAGATCTTTTTTAGATCCCACAATTGCTTCTGTCCATCACTTCTAGATGGCAGAGCGAAATCATGGGGCAAAAATGGGCCCTTACCTGTGTGGGGCTGCTTGCTCCCATGATGGTATGGCATGCACTTCTGGGTATTTTGATGGCCCACAATACCCAGAAGTATGCAACTGTTGTCCCCCAGGCTTATGTGGTGGCCATTTTCAACCCAGGTTTGGCCATGCGCGCGCATGGTGGGTACTCTCAAGATTAAGGATGTGCACGAATATTCAAAAATTCAATTCGAATCCAACGAATGTGGACATTTGAACTTGAATAAAATGTTTTCACATTCAAATTTAGACATTCAAATGGATTTGAATGTTCCAAAACACTCATTTGAATTATTCGAATCATTCAAATGTACAAATACATATGTACTACATAGGTATCTGTACGCATTTGTGCTTATAATACAGGATGAAAACAGGATGCTGACATTCGTATCTTTAAATACGAATCTAACGTTCAAATGAATAGATTCAAATTGGTTTTTAAACATTTGAATTTTAAACATTCAAATCAAATTGAATGTTTTGACATTAGATTTGACTCGAATTCGAATGTAAAAACAAAAACAAAAAAAACATTTGTGTACATCCCTACTCAAGACAGGTAAGTCTATACTGCTATTCTGGCAAAACCAGGGTTGGAAGTTCTTTTTTCCAAATAGACTAAAAAATGTGAATTAGAGATAGGGTGAGAACACGAAGCCCACATGTTAAGGCACTTTTTAGCTTTTAAAATGTTTGTTATTGCTATGTGTGAATGTTACATCAGAGAAGACATTTACTGTGTGGAGCTTATTAACATTCTTATTTTTAAGCTGCTTGATAGTTTAAGATGGTTCCTAATGGACTTTACATTGTTGTAGATAGTTTTAAGATGGTTCCTAATGGACTTTACATAGAGCAATCTGAGAAAATATCACAGTAACCTGAATAATTAAAGTACACATCAGGACAGAATTTTGGTGAGTGAGAGAACCAAAAAGCAAGAGGTCATACACAGAAAATCCTGACTTTTTAATGATACTATAACTAACTTAGTACACCTTGTACTCCTGTGCTTTTAACTACACTCCCTTCAATTTATGGAGGGGTTTATGGCCTACAGACAACGAGACTGACTGTGTGGATTCTACTTGTAGGCTTCTTTTTTCTGAGATCCATCATCATATCTTGCCCATCATGTGTCATAGGAGTTCTCGGTGATGCTACACTATTAATGTTAAGAACATAAGAAAAGTCCCACCAGATCAGGCCACAACCCATTTAGTACAGTGTCCCATCTTGCACAGTGGCCTACTGGGCATTGTCAAGCAGAAGACAAGGGTGAAACCCTTGCCTGCTCTTGAATCCCTGCAAATGGTCTTGAAAGGCATCCTGCCTGTTTCTCCTCTTAACCAAGGAAACTTCAGTTTCAAATTTTATCAAGCAGTTTTAGAGAAGTGATAATTATTCCAATGAAACCATTATTACCCCTATTGAGGAACTTGGGAAAATACATGCAGGTTCCAAATTAAAAGAGCAAACAAAGTATAAGCTTATCAGCAGCATCCCCACATATTCCCATCAGTTAGTTTCTGACAGCATTGGTGGGTGGTCACAGCATGCCTACGAAAGTTCCATGCTAACCTGTCAACCTTCTTTGAAGTCCAAATTTCATGGCAAACTTCTCTTAGATCAAAACCATTTCATGTCAAATATACTGTATATGGAATTCTCAAAGGGTTGCTGATGTGCATGAAAAAGTGTATAAACTGGTGAGTAATACAAGCTAGATGAGCTGTTTTGGATCTTATCACATGTCATCAAATTAAGAGGTTTAAACCTGGACTATTGGCAGCAAATCAGTAAAACTAAATTTTTATGCAGATGACCTTTTAATTTTCTCTCCATCACCTTTAAATTCCATAAAACCACTTCAGGAAGATTAAAAGAGGTGTCAGGACTAAAGATCAATTTTGTGAAATCATTGGCTTTGTTCAAAAACATATCCCATAAATCTCAATTAAAAATTAGCAAACATTCTTCTTTGAAGTTGGCTTAGAAAAAGAGCAAGTATCTTGGAATTCATATTCCATGTTGACTATCTGCCCTGTAAAGAGTGAACTATAAACCCTTATGACACAAAATTAATCAAGAAAGATTTCAAATGCTGTAGTGAAAAAAACAACAAATAACTCTGCTAGGCAGAATAGCAACAGTTTGAATGAAAACGATTCAATGAATTCTGTTCTTCCAAATTATCCCACTTATAATTTTTGAATAGCATGCTGAAACAACAGGGACATAAAATTGAAAGTTTGTATTTTAAAACAGAGATCAAACGTATCAAGGAATTCTTATGGAAACCCACTATATCGTGAAGATGGAGCCTTTTGAGCTCATTTTGAGGCTTTCTAAATAAACACCATCCTCCCCATGCAATGGGGAAGAGATTGAAGGAAGAAGACGAAGAAGAGTTGGCTTTTCTAGCCCACTTTTCTCATCCATTTAAGGGGACTCAAAACGTCTGACAAAGCTTTCTATTCTTCTCTCCACAGCAGAACACCCTGTGAGGTAGGTGGGGCTGTGAGAGCTCAGAAAGATAGCTGTGACTAGCCCAAAGTCACCCAGCTGGCTTTGTGGAGAAGGGCAGAATCTGGCACTCCCAGATAAGAGTCCAGCTCCTTAACCACTGGCTCACCCAATACATCCCACCACCACTGCCATCCCAGAGCATCCAGGAGGGTTCCAGAGCCGCCTTGATCTTCTGTAAAAACTTCTCCATGGCTTGACTGGGAGCAGTTACTATACTCTCAGTTGGCAGCAGTTGTACCCACTTCTGGGTGTGAAGCTATAAGGAGGCAGTCAGAGACAGATCATCAGCACCATAAATACTGGTTGTCCAGCTGAGGACTGCACCTGTGCTCACAGTGTGAACACAAACGAGTGGCCCAAATTTAATTGTGATGGAATGAGATTGTTATATTTTTCGATATAGTTAGGTACAAACAGACCCAAACCATGGAGAGACTGGGAATTAATAGAAATCCCCACAACTTATAGAAAATCCACTATTTGCTCACATTCTGAAAGATAAAAGAAAAATTCAAAACACTTTTCATCACACTACTTGAAGAAAATGGAGAGACAAATTACCTGTCCCTTCTCAGTATATGCATATTTCATCTATCCATGTGATCATAAATAGATTCTCCACAAGTTTTACAATGGACCAGCAAACCATCTCACTGGAGCAGAAATTGCAGACATTCTGGGAAACCAAATAAAAACTGGTTGCTGCTTGTATAATATCTAATTATATCACCTGAACAGAAATTAATAACACCACACAGAGCCCAATGATGGATTTTGAACAAAGTTTATTGATTTTATCTTTTTTTAAAAAAAAAGGGGGAAGTATCTATAATATACAAACTAGCAGATCAAAATAATAGCTCCCTTGCTGGTTGGACTACATGGGAAACTGATGTGAATCTGAAATTCACCAATCTAGGATCTAAAAGAATTATAATCAGTATGTATTGTTGTCAAATACTTTCATTTCCATTTTATTTGTATACAGCATTTCCAAAAGACAATTTACAATGCACAGAAAATATACAATGCAAAGTAATAATAAAAACTTTTATAAGAAAAATACATGATAAAAATTGCCCATCATACAAAATATTGCAAAATTAACCAAAATACACACACATACAAAAAAAAAGAAAAAAGAGGCAGCTGAAGCCAAGTGGAGTTCAGAGCAGCTGACGAAAGGCCCCAGTCCCAGAAAAGTATCACTCCTCCAAGATGTCTGCACCCAGCCAGGCCATAGAGTCATCCAGAGGGCAGAGTGGTCTAGGCTACCACCACTAGACCACCACCCTGGAGGGATGGCACTAGACTAATGGTACTAGACTAGGGCCCTTTCTGCACTTGGTCTTATTACAAATCATCTCTTCACATAGGGACCTGTCATCTGTATTCTGGTACAGACTATGGCAGATCCCACCTGGAGCCTGATATAGTCTACAATGGGGGAAAGTTTGCCCTTTGCTACCTGTCTCTGGGAAGCAAAGGGTGAACTTTCCCACCCATGGACTAAGCATCCGCACTAGTCCATACAAACCATCCCCAACATGAGGGTGGGTGCATTTCAGTGATACAACAGGGGATTTGAGACTAGGAACTTTTATTCTTGGTCCTTGGAGCTTGTGGAGTCTGGCTCCCAATCTCATGTGAGCTTCAGGCCCAACATGGTAGCTAGACTACAACAACCATCACCACGCGGCTGTTGCTATTCTGTTCCAAGTCTTGCCATGATCCAAACCAGAGGAGAGTGCATGATCTCAGTGCATCGATCATGGCAAGCTAAGTGCAGAAGTGCACTAATATTTTCCAGGAGCAAAATGGCAGCTATCCTGGAATTTCGGTTGTTGCCCTTGTATGATAATGACAAAAAACTGAGGCCTTTTCGCACTACACTCGTTCCATTTGGAACAGGTGTAGAGCACGTGGGCTAAGACACTTTAGGACGCTTTTACCATTCACATGCAGGAACGCAGGAACGCGTGTAAACGTGTTCCGGCGTGCCTGTGTGTGAATGGTAAAACCGTTCCAAAGTTACTTAGCTGGCAAAGGCCGGCCAGGGGCGGGATACGGCTGGCAACGCTGCCTCCCATTGCGTGAGAGCACCCAAGGGGCGGGCAGCGCTGTCAAGCCACTTGCCCCGCTTCGTGCCAGCTGTACAGGGCTAGATCGGGCCCTGTGCAGCTGGCATGAAGATGCCCGGGCCCCCGGGCTCCCATCGTGAGGCCCGGGGCAAGGTCCTTATGGGGCAGGACCCCTTCGGAGATCGGAGCTCCTGGCTCCGGTCTCCAAAGGCTTCGCCCCGACCCTAATCGTGCCCATCTGCGGGGCGTGGGCACCTGAATCTAGGTGGCTGCGCCCTGCAGATCAGCTCCCCAGCCCCCCACTCCCCAAAGCCCCCACCCCACCCACCCGAACCCGATCTCGCCCATCTACGGGGTGCAGGTGCCTAGATGTAGGCGCCTCCACCCCGCAGATGACCACCCCCCCAGTTTCAGGGCCCAGGGACGGGACGCGCGCACGCAGGTCCTACCTTCTTGGTGTCCGGCCTCGGAATGAGGTGAGGATGCTGGGAGCACGCACCACGCAGCATGCTGATGCCCCCTATTGGACAAGCAGTTCTCTCCCCGAACGGCCTGGGATGCTTCGTCCGCGCAGTAATGGATGCCGAGCACTTTAAAGTGCTCTGCATCTGGAACGCGCGGAAGACAGCCCGGGACATGCTGGGACGCAAACCCGGCCGCGGCAATGCGAATGCCGCGTCCCAGGCTGTCTTCCGTGCGTTCGAAAACCGTGTGTGCGAAAAGGCCTCTAGTCAAACCTTTTCCAATAGCTGCCAGACAAAGAAGAAGCTTTCCCAAGATGGGAGTGAAATTGAGGGGTTCTCTCACATTTTGTATATGCTGTATGAAACAGAGCATCCTATAAAATATTGCAAAGTACCAGGCTAATAATAAATCAAAATATTAGCCTTTCTGCACTATCATGCTGTGATTGGGGTCAGTGGGTCTATATCAGTGATTCCAATGGTCCAGATTGCAGCATGGCATGGTCTGGAACATCATGGTTGCATGAGCTTTGGGGCTGCCTCTGAGGCCCTGAGGGGTAGGAACAAAAGTTCCTAGTCTCAGAGCCCCCAGGGAATCTTTTCAGTGGTGTCCTTTGTTGTACCTCTGAAATGGGTCTCCTGGTAGTCCAAAACATGGGGGTATGCCTTCTGCACACTTCCATGTTCTGGACTAGCCATTTTTTCCCCACTGGTAGATGTTGGTATTTAGATCTACTGATGTGATCCAAACAAGGGCTCCATCCTTTGTGAACAGAACATACTAATAGCTGTCAGGGCCTCCTGTATTCTCTATTAATGGATGGTTGTCCCCCTTCTGATCCTGTCTAAGCAGCAGTATAGAAAGGCCCTGTGTTTCTGGTCTGTATTCAAATCACAAAACCTGCAAGACGGATCTTCCTCAAAACTTCATAAGAATTCACAGTTCCGTGGATGGGGAAACCTATGTTATACTTTCAAGTAGCCAGGCTAACAGCAGGGAAGAGCATTATCCACAGTTTGTGTAATAATAAAATTAATTCCTAAAAATATATATATATATATATATATATAGAAGGAAAAGATATAGCTGGGTTCAAGTTTTGGGACTAGGCAAATGAGACATATCTCTGCACAGAATCTATGATTTAATAACAGCATTTATTATTGGTATGCTGTGTGGAAAAATGTACTACAATTGGTAGCTTTATCTTTGACGGTCTCCCTTTTCTCCTTTATTTCTCTCTTCCTCAACTATAGACTTCCTATCACAAGATAAACCACACTGTCAGAAGGCATAAAATCAGTACATCTTAAAATACCACAAGCGAGTATTAATGGGACAATGGACACCCTAGGCTACTTGCAAGAAAACACTTTCAGTGAGTCACAATTATGCTGACACTCACTTGACTAATATTGCACAGTTATGGAAACCAAACCAAGGAAATGATGAAGGAAGGTTCATTTCTAACCTTGACAAGATATTTGGCGGTGAGGGGAAGCAAAACAGATACGAAAAAATTAAATTATATTTCTTATTCCTTAAAAAAAGAGAGAGAGAAACTAAAGAGAAGGTAAATGAGAAAGGAAGTAGGGTAGTTTCTCCTGCTAGCTTTAAATATAAATCCTAATTCCCTTCCCTTTCTTTCACTCCTTCTTCACTTTGTCTCAACAGTAATTTAGGTCTTAGTATTCAACTAACATGTTGGCCTCATAAAAAAATTTTTTACTAAATTAGCCGTGAGTTGTATAAAACCTTTATCTAGTTGCTGAGGAATATGCTCAGAACTTATGAACTTGTTATAAATTTCAGGATGGCTGGCCCACACTACTGAGAATAAAACCATACTACTGAGACCATGAATCTTGGACCTCATTAATCTTGTAAGCTGAGAGGCCCTGTACTTGCCAGCTTACAAGATGCCTCCTAGTCTCCATTTCAGAGTGAAGACACATTCTTGACAGCGGCTTTCCCATGTACCTCCATGTGCAAAATAGCAACCTATAAAAATGGCACCTCCTGTGGCGATCACACTCAGAAATGTGGTAGTGTAATCGCTACAACATGCCTGCAAGGTCACTTTTTCTGGGTACCTCTGCATGTAAGTGGAGACATGATCAGATACTGAATTGCGCTATAAGTAATGTCCCATACTTCACGTTATGTCAACTTATATAGGTGTGACCAAAGACTGGTAGAAGAGGAACACCTGAAAGCTGTTTCTTAACCATGATTTTCTACTTAGGCTTCGGCTGCAAATACACATGTAGGCAGAAAGTAACAATGCACAATATTTTTCCCTATAATAATCTGGACCAACAGCATTTTTTCAACAGCCTTAAATTCGCGTTCTGTCAAGAAAGAAAACTATTCTACACTTCAGATGTTTTAATTTGCTGGTGTGAAATAAGTTTTCAAGGTTCCTTAAACAATTTCATCACTTCCTATTGTTGATTGTGAGCCTATGCGGCACAACACTTGGAATACATTACATTTGCTTCTGTGCACTCATCTGAAGCCAGTTAAAACTGATCAGAGTCTAAAGTAGATGGGTTATACAAAGACATGGAGTTAAATATATTACTTAGAAAAATGCAGTTGGTTAGACTTTTTTTTTTTAAGGGAGTAACGCAAAGAGAAAATATTGTAGGAAGAAAATATGAATGTGTGGTGTTATGCTCCAGCAGTGATTTGTGGAGTATTTGAAAACAGACATTTGGATAACAATAACATTCCATAATACTCACTATAAGCAATATTGAAGATTCTGGAAACAGGTTGGACACCAATAACATGCAGTCACAATGCCTGGTGTCTTGCTGGCATAGCCCTTGGGACCCTGCAGTTCCTACACAGAATAAAATCTACTTTAAAAAGCTTCTCCCTAAAACCATGAGGAAAACAACTAGGGATGCACACAGAAATTCATAACATTCAATATTTGTACAAATTCAGATATTCGTATATGAACCAAATGTTACAACATTCATACATTGACATTCATATTTGAACAAATGTTTTGGAATATTCGTACAAAGCCTCAGAACATTCGTGAAACGGGGAGGTGAGAAATCGGCTGCTCCATTCACATCTGTAACGGATCCAGAGTGCATTTGACATGGTTTGAAAGTGGATTCAAAGTGGATTCAGGGCAGATTTGACGCTTTCAGAATGGATATGTTACGGGATAAGTACTGTATTGGACACGTATGCTTTCATATTGGATATTCATACAAATTCATACAAATAAATTCATATCAAATAGAATCCCACCACATTCGAAGGGGGTCTATTCAAACGAATACTAATTTTCTCACATTAGATTCAATACAAATTGAATGCACACACACACACCCAATTCATCTGTATCCCTACAAACTACATTTATGGATGTAAAACACATTTAAAGTTTACTCAAATCCAGAAACTAGCATTGATTAACAAAGCCGAAGAAGCCTATAGTGATCCTAACCAATCTATATTCTGAATTTCTCAGAACTTCTATATAGCAATTTTGTCACATAGTTATAAAGGATAAACCATGTGCTTCTGGGTACACAGGCTGATAAACAAAACAAGGACCAGAAAGCGCTTTCACGGCATATAGTGAATATGAACGCAATGTGTAAAATCTTAAAAGCAAACAAAATGTTCCTCTTCAAACAGTGAACAGTATGGAGCCATAATCAACAGACACAGAGACATTTATTCTCATATTTTATTTGGGAGGCATAACTTCCGTTGGAATATTACATATACATCACTTCGGAGTAAAAGGGGTTAATTTTCTGTGTATATTAGAGTTGCAGTATGGGAACTGGTGATTGGATAACTGCTGTAACAGTTTGTATATCGCATGCTCTCTCTCTCTCTTCAAGCTGCTATTAGTAGAAATATAGACTTTAGCATCTCTAGTCATGTATATCTCATATAAATAAGTTATAAGACACACAGCATCCCCCTGGAAATCACTTTTATATCTGCCCAAAGACCTACATAGCTACATCATATAGCTGCATCATTCAGCTCAGTGGTAATTAATAAATCACAAAAAGTAGTGACTGTACCTAACCTAGAACAGGGGAAAGACTATTATTCGTCTCAACAGAGTATGGTCCAGTTTTTTCACAGTCATTAATGCTTTTCTCTATTAAGCTTAATATCAACTCTTTGTTCTCAATGTGACAGATCCCACTGAACTGCAGTGGTTTAAGAAAAAGTCAATTTGTTAAAACTTCTGTTATCTGAAGAGAAAAACTTTTCTCTAGGTCAAGGTACATTGGAATGAGATTTTTCTCATGGCTTCAACTGCATTCAGACCTAGGGTGCTTCCACACAGGACCTCAAGACCCCATTAGGGACCCATTAGGGACCCTTGAAGAACGGATCCCAAAAGACCCTTCCGCTCTGCCTTCACCCAGAGTGGCAGATGGGGATTATGAATGTGTGTCATCAACTCACTCCCAATGCAGCAGGGGGGGGTGGAGACAGAGGTGGCAAGCCCCTGCTCCCCTTCCATGTAGCCATTCTAGCAGTGGGGCTTCAAAGGCAGGTGGCAGTGAGAGGTTGCCTCCACCACTGCCTGCCATCCAAGCCCCTTTGCTGCAACAGCCACGTGGCTGCTCCTCTCTAGCGACAATGCATCGATGGCAGGCAGCAATGGGGGTTAGCCTCCAGCCCAGCCTGCCATTGAAGCCCTTTGCTGGAGCAGCCATGGTAGACAGGGGCTGCCCCCCATGCGGCCGCTCTTCTCCAGCAATGGGGCGTTGATGGCAGGTGGGGGTGGAGGCAACCCCCAACGCTATCCGTCATCAAAGCCCCATCGCTGGAGAGGAGCAAAGGCAGTGGAGGCAGCCCCCCGCCACTCCCCCCCATGTGGCTGCTCCTCTCCAGCAACGGGGGGTCAATGGCAGGAGGTGGCTGGGGATTGCCTCCACCCCCTGCCTGCAATTGATGCCCCATTGCTGGAGCAGCCACATGGGAAGAGTGGGGCTTGCCACTGTAGCCCCCCCAATAGGGTGAAGGAGGCTGCCAGTGTCGCCTCCTCCACCACCAGCTCCATGCCACCAGGAGACTGCTTCACCACTGGGTAGGAGGAGGCAGGGGGAGCAGGCAGCCTCAACCCACACACCTCCATTCTGTTGGCCTGCAGCCATCATCGGTACAGGGGGCATGTCCCCCGCAGCCTCTGCCTCCCACGTCCTCCTTCCTAGAAGCAAAGCAGCCTCCTGGGGGAGGAATCTAGCATAGGAGGAAGAGGAGGCGACTCTACCACTGCCAGATCCATCCCCCCAGGAGGCTGCTTTGCCTCTAGGAAGGAGGACACAGGAGGCAGACACTGGGGGGGGGGCAGCCGTGATCCACACACACACATCCTGATGGCCCTTAGCCATCTTTGGAACAGGGGGCATGACAGAGGTGGCAATTGCAGCCATGGTGCCCCCCCCAATGACAGCTGATTTGGTGGGCCATTAGGTTTGGGGGGCTTGCCACTGCCTCCACTTCTCCCATCACAGCTGGCTTGAGGGGGATGGCTATTGTTTTTCCTTCAAGGAGTTAAAAGTACTATAAATCCTCCCTCTTATATTCTTGCAATAACTCTGAAAAAGTTTTTTCTAGGAAAAACTCAAATGCTCAAACACTTATGGATTTGTGATACTAATAACCATGTATTGGGATCTCCAGGGGCTAATGTGCATACCTTGGTGCTGCACGGAAGACAAGGAGAATGTGAGACATTGCCACCAAATGCAAGCAGTCTAAAACAAAAACTCTATTCAAATCTATGATGCAACAACATTTGGAATACTGTGTACATTTTTCAGCCACCAATTCCCTAAAAGGACATAGGAGAATTGGAGAAGGTTCACCGGCGCACAATTGTGATGAAAAGTTACAATGTCTGGGGCTTTGGGGCCTAGAAAGAATACAAGCAAAAGGGGTCTTGATAGAAATTATAAAAAATCATGCATGGTGCAGCCAAAGTGGATATTAGAAGCAGAGGTCACCCAATGAAGCCAGAAATGAATTCTGTGCACCCATGGGGAGTGGCTTTGATTGCACATTTTCAGATACTTTGCACCATCAAAATACTATACAGATATACACAGCTCACCATCGTGGGAGTAAGCATCCAGAGAGGTAAATTTTGCCCTGCCATTTGGCAAAGATAGCAAGAGGCACTCGTGGGATCTAAACAAAAACTCACATTTTTCTCTCGCCATCTGGAGGATGCCTGAATATAGTTATGAGCACTTTTCACCTGAGTGCCACTCCATAACAATGCATTGTGACAGAAATTCAATTTTGTAGTAGTATAACACAGAATTGAGCACCTGGGCACAGCACAGTTTTCCAACCATCCTATTCACAGCTCCATCATATGCCATGTGAGAATACCGTTGCAAAAGCAAAGGATATTTGTTAGAATTCTCCCATCGAATGAAGCAGTGAAGAAGTTTATGTGCTCAATGTTTCTCTCCATATGTCTTCATGTTCTAGAGCCGTGGATTTATTTTACAGAAAAGCTGAACACTGAACGCTATATCACAGAAAAAGTAATACTAACACCTTTGGCCTTTTTAAATTCTCAGCAAGCTGGTTGCATTTTTAAATATCCCTTATACTGCCTGTAATGAACAAAATGGTGGTCCTAGAAAAGTCCTTTTAAAACCTCTACAGAAGAGCAGCTTGAGGAGGAAATAAATGAAGGGCGCAATTCCTTCAAACAGAGATTAATAAGTGGTTATACTGTTGTACTCTTACTGAAGTCAACAAAACCAGTACTATTTCAAAATTGTCTTACTTTGTTCTGATAGAATCTATGTAGAATTGACAAGGCCACACCGAGGCTTAAACTATCCTTCAGGACTTGTCTGAGATCCCTGTGCAACTGCTGCCATTGCATCTCCATTCATGGTGGTCACTGTATGATGTCTGCACCACCCCACAACATCACCGCTGTTGAAGAGGGATGTCTACAAATATTCATAATATTCAAAATTTGGACATTCTTATTTGAATAGAATGTTGGCACATTTGAAGATTGATATTCATATTCAAATAAAATGTTTTGATACATTCATATGAAGCTTCGTATGGGATTCATGTGGGATATGTATCGGATTCATATGCATTCATATGCATTTGCATGGGATTTGTATGGGATTGAACATTTGTATTGAATTCAAATTCGAAGGGGATCTGTTTGAACAAATACAAATTTTCTTGCATTCGATTCGATATAAATCAAATACAAAAAAAAAAATTAGTCCACATCCCTACAGTTGAAGGCTCCTTGCCAAACTTCAAGTGAGCCATCACCATTAGAGGGCAACACACTTGTTATGGCACACCTTTTGGATATACAGCAGGCAAAGATATGGCTGGAGGAACCTCCCCAGGAAAGTGGAAAGCCAGCCAAATTCTTATAGCAAAAAACATTTATTTGTATTTATTTAAAGATGCCAACCTGATAATCTAGTTGGGTTGTCTAAGCTATCCTTTACCTACATAACTTTTGCAGATATTGTTAGTTTTTATTACAAATTATGAAGGTATATCAGTTGTAGCTCACAATAATTTAGATTCTAGTCTTACTTGGCAAGAGAAAATTTTAAATACATTCCTTTTTTTTAAGTCCTTTAAGAGTCTCAGGAAAATGTACACAATGCTTATTCACACCTTTTAAAAAAATAACTTTTTCACAGATGGTTGGTAGGAGGAGGCGGTAACTTGTAAAAGGAACCAAAAACAACCCTTTCTCTCAGCCAATCACCCCTAAACCAAAATAAAATCATCAGCTTTCTTAAATATGGGTACATATTTTGACAAACCTATTTGTACCTAATCAACCTTGGTCCCTGCCTCTTCCTATATTTTGCTTTGAAATGAGAACCTTGTGTAATCCCTTAGAATACTTGTGATAGCAAGCATGGCATTCCAGCAAAGGGAGCTTGGGGCAAGTGAAGAAGAAACACATTCTAGATATAACATATATTAATTAATACATTGTTTGATGTTAGCATAGGCAAAGCCAAAAAAGTTCACCAGATCAAATGTTTATCAAGCAGCAAACATGCGGGGGTCATAGGAGTGTAAAAGATGAGCTTTCTAACAACCAGCAGTGAGCTAGTAGCCTACATGGAGATCTCCTCCTCTCCTCATAATGAAGCTTTTATGACCCACGAGTAGAAAGTGGCACGAGGGACTAGGAAACAGACGTGGCAAGACTAGGGTGTCAAATTTTGGATCTATTTGTTTGAATTACCCAGACATTCGCATGCATACAGGTTCGTACACAATGCGTACTTGAAGATATGCATCTTTCCCGCATCTGTACCCATTTATATGGATCTGTACAGGATAACTACAGGATGAATACGGCTGTGTACGGGTGTGTACAGGATACATAACAATTCGTACTGGAGTATATGAATGTTGTCGACATTTGTAAGTGCAAATTTGAACCAAAAATTTGAACAAATAGATTGGAATTTGGTTAATTAGAATCAAATTTGGTTAAATTTGAATTTTAAAGATTTGAATCGAATTGGATTTTTGGATATTCAATTTGAATCTAATCCCAAAAATTGCATCCGTACACACCCCTAGGCAAGACTACTACATGGGAAACTAGAGCTGGGAGGCAAGACTGATGACTGAATTAGTGGCAGGAGCACCAGGGCCAAAAACAAAGAGTGAGGACAAGGTGCATACATCAACTTCCAACACCTTTTGGTCCAGAACACTGAGAATGGACAAGTGACTGAAGACAACTGTATGGCCAAGTGATATGGACTAAACAACTTATAAATTTAACATGTGATTTAACAAAAGGCTTTGATATTTTTATACTGATAGGTTTATATTATATTCCCCAAAACTTCTTATTATATAGTGTGTCAACTCTGTTTTGGGATGTTGTAGACTCTTTGTTGTATTTTAGCTACCGGTGTGCTTCCCTGTTCAGCTAGTTGGCCACTGCAAGTTCAGCCTACTGGACTTGAGGCTGACCCACATTTCTTATATTCTTAAACATATTATTTCCACCTTCCCTACTGTTGTAATGAGTAATGACATGGATGCATGGATGGTTGTGAAGAAGATAGAACAGGCACTTTACTGAAACATATAGGGGCTTATATGCCCCTTGCACATGATACATCTCCCCAATGGAAAAATACCCAGGATGCCCATATTTGGTGAACCGGGGGAAAACTGTATAGATCAGGCTTAATACAATGATAGTGCTAAAGGAAAAGGAAAAGCCATATATGGTTGAGAGGCAGGAAACACTCAAAAGCCTGCAGGCTGGAGCGTGGTATGCTTGTGGCACCTACGCAGATTGTCCCTGAGCCCTGTACATGTTTATGCTTATTGAGGGAGATTAGGAAGGGTCATTTTGCCCTGGAATGCTATCCTTGCCCTAGTAAGCTTTTCTTCTGCTGAAATGGGCAAGAATGCATTCTCACACCCTACATTGTGTTGCTTATATATCCCTCTTCCCTCCAGAGACCAATTCACACTTGGCCTGCTAGTAGATGCTGGGGTAGCATCTGGGAGGCACCATCGGCACTTTAAGGAGGCATGTCCACATCAGAAATGTCTCCTACCATCCCAGAAGCTACTCAGGGTAGCATCACACACATCCTAACCCTTACCTGTTCCAGCCAGAGGAGTGACCAATCTCACCTTTACCATTTTCTGGGGCTTGTCTGAGGTGCAATGCAAGTTTGCTGGCATCTCAGATGACCCCAAATGCGACTGTGCACACACAGTCTCACCAGACTCCACGCGGAAGATGGTGCTACCCAGACATGCACCCAGATCCAGGTAGATCTGGAGTCACAAATGTCCAACAATACAAGAACACGAGTCTGAGATTCCTCAGAAAAGGCAAACAAAGAGTTGCGTCAAAAGTATTTGCAGATAACAATTAGGGGATCTTAAGCCAGACGCGTTTTGACTGATTGTCTTCTTCAGTGGCTCATATGATCATCCCAACTGAAGATAACTCCTTTCATATATACCACAAAGGGCTCTAACACATACACCATACATAAAACTTTTATAAAAGGCAAATAAGACAATTCTCTCACTCTTCAACAGTGTAATACTATCCCTCTTTGAACTGGAGTCACACTCGGGGTTGGTTTGGCATGCACTAGCATTCACATGGACAGTAAGCAAAGTGCATAAATGTCTCTGGTCTCACCTCACTACCTCTTAGACTTTTAGGGCAAAGGGAGTCACCTCCAAGGTCTTGACAAAAGTCTCCTTCTGAAGGTGAGGATAGGATTGGGTTGATGATGTAAAGGCATCAGGAAAGTGTAAACGAATACTTTTGTGCCCCTCTAGACTTCTGTCACCCATCTGGCATCATGTCAAAAGGCCAGGATAAACAAAACAGTGAACAGTCATGACTCAGGACAAGAGCAGAAGAGTGACAAGGTGGGGCAGGCAGGCAAAGAGTGTCAGTTACACTACAGTCACAGCTAATAAATTCTGCAAATTTCCCTTTTAGTGTGCTCTAATAAATCATCTCAACATCACTGTAAAAATAACGAATGTACGGGCTTCATCTACGTAGGGGAAATGGGCAACAGTTGAGCAACCAGATAACATTTCTGTAATGTACAGCCACTTGCATCTTGCCCTTGCCCCGTCTTGGAGAACCAAGAGTAGGGATGTGCATATCTAAATTTGGCCAAATTTCTAATGTTATGAATATTCGCGTGCATCCCTAACCAAGAGCCTTTGCAGCAGGGTGGGAAAAAGAGTCCCATGTTCACTTTCAGAGCATTGAATGCTCAATGTGTTTTGCAGGTGGGCGCCTCATTATGAGGATGAACCTGCCTGCCATAGTGGGAATTGTTTCAGAAACCAGCTTGATAAAACAAAGGTTTGCTTTTAATATTTAGTATCAGAAAACTCATGTTTTGCAAAGAGAGAGGCAGAACTTGTGGGCCAGCCAATCATTATCCAATGTCAACAATATTGATCAGTTCAGGAACAGTGGGGGGACAACGACGACAATGTATTTGAAGCAACACAAGTATTTGGTTTCACAAAAACAATGGGCCTTTCTGCACTGGCCCTAAAAACAGAAATAGACACACATATAGGGCACATTAAGACAACATTTAGACTTTCCTTCTGCATTGGAGGCAAGATTAGAGTCCACTCCGGGAGGGCGCTTCTGCATTTCAGCAAGCAAGACCAGTTTTAGAAACCGGTCTTGCTGCTGAAATCCTACCGTAATATAAGACCTAAAAAATTAGATCTTAATCCAGCCCTTCGCCTCAATCCGTTTCAGAAGCAGGACGCTTCTGCACAGGGAGAGGTGAAGGCTGGATGTCCCGGCGCCTGCCATCTTGGGGAGGGTGGAAGCAGGCTGGTTTGCCTCCTTCTGCCCTCCCCCATGCGCCAATGGGGCTTCAATGCCAGGCAGGGGCGGAGGTTGCCTCCGCCCCACCTGTCATCAAAGCCCCTTTGCTGGAGCAACTACATGGTGGGGCGGGGGCTGCCCCTGCCTCACCATGTGGCTGCTGCTCTCCAGTGATGGGGCAGCCCGATGGCTGCCCAACCACTTGGAGAGGAGGGGAGTCGGTGGCAGCAGCGGCAATGCCATGTTCTCGCCACTGCTGCCACCTCCATCACCCAGACGGGGCGCAGATGGCAGCTGCCTCCGTTCTTCCCCCCCCCCCCCCGCCACTGCCACGGCTGCCGCCTCCAGGGGCAGGGGGAATCTAGCAGTGGCAGAGGCATCTCTGCCACCACCCGATCCCCTCCCCCCAAAGGGTGGGCATGACAGCTGGTGGCGGCAGGACAAGGAGGAAGCTGCCATCCATGCCCCTCCTTGCCCTGATCGCCCGCAGCCATCAACTGCACAGCACCCGGGCCATCCAGCCGCTGATCCTGCTTCCAAAAAAACCGATCACTGGAAAATGGATCTAAAAAGATCCATTTTCTGGCAGCCAGTGTGGAAGGGCCCAATATGTTAATTCAGGGAAGTCCAGCCACTTTGCTGGTCCTTTCTGGTGTGTTTGTGTACAATGTCTTTGAGGATAGCTTCAAAAAATAGAAGATTATTGGAAGGAGATACTTATCAGAGCATCAAGATGTGTAGTGTTTTTTTTATAAAGGTGAATAACTACACCTTTGGGAAAACTACATTGAATCAAGTCCCATATGGATATACTCTTACAAAACTCTTGAAGTTGAAGATTCATGTCTTTGTCATGATATTCAAAGTGCAGTATTAAGCCCAAAATTCACACAGCTGCATAAAACAATGAGTAATCATTTAATTTAGGCTTCAACGTTTTTGGAATGGTTTCCAGTGGATTATTTCTTTTAGAAATTGTTTGGGTTTTCAAAACCCTTTTCTTTCTTTCCTCTTTTTCAACCAATATGATAAAATCCATCATTCAAACTGATAATTGAAATGAAATATTAAACAAGCCTACGTAATGAGTATTTGTTCTGATTCCACAGAGCAGCTTGGAACAAAGGAGGAAAAACAATTACTAACTCAAAATTGCCACAAAAAACTAAGTGATTCAGCATCCCATAGAATAGTACTGGAAGGGCAATGGAGGTTTTCTATGATCTTCTCAAACAACATTTTGACCCCCTGCAAATAAATCTTTGTTGGGGAAAATCAAAGGGGGGGGGGCTATCAATCAGGAACTCCCACTTTGCCCTCGTGAGTATGTTTCACAGCCACCATTTTCATATTGTGGAGCCCAAGCTTGATTAATGCACCTGTTGTAGCTTTAATTGCATATGTGTAAATATTATATAACGTGTTGAGGGTAAAAGGCACTGACCAGGAAGGTTAGTAAACAGAGAAGGAGGGGCTACGCCCAGCTCAATTAGCATATTGAAGAAAGGGGGGCAGCCCAGAGAGTACTAGCCAATCAGAAGGGATGGAACCCTGGCAGAGACTATAAAAAGGGCCTTCCTGTCAGAGCCATTGTTCTGTAATTGGGGCTAGACTTAGGAAGAAGGTAGACAGTGCTGATCCCTAAAGCCCACCCTAGCCCACCTGGGGGGGAGCTGACAGAATCCCCTCCTTACCTGTTCAGCGTCATCCCGATTGTGAGAGGAGGAACCCAGGATGCAGGGTGCCTGCGTCCTGCGCGCCTCCTGAGTGACCGGGGCTGCTACTGGCAGCCCCTGCCCTCAGGAGGCGTTCTGTGTAGGCATGCTGCCCTGACAAGACGCTGCATCCTGGGTTCCTCCTCTCACAATCGGGGCGACGCTGAACAGGTAAGGAGGGGATTCCACCGGCTCCCCCCTGGGTGGGCTAGGGTGGGCTTTAGGGAAGCTCACTCTGGCTCCAGAAGCAGTGATCCGCTGCTTCTGGGGTGAGGGCGAGCTGAAAGGTAGGAGTCCCCCGGCTCGCCATGCTTGGCTCCGAGGAGCCAATCATGGTAGGCCGGGGAGGGCCCTCAGTAGGCACACTTGCAAGACCCATTAACACCACATCATATGTGATGTGTAATTAACACCCATTAGGCATACTTTAGGCATGGATAGGTGCGGACACACCTAACCAGAAGTGTGCCTAATAGGCCCGCAAATGCAGACGTGCCGCCGCAAAAGTGTCCTTAATCCGTGTTGCTGTGCAGACACACCTCACCGGATGTGTCCGAAACAGCAATGCGTGTGCAGAGGCGCGTCTCCAGATGTGTGCCTAATGGGTGTTAAAGGGCCTGTGTGGAAGCACCCTAACTTTACTTTTTCTGGTGTAAGAATTCACAGGTGACTGTCCTATTTATTTGTTTGTTTGTTTGTTTATACAATAATTGCCAGTTTAGAAGGCTAAAGATCCAGGTTTCTGTACTGCTACAGAATGGGAAGCATGAATTTGCTTGTAAAAAACAAACGCATCCTTTTCCTGATGGTTCCAGAAAGAGTCCTGTGCAGTGCAGCCAGGTAATAACTGAAAGACTCATGCACACAGTAGGAGCCGCACATTCAAATGGTCACCCCTGGTATCATCATATCAAGCTATCATGGAGCTCAGCTGGAATCTGGTTGTGATGGTTTCTAAGGAAATGCTTGAAAGCACGTCTTTGTAGAGCTGTAGGAACTGACTGACAAAATGTGCGGTGATGATTGCAGAGAATCAATGCTCCCCTTGCTATCATACTTTTCAAAATACCATCTCAGGCTTTATCTTGAAAATGCTTCGCTGAAACTAATTTGTTTTATTTAAATTTGTAGCATAATTGCCACATTTCATCAAGGTCAGGGCATCCTCCTTGAACACCTCCGCCTTTTCTTCCCCTTCGTAATATGAGCACAAATGCCTGCAAACAAGATGAGTTATTTGTGGCATTGTTCTATTTTCATGAAACCAGAGAGATCTTTGCTGAGGGTGTGTGCATTTATGCATGAGAGAAACTGGACCCCCTCCACACAGCAGACGAGGAAGATGAAAGAAAGCTGTATGGAGATGGAATAATGATGATATTCACAAGGCTTTCTCAGCCTCAAAATGTGGATTGCAATCTTGCCTTCCTTTTCTTGTGAATGTCAAATCTTATCATATGGCAATGCAACAAAGCAGCATACATTAACAGCCTGTTCCCATTACAAACTTAAAACAGTTTGGAAATGGTTTCAATCCTCACAGTCCCTACATCAGGTTGGCTTAACACGCTTTCCACGTGTTAAATCGCCCCAAAGCATTGTAAATAAAACACTCATTTCAACAGGTCTCGCTCCTGTTCTTGCATTTTAAATGGTTTACATTTCTTACTGTGGGAACGGTACCGTTTTGGTGGGACGAGAATGTGTGTTTAGGGTTTCCCTCCCCCAATAGCGCTCAAGGATCTCCCCACCCTTGTCACATCAAAAATTTTGCAGCAGGAGGAACCCCAATCAGAGAGAAGGAGTGGGCACCATGACTGGCAATGGGCGGGGAGAAAAAGATACGCTTTTGCAAATGAAGTTTTCAGGCGCTTTCAGAATCAAGATCGAACGCAATTGAAGTTGAAAGTAATGGGATCAGGCAAATTTGTGTTTGCATCCAGTTCTTGTATTTCGGTTTAGGAAAACCATTTTAAGCTTGTAATGGGAACAGGGCTTAAGAGATTCAGAAAGGAAGTTAAACCACAGAAACAATTCTCTACCTCTTTGATAGGATCTCATAATTTTATAGCAAATCATAGATCAACTGTTTCTGTGGCATTTATTACTAAACACAAAATCTGTTCTGGAGAATGAGTCCCAAGTAAAGAGAGCCATTTTGCTCCTTTATTTGTGTACAAGATGCTAGCTGATTCCCAGTGATAATGTGTGCAATTCCGCACTGGATGGCATACCAAACCAGCAAGCTTATTAAGAGCTTCCTTTCCAGACTCTAGTGCTGTTTAAGGGAGACCAGCTGAAATCCATAGGAATACCATTTCCTTCATTAGGAAAGCCCCCCCTTTTTTTGAAATTGGACTATGAGAACCTTTACTCTTCATTGTGTGAACAAGACAGATGGGGGTTGCTGGAGATGTACCAAGCCTTATACTGTCCAACAGTATCCCTGACTAATCTCTAGTTATTCTCAGCTTTCTTCTCTCCCTACCCACAACACCTGGTACCATTCTTGTCCCTTAACACAACAGTAATACAGTCCCTAGTCTGGCATCCTTGAACTGTGCACCATAAAATCTTGAGAAAAGACATCCTGGCTTTGCCACAGCTTTATTCCCATTTCCCACTTCCCTCATAGCCAGCATCCATACAGTTTTAGCTATAGCCATGATACTGTAAAGAACCATGACAACAATAATAAATGATTTTTAAAAGATTTATTAATTCATGTCTGGAGCATAGAAAGGAGGAGGGGAATCTGATCCATTAGTATGAATAGTTAAAATATATTCTCATGATCTTGAATGGATTTTAAAATAGGAAAGTTTTACCAACTGGATGACATGTGCCAAGCTAGAGTTCAGAATGCAAGGAAACCAAGCATTCTTTTAGCTACAGGACATATGTGACATTCATTATTTTTGGCATTCCCCTCAGGTCCTGTCCTTTTCAAAGTACTCTGATGAATTTGTACTGGTAATGATAGCCAGCCCAACAAGGCAAAGAAATAAGAAGCAAGAAAAGAAATATGCTTTTCATGAACAAGGACTTTTGCTGTGTATTTTCCCTAAAAAACAGCAACATGCAAAATTACCTGTACTATCTTGAATTTCTGAGATCTACACATCGCAGATAATCGGTACACCACAAAGATCTAGACATCATTGTCAGAAAAGAAAAATATACTTTTAAAAAAAGTCTCCGTGTAATAGAGAACAATAAGCTACATGTGAAGAAACAGCTTCACAAAATGTACTAAAGTTTATCACTGAATAACACAATTCCAGATGTTTTGTTTCTAAAATATCAAATTCCGAAGGTATGGTCTTACATGACACTCTGTGGTGGGCTGTTTCATTTCTTGTGGTGACACATCTGAAACGTCATCATGGTATAACTGATGCCTATGGGCCTTTTTGCGCATACCAATACTCTGGATCTGTGCGCCTTTTGGCTTCATCCAGGCAACAATTAATCTGCATTATTTGGATAACCTGGAGCAAAGCACATCCAGACTAGGGATGTGCACAAATATGCATAGCATTAATTATCCGTACAAATTCAGACATTCGTACACAAATCAAATGTTACGACGTTTGTATATTAACATTCCTACAAATACAAATGTCTCCTCCGAGCATTCATATGAATGAAACTCAGGAGGTGGGAAAGTGTTGTGCCAGTCACATCTACAACAGATCCAGAGTGCATATGACATGCATCAAGAGTGGATTAAAAGTGGATTCAGGTCAGATTTGACGCTTTCAGGGAGGATATGTTACGAGATACATATCAGATATGGATATGTATGCATTCATGTCAGATACAAATGCCAAAAACCCCATTTGTGCACATCCCTAATCCAGACACATTTATTCTGGATTATCCATGCTTTATTCTGGATTATCCAAATAATGTGGATTAAATAAGTGCTGCCTGGATGAAGCTCCTTTTGTCCCTATATTCTGAGGGTGTATTTGACTGTCCTAGTGGAAATACATGTATTTAAATAAAAAGGGTTAGAAACACTGAGAATATTTTAATGTCTGGTTTTTAAAAAAGTAGAGAATTGAAGGGTTTGACTTCCTAGATTCTGAAATAAAAATTTTAAAATGCCAGAAAGTCACATTTGGGAAAGACATGGGGCTGTTCCTGATTGACACTTGGGTGGACAGCAAACTAATCATTATCAAAACCCAAAGAAATAGGTTCAAAGGAAAAGGGAAATGGGGGAAGTTTAAAAATTCTGAAAAGAATTTATGTTGTTTCTTTTCTTAAAGAGGTTATAGAGAATTCAAAGATTTGAATTTTTAAAAAATCTGTAAACTTGATGGTCAAGATTTCATAGGAGACAACCATTTAATGTTGAAAAATAGAGAAATTGGGCCTATTCACAGGAAGTGGAGAAATATATATCATTGCACTTGGCCTTCTGATGGAACTTTGATGGCATCTTAAGTAAAGTCAAGAGGGGCATGGATTATTCTTAGATCAGCTCCCAAAAAAACAACATGAAGCAATTTATGAATAGTTTCCGTATATGTCTATTACTTATAGAACCTATTTAATTTTGCCAATTATAGTTCTGAGTGATGTTGACAAGTATAGCAGGAAGAAAGTTCAATGATTTACTGACCATCTTCTAAGAATGATTTCACTTGTTGTGGGAAAGTCCTTCCATGTTTTTTCAGTAAAGCTTCAAAGTGCTAGGAAATTGGGTTAATGACCATGAAACGGTTTGGTATCCTATGTGAAGAAGATTGGCATGGATGAAGATAAATACCTGATTAGGCAGTTGTTAACTGCAGTTCATGCAGTTACTATCCTTGGTTGGAAGGGAAGTGGTAAATGGGTTCAGAATGGATTATCTTATTATGTATCAGAATAGTGTTTGACTATTGAAGGAAGAGTATGAAATATACCAGTTAGAATATACAATATACAACAGTTAAATTTGGACAAGGAGATAAAATATGTGCAAGGAAAGCAAGAGGAGAGTGAAGAAATGGAAGTGATTAATCAGACCCTTTGAATGAAATGAGAAGGTTATTAGATGTTCTACATGTCCAACTTGGAGAAGGTGGTGGGTGAGAATTTACCTAATGGGGAGAGAGGGAGTATGAACATTTGAACCTATTGGTGTAAAGAATATCTGATAACCTATTTATGTATAAGAAATGTATATATGTTCTTCCTGTCAATGCATGGATCCTTTCAATGGAATCTAAGGGGTGATTGAAGCTAATCTTCTACATTGTAAATGCCCAGTTAAGACCTGCCCACAAACAATGACAGAGTTGGAGAAGTTAGACTATCTGCTATAATGCCTAGAGTGTGGTCACACCTTGCTGAAATAATCTGTTTTATTAAAAGCCAGATTCAGAATGCACTAACTCCAGTCACACTAAATACCTGATCATCCTTCCTCAGATTTCTAGGTTCACACTTTCTGTTCCCATCCTGAGACTTCTTTCTGGGACTTTTTTAGATCTCCATCCCTCTCCCCCACCGCAACATCCCCTACACTCTGATAGGTTAAAAATTATGTGACTCAGCAGTGTGTAATCACATATTATTGGATGAAAGGGAAGGCAAATTCATGCTGTATCCACCCACTATACAATGGTTCAGCCCCTTTAGTCCTCTTCCCCAATCACACCCCAAAAATGAAAATGGATTTATACTCTATAACAGCGTGAGACCTGTAAAAATCAAGGCTCAAGAAAGTACAACTGAAAGGAGGAATGTCCACAAATAAAATACATAGGACTAAAAAGGTGTTAACATTGGGGTCCAAAGATGGACTGAAGAAGGATTAAAATGAAGTTGTGACCCTGACCTACTCACCATAGACAATGGGTAGTAACAATGGAGCTGTAGTTCAATATAATGTGAGCATGGGACAGAAAACCACATATACACAATCTTAGGGTGCTTCCGCACCTGCCACTGAAAAACCAATCTAAAAAGATCCAGTTTTTGGCCATCCATTCTTCCGAGGATCTGTCCCAAATAGGGACAGATCCTTGGAGGCCCTACTCATCTGCACACGTGTTGGGAGAATGGATTGCAGAGATGGATTGGAGTGGGTGCTGTGCTGTTCTGGCCGAAGACCTCCCCCCCCCTCCGGCCTCCCCATTTGGCTCCCTTGGAGCCAAGGGTGGGGAGGCTATTGGGTGGCTTCCCTGAGGTCCCACTCACCCCAGAAGCCGAGATTGCAGATCCTAGGGCCAGGGGGACTCACACCCTACATTCCCCAACCCACCCTAGGTCACGCGTGCACATTCCTGGACTTACCTGCAGGCTGCCAGATCAATTCTGCCTGCAGGAGGCCCAGCGTGCTGTGCACATGCATGTGACGCACCCCCTCATTGGCCAGCCACCCTCATGGCTTCACCAGGCCATCTGCACAGGTGCAGGTGGCTGACCAATGAGGGGACACCTGATGCGCATGTGCACAGCACACTGGGCTTCCTGCAAGCAGAATCAACCTGGCAGCTTACAGGTAAGGCCGCTTACAGGGCAGTTTGGGGGGGTGTAGGGTGTGGGTTCTCCTGGCTCTAGGAGCTGCAATCTTGGCTCCTGGAGACAGAGGGAGTCGAGGGAAGGGCTTTGGAAGCAGGCAGTCCTGCTTCCGCCCTCCCTAAGATGGTGGCCGCTGGGACATCTGCCCTTTGCCTCTCCATGTGCGGAAGCATCCTCCTTCCAATACGGATTGAGGCAAAAGGCCGGATGAAGACCTAATTTTTCAGGTCTTCCCAGAGGCAGGATCCTTCAGCAGCAAGACCCGATTAAGAACGGGTCTTGCCTGCTGATGTGCGGAAGCGCCTCTGAAAAGCGTCCTTGATCCGGTCTCCTGTGCGGAAGATAAGTTTACATGTGTGTCTAATGTGTGTTTATATCTGTTTTTAGGCCATGTGCGGAAACACCCTGTACTATGGTGGGAAGAAGGTGAAATATAAATATTGGGGGAAGATTTTTAAAATTACTGTCATTTTAGTGTCTTTAACAGTAAAAATAAGAACATAAAATTGTCATTAAAAACAAAGAAAACAAAATAAAATACTGAAATAACAAATAAATAGCAGTTAACCCAAATGTTTTATGTATTTTTCAATTGCTAGCTTGTGGCTGTAGGAAACTTATTATTCAAACAAATTCATATTGCCATATATATTAACCGAATGTGAATTATGCTCTGCAAAATAACTGCAGTTCTTATCTCAACAAACAGACTATGCAATGGGAAATCCTCTTTAGAATGGACCAGCAGCTTTGTGCAACTCATATGAAGATATCTACCTCAAGTGAACCATTTTTGGAAGCAACTTGCTTATATAAAATGGAACATAAAGAATGTGTGAGAGGGAAATTCCTCCAGAGTTCACTGTAAGAGTCGTGGAAATTATGGAATGGCTCCCTTTGCATATTCCTTTGAACACAGAAATTTCACCACATGCTGGAGTGTACTGGGATAGAAATGCTTGTATGTTTGCAAACTAAAAACACATGACAATGGTAAGGGGTCTTTTAATCCACCAAAATGAAGAAGCTGCATAAAGGAATATCTATGGACCTTTCTGACTTTGCCTTCTTCCAGGCTAGTGTGTCTGCATTAGGAGGCCTTTTTGCACAAGGGGTTTTAGAATGCATGGACACAGCATTGGGACACAGCATTCACTCTTGTGGGCAGCCGGATCCATTCCAGGCCGCCCTGAAGTGTCCCAACTTGCCCTCCATGTGTTCGAGTTTCAGAGCACTAAAAAGTGCTCTGAAACTGTCTCTGCAAGTTCAGTGCACTCCAAACTGTCTCAGAGAGAAAGCATTTACACACGCTCTCTCTGTGACAGCTCGGCCCCTCCTCCAGGCTGCTCCCATTGGCTCCTATGGACCCAGTGTGGGCAGCCCGGGTGCCTTGTTTCCCTGGCTTCCTGCTCACTCCCGAACCCCAGATCGGGCTCCAGGGGTGGGCAGGAATGCCAGCCAAAAGCCCCCAACCCATTCCCAGGGTCGTGTGCATGCGTGAATGGGGCTTACCTTCTCTTGCTGGCCCGATTCTGTGTAGAATAGGCTGGGCCATTCTGAGCATGCTCAAGGGGGTGGCCCCTCATTGGCTGGGCATCCGCCAGGCCTCAGCTGGCCATCTGAGCATGTGCAGGTGCCCAGCCAATGAGGGACCACCCCCTCAAGTATGCTCAGAACAGCCCGACCTATTCTACACAGAATCGGGCCGGCAGGGGAAGGTAAGCCCCGTTCACACATGTGTGCAACCCTAGGGATGGATTGGTGGCTTTTGGCTGGCATTCCTGCCCACCCCCAGAGCCTGATCTGAGTTCGGGAGTGAGCAGGAAGCCAGGGAAACAAGGCACCCGGGCTGCCCACACTGGGTCTATAGGAGCCAATGGGAGCAGCCTGAGGGAGGGTCTTCCCCCAGAACACTTTCCCATTCGCACTGGAAGGTAAGGGAACTGTTCTCAAAGCGTTCCTTACCTGTCCTTGTACAAACGGGAAAGTGTTCTCAACTTGTTTGGGGGGAAGCGTTCCGAGGTGTCTTCACCTTGGTGCGAAAATGCCTAGGGATGTGCAAGAATTTTTCTTTTAGTTCAATACATATTGAATCAAGTTCAAGAAATGTGTATTTTTTCTAATTGATCCCCTTCTAATGTGGTAGGATTTGTATTTGATGAAGCCCATACAAATCCCATATGAATAGCACACAAATCCCATATGACTCTCATGCAAAGCTTCATACAAATGTATCAAAACATTCTATTCAAATGCAAATGTCAGTCTTCAAATGTGCCAGCATTCGATACGAATTCAAATGTCCAAATTTGGCCAAATTGTTATGAATTTTGTATGTTACAAAATCTGTGCACATCACTAGTCTGAATGCATAAATAAGAGCCCAATGCAGACACTTTGCAGCATATTGTACATGGTGCTGTAAAGGACCTGTGCAGATTCTGTCTAACTTTCCCAGACAGCACCTTATTAGGGATATGTACAAATATTAGTAACATTCAATATTTGTACAAATTCAGACATTTTTATACAAATCAAATGTTATGACATTCATATGTTAACATTTGTATTTGTACGAATGTTTCAGAACATTCATACAAATGCTTTGAAACATTCGTGAACCTGGGAAGAGGGAAAGTGGCCACGCCAGTCACGTCTGCAACAGATCCAGAGTGCATTTGACATGGATTGAGAGTGGATTCAAAATGGATTCAGGGTGGATTTGGTGATTCCAAAGTGGATATGTCACAGGATACATAACGGATACGTATCGGATATGTATGTGTAACTATAGGATATTTGTACAAATTCATACAAATACGTTTGTATCAAATAGAATCCTACCACATTCGAAGGGGATCTATTCAAACGAATACTAATTTTGTTACATTGAATTTGATACAAATCGAATGCAAAAGGAACTCATTCATGCACATCCCTACACCTTATACTTACTCCTATGTATGTGAAGTATTTTATAATGTGTGCATAGCAATAATTCTCTTTGACATGGTGGATCAGATGCTGTACTGGAAATAATTTCTTCTACCTTTGATACCACTGACCTTTGTCCTCACAGATTCAGAAACAATGTAAAGCATATTTTTACAACATAGAGCCTACAGACTTTTGTCTGTGGTTTTTAATCTTTTGGAATGTTACCTTTTGGCCTGTTGCTAAGGCTTCTCAACCTCTCCTTGTTTGGAAGTTTGCTCTTTTAAAGTTCATTTCTACTGTGAGACTCCTCAGAGGTTCATTGATTATTAAATTGACTGTAATGGTGCCTAAAACTGTATTGGTTTCTTACTGTATTCACTATTAAAATGGCAGTGATTGAATAATGTACTATGGGAACACACCAAGGCTGTGTCTTCATGGCAACCTTATCTTGGATTCAAAACGTTTTCAATCCTCGGAGTCCGCATGGCAGTTTGGCTTAACACGCTTTCCCCATGTTAAACCACCCCAAAGCATGGTGAATCTCAATCCTGATTTCAACAGGTCTCACTCCGGATCGTGCACTTGATAAGTGTTTCATTTTTTACTGTGTGGGACCGTACCGTGTTAAGGGATGAGAATCCATGTTTAGGGTTTCCCTCCCCCAATAGCTTGCTTCCAAAGATAGTTATTTCATTGGAAAAATCCACCCCTCAAAACAGGCACTATAAAAATCCACTCATTAAAGCTACACTGTAGCGATCTAGCCACTTCACGCCTTATAACAATGTTGCAAATTTCCGCAGTTCTGAAAGTGCTGACCTTTAGAAAGGGAGAGGAAAAGAAAGCCCTGGAGGGTCTGTTTTAAAGGCTGTGGCTGTGAAGGGGGCTTGAGTTGCTGCTGCTGTATGCCCTGGGAAATTGGGAGAGGAGGGGAAAGAATTGCTGGCTGTCTGGTGCCATTTTTCATCCATCCAGTCAAGTGGCAGCCATCCAGCCAGGCTCCGTGAAGGGGTCCCTTGTGGGTGGTGCATCCATGCCAGGAGGAAGAGGGCAGGGCAGCCCCAAAAAGTGGCTTTTAAAAAGTAGCCACTTGAGTCCCCCCTTGAGTCATGTACGCCACATACGATCCTCAGAATCCAGATCAAAAGCAATTAAGTTAAAAGTAATGGGAACAGGCAAATTCGTGTTTGCATCCAGTTCTATTATTTCGGTTTAGGGAAAGCGAAATAAGCTTGCTGTGGGGATTCGCCCCAAATTTAGGATTAGGCCTTTCCAGAGGTCCCAAAGGACTGTGGCAGCCTCTAGCTTTTGAGAGTCTTAAGCATAGTAAAAATAACAACGCTAAAGACTTTAAGAACTGGCAGGAAGACTTATTGAAATTCTTATGGCAAGGGAAAAAACCTAGAATAAGATTTAAACTAATGCAAGACTCTAAAGAAAGAGGCGGCTTTGGTTTACCGAACTTTAAATTATACTATGCAGCTTCATATATAGGATGGATTGTGAAGTGGTTCTGGTTGAAAGACCAGAGGCTATTACAGTTGGAGGGAGAGGATTTAAGAGTTGGTTGGCATGGATATCTGTGGTATAATAAGGCAAGAGTTAATGTGGATTTCAGAAAACATTTTATAAGAAATGCATTATATAAAACTTGGTTGAATTAGAAACAAATTGTATTTGAAAATTCCTCTTTGGGTTTCGCCACAAGAAGCATTGCTAAAAGAGTTTGGAGAAAAAAAGTAATGGCTGAGATATGAAGATTTGTTGTATAAAAAAGATGATGTTAATGAATATGATATTAAAACAAGAGAACAATTAAATTTAGAAGGGAAAAATGTACAGTGGTTTACATATGTACAGATGGTAGATATTTTTAGAAATGATAAAGAGAATACAAATTTTGAATGGGAAAAACAGGAGTGGGAAAGCAATTTGAGTTAGGCGGAAAGAGGGGTGATTGGAATGATATATAAAGTCTTACTTCAAATAGATATGGAACATGACCAGGTCAAAGAACTTTGGGTACAATATTCAAATGGATCAATGGGAAAAACTTTGAGTTAAAGACATAAAATTTACTGCTTGTGTGACATTAAAGGAGAATATTTACAAGATGACGTACAGATGGTACTTAACACCATATAAGCTTGGAAAAATGTATCATATGTCAACAAAATGTTGGAAACGTAAAAAGGTAGATGGTACTTTTTTGTCAGGCTGAAAAAGCCCATATAAGGAAAAATGTAGTGATGTGTGCAGAACAGGTAACTAAGAGTCAAGAATCACCAGACTGTCACCAGTTGCTGAAGGCTGAATGAAGTAAGGATTACAACACAGGGATTGTGCAAGAATTGAGTAAGATTGTGTAACAATTGTGAAATACCAGGATGTGAGTCACCAACTCAGATAGTGGAAAGGTATAAAGGTAGTCACACACGGCTGGGTGTTACCCTTGCCTAGCTGATCGAGACTGAAGAGGGAGAGAGATGCTAAGATGTAACCGCTACGAAAAATAAACAAACCTCTTTGGAGAATTTACGACTCTGTCCGTTTGCTGGAAACTGTGGGCTGGAGAAAGGAGGGGTGAAAGGTGCTGAAACGGACAGCTCCGAAGGAATCTGACAGCCAGAAGCTGAGAGACACAGAGACGTGGATTTTCGCTAGCACGAAGAGGCGCAACTCTGCGAATGATGTATTACCAACGGGGGTTACCTGACACCCCACTACCCCCTAACATTTTTATCATATGTGGTGGACATGTGAGAAAGCAAAAAAATACTGGAATATAATATGGCGCTGGCTGAAACAAATTTTGAATATTAACTTTGAGTTTAAACCAGAATTATTTCTATTGGGCATTGTTGATGAAAGCTTAAATGACGTAAATCCCTGATATTGTATATGGTAACAGCTGCCAGATTGTTATATGTACAAAAATGGAAGCAAGAAGAATCAAATTGATCAAGATGGCAGAAATGGATAAATTGACAAACTTATTAAAAGATAAAACAGTGAATAAGTTTATAGAAGACTGGGGACTTTTTATACAATTTCTTTGGGGACTGGGTATTTTGATGGAAGGCTTTGGCCTTTAGGAGGAAAAGTAACAAGTAGACGAAGTGAGCAAAATGTAAAAGATTAGAAGAAGAAGAGTCTGAAGAACGAAGGAACTCACATGGAAAAATTTTATTAAATTATTGTAATGGTATACAATTATGTATGGAAATATATTAATGAAAATAAATAAATAATGGATGGTAAATAAAATAAAATAAAATGATTATAACACATGAAGACAACCTCACAAATGCTTTTCAGTCATGCTGCTTCTTTGCATGAGGAGTTCATAAGAAGAGCTGCTACTAATGTCTAGACTTATTTATTTTATCCTTCACAATTTTATCCCTTATTTCTTCTAGTCAGTTGGATGGACTGAAAGAAACAATTTCCTTTGTTTTCCCCTCATAATCATGATCCAAAATCACAACAATAGAAGTGGGAAGGGAAAAATGGGCTCTGTTCACATTATAACTTTAAAAATGAAGAAAAGAGATTCAACATTTGAGTTCAATTCAGATGATGTTTTTGTTTCAACGTAAACTCCATCTGCATTTTTCTGACATGTTGGAACAGATGATCTTCGAACAAAATCAATTTGCATTGGTTTGTTTCTAATCTCTACATACTGATTTACATAAATATGCAACCTCCACCATTATCGTAACATCACCATTATACGTAACAGCTGCTTTTAGATTCAGTCCACATATCAATGTAATGGACACTGGTGTAGGTCATAAATTAGTAGAACTTCATTCCTACAAAATTTGTGCATTAAACAGACCTCCTAAAATATGTAATCATATGAGTTCCACGAAAATCAAAATATCAGGTAAGGAGATCAATTTTACATAATTGCATACCAGGATAGTCTGGTCAAAAGAAATGTTTATTGTTCAAATGTGATAGACAGTAATAATGAAGAATTGGAAAATCCCATGAAACACAGTTAATAGAGTGTATTCTTAATGTTGGTAAATACATGATATTTGGTTTTATAAGGTAAAAAATTAACTATATGGGAAATGTGATTTTGCCGTCGGCTGTATATAACCTACATATGTCAAAAAACAGGAAACCCAGCTGTACAAGGAATACTAAACTCTCCTATCACTTATTATTGTTTATTGTATGAAAATTAATAAAAGGTGTTTTTTTTTAAAAAAAAATATCACCGTTACAGTGGCAACCAGACTAGGAATGGAACAACGTGGAATGGTAAAACCAGTCCATACAGATAAATGTAGAAGTGTCCATATACAAACTTGGTTCTCTCTCTCCCACCCAATGCATTACAATTTCTGCAAGTGCTTGTGCTCTTTCGTTTTTATTTATTTCACAGGGTTTTGATAGTTGTAACATTTGCTCTGTCTAAGGCCATTTCTGGACTTGTCAAGACTATCTCTCACTAAAGCAGGAGATTTTGGTGTGGAATGGACAACTCATCCCAAAGCGGGATGGGTTGCTGCTAGGGATTGTGGACAAATAATCAAAGGCATTTGAAATTCAATCAAATTTGTCCAAATTTCAACATTCGAATTCAAATCAAATTTCCATAAATTTGAATTTTAACATTCAAATTTTGAATTTTTTAATCTATTTCTTTGACTTATTCAGACATTTATATGTGTACGGGTTCGTACACAACACATACTTGCACGTACGCATCTTTCCTGCATCCGTATGCATTTGTACAGATCCTTATGGGACGAAAACGGGTTGCATACAGGATAAATATGGGATGCATACAGATGTGTACAGATGTGTATGGATCCGTACGGGCACATATGAATGTTGTAGTATAGCAGCATTCACATTTACCTGGCATGTAGTAAAGTGTCAGGTAAATTTTAGACACACTGGACATCCCATAGTGCAGACACCAATGAATTCCAGTGCAATGAAAGTGCAAATTTTCCTTCAGTTCCTACCTCCTGGTAAGTTCTTCACTATTATTCCTTGTTTGCAACATTCAACATAGTATTTGAGGTTGTCTCCAGGGAATAAAGAATTTCACAACCTTATCTGAAGTACCGTTGAGTGAACTGACATTTCAGATGAGTCCAAAGTCATGCAACAGAAGGAATAAATGCTGTCAGCCATAGGTGACTGCCATGAAGAAGATGCAAGCTGAAATTTACTGGAAATAAATCTGAATTCTTATCTGACTCATAATCATGAGTCACCGCTTTACTGGAGGGGTTTAAAGGTACCATGAGGTTTTAAGACCTCAGACTGCCATTTAAAATAATAAATTAGGGTGCTAATCTAACAGAAGTCAGTGGAAATGCATTCTGTATCAAACAGAATTACTTGCTGTAAAATTAATGCATTCATAGAAGTGGTCATTAACCATTGTGGTGTGATCATGTGTGAATTGCAGTATCCACTTTAGGCAACTGTACACACTGTGAAGTTACTGGGGAAGTGGGGGGGGATTTGTGAGCTGCTTCCATTTTCAGGCTCACAGCAATGGGCCCTACCTCCCAACCATAACCCCAGGGGTGGGGAAGTAAAGACACTGGTGACCTGATACTCTAATGGCTTTCCAAAGAGACTTTAGGGAGGGGAGAAGAAGCTGCAACCTGCTGGAGCCTACTGTTCTCAGCCATCTTAAAAGGAAGAACTAAACAAACCTAACTGAAGTCCAAGCTCTGCCTCCCCCCTTCTAGCAGGTTAGGCTGACTTTTCTCTCTCACACACACACACATGAAATGCTGTATTTCCAACATTCCCCTTCTCAGCATGCATGTGTGTGATTACTTTTTAAGTCCCAAAGCATCTCTGAGTTTCAAGAAAGCATCCTTGGGCAGTGGCTTAGTGAATATGTCAGCCACCATTTCTTTAGTAGCACAGTATTCCAGCTTCACTATTTCCTTTTCTTGTAAGTCTCTCACATAGTGCAGCTTTATATCTATGTGCTTCATGTTGGGTCTGGTCTGCTTAATCTCCACAGTCTTAATGCACCCCATATTGTCCTCATACAGGGTTGTTGGCATTGGTGTCTCCAGTCTGAAATCTTTAGAAGCTTGTGCAACCAAGACAACTCTCTGCATGCTTGTTCTGCTGCACAATACTCTGCTTCTTTGGAAGACAAGGCTACAATAGTCCGCTTTTTACTACACCAAGCAATGGGTGCATTTCCATAGAAGAATACATATCCTGTGGTTGATTTTCTATCACTTCTATCACCAGCCCAATCAGAATCAATGTTGTTTTAAAATTATTTCACACCATCAGGGGAAGATTCATCCTAGCTACTAGAAAAGCTGTTCCACCAACCTCTTTATGGAATTCAAATCTCTACAACAACCATAGCTTATTCAATGAGTTCCTTGGGGCTATATTCCTCACTCTTCTCTGTGTGTTTACTATTAGGTTTGGCTTCTAGTTTACTCAACCTGAATCATACACTTGGCTGTATAATTTAATTTTTGGTTAAAGTTGAGTTTCTTTCTCATAGGTTTTTCTCTTCTGATTCTTACATATAAATTTCCTTCTCACTGGAATCATCATTAAATACCTTGAAATCTATGGTCTTCCTGTTGAATGTTTATTTTCTTTTACTTACAATAAAACTTTAGCCACAAGCAACATATTCATGATATGGAATACCAGATCAATTTAAATTCAGTCTCTAAATACAGCTATATTTGTAAACTTATTAGGCAAATTCTCACTTCTCCATCTCTGGGAGGCAAAATACTGAAATGCTTTCAGCATCTGCACTTATGGATACCTAAAGCATTTGTAACTTAGTCAGGGTTTAACTAACCAAAACCTAAACCTAAACGCAATTCCTAAACCTAAATTTGAATTGTTGTGCTATTGCCAGGGCAACCAGGTAACACAGCATGCAATTGCACCTGTACTGCCAGTCATATGCACCCTGTGTGCCTCTTCCACCCAGAAGGGGTGCAGATGCAGGTCTATACTAGCCCTGCTGCTAGTATAGACATGAAGCAATGCTCCAGAACACAGAGAGCCATTTCTAGCAAAGAAACAGTTCTGCAAAGTGCAGACAGATCATGCTGGAGTCTCCCCAGAATTCACCTATCAGGGAAGCATGAAAAGGCTCTCTGTCTTACACAAACGAATTGGTTATTTGGCTAAGCTAAGTTTACTATCTATAGAAGTGCATTTACTTTTGCCTTACCCTCTGCAGTTATGGAGGGTAGATTCAATAAGATCCCTTGTCCTGAGAGGTTATGTCTAGGGCTGTGCACGAATGGTTGTTGTTGTTGTTGTTTAATTTGATCCGTATAAAATCAAATGCAAGAAAATTCATATTCGCTCGAATAGATCCTCTTCAAACGTGGTAGAATTCATATTCAATACAAATGATCAATCCCATACAATTCCCATATGAATGCATATGAATCCCACACAAATACTATGGGTGTGTTTCCACTGTCACTAAGTACCCTTTTTAGCACCCATTAAGGACCCATTTGGCTGAGAGCTGGATGACCCCATTTCCACCACAGACCCCATTAGGGACACATTTGTTTCCACCACAGCTAGGTAAATCTGGATCATTATGGGTCCTTCAGGACCTATAATCCAGATTTCGTGTAGACCGCATTAAAGGGGTCTACAATGGGGTCTTCAGCCTTAAAATCCAGATTGTAGGGAGCCTGTTTCCACTACAATCAAACAATGGGGTCTAGAGGAGGCTCGAGGGGGAGGCAACCAAGGGGGGTGCCTCAAAGTCAAGACTTCAGAGTCCCTTCAAAGGCAGTTCCAAAATCCCTCCGAAGTGGAAAACACCCTATATGAATACCATATGAAGCTTCATACAAAACGTCAAACAAATGTATCAAAACGTTTTATTCAAATTCAAATGTCAATCTTCAAATGTGCCAACAATCGATATGAATTCAAATGTCTGAATCTGGCTGAATTCATACAAATTTCAATTGTTACGAATATTCATGCATATCCCTAATTATGTCCAAATGGTGATGTTGAAGTGTACTCTCTTACTTCTACATCACTTACACTGAAGGAATACCACTCCTATTATCAGTAATCTCTACAATAATGGTGATGACTTTTGCCTTACCTATCTCCGAGTTGATTGATGTAATATATCTTGTGAAGCAGCTGAGTTTTTTTCAGTTGCCATTAAGATGGGTGACTTTGCTCTTTTCTATTTTAAATTGGGGTGTGTGTATAAACATCCATCATATTTTACTGATTTAAGATCTCAATAAATTATTTGATTGCCTGAACTCTTACGTTATGCAAATCTGCAAATACCTTTCACTGCCTGGAATCTCAAGACAAGGGGAGTAATTGCCATTGCATCATAATTAGTTAATAAGGCAACATAACTCAGGTCCTTTCTTCACTGGCCCTTATTCTGAATTATATCCCAGATGGAGGACTGTCATCCGCATACTGGTGAAGTCATTGGCAGACCATGCCTGAGACCTCCCATAATCTGCATTAATATGTGAAATGGCCCTCACTCTTTTCCATTTGCTGCCTATTCTAGTAGAAGTGGATTATGGATGACAATAAAAACTTCTTTCTCTGTGTGTATTAGCAGCTTCTGTTACTGTTTTCCTGTAACTGAAATGTCATCTGTCCTGACATTTCAAGGGCCTACACATTTTTCACATATTAGAATGAAAAATGTGCCAGTAATTAAGAGCCAGCATAAACACAGAACAATCCTTGAGTGGGAAGTCTAGATAAAAAGACAGAAATGATGCATCCCAAACATATGCTTCTAACGTGTATGTTCTGCAAGCAGTAATTCTAGAGGCATGACATTGATAACCAAGGCAGTGAGAAGGATATCAGGAGGCTGTTGAGTATTTGAGCTGTTGAGTAAATGAAACAAGGACTACCATAGAGGCAGGTGTTTTCTAGAGCTGAGAGCAGTAGAATTCCCTCTCTAAATTTGTAATATACACTGTTAAAAAAAAGAAATAAGGGACAACAAATCAGATCTCAATGAACAAAAGACTCAAGTTGAAAATCTTTACTGTGTATCAAAAGTCAGTGGAAACCAAAATCATCAAACTATTAAGGGCTGGATTCTAGATCACCCTGACAGTCAAAGTAAAAAAATTAAAATCACAGGTAGATCCAATTAGCATTAATTTCATCATAGCAATTCATAATGTGACTCAGGTGTCTGTATGCACTCCCAACATCTGGGCACACTCCTGATTAGACAGCAGATGGTGTCCTGAGGGATCTCCTCCCAGACCTGGATCAGGGCATCAGTGAGATCCTGGACAGTCTGTGGTGTTGGGTGCACAGATATATAATGTCCCAGAGGTTCTCAGTTGAATTCAGGTCTGGGGGATGTGAGGGCCAGTCAGTTGCATCAATGCCTTCATCATCCAGGAACTGCATATAAACTTTGGCCACATGAGGCTGGGCATTGTCCTGCACCAGGAGGAACCTAGGGCCCACCCTAAGATCTGACAATGATTCTGAGGATTTCATCTTGGTACCTAACAGCAGTTAGGGTACAATTGTCTATCATGTGGAGGTTTGTGCAACCCTACAAGGATATGCCTCCCAAGACCATTACTGAAACATCATCAAACCAGTCATGTTGGATGATGTTCTGTGGGTCCAGTATATTGGCACTAGGCTATGGAGTCATTTTCAATAGATGAAGCATGAAGAGAGTGGCTGAAGCTTGTCCTAGTCTCCACTGATGTGAAAACTAGTGCCCCTTATTCCAGAGTTTGTTCTAAAATAAGGGAAATTGTGAAAAGGGCCTTACTTTTCCATTACCAGAAAGTGCTCTGCAGGCTACTGCTGAGTGCTACATATTTAGTTCTAAGAGGTCACACAGGAACAAACTGCCAGTTCATTTAATACATTATTCCACATTAGCAAGGATCAAACAGTGACAAGGGAAAATAATGGCGGCTTAAAAGTGGCCAAAGGGGCTGGGTGGAAGTTAATATAAGAGAACATAAGAGGAGACCTGCTGGATACAACCGCAGTCCATCTGGCCCAGCATCCTGTCTCCCATAGTGGCCCACAAATTGCTTCTGGACTTTCTCAAACAGAAGGCAAAAGCAAAATCTTAACCTGCTCTCAAATTCCTCCAACGGCATTTAGATGAAAACATGGAAAAGGTTTGGATAGTATGTTTACATTTTTCCAAAGATGGTTTCACAATACCCAAGAGTATTCCTTTTCTTTCATAACTAAAAATGTTTAGTAGTACGAGCATGGTTAAATTTCTTCACCACTTACATTTCTACTATAATATGTAGTGGGGTTTGAAAAATCAAAATTGTTTTTCTAGAAATCCTGTTCCCAGATGCATTGTTTTATCAATGAGGACATGGGCCAATCACATCAAGGGACTTTCCACACTTGGCCCACTAGGCACCTCACTGTGTGTTCCCAGAAGGAGCATCTGGATTTCATGCAAGAGTGCACTGTGAGATGACTATGTGCACAGCACGACTGAGTGCCCCACACATGAACTTGCCTTTACCTGTGCTAGATGGAGGCCCCCAGAACCTATTTGCACTGAAGGTAGGTGACCGGACATGTGGGGGGAGGGATGTGTGTAGTAGCATTCGCCAGTGTGACTGCTAGTACATGCATGGGCAACTTGGTCTTTCCTGCCACTCAGACAGGAAGGGAAGTGCAAATTTGCCCCAGGTTTCTGAGCTGCTGTTCCCAGTAGTTCACATCCACTGATACAGGACAGAGCTTAGGCATTTGCATTGCATCTTTTCTTAAACCACATTTGCCACTGTCCAACCCATATAATGAAGATGCCACCTGGTGCAGTTGATCCAGATCTAGCTAATACAGATTCACTAATATGAGTTAAGTGTGGTAAGTGCAGAAAAGGCCTCAAGGTACTCCCACATGTAAAACAAAGTGCATGTGGGTGTTTTCATTCTACTCTGAATCCATGTAACAGATGCAGGGGGGAGGCATACTTATGGAAGACCCTGTGTCATGGGGGGCATGCTTTCCCAATACTCCTTTGGCTTTTCTGTTTCATTTTTTAAGTATGAGACTTGATTTCCAATTGGGCTCTTTTTATTTTGGCCTTTTACTAGTATTAGCTCTCCCCTGTCCCACTCAGTTGTTAACTTCAATGGTTGCCATTAGCAACTTGGTATCACTGCATGATCTCCGCCCCTGAGGAATGGTTATGTAATTTATCTGATTTCTTGTTGACTGCCACACAGAATCCCTGTGCACAGCAATCTTGGATGCTATTTAAACCTTCTGTTGGTAAACAATAGTATGTGATCTTTGTAGGATTCTTGAAGGAATCACCTCTATTCAGTATAGGGATGTGCATGAATTGGGCAGGGGGTTGTATTCGATCTGTATCAGACTGAATGCAATAAAATTAGTGTTTGTTCAAATAGATCCCCTTCAAATATAGTAGGATTCAGATTGGATATGAATGTTCAATAAGAATTTGCATACGAATCCCATACAGATCTGTAACAAAGCTTCATATGAATGTATCAAAACATTCTATTCAAATTCAAATGTCAATCTTCCAATGTGCCAACATTCTATTTGAATTTGAATATCTGAATTTGGCCAAATTGGTATGAATTTTGAATGTTACAAATATTCATGCACATCCCTAATTCAGTACACACATTTGGTGCACTCATTTGCTCCCCAAATCTTACTTTTGAACTAGGATAACCCATCATTGGCCCTGTAACTTGGTTCATTCCTTTGGAAAGATATTGATAGAATTTTTCAGTTTCACCTCACTTAGGCTGCATCCACATGGGATGCCTTAATTCGGTTTAAGGAAATCGAAATAAGTGAACCGGGTTTATCCTGTTTACACGACTTGCAAGTTAACCCGGTTCAGTGGCATTCCAATTTCAGCCTTAAATTGGAATCAATCCTGGGAGTCCAGACAGCAGCCCTGTCCTCCCACCCATTGCCCACCCCCTCTCTCTCATTGGTGTTCCGTCCCAGGATCCCACCCTCCCTTCCCTTTGCGTCATCCATGCTCCGCCGGGGATTCCCATTCTCTCCCCTTCCCCTTCCCACCACCACCAGCAGCAGCAGCAGCATCCATCCATCCATCCATCCATCCATCCATCCATCCATCCATCCATCCATCCATCCATCCATCCATCCACCCATCCTGGCGCTGCAGCGCAGGCAACTTTGCCCTGGGGCTCCTCGGTGCCCGCCTCCGCTTTGCCCCACTCCACCGCTGCCGCCGCTGCCGCATTCTCGGCGCCTTTCGCCCCGCTGGCCGGAGCGCGATCGCAGCCCGGGCCGCCCCTGCCTCCCCCACCGGTGGCTCTGGCGCCCGCCGCGCCATCCATCCATCCATCCATCCATCCATCCTGGCACTGCGATGCAGGCAGCTTCGCCCTGGGGCTCCTCGGTGCCCGCCTCCGCCGCTGGAAAAGGAGGAGAGCCGAGAGGCGGGCAAGACGGCAGGCGGGCTCAGCATGCCCACCGTGGGGGAGGGCGAAGGGGGCTCCTCGCTCGCTCTTCCCCCGGGGGCCGGGAGGGAACTGGGAGAGCGGGGAGAGTGGGCTGGGAAAGTTCCACGGGGACTCCCCTTTCCTTTCCTTTTTAAAGTTCAGAACTGTGCATAACTGCAACATTGTTATAAGCTACATTGCTACAGTGTAGCTTTGGAGGTAGTGGCTGTTTCGAGATTGGATTCTTTCAATGGAATCACTCTTTGGAAGCGAGCTATTGGGGGAGGGAATCCTAAACATGACGTGCCTCGAATACGGACAAGCTGGACACGGAATCTCATCCCAGAAAACGATACTGTCCACACAGTAAAAAATGAAACACGTATCAAGGGCACGTTCCGGAGTGAGAGCTGTTGAAATCAGGATTTATTTCAAATCGGTATAACGTGGTTTAACATGGAAGAAGCGTGTTAAGCCGAACTGCCGTCTGAACTGTGAGGACTCAAATCATTTTGAATTCGAGATAACGATGCCGTGAAGATGGGGCTTAACTGACGGTATTGGAGTGTACATCCACACCAAAGTCATATTTATTGGTTTATTATTATTATTTTTTCATCAGGCTCATAACCTAGAAGAGCATACTGATGGTATCTCACTCCAGACTTCCTGATGAACACCTCCCAAAAGTTTCACATAGATATCGAAGAGCATGGGGGAACAAAAGTAATTCTTCGGGAACTCCGCATGTGTTCCTCAAAGGTATAGTAAAATGGTTTCCCTTTTACGCTCTATACAGTTTCTGCTGGAGATAAGAGCTGAACCACTGTAACTGTATCTTTAAGTCATAAGCTTCCAAGGTACCCCAGCAAGATCCATGGTATCAAAAGCTGTTGAGAAATTGAAGAGAACCAGCAAGATTGCATAAGTATCATCCATTTAATTTCCATAACTCCACATGCAGCCAGATTGAAATGGGTCTAAATAAATGGTTTCCTCCAAATATATCTGCATATATATACCATTCACTCCAGGACCAGAAAGGCGATACTGGCAACCGACCAATGATTGTTTATACATCTGAGTACCTAAGGAGAAAAGATATTCTTAAGGAGTTACACCACAGGGGACCTGATGAACCCTTATGCATCATATGAGATGGCATTATAGTCAGAGACTACTTGCGATTCTGCACTGGGCCCATATATTTGACCAAAACTCTGGCACAGCCTCCCTTAGTTTGCAACAGAATGCAAAAGGGAGGCTCACAATACTCTTGTTTGTTCAGTACCCTGGGCTAGTGCACAATCACCCTAACTCTGCTGATTGTTTAGCTGGTTTATCCCTTCACCTTGATGAGATCTATGGTAAGAGTATGGTAATAGTAAAAAGAAGTCCAACAAACCTTTGTATTCACTTGAGCAGAACCCACACACATATACCACCCCCATTTAACATTCTATATGGGAACATTCATTCATTCATTTTCACTTGAGTATTTATATCTCACCATTCACTCAAAGGAATCAGGACATAAGAAAGATGTCTGTTCTATTTTGTGGCCAGAACTAGCAGAGTTAAGCTAAACTGATGGGCACTGCCAGGAACAAGAGTTGTTATTTTACAATGAATTGCTTCAAAAGTTAATCACCATTTAACCTTCCAATTACCCACCCCTACTGAACCATTACATTTTTATTAAAAGGCTTTCAGTTAGCAGCACCATTTAGTATATGTTTATGATCCCAGAGCAAACTGCTTGAATAAGTATTTACTTGAGGAAATCAAATTTAGCTTTTTTCCACAGATTAAATGTGTCAGTTTTGCATTAGTCTGGAACAAAACAGCAATTAGTCATGGCATGCATTATTATATACCGATAGTCTGATACAAGTTAGAAAAATATCATATTTGGGACCAACAAAGAGAAATGCCAAATCTGCTGACAACATATACAAATGTAGTCACTGCTAATTAAATAGTGGGGCATGCCTCCCAAAACATACCCCACTTCAGTGGGAGGCTTCTTGAATTGGAAGCCACCTATTTAAAACAAACACAGTTCAGCCAGAGATTTGCATGCATATGTTGTCTTTTCTACAGTGATGCCTGAGTTCTCATATGGTTTCATCAGGACAGGCATTATGTTTTGAATGGCACTGTCATCTAATGGTTAGAATATCCCTGACAATTGAGAAATATCTGAAAAAAGACAATGGGAAAAGATAGAGAAAAGATGACTGGATCACAAGGGAAACAATTTCAGCTACCATTATGGGCCACTCCATAGTGGAGTCACAGCTCTCTTGTGTGCTGTATCATGGTTCATGCACACATCATCACACATGTGCATAACATAATTGCACAGATCATGCAATGTGCAGAGAACTTCAATACATACTGACATCACGTCCAACATAGCTCTGCCCACGAAGGGGGTAATAATAGTGGATATGGTGCAGCTGAGTTACTTGCTTAAGTTCTTTGGGGCTCACCTGAATTTTACCAGCATCTAGTTATCAAGGCTGGACATGTTGCAGGAAGAACCCTGTTATTTATAGCCTTTCTATGTGATTCAGATGTGCCAACATACCTGCAGCTCAATGTCCCTTGTATTTCTTTTAGGGAGGCACTTATCTGGCCTGACTCTATCCACCTTGAAGACTCCAAAATTCATCTGTTGCATTCTCAATAGTTAAAAAGTCTCTGAATTGTAAGTTTCACAGCTGCAGCATGACTCGGTCCAGATCAGTGCTGCCAGTGCAGATGGTGCCAATTCCACTCATACCTCCCCACAATCCAGATCAGTTGGGCAGGCAATTCTGGATCCACTGATCCAGGGTTAATGACCGGTAAGTGCAGAAAGGGCCTTTGCTTCTTTCAGCCCTCTTTTTCTCCACTTTGTTTAATCTTTATCCTTCTTTACACTTTTACCACTCAAATGATTACGAACCAATTCATTCTTAAATAGGAGTTGTGGCACAGTTGATGTGAGGTAATCGTGAGCAGCAGTAGTTGATTGGACTTGATCCAGCTAATCATAAGGACACCAATCAGCACCAGCACCTACCTGCTAGACTGGGTTTAACTAGCCCTAACCTTCCCATGGGATTCTGCCAGTCTGCACTTCCCAACAGGTTCTGATTGGTTGAAAAATTCCCACAGACATACACTTCCATTTCCCTGCATTATTGCTGGTTTAATTTAAGCCTGAGAAACCTTGGGGTATTTTATTTTGTATCTTTTGCTGCACATACAGTGAAAACTTTCTATCTTGCTTCACATTATAGTTTATTTACTTTGGAAACCTACTACTAATTTGCCCAAATTTGATACTGTTTACTATTACTATTTGACTCATTTGCCCAACTTTGATTATTGTTGCTGTTTGCTGTATTGTTTCCTGTGTGCTTTTTATTTTAATTAAATCAGACTTCTTCTTTTCCCTGAGGACAGCCCCAATCCATTATCAGCCAAACCTAATCTTTAGTCCTTAAAAATCCTGTTTGTGGGAACAATGCTAAACACATGTACAGAGCAGTTCCAGTAGAGTGGACTTTGCTTTTTTGGTTCAACCCTGAAAGACAAGGAATTCTGAGAAGACCACCTTACTCTGGAGGAAGCATATGCTCCTACTCTGTCCCCAAACTTCTCTGTTTCATTTCCACCAAGCCTTGTTCTGGCGTCATGTGACTTGCCTAGCTTTGCCTGTGTCCTCTGAACTGCCAGGTGGTCCAGGTTTTGCTCATTGCTGAACTTCTTCACCCCAAAATCCCTTCATTCTTCTTCCCTCCGCTAGTTCTGCTAAGTCTTTGCTCTCCGTTCTTAACTTTGGACTCTCTACAAGTGAACACTTGTGCCATCCATATCCTGGCTACAACAGAAGACCAAGGCTCCTGGCTATAAGAGACCCTAGCAGTATTTCTCAACCTTGTTTCTAGTTTCCTCACCTATCTATGGGTGACAGACGCCCCTAGTTCCTATATAGTAGCAGGGATGAGGGGAAGAGAAGAATATACCCATCTGCAGAGTAAGCAAGGAGTTGACTTGAAGGAGCAAGACACAGGTTCTATGACACACAGTAAAAGGGGGGGAAACATCCCTGAGGCAGCTTACAGAGGTGGTTCACTGATGGGATTATTCACATGCACAGGTTTTATCTCAAAAATAATGCACCACTTTTAAAACTAAACTGAAGGTTTTCATAGCAGTTTCATAATACTTCATTTAAATGAGCAGGTCACTGAAAGGCCATTACTGTCTGTCTCTGTGAATCCATAAATATCACTAGCAACAGATGTTAAGCCAAAGGAATAACCTTGAAGGAAAGATCTGAAAGTATGATTTCAGCTCACACATGGAAATCATCTCATATAATGTTTTGCTTAAAACTCTTTCATACAAAGCATACTGGCATTGGGGCATTTTTGCACTTCACTGCGGTGGGAGAGTATCCCATAGAAGTTAAAATCAGAGGTGCTTTCACACTTGGCTCCATAGTCAATGATAGGTTAACATCTGGGCAGGTGCATCTGCACTTGCAGGAGGCGTTCATAACCTAGAAATGCCTCCTGTCTGCCCAGATGTTAACCTATTGTCAACTATGCATACTAATCTTACCTGGAAGCTTACGTGTTCCATCCAGTGATAACCATTCACACCATTTCTGGTGCAAGGGGTCATCTGAGCTGCCATGAAAACCCACTGGCATCTCAGATGACCCTAAAAGTGACTGCACATGCGCAGATCATCACTGTCACTGAAGCACCAGTGCCATCACATGTGCAGTTGCATCAGACTCTGAAAAGAAGATGGTGGTACCCTGCCAGCTATCAGACACACACCCAGCCAACGACAAGTCTCTGGGCATGGGGGAGTCATTTTAATGTGTATAGTTGGAACTGTACACATTTCACTGAGACCCAGGTAAGTCTGGGTGAAATCTGGGACTTTCCCGCATTGCCGTAGCAACAGTCACATGCATGAGGCCATTGCTACAGTGATTGGCAATGCAGCGCACAACTGTACAGGCACACTCACCCCACCTCCACATAAGGTTCACATAAGAAGTAATGTGAATATTGCATCAGGAATTGACCGAGAATGCCTTATTGACAATTAGAGCAGCTCATGGCACTGTGGTATGTGGATTATCTGTCCTAGAGTGTCCTGGACCATCTCGATTGCCCTTAGTCTGTTCTTCTTCTTTTAGTCCTTCCAGAAGTCGCTACATTTGTGCTGTAAACTTTTCTTTCCCCCTTCATATTTCTTGATCATGCTGTGTGAGTATTTTTCATACTCCCTATTTAAATAAATTTTACAATGACAAAGTAGTAACCCTAAGGGCATGGTCCCCAGGGGTGGATTTGGGGCAGCCTTAATGCGAATCTTAATTCGCATTAAGGAGTCCCCATGGTAATGGAGGACAGGGCGGGTTCAAGCCAAACCCACCCATCCGCATGAAAACCGTGGCAAATCCCCGCATTGGGATACCACGGTTTTCTCCACCACAACCTCCTGCCGGGATTGTGATTTTGCTCCTTTTCTCAGGCAAGCCGCTTGCTTGCCTCAAAAGAGGAGTAAAAGCAAGGGAATAAGGAGGTGCAGAGGCTTGATTTTCTCTCTTTTCCAGGGAGGTAACCTTAATGCTCCCCTGGAAGGGATAAATTTCAAACCTGTACACCCCCTCATTCCAAATGCTGACAGAAAGAGGCTTTTAACTTTGGCAATAAAGCCAAAAGCCTCTTTCTGTCAGCAATCATAAACAGGAGTTGCAGGGGCTTGACATTTCTTTCTTTTCCAAGGGAGCAATAAGCCCAGCCTGCTGCCTCTTCTCCACTCCTCTCAGGCTTATAGATTCTGCATATGGATCCTGCATACGGATCCTATACAAAGGCATACGTTTTGGATAAATATCCTATACCAATGCAAACATATTGGATATGTATCAGATACATATCCTATATGAACGCATACATATCAATATGTATCCAACATGTATCCCCAGTTTAACAAATGTACAAACAATTTGTACAAATGTTCCGAAACATTTCTATTCATACGAATGTTAATGTCTCTTTGAATGTCATAACATTTGATTTGTGTACAAATGTCCGTACAAATTTGTACAAATAATGAATGTTACACATATTCATGTACATCCCTAGCCCCCACCTTCATTTCACTCATAACATTTAACTATTAGCCTTTTCACACTTTTGTGAACAAATGGATTGCTGGGACCCCTTTTCTGCACAAGTGATCTGCTGCAGCATTCCCAAAGCATTCCCAAAGCATTCCAAACCCCCGTCATCTCTTGCTGTGGAATGGTTAAAGGCAGTCCACAAGTGTATGTATCTGCGGCAGCAGAAATGGTCCAGGACAGGTATTCCAAATCACTTCTGTTGTGACACTAGGTCCAAATTCTGCAATGCTAGGTCCACTCCTTGCAGTGCTCACCCCCACCCTCATACACCAGATGCAATATAAGAGTGCCAGGCACATTGCCCAATCACAGATAGACATGGGTGAGACTTCTAACAGAAGGACCTATCACCAGGAATGAAACAGGAAGTGTACCATCCACACTACTTGCACTGCTATACAAGAACAGGAATGTTCCAGCACTCACAATGCGCGCGGACCCACTGCCCTACAAGTTAAACAGCCTGGGGTTGTAAGGTGAGTATGAATCTAACAAAAAAATCTTGAACAAATGGAAATAAATGAAAACAAAAATGTTGCTTTCACCTCTTTTCCAATGTACTGAAAAGTGATTGCATTTTAAATGGCTTCATGATGTAGTTCAATCTTGTAACTGAACGGTGCATCCTTGTCTTTTTGTTCATCCTTCTAGCAAAATTTGCTCAGTGAGATGTGACCCAGAAAATTCTAGTGTGCAAGAAATCAACATAGAAAGAAGAGAGAAGATTGAGGCTTAAAGATAAAACCACAACTGCATCTGCATGGTTCCATTCTTGGGGCAGCCCGATCAATATGGCTTAATAGACAAGAGTTGGGAGAAGGAGTGTTCAAACAATCCCATAATACATTCTTAGTGAAATAATGACCCTCCCTGGCAAGGATTTTAATTAGCTCTTCAGATCAGTTCAAAATGAAGAATATTAAGGCACCCCATTTCTCTTTTCCCCAGTTTTGGCATACATTAAGTCCAACTTCTCCTTGGGAGCTGAAAAATAAACACATACATACAATTTGCCTTTGAAGTTTTTTAGTGTATGGGATGGGAATAGAAATATAATAGAATGCTACAGTGAACATAGGAACAGCAACCATTTCACAGGAGTTATCAAGGAAGTTATAACGAAACACAATCGTTTAATGCTTTTCAAGACAGTTAAAGATTTCATTCTAAGGTCTGTTCACACATTACTCAGTGGAACAGTATAATAATACCATCCCAATGAGGCCAAAATTAGTCATAAAGAGAGGCATCCCCACTTCAAGCATTTGAAGTGCAGATGGTCTGGCCCAGTCCAGCCAGATCACCCTAGCAATGGCCACAGCAACATTCGGTGTGGACCATATATTTCCATGGTGATTGGCCCGTGGTGCATGACTCACAGTACTCACTGCCTTGCCCACTCACAGTACTCACAAATGGAAGAAGAGTTGGCTTTTCTACCCCACTTGTCTCACCCATTTAAGGGGACTCAAAGCTTTCTGTTCTTCTCCCCCCCCCCAACATAACACCCTGTGAGGTAAGTGGGGCTGTGAGAGCTCAGAAAGAGACCTGTGACTAGCTTAAGGTCACCCAGCTGGCTACATGGAAGAGTGTGGAATCAAACCCAGTGACTACAAGATATAAGTCCAGCACTCTATCCAGAAGGCCAACCTGGTTCACTGCAGTCAAGCTCTGGACATGCTTTTACTTCTCTACAACTATGGAAGATTGGGGCAACTGGAGGAAGCTCTTGGATACTGGGGACAGAAGTGGCAGAGCAGTGTGCAGACGGACCTCCTTCAGAGCATCTGCAACTGCTTCAGTGAGGTAAGTTCAGACAGACTGTGAGAGCTCAGAAGAGAGCTGTGGCTAGCCCAAGGTCACCCAGCCGGCTTCATGGGGGAGGGCGGAATAGAACCTGATATTTCCAGATAAGAGTCCGGCTCCCTAACCACTAGACCAAACTGGCTCATGAATATTCATAATATTCATTATCCATACAAATTTGGACATTTGTACACAAATAGAATGTTACAACATTCGTACACTGACATTTGCATTTGTACGAATGTTTCAGAACATTTGTGAAATGGGGAGGTGAGAAAGTGGCTGCACTAGTCACATCTGCAAGGGATCTAGAGTGCATTCAACATGATTTGAGAGTGGATTCAAGGTGGATTCAGGGCAGATTTGATGCTTTCAGAGTTGATATGTTATGGGATACATATCGGATATGTATCAGATACCTCTGTGTTTGTATCGGATATTCCTAAGAATTTGTAAGATTAGTTCACTCAGAGTGTGTCTGCTTTAGCAAACCAAATTGATTGTTTTTAATGATCCAGTCCAACACTTTGTTTGGGCAGGTGACCTAAGACACAGTAGACGTTCTAATCACTTGTATATCCTGCCATGGTCTCTGCTCCTAATTCATAGGTCTTCTGTTGATTGTATAAGATACAGATGGGGGAAGGTAATTTTTGTTTTCCCCTAGATATAACATTAATAGGAGAACAGACTTTTTAATGTACATTTTTATATTTAAAAAATTATATATCATGGATTACTAAATGCCAGCATTCCTAATCATAACACAGCTTCCCTCAGGAAACATTAATCTTTTCCCACCCTAGCAGGTTTTCTTTCTCTCTCTCTCTTTGGTCACGCTGGCAAGCATTACTTATGCAAGAAATCAATTTTCCATAATGGAAATGGGTCACTGTCAAGCATATTTTTAGCATTTTTAATTTTCTGTCTCTAATAGGCATTCAACCTTTTTAAGACTATACACAAATTATGCTTAAGCACTCTCTACATTTCTAGCTTATGTTCATGCTTCTAAGTGTGAAGAATAGGACCAAGCCTCACCAAAAGATGACAAATAAAATGTGTTGTTGTTTCAGGAAATGAATAGGCAACACTGAGCCACATGGGAGCTGGACAGCTACACATTACTGACCAGCAGTGAAAAAAGCTAGATCAATGCTGGGAATAATTAGGAAGGGAATAGAAAACAAGTCAACAAGTGTCATTTTGCCTCTCTATAAATCTATGGTGAGGCCACATTTGGAATATTGTGTACAATTCTGGTCACCACACCTGAAAAAGGATATGGTGGAACTGGAAAAGGTGCAGGAAAGGGCAACCAGAATGATTAAGGGTCTGGACCACCTCCCATACGAAACCAGGCTGCACCATCTAGGCCTCTTCAGCAGAATTTCCCACTCTGAGGTTGCCCCATGCAGCAAAGTCATATTGACTCCATGCTGACTCAAACAAGCCCTAACATCTGCCAGTGAAGGCCTCTCACCTGTGCTACCCCCTTCACCAGTTAAAAGGGTGGGTATCTATGGAAGGATGTTCTCTGTGATAGCCCCCACACTATGGAATAGTGTCCCCTCTGTGATGCATCAGGCACTCTCTTGCATGTATTGAGACATTTGGTGAAGACACATCTCTTTACTTTGGCCTTCAGCCTAGGCACTATTACTGTTCTAGCTAATCAATTTTATCTGTGTTTACAGTGATTTTATTATGATCCACCCTGAGACATTCAAGTATAGTGCAGGATATCAATATCTGTACTAAATAGCATGAACTCAGTGATGCCAAGAGAGCCCTACTTTCAGAGTGACTAGGAGGATGAAATAAGTAAAGAACCCACCACATTAAGATCATCTTTCAAAACAAAGGCAGTTGAAATGCAATGGACACAATACATTCACCAAAATGCATGCATGCATGCATGCATGGACGGTTGCATCCAGACTTGGAAGTACTGTGCATTCCGATGCCCAGTCAGGGTGTGGGCATCACACCTGGCGCCTGATACTTTGTAGCTGCAGTGCATTATGCACCACTACTGTGAATTTACCTACTATGGATCAATAAACACTCTACAGTATCGGGTAAATTTGAAGTTTCCAGCCAGTCTGGACAGGATGGCAAGAACAGTGAATGTTTGGCTTTCCCATCCGACGTGATGTGTGCCTCACCACATGTGCCACAGAAGTATTGCAGTTTTCTGTGAGAAAGCTGCGAGCAGACTGCCGGACCCCAGACAGCCCATCATCCAAGCAGCCAGGTAAGCTGTGTATTTTGTTATAAGTGTGGATTTAAACCTATGTATGTATGGTATGGTATGGTATGGTATGGTATGGTATGGTATGGTATGGTATGGTATGGTATGGTATGGTATGGTATGGTATTATGTACTACATTTCTGTCTCACCCTTCACTGGAGATCCGAGGGTAGGTCAAAACATACAATAAAACAAATAAAACTGACAAATTAGCCCCATAATCAGACTTTCTCTCTCGCTGTTTCCCTGGCAGAACAAAACAGAGACCCTTCCAGAACACACATGCACAGACCAATTACTATAACAGGCCTATTCCCTGACACCAAAGTTCAGTGCTTCAAGGACAAATCACAGAGGTGATGGGAGTGGAATGCATTATAAAAGAAAGTCCTGTGTCCTAAAAGCTCTTCCTTTCTTTATCCAGCTGGAGAAGAGCTCCTGTGTGGAGAAATCTGTGAAGGGGATTTTGAAAATCAGTACTGCAGACAATTCACAATCCCAAAATCTTTGGGCTCATGCCTGTGTGCTGTGAGAAGAGTGGGCATACGTGCACCCACCCACATCACTGGAAAATGACCTAGATTTCTCCACAGCCAGCTTCTGGAACACTGTTTTCTTATTTTCTGTCAGCGTCACTTTCCCTCCTTTTATCTCCCCAGCTTACTATGATAAAAGCTGGCCACACACAGCTAAATCAGATGCATGAGAAATCTATTGTTGGATAATAACATCTAAGGCTGCAGAACTAATACCAAATGTTTTAATACCTCCCTTGACAAACAGACATGCCAGAAAAAGACCATATTCTTATTACATGCAAGTTTCAAACATGTAAGAACTATTTCATGTAACAGTCTATTCAAGCCTTCAGTCGCGCTAAAGCCTTTGACTGACAAACCAACCTACTTCCCCTTTCAGGCTTTTTCTTTTTCTTTTTTTAGTAAAGGACATTTCATGCTTAACTCCTGTAGGAAAGTATTCCACAGGAGTTAAGTTCAGGGGCAGTGGCCAACATTTACACCAAGGATGCATTCCCTTGGTGTAAATCCAAATCAAATCTGAATTCAGTATCCAATATTCCCATTTAATTTTTTATCCCTGGGTTTTATGTGAACTTTCCTGAGAAAAACTGTTCTCGGACCCCTTTTGGAGCCAAGTCCACTTTATTTTCCCCAAATGGGAACACTCCCAGACTATTCAGGGTGGAGATCTAACCTTCTGGCCAATACCTGCCAAATGTGGGTGGGATTTCACAGTTGGGAAGTTCTCCCCCCTCCCTTGCCATGCCCACAATGTTAGAGCCCCGATCAAGAAAAGTCAAGGGCTTGGATTTCCCCTGAATGCCACTGTAGCTATGAGAGATACACTTCTAGTAGCTGCTAACAATCAGGGGGATACATTTGTATCAAGACTTGGAGAACAGTGAAAAAGTTTTAAAAGCAAAGCTATGAGCCTAGCCTCCCCCCAACCAAAAAAACACTTCTTCTTCTCCTCCTCCTCCTCCTCCTCCTCCTCCTTCTCCTTCTCTATTCTTCTTAGTCCTTCTTGTCCTTATCGTCTCAGTAGCAGATAGTGGTGTCCTATCCAGTTATCCTCCCAAGTTGCACATTATCTGAAAGATCAGCCTCAGTAAGGACTGTTGTAGATAGAAGTTACAAAGGGTGTCAGACAAGAGTTGGCCAGTCTGAGAACCTGAATATTCATTACAAACACAAATCATTTTTTTAAAAAAAAGATAAATAACTCAGTTTGCAGCAATTTCATTTATTGTGTGTCAAACCACAGATATTTAAACCATCAGACAGACTTTCAAAGGCTTCTGTTCAGCACCACAGATTAATGGACTGTGCATATAATGAATAGGGGTGGGGGTTGTACACTGGCATCCCAACTAACTGCAGATTATCTTTCCCTTATGAATAACACAGTGGCCCATTAAAAGACACTTGAAATGGTTGCTATAAATACATTTTGTGATGTTGTTACATTTTGCAAAGTTTCATGGCTTTGGCGGACCATGTTTCTGAAGACTGAGCAAGACTATGCTTGGTCTGCAAACTGTTGGCGCTTCTAGATACTTTGTTGGCATCAAATGATACATTTTACAGGCAACTAAATAAATAGACCATATGGAAAGGACAGAGCTACTGCTTCTTAACTAATTACATAGAAGTCTGCATAATGAGCAACATATGCTGAAATTGCCTTTTCCATGCAATTATTGCAGTGCCAAGCATAGTCACGCCTTCACTTTAAACCTTCTTCAGTCCACCTTCAGGTCTGATTGCCCACACCTTTTCATTTCTATCCTTTCTCTCTCTCTCTCTCTCTGTGTGTGTGTGTGTGTGTGTGTACTTCCACCCTCCATTTGGACTTTCCTGAGTGGAAAGACTGCAAATAAAATGAACAGAAATGAAAAGATGTGAGCAATCAGACCTGAAGATGGACTGAAGGTTTAAAATAAGGTTGTGACCATGGCCCAACTCACTGGCCCTGCTGCTAATATCTTCTCTAGCAGACAATTTGACATTTTGGTGCCACAAAAAGCAATGCCACCAAAATTGGATCTTCAGCAGGTGCTAGGTCTCAGACAAATACAAGTTCCTAGGTGACAGGAGGGAATCTGAGGCACACTCAACACCCAGTTCTCCACAAACTTGACACAAGTGCAAGGGCCCCGTATTATAGTTGTACAGAGCCCAGTGAACCAATGACTGTCTTTGAAGGTCAATTGGTTGACGCTCTGGCAAGTTGGCCCTGCAGTCTAGATCTTGTCACGGAAATACCTGAACTTGTAGTGGCAGACTAGCAGAAGATGGGGGTTACTGATGGCACCACAGAATTGACAGCTGGTAGCCCTAATTTGAGACAAAACACCCTTCTGCTGCCTTCCTCCTTTTAAGCCCCAAGATAACTTAGGAATGGATCAAATAAAGAGGGTGAAACTTAGGCTGTGTCCAAACTGGGGGGATACTGCACATTCTGATGCACAGTCAGACAGTGGGCATCACACCTGATGCCCGATACTTCGTAGTGGCAGCGCATTATGCCGCTGCTACTGCGGATTTACCTGCTGCAGAACAATCAACACTTGCTCCGCAGTATCAGGTAAATCCAAAGTTTCCCATCATCCAGCCAATGAGAACTGAGCCTACACCTCAGCTCCCATTGGGTGCCTGATCCCATGTGACGTGCGCCTCACCACGTGCACCACAGAAGTCTCACAACTGCCGAAGAGGAAGCTGTGGGCCTCCATTTGGAGTGGGGACAAGGAGTCATTGCTTTGCAGCCAGGTAAGCTGCGAATTTTTACACAACTGTGGATTTTTATCTGCTAGTCTGGAAGGTACCTTAGGTCCCAGAGCATCAACACATTGTTACTGAGACTTTATGGGTGACTTTAGCAGATGCATCTACTTATGATACTGCATGGGTGAGAGAAGCTCTACAAGAAGCTTGATAGCCATTCCATAGTCTAGAACTGGCGTATGGGCTTCTGCCTGCGAGAAAATGCTGTAGCCTGGAAATCTGCAAGCCCAAAAGCTCCCCTGCCATCCCCTCACTGCTTTAGCATGCTAAGTGAAGCAAATTTGGCTTTCCAGGGAATATAGTGTACTGGCCAGCAGGACAGCAAGTTTGGAAGAAATATAAAGTTTGGAAATTCAGCTGTGTCTGTCTTGCTATTTTTTTATTCCATTCAGTACTGGGCACCTTTCCTATGTGCCTGACATCCAATCTTGCATCTGTTTGCATAGTGCCTGCATGTCTCCCCTGGTGAGAAAGAGCAAATGGAAGCAATTTGTTTAAAATTATATTCAGGTTGACAGGAGAAAGCAAGAATGGACTTGCAATAAATAAATAAAGTCCTTTTTTAAGAAACAATCATGTGGAAATTAACAGGATCTAAAAACAGAAGTAAAAAACTACGTACATTTTAAAGGGAGGGAATCCTTTGCATACATCTGTATTCCTTGTTAAATATAGGTGCCTTTATAAAGCAATAACAGCTTACTTGTGCTATGAAATATACTGGGAGCAATGAAAGGTTAGAAAGAAGGCAAAGGTCAAATATGATGATGATGATGATGTTGATGATGTAAAAACAGTAGTTACACACAGAAAACAAGATCACTATGCTGGATTTTGTATTATATCACTAGTCAGGCACTTCCCAAGCACCTAGGACTGCATGATGTATCGGCGAATTATGCGAGCAGACCCCAGTAAAGTGGCTTTTTGTAGTTGGCAGATGGATATTTTGTCAATGCCAATGGTTTTTAGGTGCCCGCTGAGATCTTTTCGCACCTCGCCCAGTGTGCCGAGGATGACTGGGACCACTTTCACTGGTTTTCGCCAGAGTCGCTGAAGTTCAGTTCTCAAGTCTTGATATCTGGTGAGCTTCTCCAACTGTTTCTCCTCAGTTCTGTTGTCTCCTGGAATAGCAACGTCGATGATCCACACCTTCTCTTTCTCAACGATTGTAATGTCAGGGGTGTTATGCTCCAATTTTTGGTCAGTCTGAAGCCTGAAGTCCCAAAGTAGTTTTGCCTGTTCATTTTCAACCCCTTTTTCTGGCTTGTGATCCCACCAGTTCTTTGCCACTGGCAGATGATACTTTTGACATAAGTTCCAGTGGATCATTTGTGCTACAGTATTGTGTCTCTGCTTGTAATCAGTTTGTGCAATCTAATTGCAGCAGCTGAGTATATGGTTGATATTATTATTAATATTAATTATTAATTATTATTAATACAATAATACAAAGCAAACAAGATCACTATGCTGGCTTTTGTCATTGGTGGGGGGCTTAACTACTCCAGTGATGTTGATAGCTGTGCTAGTGGTAGTTCAAGGTACCAGCAGGTTCAACCATGTCAGAGAGGTCTCAACTGAGGAGCAAGACCAAGAGAACTCAACCCATCACTGCATGGAGCAACAAAAGAAAAAGAAGTCTATACTGGCTCAGTCATCGCCCAGGATAAAGAGGGCCATGGCCTGAGAACCTGAGAACCCATCAACAAGTGGGCTTCACGAACCAGGACCCAATGCTGGGCAACCAGGGCATGGGCCTGCAGGGCAACTGGAAGATCAACATAATCATCATTGTTATTGTTATTGGCAAAAAAATATCAATGGAATTTGAAATGAGCCAAGTATGACCTTTGCCAGAATGAGCTAATGTGGTTGCCTTAGGATGTTAGTGGATGCCCAACTACCATTCGCTCAACCAGCAAGTCCAAGGATTCCTGCACTTTGCAGAACAGCCCTGGGTGGAAACATCAAACTTCCCACGGTTTTGAAGTTTTTGCCACTGCAGAGCTCATATCTCCATTCCCAGGTAGAGATGGTTTGACAACAGGCAGCTGGATAAGGCACCATGGCACTCCTCATCTCCACTTTGGAGCCAGGAGGCATCGTTTTTCCATGGGACTTCCATGCAAGTTGCGAAGGAACTCCCTGCAGAGTAGGTACCACTGCCAGCAATCAAGCCAGCAAAGGGGCCACTACAAATGTTGCAAGGGGCTCGCTGTTACTTCATATGGAGAAAGACCAGCAACAGCCACCTTCTTGGAATGACAAGGGCACCCCAGAAGGGTATGTGGAAATGCAGGCTAAGTTTCCATTTTCCATTCATTTATTTTATTTAAGAATTTATTTCTCGTCCTTCTCCAAAAGGTCCCAAGGGTGGGTCTCAACAAAAATAGCACATAAAAAAATTTCTTGAAACATCTTTAAAATATAACCCTCCCATTGGTAGCAGCGCAGGATCTCAGCTATTAAAAAATGTTGGTAGTGACAAAGTTTGGGCAGTGTGATTTTTGTGTATCCAAAACAGTTGAATAACCATGAGGACCACTTCATATGATAATATACCTACCCCTTTACATTTTCCTCCAACATTTTCCAGTTTCATTAGTGATAAATTCCTTTTATAAGTGACTTAAATGGAGGGGTTTTTCAGCCTTTGGCAAAGGGGGAAGCCGAGGACACTTTGGCACAGAACAACCACGCAGAGCAGAGCCACGTCTGTCTCAGAGGGGCTCCAAGCATGTGGAGCTGTCTCCTAACTGTCCTAAGCTATGGAGCAGTAAAAACTGCTCCACAGCTTTACTAGGAGTGCCTATAGTGCTGCCAGCACAGCACCAGATGGAGCCTTCACATATACTTCCCTACAAAGACTGTGTGGTGGCAGGGAAGCACAGCTGCAGATGCGCATATGCACAACACATCACCAAGCCAAAAGAGCAATGATCCTGCTACAACAAAGTGATCAGTCTCAGATGGGAGAGAACACACTTACCTGCTACAGGCTAAGTTTCAGGTAACTTTGGAATGGGCCAGTGTTCACAATGTGAATGCAGCCCTCTGTCCCTGATCTTAATTTCCCTGGGACAATACCCCAAAGAAGTTAAGTGTGAATTCCCTCTAATTGTTTCTGGTATAGCTTTCAGTGTTTTCTTCTTATTGCTAATAACAACGAAGCCATGTGTCAACAGGCTTTGACAGTTGCTCCATATTTTGTAATAGTCTTTACATTTAACAATTAGGCCCCCATCTAAATGCAACTGCTTTACGCTACTTTTGTTCCCTGTCACAAGGTCGCCACTCACTATTCACTGCCCATCTTTGCCAGGGGCAACAAGAGTTATGCTTGAAATATGTTTAGGTATATTTGTGTTATTTTTCAGTATTGTGACCTGGCCCTGGGACTTTTGGGTGAAGAGTGGGATACAAATTCTTAAATAAAATAAAATAAAATGTGCTTTCTTCCTTCCATTTTTGCTTCACTTGCTTTTCCCTGCACCACGTTAGGTGTGTGTGGACAAAACAGCATAAAAGTTGCAAAATGCAACTCTTTGTCATGCCTCATGCCATCAACCCCTCCTCCTCCAATGAAGAGCTGTCTGTTGCCTGGGACAACCGAGGCGAGGCAAGCTTCCCCTGCAATCAAGGAGGGGGAGGTGCAGCACAGGGGCTCAATGTAAATGTTTGACCCTGTAGCCCAAGATGGAGACAGTTTGGACAAAGACCCCGGGCAATACCCTTTGCCGAGCATTCTGGGGTAAGAGCAACAACAACTGAGAATATCAGCACATCTGCAAGCCAAGCACCTGCGTCAAAGATGGAATGTTTCCCACTCACCTACTTAAGCACGCCCCGTGCCTACAGAACTTGTTGCAGACGTCTCTTTATCCTGCAACCCCAGTTCATGTGCTCTTTGTACTTATGATCCTTGGACTGATATCTGACACCGCAGACCCTCTGGCATCTTGGAACTTGGAACGTTTGACTATGCTTTACTCTTGCTCCCCAAAAGAACTTTGAAACTGTAGCTGTTTGCTTCTACAGCTAGTCCTGAGTGTGTGCCCATGTGTTTTTGCTCCCTAGACCTGGCTGGCTTAAGACAAAATGCTCTGCTTCAGCTGGACAACATGATAGAGCTACAGTCACATCTGGCTGATGTCTAGTCATCTTGTTAGGGCCCACTGATATCACCTAATGCATACAGATGTGCCCTGAGAGAGATGTCTGTTTTACAGTTGATAAATACATGAGACTTATCAAAAATGAATGACAAAGCTCCATCTCAGCTACCATCAAAATTCTGCCAAAGGTACACAGAGCTATTCAAGTGCAGAGAGCGGTGATTGTTGCCTTTCCAAAGCTGATTTGCACATGCATAACTTGATTTCTTATCACCTGCATATTCAGGACTAGAAATGTTATGAGCTTCTCTTGGCTCACTTCAGAATTAGCATGTCAATTACAAGGTTGCTTTGCATTCAGGAAACACAAATCATTTTTTTAAAAAAAAGATAAATAACTCAGTTTGCAGCAATTTCATTTATTGTGTGTCAAACCACAGATATTTAAACCATCAGACAGACTTTCAAAGGCTTCTGTTCAGCACCACAGATTAATGGACTGTGCATATAATGAATAGGGGTGGGGGTTGTACACTGGCATCCCAACTAACTGCAGATTATCTTTCCCTTATGAATAACACAGTGGCCCATTAAAAGACACTTGAAATGGTTGCTATAAATACATTTTGTGATGTTGTTACATTTTGCAAAGTTTCATGGCTTTGGCGGACCATGTTTCTGAAGACTGAGCAAGACTATGCTTGGTCTGCAAACTGTTGGCGCTTCTAGATACTTTGTTGGCATCAAATGATACATTTTACAGGCAACTAAATAAATAGACCATATGGAAAGGACAGAGCTACTGCTTCTTAACTAATTACATAGAAGTCTGCATAATGAGCAACATATGCTGAAATTGCCTTTTCCATGCAATTATTGCAGTGCCAAGCATAGTCACGCCTTCACTTTAAACCTTCTTCAGTCCACCTTCAGGTCTGATTGCCCACACCTTTTCATTTCTATCCTTTCTCTCTCTCTCTCTCTCTGTGTGTGTGTGTGTGTGTGTGTACTTCCACCCTCCATTTGGACTTTCCTGAGTGGAAAGACTGCAAATAAAATGAACAGAAATGAAAAGATGTGAGCAATCAGACCTGAAGATGGACTGAAGGTTTAAAATAAGGTTGTGACCATGGCCCAACTCACTGGCCCTGCTGCTAATATCTTCTCTAGCAGACAATTTGACATTTTGGTGCCACAAAAAGCAATGCCACCAAAATTGGATCTTCAGCAGGTGCTAGGTCTCAGACAAATACAAGTTCCTAGGTGACAGGAGGGAATCTGAGGCACACTCAACACCCAGTTCTCCACAAACTTGACACAAGTGCAAGGGCCCCGTATTATAGTTGTACAGAGCCCAGTGAACCAATGACTGTCTTTGAAGGTCAATTGGTTGACGCTCTGGCAAGTTGGCCCTGCAGTCTAGATCTTGTCACGGAAATACCTGAACTTGTAGTGGCAGACTAGCAGAAGATGGGGGTTACTGATGGCACCACAGAATTGACAGCTGGTAGCCCTAATTTGAGACAAAACACCCTTCTGCTGCCTTCCTCCTTTTAAGCCCCAAGATAACTTAGGAATGGATCAAATAAAGAGGGTGAAACTTAGGCTGTGTCCAAACTGGGGGGATACTGCACATTCTGATGCACAGTCAGACAGTGGGCATCACACCTGATGCCCGATACTTCGTAGTGGCAGCGCATTATGCCGCTGCTACTGCGGATTTACCTGCTGCAGAACAATCAACACTTGCTCCGCAGTATCAGGTAAATCCAAAGTTTCCCATCATCCAGCCAATGAGAACTGAGCCTACACCTCAGCTCCCATTGGGTGCCTGATCCCATGTGACGTGCGCCTCACCACGTGCACCACAGAAGTCTCACAACTGCCGAAGAGGAAGCTGTGGGCCTCCATTTGGAGTGGGGACAAGGAGTCATTGCTTTGCAGCCAGGTAAGCTGCGAATTTTTACACAACTGTGGATTTTTATCTGCTAGTCTGGAAGGTACCTTAGGTCCCAGAGCATCAACACATTGTTACTGAGACTTTATGGGTGACTTTAGCAGATGCATCTACTTATGATACTGCATGGGTGAGAGAAGCTCTACAAGAAGCTTGATAGCCATTCCATAGTCTAGAACTGGCGTATGGGCTTCTGCCTGCGAGAAAATGCTGTAGCCTGGAAATCTGCAAGCCCAAAAGCTCCCCTGCCATCCCCTCACTGCTTTAGCATGCTAAGTGAAGCAAATTTGGCTTTCCAGGGAATATAGTGTACTGGCCAGCAGGACAGCAAGTTTGGAAGAAATATAAAGTTTGGAAATTCAGCTGTGTCTGTCTTGCTATTTTTTTATTCCATTCAGTACTGGGCACCTTTCCTATGTGCCTGACATCCAATCTTGCATCTGTTTGCATAGTGCCTGCATGTCTCCCCTGGTGAGAAAGAGCAAATGGAAGCAATTTGTTTAAAATTATATTCAGGTTGACAGGAGAAAGCAAGAATGGACTTGCAATAAATAAATAAAGTCCTTTTTTAAGAAACAATCATGTGGAAATTAACAGGATCTAAAAACAGAAGTAAAAAACTACGTACATTTTAAAGGGAGGGAATCCTTTGCATACATCTGTATTCCTTGTTAAATATAGGTGCCTTTATAAAGCAATAACAGCTTACTTGTGCTATGAAATATACTGGGAGCAATGAAAGGTTAGAAAGAAGGCAAAGGTCAAATATGATGATGATGATGATGTTGATGATGTAAAAACAGTAGTTACACACAGAAAACAAGATCACTATGCTGGATTTTGTATTATATCACTAGTCAGGCACTTCCCAAGCACCTAGGACTGCATGATGTATCGGCGAATTATGCGAGCAGACCCCAGTAAAGTGGCTTTTTGTAGTTGGCAGATGGATATTTTGTCAATGCCAATGGTTTTTAGGTGCCCGCTGAGATCTTTTCGCACCTCGCCCAGTGTGCCGAGGATGACTGGGACCACTTTCACTGGTTTTCGCCAGAGTCGCTGAAGTTCAGTTCTCAAGTCTTGATATCTGGTGAGCTTCTCCAACTGTTTCTCCTCAGTTCTGTTGTCTCCTGGAATAGCAACGTCGATGATCCACACCTTCTCTTTCTCAACGATTGTAATGTCAGGGGTGTTATGCTCCAATTTTTGGTCAGTCTGAAGCCTGAAGTCCCAAAGTAGTTTTGCCTGTTCATTTTCAACCCCTTTTTCTGGCTTGTGATCCCACCAGTTCTTTGCCACTGGCAGATGATACTTTTGACATAAGTTCCAGTGGATCATTTGTGCTACAGTATTGTGTCTCTGCTTGTAATCAGTTTGTGCAATCTAATTGCAGCAGCTGAGTATATGGTTGATATTATTATTAATATTAATTATTAATTATTATTAATACAATAATACAAAGCAAACAAGATCACTATGCTGGCTTTTGTCATTGGTGGGGGGCTTAACTACTCCAGTGATGTTGATAGCTGTGCTAGTGGTAGTTCAAGGTACCAGCAGGTTCAACCATGTCAGAGAGGTCTCAACTGAGGAGCAAGACCAAGAGAACTCAACCCATCACTGCATGGAGCAACAAAAGAAAAAGAAGTCTATACTGGCTCAGTCATCGCCCAGGATAAAGAGGGCCATGGCCTGAGAACCTGAGAACCCATCAACAAGTGGGCTTCACGAACCAGGACCCAATGCTGGGCAACCAGGGCATGGGCCTGCAGGGCAACTGGAAGATCAACATAATCATCATTGTTATTGTTATTGGCAAAAAAATATCAATGGAATTTGAAATGAGCCAAGTATGACCTTTGCCAGAATGAGCTAATGTGGTTGCCTTAGGATGTTAGTGGATGCCCAACTACCATTCGCTCAACCAGCAAGTCCAAGGATTCCTGCACTTTGCAGAACAGCCCTGGGTGGAAACATCAAACTTCCCACGGTTTTGAAGTTTTTGCCACTGCAGAGCTCATATCTCCATTCCCAGGTAGAGATGGTTTGACAACAGGCAGCTGGATAAGGCACCATGGCACTCCTCATCTCCACTTTGGAGCCAGGAGGCATCGTTTTTCCATGGGACTTCCATGCAAGTTGCGAAGGAACTCCCTGCAGAGTAGGTACCACTGCCAGCAATCAAGCCAGCAAAGGGGCCACTACAAATGTTGCAAGGGGCTCGCTGTTACTTCATATGGAGAAAGACCAGCAACAGCCACCTTCTTGGAATGACAAGGGCACCCCAGAAGGGTATGTGGAAATGCAGGCTAAGTTTCCATTTTCCATTCATTTATTTTATTTAAGAATTTATTTCTCGTCCTTCTCCAAAAGGTCCCAAGGGTGGGTCTCAACAAAAATAGCACATAAAAAAATTTCTTGAAACATCTTTAAAATATAACCCTCCCATTGGTAGCAGCGCAGGATCTCAGCTATTAAAAAATGTTGGTAGTGACAAAGTTTGGGCAGTGTGATTTTTGTGTATCCAAAACAGTTGAATAACCATGAGGACCACTTCATATGATAATATACCTACCCCTTTACATTTTCCTCCAACATTTTCCAGTTTCATTAGTGATAAATTCCTTTTATAAGTGACTTAAATGGAGGGGTTTTTCAGCCTTTGGCAAAGGGGGAAGCCGAGGACACTTTGGCACAGAACAACCACGCAGAGCAGAGCCACGTCTGTCTCAGAGGGGCTCCAAGCATGTGGAGCTGTCTCCTAACTGTCCTAAGCTATGGAGCAGTAAAAACTGCTCCACAGCTTTACTAGGAGTGCCTATAGTGCTGCCAGCACAGCACCAGATGGAGCCTTCACATATACTTCCCTACAAAGACTGTGTGGTGGCAGGGAAGCACAGCTGCAGATGCGCATATGCACAACACATCACCAAGCCAAAAGAGCAATGATCCTGCTACAACAAAGTGATCAGTCTCAGATGGGAGAGAACACACTTACCTGCTACAGGCTAAGTTTCAGGTAACTTTGGAATGGGCCAGTGTTCACAATGTGAATGCAGCCCTCTGTCCCTGATCTTAATTTCCCTGGGACAATACCCCAAAGAAGTTAAGTGTGAATTCCCTCTAATTGTTTCTGGTATAGCTTTCAGTGTTTTCTTCTTATTGCTAATAACAACGAAGCCATGTGTCAACAGGCTTTGACAGTTGCTCCATATTTTGTAATAGTCTTTACATTTAACAATTAGGCCCCCATCTAAATGCAACTGCTTTACGCTACTTTTGTTCCCTGTCACAAGGTCGCCACTCACTATTCACTGCCCATCTTTGCCAGGGGCAACAAGAGTTATGCTTGAAATATGTTTAGGTATATTTGTGTTATTTTTCAGTATTGTGACCTGGCCCTGGGACTTTTGGGTGAAGAGTGGGATACAAATTCTTAAATAAAATAAAATAAAATGTGCTTTCTTCCTTCCATTTTTGCTTCACTTGCTTTTCCCTGCACCACGTTAGGTGTGTGTGGACAAAACAGCATAAAAGTTGCAAAATGCAACTCTTTGTCATGCCTCATGCCATCAACCCCTCCTCCTCCAATGAAGAGCTGTCTGTTGCCTGGGACAACCGAGGCGAGGCAAGCTTCCCCTGCAATCAAGGAGGGGGAGGTGCAGCACAGGGGCTCAATGTAAATGTTTGACCCTGTAGCCCAAGATGGAGACAGTTTGGACAAAGACCCCGGGCAATACCCTTTGCCGAGCATTCTGGGGTAAGAGCAACAACAACTGAGAATATCAGCACATCTGCAAGCCAAGCACCTGCGTCAAAGATGGAATGTTTCCCACTCACCTACTTAAGCACGCCCCGTGCCTACAGAACTTGTTGCAGACGTCTCTTTATCCTGCAACCCCAGTTCATGTGCTCTTTGTACTTATGATCCTTGGACTGATATCTGACACCGCAGACCCTCTGGCATCTTGGAACTTGGAACGTTTGACTATGCTTTACTCTTGCTCCCCAAAAGAACTTTGAAACTGTAGCTGTTTGCTTCTACAGCTAGTCCTGAGTGTGTGCCCATGTGTTTTTGCTCCCTAGACCTGGCTGGCTTAAGACAAAATGCTCTGCTTCAGCTGGACAACATGATAGAGCTACAGTCACATCTGGCTGATGTCTAGTCATCTTGTTAGGGCCCACTGATATCACCTAATGCATACAGATGTGCCCTGAGAGAGATGTCTGTTTTACAGTTGATAAATACATGAGACTTATCAAAAATGAATGACAAAGCTCCATCTCAGCTACCATCAAAATTCTGCCAAAGGTACACAGAGCTATTCAAGTGCAGAGAGCGGTGATTGTTGCCTTTCCAAAGCTGATTTGCACATGCATAACTTGATTTCTTATCACCTGCATATTCAGGACTAGAAATGTTATGAGCTTCTCTTGGCTCACTTCAGAATTAGCATGTCAATTACAAGGTTGCTTTGCATTCAGGAAAGGATCTCAGCTGCTTCCAAGATTCTTTTTGTGGCTCATAATAGTACAGTGATGGCCAACCTATGACATGCATGTCACAGGTGACACGCCAAGCCCTTATGGGTCACCCTGGCACCTGGGCGTGTAGTGCTTGCTTGTTCTTTAAGTGTACAAAATACCAACTTTCAACTGAAGATTTAGCAAACAAAATTCAGCAACAAAGGTCACTAATGTAAAGAATTATTTGTTTTTGCTTTTAATAAAATACATATATCAAAAATATAACTTTTTTACTAGAGCTACAAATATCACAAAATTATGGATATTTCTAGATGTGACACAGCACCTGAGTTAAGCTAGGTTTTCTTGCGAATTTTGACACACCGAGCTCAAAAGGTTCGCCATCACTGTAATAGTACATGATAAATAGTAAGTTAAATGTATTTTATTTTGCAGTTCTCAGCACTAACTGTGGTTGTGGCAGAATGCTCAGCTGCCCTCAGTGAGAATTAGTACCACCAAAAGAAGTCTGATTTATTATACAGCTGAACATTTGTTGCTGATGTTCAGTCATTAAGTCATGTCTGACTATTTGTGACCCCATGGGCCATAGCAGGCAAGACCTTCCGTCCTCTTCTCTCTCCCAAAGTTTGCCTAAACCCATGTTCATTGTGTCCATGACACTATTTAACCATTTCATGCTCTGCATACCAGAGGCCTGAGTGCAAATTCAGCCTTGCATTCAGTTCAGTTTCCCTTTCTCCCTTTCCTTTCTTTCCTTCTCTCCTCAGTTACTCATAAAGCCTCATTAAGCAGCTGTTTGGCTTTCCTGCTTCTCTTTTTCTTTGGGATGTTTTTTGTTTCTGTGTTTTATCATTTGTTCATACAGTGTTACAAACCCCTGCCCATAGTTTTTCAGGGCCCTGGTCACACCTTTAGTTTAGGATGACTTCAGGTCGTCTTCTGCCCGCATTACATTTTTTTTTATTCAATTCATTTTCCAAGCTTGTTTATCGCTGCCAGATAGTTCTAAACAGGAATCCTCTTTTCCAGAGGACTCAGCCCATCCTGCCATGCCAAGCCGTTTTCTCTTCCTCAGTGTGAGCAGGGGGAAGGGCTAAAGGAGGCTGAACCATGCTGTGGTGGGTGGGGTCCAGTCTTTCCTTTCAACCAATGTCTAGGGGAGGGTGGCACACAGAGTTTGTGAGTCACACCCCCTTCTCTCCTCAGTTTATGTGTATGATCGGCTCCTGTACAGCTGGCAGGAAGTGGGGAAAGCCACCTGATGGGTCTGCCTGCCCCTGGGTGCTCCCACCCAATGACAGGCAGGCCTGGGGGAGGTGTCCCTGCCCCTGGCCAGCCTTTCCTGGCTAAGTCACTTCGGGACGCTTTGTGCATTCTCACATAGGCAGGCAGGAATGCGCGTGAACGCGTTCCTGCCTGCCTGTGTGTGAATGCACAAAGCGTCCCGAAGTGACTTAGCCCACGTGCATTACAGCCATTCTGGCTATAGTGCGAAAAGGCCTCATGACAAGGCCGTGATCCATGAAGAAGATCTGAGCAATTAGAACCAAGCAAATTCATATTTGTGGTCACAATTAAATTTCAACCAATTCTTTCCTTGCAAATTCTTGATCACCCAACAGCAGGATGTATAGATAAAGTATGGCTGTGGTTGTAACAAGAAAAGGTATTTCTACTCCTCACATTCATCTCCCCTGCTGTGGCATTTAAAGCTGTCATTTTTAAAAAATCACATATGGAAAATCTCCAAGATCTGTGACAGTTGCTTGGAATATGAAGTGGGATTCAGAAATTCAGAATGTGGAATATGGCAAATGCTTCTCCATATTGATAATTCACCAGTGGGAAATTGACAACAGAAGGTAAATCTCCAAGCTTTCAGTTTGTTTCCCTTTTATTGTGAGTTTGTGCTTCCTATGTAAAATGTGAACTTCACACTCCCAAATCTGTTTGAATCAAGGCAGAGGGCAGTTTTCCAGAATGCTCATCTTTGTGAAACATTTATGCATCAGCAGTGCAGACATTTTACTCCAGGATTGCCTGCTAGCAAACCATCTAGTTCTGTGGACAGAAGGATTTATGAAAATAATTATGGATTCCATTCTTCTTGTAACTGTAATATATGTCTTCCGCCTCCCCCTGCAAAACTTCTAAGATTCTAAATTTGGTTGAAAGCTGATAGAAATTAATAATGAGCTCGTTTACATTTCAATAGCTTCATTATCATTTTTGTTGCTACTAATTTGAAATGCATGGCAAATAAGTCCCCACTAGAAGCGTACTCCTTTCCTTCTTGTCTGTACAGCCCATAATAATTATTAAACTATTTCATTCCCTTATTCATTTATTTATGCTGTCACATTAAATTGTGCTCAGAGTATCCCATCTGATTCTTATTTTATCTGTATTTCAGAATTATTATTAGGCCACCTGTTACCTTAAATATCAACCATCCGCTTAGGACTCCAGAGGTCTGTTTGCACTATGGCCTCTAGTGCATGATTAATGAACCTCTGGTGAAGAGCATAAGCATGCAGAGTAGGCTGTTACAACCTCCAAGCATCCCCAGACACTCACTAATTGTTGATTAGGTGTGGAGCACGAAATTGTGCTCCACACATTAACCAACATTACTCAGAGACTTACCTGAAGCGTCCGGAGCAGGAACATTTGCTCTTTTTCCGCTTCTTTGGGGTCATTTGAGGCGCCGGCACAAGCACACTGGCACCTTGGACCACCATAGATGCGACTGTGTGTGTGCAGAGCATCAGCATCATCAAGGCAATGGCACTGATGCACGCATAGTTGCAGAGGGCTCCACAGCCAAAAGAGCAGCACCCAGCAGAGGACAGGTCCTGGGATTGAATAAGGTAAATATCCAGAACTGGAGGGAGGGAACAGCCAACGTTGACTAGCACTCCAAGTGTGTGTGCTAGTCAACGTTGGTTAATTGCGCTCCTTTCCCATTCAGCAGACAGGAAGAGAAATGCAAAAATACTCCTGGGTTGAAACTACACATCAGAAGCAGGGGGTTGTAATCCAACAGGTTCTGACAACTTCTGTGCAGATAACATCTGTCTTCCCTACTGTACATTCAATTGAAGAAAAGATTTTGTTGGACACCAAGAATGCTAAATGCAACTTCATCCTTTCAAAGAAGAACTATTATGATCAAAACAAAAAGGGAAGTATCTGCCGAATCTCAGGGCCTGTTTGCACTTGGCTGTATTCTGGGATATATCTCAGGATAGGGAGTCTGTTGTCCACGTGGTCCTTTCTGCACTTGGCCCTGTAGTTTGCTTCCAGTGCACTCCCAGTCAGAGCATCTGCACTGGAACGGGCTGCTTCCAAACAGCCCCTTCCATGCAGGAGTACACTGGAAGCGAACTATGGGCCAATTTGTAGTTCGGCCCTGAGTCTGCAATTAGACAATATCTGGGCAGGTGCATCTGCAATCTGAGGAGGCATTTACAGGCTAGAAATGCCCCCTGCCTGCCCAAATCATGCAACCCAACTAACCGAAGCCTAACCAAAGACTTATTGGTAGCATCTGCACCTTTTCTGCTGCAGCAGGGGTTATCTGAGGTGCTGTGCAAGCTCACTGGGCACCTCAGATTACCCTAGATGTGACTGAGCTTGTGCCGAGTGTCAGCATCACCTTAGTGATGGTGCTGGCACATGTGCAGTTGCGCAGGGCACTGGATTGAAGATGGCAGTGCCCAGGAGTGGATCTGCCACGCGATCAAAAACAGGGCATAGGCTATCGTTGACTAGTGCTCACAAGTGCAAACGCTAGTCAACATTAGTTTTTAGCACACCTTTCACACCCACAGGACAAGACAGGGAAGGAAGTGTGGAGTTGCCCTGTGTGTGGAGCATGCAGGTTACTGCATCCTGTGGTGTCTAGTCACATCCTCCAGGAACCCCACCCACACCTCTGTGGTACACGGAGGGACATATAATTCACCACGCAAGCATTCTGGCACATCATGTCACGTGCCACCACCAGTGTGGATGTGTGGCACCTCACCAGTGGGGCCAGCACCTGGAGACAAGATGGCTGTTCCCGGACCACGCATCTGCACTTCAGGTAAGCCTGTGGATGTGGTGGGGAGAGGGATGGCATAAATGCTTGTAAACGCAGGGGCAGGTTCACCTTTCCAGTCCCCCTGATGGGTGGGAAGTGCAAACCTCCCCCATGTTAATGCAGATGCTGGCAGGTCTTACCCAGAGCCTGCTGTAACCTGTACTAGCGTGTGGACAGCAGGCCCCTATTCTGGGATATAAAGCCAAAATAAAGCCAAGTGTGAACAGGCCCTCACATTCCTTGAAAGTGTGAGATAAGCAGTCCATGAATTTCTCAGTGCATGCATACAGGTTGGGAGGTGCAACCAACGTTTTGAACTCTAAGGCTTTAATGATCTGCAGACAGGACTTGTGGTTTAGCACTTTATTTTGAAAGAAAAAAACTTTCAATAAATAAAATTATCTGTGAAGCAAATGGAAATTGAATTTGTGTGTCTATAACAATATGCCTTACACCTGAGGCCTACTCGCACTTAGGCCTCCAGTATGCAATCAGGACAGCTCTGGTGAAGAGCATACGTATGTTTACTAGGCTGTTACAGGCTAGAAGCATGCCTGCCCTCACCAGAACTGCCCTGATTGCAGATAAGGTGTGGAGCATAAAATCGTGCTCCACACCCATCCCAACTTCTACCCCAGACTTACCTGGAGCGTCCGGCGGTGAGAGCATTTGCTCTTCCTCTGGCTCACTGTGGAAGTCCTGCCCCCTGGCTGGCACAAGTGGACACCGCCACCTGCATCACACATTCTGTGCAGGTGGCAGGCTGGCAGGTGGCTGATCCAGGGTGTGGGGAAGAGATTGGTCTGAGCAGGTAGCTTGGAAAAGCCCTGCTATGGCCAAAAGGAGGGAAGGAGGTTGGCAGGGGGCCATTCAAGCATTGCCCTCGGGTGATGGCACGGTGAGAGGGTGGCACAGGGGCGCAATCCAAGGCTGGCAAGGTACTCCACCAGGTCAGATCGATCTTTCCCCCTGCCCACGGATCGACCACCTGCCAGCCAGCGCTTCACAGAATGCATGGTGTGGGCAGAGGCAGCCAATCATGCCAGCCAGGGGGTGGGACTCCCAGCATGCAAGGCAGCAACGCAGGCCGGTTCGCTCCGGGTACAGGAGGACTGCATTTCTGGCCAATGAGGAGCATCCTCACCTGCTAGAAATGCGTATAGTTCTCTTGTACCCGGGCTTAGTGCTAAGCTGATTAGTGCAAAAAGTGTCTGATTTAATTTTCATGGGAAACAGCTGGAGTATATATTATTGAGCTTATACATTACAAAGACCTGTGGACCTTCCCACACTGGCAGGAAGGCAAAAATATGTTCTGGTCTAGGGGACTTTCCACAATGGACCCCTAATACAGATTAAGGATCCAGGTAGTTCACTTCTAGGTATCATCAATCTGCCCATTAATGAGGAATTATGAGACCACACATACCTCACTGGTCCCCTCTGTCCTTCAGCAATGCTTGCTCCTCTATTGATTACATTTATTTCCTTTGCTATACTAAACAGCCTCAAAAGGTAAGTCTTGCATGGATGCTAAAAAACACAGGAGAAAAGGTAGAAGATCCTTTTAGAATCAGTTCTACTGTTTAGAATAAAATTAAAACACCCTGGACCTATTTGTGCTTACCTTAAGGGAGTGGTTCTGGATGTTCCAGGGAAGGTCCATCCACACTCCGCATCACGGCTGCCATCCTGGAACATCTGGGAGTTTCTTCCTGCTGCTCCAATTTTCCTTAGCTGTGGACATTTTCTTCTGGATGCAGACCAGAAAGTGGGTGGGGCAGGCAACATCCTGCACATGTTGGATGTTGCCATGGCCATTGTCAAGGCGATTTGGCCAGGCTGGCTAGCACTATCCACACTGTAAGTGCAGTTGGTCCACTTTGGGACTGCCCCAGCACTTGAAGTGCAGACCTGCCCCACTGAGTTAAGTGCAAATAGTCCCCGGCTTCCAATTCCAGAAGATACGTGAAACAACTTCAATTGGACTCACAGCTTTATACCCACAGCTTTTGAACATGCAAACTTTCATGCATGCTTTTATATTTGTTCTGAACAAACTCAGTACTGAAGATTTCCCTTTTGCAGTCCAAACAACACCTGTAAATATTAGCTCTAGTAGGACTCAAAAGCAGTTTTATAACAGGTGGCTACACATTTTAGATCCTTAAGAAACAATATCAGAGCTATTATTCCATGGGACTGAATATTATACAAAAATAACACACAAGAAAAGAACCTACATGTAAAAACTAAGGACTCTTAAATATCTTTTGTTGATCCAGATGTGTTCCCAACTATAAATTGTGCACTGCAAAAGCTACCAATTAATGAAATCACACAGCTCTTGTTTATTTGAATGCAGAAGGTTAAGAAGAAATTGCCTTCTATTATCAATACTTCATACATCTTAGAGTTTCCAACTGGATTTCATCAAGCTCTGGTCAATGAACATTGACCTCTGTCCAGAGAAACAGACCCAAGCATTGTGAGCCGAAAATCAGCTGCATTCATATCCCTCTTATAAAGTAGGTACTAGGAATTATGCTTCATTCAAATGGTTTTGTTCACTGTCGTGTTATCCAGATGATATGCTGTTTTATGGCACTTGATTCTAAGAAGCAGTCCTTCACTATGGCTGTCTATCTCCATCTAGTGTCAGAAAACATGCATATGCCTTAGGGAACCAAAAAATGTCAAGCATTGATGAATACATTATCCCTTAAAATTTCACTGGCTCTGGTACTAAAATGTTGGCTTTTCTACCTTGCTTTTCTCACCCATTTAGGGGGACTCAAAGCGGCTGACAAAGCTTTCTATTCCTCTCCCCGAAACAGAACACCCTGTGAGGTAGGTGGGGCTGTGATAGCTCAGGAGAGAGCTATGACTAGCCCAAGGTGACCCAGCTGGCTTCATGGAGGGCTGTGAAATCAAACCCTGTATTCCCAGATAGGACTAAATCTGCATCAGATTTCCAGGGGTTCCAATGTTCTCTTGACACTCATCAGGAGTCCTTCTAATAGAAGATAACTTATGGCATGAAAGTATCTTTAGTGGTGTCTCTTTTTATCTTTCTTGTTTTTATGTGAAATAATGTACTGTAAGCATACTAGGTACATTAAGTAGGTAAGTAAATAATAATGATTATTTAAATACTGTCAAGTTACATTTGGAGATGTTTTCAACAAATAAATAGTTTATGTAAACTGTTGTGAGAAGAAATGTATTCTTGAAAGGTAGCCTTGAAGATAGATAAATAGCCATGATGGCAAATGAACCTCCATGGCCATCAATCCAGGCCACACCTCCACTTCCAGGGAGGCAACCCTGTGGAGGCCAGATGGGGGAGACACCCAGATCCACAGCATCCTTGTCAACCACATTTCGGAGGGAGGAAGCACCATTTTCTGTGGTGCCTCTATGCAGGGCAGGAATAAACTGTCCTGCTTCCAGGTGTGCCTGTTCAAGTAATCATGCCAGAAAACAGCACACACAATCACTTCAAAGGGCACCTGGTGTCCCTGAAAATGGAGACAGGTTTGACAGCAGGCATTTTTGTCAGGACGAGGGCACCCTGTTTGGGTAAATAGTTATATGGCCTCACTCTCCTGTGTACTACTGCCCCCTCTTTCAGGTAACTCTTGGATGTTACGATGGCACCACAGCTTAAAAGGCTAACAATTGCAAGCCAAATGGTTGGCATGCTGCTATGGCATCTCCCAGCCTTAATGAATGTGAGGGAACTCTTGTATTACTTTTTAAAAGTTCTGAATCATTATCTGTCTGTCTGTCTGTCTATCTAATCTGCCTGTCTGTTTGTTTATCCCGCCCTATACCCAAAGTAAGTGGAGAGAGGGTGGGAAAGGAGGGGTGGGAAAGGAGGGGTGGGAAAGGAGGGGTGTGGGATTAGGATTCGAATACCCCCACATGTGTGGGGAGGGGAATTGGAGAGGGACTGGAGCCAAATTTTTCCACATTCTATTCAACTCAAATAGTATGAGGAAAAGTGGCTTGCTGTATTGTTGTACTGTATGAAGTTTTATTTGTTAGAAAAGCCTGACAGAGTAAGAAAAGACCACTAACTGGAATGATGAAGAAAACTTACAAGCCTTGCAAAAAAGAGCTCTCCATGTTTGAAAGAACCACGACCGAAACTGCACGAGCTTTGAACTGTCAAATTTTGGCACTGGTGCTGACACCAGTGCAAGAAGGTGGTGGGGCCCAGACACCATCTGCACTGGAGGTGAGTGACAAGACATGTGGGTGGAGGGATCACATACTGTATACTAAACACTCATAAGTGTGAATGCTTAGTACACGGATTTGCACATTTGTGCATTGCTTCCCATGAACAGGAAGCAGAGTGCAAACTTCCCCCTGTATTCCAGAAAAAGCTTTGGGAAAGGATTGCTACTTTTTATGTTTAAGGCAAGAGCCTGCAAATCTTTGCAGTGTTATTCCGTTATGGAATTATGTGTGCTTCATTTGGCATTTAAATTATTCTTATTTCAAAGTCTGAATCACACATCAGCTGGCTTGATTTTTTTTTTAACCAGCTTTATTAACAGTAGCCTCAACTATTGCTTGTTCCATGTGCTTAATATTTCAGGAGTATTTCCCCAACATTTACTCATATGCCTGCTGTTTGTTAAAGATTTGACAGCCAACAGTCTATCAAAATCACATGCTGCCTCATTTAAGAGTCAATGAACATTTTCCTTTCAATGGCTGTTACCATTCTGATTCATCCTCTTTTGGAAGCATCAGCACAAGTGAGAAATGAGACACTTATTAATCATGGAGGAGACATGTTGTGTACCAGTTCACAGACCTTCTGCATTCCTTGAATGATATCTGCATCAGAATTGAATTGGAGAGGCAACCCGTCAACCATTCATAAACCAAAACAGAATGGAACCCAAAAATGTCCAGATTACCCAGAATGATTAGGATATATTTGCCATCCTGCATATAGTTTCCATTCAAAGCTTCAGACGTGTTCACAGAGTTACCATTTGTATCCCAACCAATAGGTTCGGCAATAAGCTTTCACAGCTCCCTGAGAAATAACTAATCATTTGATGAATGCTGTTTTAATAGACTTCTATATATAGCCTGCTGTACTGACACATCTGATGAGCGTGATATAGTAAAAAAATATTCCTTAGCAAGCCAGAAATTGACCTTATATATGTTGAGATACTCACAGCAGGAAGCTCCCCCTGGCAACACAAATAATTTTAAATTGATAGTCTTAATTTAAAGTTATGTAGTTATTGCTGTTTTTATTACAGTTTTACAGCAGAAAATAGTGTATAAGCAATATATTATATTTGTCATTTCATCAACAGCAAAAAACAACAACAGCCCAGGCTTGTGAATTTCCTGTTTGGTTACATGATCCATGCTGCATTACAAAACTCATACAGTAAGTTTAATTTTAATCAAACATTCATTTACAGTTATGTTTCATCTGATTTTCTTTTGGGGGGGGGAGGTTCTTGCTTATGAATGTGCAACATAAATGCAACTTTGCCATTTCTAGCTTCACTTTTGAAGTCTTGGTGCTACTAAAGTCTTTAAGCTTGAAGCAAATACACACAAAATCTGTAACAGATTTTACCAATAAGGACAGAGGTTTTCCAGTGTGGTCAGAGAAATTTGAATTCAAATTCCTAAATATGTAGTGGGTCAGAACTGAATCAATGCTTGCTTATTTCTTTGATTAATAATACTCCTAATTAATGTCCAATGAAAGGGAGACTTCCAAATACTGCCTTATGCTCCCCCAATTCCAATCTACAATTAATTTCTACCTAAATTTGAATTAGTTTTTTCTGAAGTGATGTTAAACTATAGTCGTCCATGGTGAAACAGAGGAGAGTTTGCTTCAGAACACAAACATCAAAAGCAAGTGGCAAATTGTCACTTAGCTTTTCCATTGGACCTCTGGTTGTCAACCACTGCTCAATCAATAAAGGATGTCATCTAAAACCTAAGGAGGGCACCAAGCTGAGGAAGATTGGTAAGCTGTACATCTGTGCATTTGTGAGCTTTCTCCCATTTTGCCTGAATGCATAGCACTGTACTTGTATGTGTTGAAGTTAGGGTGCGATCAGACACACTTAAAGAGGTGCCCTCTGGGTGAATTCGAGCCTGTAATGACAGACATTTCCCTATGTTCACTGTACCTTGTTCTAAAGTCTGAAGAAAGTTGCTCTTCAACATTTAAGTTTTCATAGTTCTGAAGCCTTTTCCCCCCTTTAAGCTAAGTTGAGCAGGTAACTGAATAAGCAAAAAGGTGGAACTTCACATGGAGTGTGTAATCAGACAGGGTAGGTATTGCCTGACTTGGATGCAAATGTAGGCTGCAGAGTTCTTAGACATAGGCCACTGTCACACCTTCACTTTAAACCACCTTCAGGCCATCTTCAGATCAGACTGCTCACACCTTTTATTTTCTATCCATTTTATTTGAAAAATTCCAATTAGGGAAGTCCAAATGGAGGGTGGAAAGTCCACAAATAAAATGGATAGAAATACTGATTATTTCTATGCATTTCATTTTGAGCTTAGTTATAGGACTGATTCAGCCTTAGTTGCCCTTATAAATGACTGTTTCATCAGCTTTTGTTGGAATTGATTGTAGCATCCTTGCCAGAGGATGCAACCCAGCTGGCCACCACTTGAACACCAAGGAGTATCCATGTATTTCTGTACTGGTGGGGTGGACAGAGGGTTTAACATACAAGCTGCTAGATGCTGAAATGGTTAATGACTGGTCCTGAGGACCATCAAATCCTGAAGACTGTTGTCAAAGGTTTCATAGACACTGAATAGCATTGGTTGACAAAATAACACCCCTCAGCCTTGCTGTCAAGGCACAGCCTAGCTGCCAAGTTTGGCACCTGAGATTATTAGAACAATGTTCATATCAAGGGATTTATGTTTCAAATAGGGAGCAATAAGTTGGCTGACCTTTAGGGTTATAACAGTGGAAAATGTTATTCTTGACAAAAGCTGGACTTTCTTGATTCTGCAACTTTATAAGAAGAAAAGTGATTATATCTATTAAAACTGTAAGCTGGTTTCTGGTGAATGGCAGCATTTCTTTCAAATTTAAATCACTGAAAAAGGCAACAAAATAACAGGTGCTGAAATACATACTAATTCAGAAAATGCGCTGTAAAGGATATATATCTATCTATCTCAGGCCTTCAGGGAGAGAGTCTTACATAAGCATAACTGTGGTTTAAGAGTTCACAAGCAGGCTTTATTACTGATTTACTGAAAGATACTTGATTTCAAGTGACGCTTGTTGTACCCTTCACAATTCATACCAGAGGACCCAATCCTAGCTTCAAGGACTGTTGCTTCCAGCTTTCACAAGCTGTACTAATAACCACACCAGGCTGTATGAACTGTGGTTGTCTTCAGATGGTGAGAGGAAAATGCAGGATCTTGCTAAGATCCTACAGTTGCCTCTCACCATCCCTGCAAGACTGCAGAGTGAAATCAAGAAGTAAGCCTGGGCCCTTTCCTTGCCTGACACTTGCTCCCACAATGCCTCCAACGATAAAAATATCCAGAAGTGCACAAGCACCCAGACTGAGAACCACAGTTAGATTCCGAAAATCAACGTTGGGCCTGGTCATACAAGTTGTTTAGGTTGACCTCAGGTCGTCCTCACATCATGTTACTCACATTATTTTTATTTAAGTCATTTTCCAAGCCGGCCTACCCTATTAGATCATCTTAACCATAGTCATCATTTTTATAGGACTGACAAGGACTCAGCCTGTCCTGGAATTCCAGGTCATCTTTGCTTCCTCATGTGTGAGCAGGGGACAGGCTAAAGGAGGCTGAACTGTGCTGTGGTGGTTGGGGTCCAGGCTTTCCTTCAGCCAATTGGCACGTGTAGAGTTTGCAAGGCACCTCCTCTTCCATCCTCAGTTTATGTGTATGATTCCTCTATCTAGCATTTTTTCATAAATTTGTTGTTGTTGTTGTTTTATTAATCGCATGGAGAAGAAAAGCACATAAAAAAGAAGGGGCATGGGGTTGGGGGAGCAGGCTTAAAAAGAACCGCAAACACACACCCTTGCCTCTCTTGAGTGACAGAGTGGCATCCAATCTGAAAGGAATTAGATTTGATGCAGGAAAAGGGGGTGGAGAGCCAAGAGGAGGCTCAGATTGATCTCAGAGAAAGGTGTGGGTGATGTGACCCAAGGCAGGGATGGTCTGAGGACAACTTATAACAATCTAGGTGTGACCAGCACTGGTACAACCTCAGATTAAATTAATGAACAGGCCATCCTGTCTTAGACTTGTGTGACCATGGCCCTAGTAGATGCATATGTGGCCCCCCTCTCCGGCCAACCCTGTGTCAGTTAGAAGTGACTATTGAAATGCAGCCCAGGTCAAACTGTTAACTTGTCCAACTGTCTATCCAGAGAAAAGTTGGTGTGTAGGAAGGAGAGGGCAGCCCTTCGCACATTTCACACAAAACTTCTCTTAATGCTTCAGGGGAACAAATACATTAGAACTGCATGATGTCTTCTACAATTCATGCAAAAGTCTGGCATGAATTCTTGTGTGAGTCACTTTTCCGTCAATTGTTGCAAAGGCTGCCTCAGTTATTTCAGTAGTGTCAACATCAAAACTACTATGTCCCTCATTTTGCTATGTTTGTTTGCCCCCTCCAATACATTTTAGTTGAGCTTTGAATGGGATTAAACCTTTGTAGGCTGAATATGCATGATGGCAGATTACACAGCCTCCAGCTCCCACTAACATGAAAGTTATAGAAGTTCCCAGCTTCAACGTTTCTACATGAGTCTATTTTGAAAGGCACAGAGAATAGGTCACTTTCTGTATCTTCAGAAATAGTAGCAGGCATATTGCTAAGAAAAGAGGGCTGCAGGTATATTCTCTACACAATAGCAGACCAGTGGGAATGCAACAGAAAACATCACCGACGTAGCTATTCACACTCTTCCCAAAATAGCAACTCCAAAAGCACTTATTGCTCCTCTGCAGCTGGATGTTGCCCTTTGGGGTTCCCATGCCACAATCTACCCGTATCTTTCCCTTGGTTCAATCTGGAGAGCAAAGCAACTGCTATAAAATATTGAGTTAGAAAGTCCAGTTTGGAATTTGGATTCCAAGACACGTAAGTATTATCCAAAAATTTCTTTCAAAGCACCCAATAGATAGGGTTGATGGAAGCTGTAGGCAGTAACACTAGGGCTAAATATCAGCGTCCTTTGCGTTAAGGTAAATCAAAATGATGGTTTTCTTCACTGGTGTGCTAGCAATGTCTCTATTCTGGAGAAAATATTCCCTATGAGAAGCAGAAAAATGCCCCCTCCTGGTCTCTGAAAATGTCATCCATCCTGATAGAATGGTAAATGTCTGCTTTTGTGTTTCACTAAAAAATATACTTGGGTCTCCAGGGTTTTTGGTCTGGCACCTCTTATATTTTTAGATGTTAATCACAAGAAGCTATTTTCTAGCCAAGTATCTTGGGACACCAAGTTGAAAACAGATACTGAAGCACATGGCAGCCACTAAATAGCTGCTAGCATTTCATGCCACAATAATTCCCCAACTTTTAAATAGGAAAGCATTGTTTGCATCTGAGAGATTTGTTGCCCCAGTGAGGCTACAGATTCAACAAGACTGATTACGGAAAAAGCCGGTGCAAAATAAATAGTCATCATTGTACCAGATCCTGGTTGGGCTTCATTAGAGAGAAATGTGTGTAAAAAGTGCCCATTTTGAGCAGGACATCTAAGAAGCAGGTTTCTCACAGAAATTATTCCAGATAATATCCCAGAATAGGGACCTGCTATCTTCTGTAGCAACTGCAAGTTTGCCCAGGTTTTTCCACCAGCTTCTCAAGCCTCAGGGTAAAAGGAATCTCCCTGCTTCCACAAGCTTGCAGTGCACACTCGACACCAGCAGGGGCTGGACTATTAGCCTAGGGGCAGAATGGCTGCCCAGCCGCATGGCCTGCGTAGAGAACAACCTTCCTCTTCCTGCCTGCCACAGAATGTGACATCAGAAGGACTTCTGACTTGCCCAGCTGATGCACTCTACCTATCACCTCCCTGGATTTTATCCTGAGGTCACTTCCTTCCCTGTCTTCTTGTGGCGGGCTATAAAAAAGCTCTGCAGAGAAATAAAGCTCTCTTTTCCAGCTCATCTTGTCTCCCGCCTAACTTCTTTCCCCAGTGCTCTCTGCCTTTCACTCACCATAAGAGCACATGGTGATCTCTTATAAGCATGCCTGTGGCTTATAAGGGATTTAGGGCCTTTCCGCACTGGCTCTAAAAACGGATTTAGAGCCAGATGTGGAATGCATTTAGACTTGGCTTTCGCATAGGGGCCGGAATTAGGACCCCTTTGAGTAAGCCGCGTCCACATATCGGCAGGCAAAAACGGTTGTTTAAACCGGTTTTGCCGCCGAAATCCTACCCAGATGTAAGACCTGAAAAAAATCAGGTCTTACATCTGGCTTTCCCCCTGAAAACGGTTTGGAAACGAACATTTCCGCACCAGAGGGGGGAAAGCCGGATTGCCGGCGCATGCCCAGCTGTCAGAGAGGCAGAGTGCATGCTCTGCCACTCTGACAGGTGGGCGGGTCTGGCAGCCGGCTTCCCTGTCTTCCCTTTGCCAGAGAACCAACGATCCTCGGTTCTCTGGCAAGGGTAAGGCACCCCCCACACCCACTCTCACGCCCAACACCCCCAGAAAGACCCTAAAACTTACCCGACCGGCTGCACCTCAATTCTGAGTCTCGGAGCGCCGGCACGAATCACGCATGTGTGCGCCGCGGCCTTGCAGGTCCCTGTTCGCCAGGGATGCTGGGAAATGTAGTCCTGGCCTGCTGCGACCGTCAGCGATTCACGCTGGCGCTGCGAGGCTCAGCATTGACCTGCAGACGATCAGGGACATCAGAGGGATTCTTAGTGGGGTGGCAAGGGTAAGGCACCCCCTACTTTCACCCCCACCCCACCGAGAATCCCTCCGATGTCCCTGATGGTCTGCAGGTCAATGCTGAGACTACATTTCCCAGCATCCCTGATTGTCTGCCGGTCCCAGCTCCCCAGGGATGCTGGGAAATGTAGTCTCAGCATTGACCTGCAGACCATCAGGGACATCGGAGGGATTCTCGGTGGGGTGGGGGTGAAAGTAGGGGGTGCCTTACCCTTGCCACCCCACTAAGAATCCCTCTGATGTCCCTGATCGTCTGCAGGTCAATGCTGAGCCTCGCAGCGCCGGCATGAATCGCTGACGGTCGCAGCAGGCCAGGACTACATTTCCCAGCATCCCTGGGGAGCTGGGACTGGCAAGCCTGCAGCGCGCGCATGCGCGATTGGCACCAGCTCAGCCAAGCTCCGAATTGAGGCGCAGCCGGTCAGGTAAGTCGTAGGGTCCTTCTGGGGGTGTTGGGGGTGAGAGTGGGTGTAGGGGGTGTAGGGGGTGCCTTACCGTTGCCAGAGAACCGAGGATAGTCGGTTCTCTGGCAAAGGGAAGACAGGGAAGCCGGCTGCCGGACCCGCCCACCTGTCAGAGTGGCAGAGCATGCGCTCTGCCTCTCTGACAGCCGGGCAGGCACCGGCCGGGCCGATTTGGGATGGGTGCTGGTGCGCTCGCACAGCACCCATCCCAAACCGTTTCCAAATCCGGCCCTGCCGCCGCTGCCCCGCACGTGTGCGTACGCGCGGGGCCAATGAGAAGCCCTTCTTACTCAGAAAGGTTTTCCGTTGGAAAACGTTTCACCAGAAAACGGATCTGTTAGATCCATTTTTGGCGGCGTATGCGGAAAGGCCCTTACTTTCGCAACTCCTGGTGATCGTACCAGTAACTACTGGTACAAATTCGTTGCAGCCCTTGGGTTGTAACCAAGTATCGTTGTGGTTCTCAGGACTGCAGCCACAATTGAGGTAGCCATAAGCTGCCTCCCCCAGGTTTCCCAGAGCCAAGGATTCAGGTTGCAAAGCCAGATTGCAACAATCTTTATGGTAGTGCAGACTACAGCAGGCCCTAACTGGCACTGTAATAATCTGCACCAGTTTGTGAATTGCAGGTCTGTATCCGAGAATATAGTCCAGAATAAGGCCCAAGGCAGAAAGGGCCTAAAACTCAGCTACCATTTGGGTTTATTTGCCCCTTTAAAAACCTATTTACAGAACATGAAGTCATTTGCAGTTTAGGATGTGCTATCTGTATTTCATGAACATCACCAGGAACAAAACACAGGTGCATGGTGTCTAAAATGCACATTTATGCCCATCTTTGGGCATACTCAATGAACACCGAAACAGCCCTGTGGAGGAAGTGAAACATTTAAGAATGGTTTAATGATGTGAGTCTGTTCCTTTCTACCCCTCAGGATTTTTTTTTCATTGTCATCTCAAGGGTATATCGTTGTCCTTCAGGCACAGTTCCCACTAGGACTTTTTTGAGTGTTCAAACTGTTTTCAAAACAGTCTGTCCGCATTGAAAAGTGACTTTTTGCATTAAAAAGAGGAGTAAATCTGATAAAACAAATTTTTAAAAACCATTGGTTCAAACAAATCTCGCTCCTGTTTTTCTCAGTAACACGCTTTATTTTTTTCCTTTGGGAACACTACATGCGAAGTATATGGTGCCCATGCCTTGCCCTCCCTCCCTCCCTCCCGCTGTATTGTAACCAGTTCCCCTACAGTGCCTTCTCTGACACTGACGCCTGCCAGCAGTCTGCCTGCCCACCCGCCAGCCAGCCGGCCAGCAATTATCTGCTGTCTTGCACCAAAGGGCAAAGCACAGGCCTGGAAGAGCCCTGCTGAAGCTCATGCTTCGCCCGCCTCTGCCCACCCTCCTGCCGCATTAGCCTCTGTTTCACCATTGTGCCCACACCCGTGACACCACTGCTGCCACCTCACTCGCCAAGCAGCCATGGTGCTCTGGGGGCATGGGCAGGAGGAACGCCAGGCAGTGGGCAGGTGGGCGAGCAGGCAAGCAAGCGCTGCCCTTCCTCCCTCCCTCCCTCCGTCCCTTCCATTTTTCTGCCACTGCTGATTCTGCTGTGCCACTGCCAAGCTTTGCTTTTAAAAGCAGAATTAAGAAAACAAAACAAAAAACGCACATAATGCACGTTTGCATTCATTTTTGTTAATTCTGCTTTAATTTCCTTAAGTGGGATCACAGCCTCAGAGTCACATAATTAGTCATCTATAGCATATGTTTTTACAGCAGATGTGTAGGATCCCTTGTTCCCTTCTTTCCTTTCTTTAGTTTTAAAGCATTGTGCTCTTATGCATCCTTATGAGGGGATACGTTTCTTTCCCTGTCTCTTTTCCTTGCCACAATACACTTTTCTTTTTTACTATTAGGCTGTATGGTGTGCTGCTGTCAGCCATTCCACCCAAAACAAAACCCAATAATATCTGGTCCTCCTAAACATGATTTCCCAAATCAATCAAACAAACAAACAAACAAACAAACAAACTGGCAAGGAGTTCCCATGGGCATTCTCTTTTTCTCTTTTTACAGAAAGATGCGTGAACATCCAAACTCCTCATCCAATCCAGAGAAGCGGGATGTAAAGATACAATCTTGTAAGCAGAGCACCAAAGAGAATAACTTTAAAAGGAAATACGGGACTGTGCTTCTGGGTGTCCTAGGGTGTAATCACACAGGGTTATTTTCAAATGCCCCTTTTACATAACATATCCCTTGTATTTCCGGCCAAAAAAGCAAGCATGCAAACACAAATACCTCATGTTGCTCTCACTTAGCCTCAAAGTCTGGCAACCCCACTGGAAAAAAAACATGTTCGCCTCCCACTGGCCATCATCAGCCCACATTTCGGGATTCCTGGTTGATTGGCTTTCCCTAGCAGCCATTTCCATTGATTACAGGAGCTTCCATAGCTTCCTGATCCATCCACCCCAAATAAGAGTTGCCCCAAGTATTATTATTTCCTGTCTGTGGAAGGGGCGTTTTTTTTTTTTTTTTAGTTTTCTGTCTGCACCTTTAGACTTAAATTCATCCTGGACCCACCTCTTTTAATCTGTCTGATCACAGCCTTAGTATTGATGGAGGAGGAGGAGGAGGAGGAGGAGGAGGACCCTGATCCCCATAAGGGGCACCAAGTGTGGTTTTTAGTGATATATAGCGCTGAAAAGGCATTTTTTAGAAGAGCTGTTTTCAAACTACTTTAAAAAGTATCATTTACTCATGTAGATGCAGCCTGAAAATGTAACTTTAAAGCCATGTGTTATATTTTGAAACCATAAAGAGTTCTTTCTGTAATTAATTTGTCCTTCGCAAGCACTGGACATGTGCAAGAGAAAAAAAGCACGTATTAATAATCCTTTAAGCAGCTGAATCTCTGGGGACAGAACACTCTGTCTACAGCATTTTCTCTCAGAGATGCACAATGAGAGGCATCACCTTTCTCCAGCTGTGGGGAATAGGAGAAGCAATTAAGAACATTAATCATGGCTCTCAGAAACGGCTCCCTTTGCAAGAACACAGTGCTCATCAATGGGTGTATTCTAATCGCTGGAGTTTCCCCATGCAAGCTTGCTAAGAGTTCTGTGTAATAGGAGAGACTTTGCATTCAAAGTCCAATACATATTGCTTCTTGACTGAAAAGCACAAATATTTTATTTGCAAAAAAAAAATTATATATATTTGAATACACTGTGATTCCTGGCATATTAATCCAAGAGATAGTGACATTTCCAAATCCCATATTAAATAAATATATAAATAGAACAGTCTGGCATCTATCTTTCCATTACAATAATTAAATATTATACTTTTATTGCCTCCAAATAAGGCAATCACAACTAATGTTCTTTTCCTGGAGATTAAGAGTGAAAAATTAGTTTTCATCAGTGCACCTGCAAAAAGCATTTTCACACCACAACTATAGGGTTATGCCTTGACTGCTTCCCCAGACTGCCTCCAGATTAGTGGAATAGTTGGATCTAAAAATGCTGTATGCTTGCTGCAGAGCGATAACTGGGTTTCCCAACTGGAAAGGCAGCTCTGTAGCTTCCTCTGTCAGAGCTGAGAGAGTTGAGGAGGCACACACCATCATGCGGATTAAGGCAGCCAATCAAATTTTGAGATGTTCTTCCTGGTTTCCAAGCATCCTGACTGCTTTTCTCGCCCTCCTGCCTGCATTGGCTTGAAGCTCTGGATTTTTTCTAGGGTTTTTTTCCCACTTGCCTCCCTTAATCCGGATCTAAGATGATCCGGATCTAAGAAATAGGTCCTTCAACTAATCTGGATTTAGTAGATCTTGATCTAAGGAGGTACCTGATGCGTCTCCACAGGCAGTGTAGGACCCAATAGCAATGGGTGCTAGGCATGCTCACAGTGAAAACATTGGAGCACCCATGCAGTGATTCCAACTCTACCCATATTGGGCCCATCCGTCATCCCATGTTTTTTGGGGGGCAATGGTTGGGGAGCAAACTCTGGAGCTGCTCAAAGATTCTCTGGAGCCACTCTGGAGAATCTTCAAAGATTGCAGCAAATTGCTCCAGAGATTCTCCGTAGCCTGGCCAAAGCTCTGTAGAAAGGCTCTGTAGAAATGGCCTAAGCTCTGAAGTCTATACCATTCTCTGAAGATTTCTTTGGAGCCGTCTTTGGAGATTAAGCACCAGCAGTGGCTTCAGAGCTTTGGCTTTCGGGGCACCCTCCCATGGGTACCCCCCCCCCCGAACCTACTACTAGACTCCATTGCCCGATCGCGGTGCGAACGCACACCATATAATCTGGATTTCATGGCCAAAGACCAGATTGTAGACCCCTTTAATGGGGTCTACAGGAAATCCAGATTATAGGTCCCGAAGGATCCATTTAATCCAGATTTCCCTAGTACAGGTGGAGACAAATGTGACTCTAATGGGGTCTGCAATGGGAATGCGGTCTTCCTGCTCTGAGCCTAATGGGTTGTTAATGGGTCCCTAATGGATACTTAATGGGTACTTAGTGCTAGTGGAACCGCCGCCCCCCCCACTGCATAGTGAGTGTCATTGAACCAGCATTAAGGTAAGTGCACAGTCCCAATTGTATAAGGCGATGTGTGATGGCTCGATCAGGACTAGGAGTGTACATGAATGCAATTTTTGGGTTTCAATTTGATTCAAATTGAATATCCAAAAATTCAATTCTTTAAAATTCAAATTTAACCAAATTCAATTTGAATTAAGCAAATTTGAATCTGTTTGAATTTTTTATTCAGATTTGCACTTACAAATATTGACAACATCTGTATGTGCCTGTAGCTTTGTTCACATCCCATACAGATCCGTACACGTCCATATGCATCCGTAGTTATTCCATATGCAACCTGCTTTCACCCTGTATGGACCTATACCAATGCGTATGGATGCGGGAAAAATGCATATATGCAAGTATGCATCGTGTATGAGCCCATACACATGTGAATGTCCGGATAATCCAAACAAATAGATTCAAAATTAAAAATTTGAATTTGTAGATATTCTACAAATCTCTCTCCACTTACCTCTCTAGCTCTCAGTTTAAAACACTTTAACCCCACATTAACTGGTGTAGATGGTTGTGTGCTCACTACACTTTCATCAATTCTAAATATTCCGCTTCCTCTTAGTTACACCAAGCCCATGGGCATCACAAACTGAAATCTTGGAAGAAAAGTTTTCTTCATCAGAAGCTAATGGCGAGGAAAGGCATACCCACAGTTTTCATGGGGGCAGTGGGAGAAGGGAATCATTCCTATTGAAAACTTCCCAGGCATGACAAAAATGTAATCAGATAACTATAAGTAAAAAAGAAACACTAATAGGCTAAGGCAAATATCCACATCTGAAATGGGAAGAGGTGCTATTTTTATATGTGTGTGTACATATGCGTATATAAAAACATATATATATATATACATACACTGTCTTCTCAAATTCTGTATGTCCTTCACTTGTTACCTGAATTGCATTTTGATCCACTGCAGATATGTATATAAAAATATGTATAACACATTCAGTTGTTTGCAGTTAAGCTAATGGGACTTATTGGGGGGTTAAACCTGCAGTCATACTAATAAATTATACAAACCTAAACTCATTTAACTCCACATGCTGAGGCATGCCAATATTCCCATGAAATATGATTGTGAGGAAAAACTGTTCAAATAAGGATACATATTGGTCGTATCAACCTCATTCTGGCCAAACAAATCAAACATTTGCTACCTGAAACCAGGTTTTTATTCATTCAGTTTTGTTTACAATACATTGTGTTTGTTTGTTTTCCTTGCTTCCAGCCAAGCAAGTTTTTTTTCTAAAAGCATGAGGATTTAGAAAGCTTCCAAGGCATTTCTCAGAAAATTCTAGACCTCTGAGTTTCATCGAGGCTTCCAAATATGTGTATATTACTTGATCCGTCTTACAATTTGAGTGTCTTCTCCTGAATCCAATCTACAAATTCAGCCACGTTAGTGTAAACGCCTGGTTGTCCTGGCCGCGCACATCCCTCACCCCAGCTGGTAACACCAACCAAATACCATTTCCCCTGGTGTTTACAGGACAATGGACCACCTGAATCTCCCTATAGGGAAAGAAAAAAGGGGGGGCACAATATCAGCAGATCTCGGCTGGGCTGGTTCAGTGAGTTTTACAAGGTAACAAAGGCCCTTTCTGCACTGGGCCTTATTCCAGATTCTACCCCAGAACAGGGACCTGCCATCCACATGCTAGTGCAGACTATGGCAGGCCAGCCCAGGACCTCCTATAGGCTTCACTAGCATATGGATGGCAGGTCCCTATTCCAGGATATAATCCAGAAAAAGGCCCAGTGCAGAAAGGACTTAATATAGCTCATGGATCATCAGAAGGAAATGTGGTAGTTTCCTAATTAGTATTGTCAGTAAAATTCATCCAACTGTCTATTAATAATAAGTCCATTATTTTAATAATTCTTGAGCAGATTATATGTGCTAACTTGGCTTCAACAAATTCTGGTATTTATTTTATCTCCTACTCCTGTCTTATCTATGTGATCAGTATAACTATGCAAAAACTTCCGTTATCTTTGCTCATGTTCACTTATTGCTGAAATCTTACTTTTTAAATGAAATGTTAGTAACCTGTATTCACAGAGAAATATACGGAATAACAGCTTTTAACAGCTTTGGTTTCTCCTTGACTATGGGCCCAGCTACAGTGCCATGAAAAATTATTTGCCTCCTTCCTGATCTCTTCTATTTTTGCATAGTTGTCACATATTTGCATATTTGTTTCAGATCTTCAAATAAAATTTAATATGAAACCAAAACAGCTTCCAAATGATCATTTTATTTATTGAAAAGAAAAATATATCCAATGCCTTTATCACCTATTAACTAAGTCTTCATATTAAACCCTCTCTACTTATCCTCAGAACAAACACATTATGGATTATATCAGTATAAAAGTACCCTTGATAATCAAATTTACATTGTAATTCTGGTGGATTGCATTTAACTTTAGTATTAATGTTTGGGATGTGCTAGTGCTCAGAATCACACTAAAGTTAAGTGAAACAGACCTCTTACTTTCTATCTTCATCCCTCCACCTTTCCTCAAATTATCTCAAAGGGATTTGGTTCAGAAAGCCTTTGAGGAGCTGAGTGGTTAGAGAAGCCAACATAGGCCCTTTCTGCATGGGCCTTATTCTGGATTGTATCTCAAAATAGGGACCTGCCATCCAAATGCTAGTGTGGACTACAGCAGACCTTAAGCAGGGTCTACTTTATTCTGCACAAGCATGCAGAAGGCAGGTCCCTATTCCAGAATATTCTGGAATAAGTGCAGCACAGACTATAAACCAACCTATAGTAGACTTTTCGCTGTAAAAGGCCAGTGATGCCTTCAGAAGTGACTAGGAAACTGCTGGCAGTACTCAATTAAAATGGGCAGAAAAGAACAGACTACCCAAATTGCAAACCACTTTGAACCGCAAACAAATTTGGGGGCAAATTTGCATTTCCTGTCCTGTCCAGAGGACAACAAAAGTGAACTTGCCCATCCATGTACTAGCATTTGTGCTTGCAAATGCTAGTACATGCCATCCCTCCCCCCACATGTCCACAGCTTTACCTGAAGTGTGGACACATGTCTGGGCGCTGCCATCTTGAATCCTGGTGTCAGCACAAGTGTGCATGTGCCGTCACCATCACTGGGACAATGGTGATGCACCTCCCACACACACTTGCATCCCAGGTCACATCACATACTAGCACACTTGTGTGGCACTTCAGCTGACACACCCAGCACCATAGAGGTGCAGATGGGTTTTCTGGAGAAAGGCCAGGCTAGGAAAGGTGCTCCATACGTTGTCATCTTGCAGTGCGCTCCTGCACAGAAAAAGCCATTTCTGATTCAGAAATGGTTTCTTCAGGTGGACATGCTCTGCTCTGGAACACACTGCATGGTGACCAGTGAGCCAAGCGCAGAAAGGCCGCTGGTTTCTCAGAGTTCCATGAGAACTGCAGTGGAGGAAAGAAAGCACAGTTCTCTGATGGCTCCAGCAGAATACCATTGGGTTATCCTCTTCTGCAGTAACCATCATGACTGACACCCCAGCTGTGCCCCCTGTCAATTCATCCTTGGTCGTGGAACTAAGTCCATTCTGATTTTTCTCACCAAACTAGAATTTCCTCTAATTGTTGCCATTTAAACCACATCAATAGGTTCTCATCAAGCTATAAGAAGCTGTTACCTTGCAGGCATCTCTTCCACCTTCCATGTAACCAGCACACATCATCTTCTTGGTTATTGTGTGTTCCTGGTATCGCAATTGACATTCTGTATTTGGTATAAGAGGGATCTTAACCTTTTGAAGAACATCCTCTATTTTACCTGAAGTGGTGACACAACAGGGGCAGAGGAAATGCATTAGTGACATAGTATTCATTGCTACTCATTGTTTGCTGGAATATAGTATTACTTCCCTGTTAATCACGTCTTTAATGATAGTCAAAAAATTCTAATAAAGTAGTGTACTACAAGAAGCAAGGAAGTACTTCTGGGAGACTAAAATATCCACATCTCAGAGATGTTTTTGCAGTATGTGTTCTCATTGACAACAAATTAGAATTGATACTTAGGGATGTGTACAAATGAAAATTGCATGTTTGGCTCACCATGGAACTGAACACCTGTTTGTTTGGTTTGACAGCAACCTGGTTAACTGAACAAACAGTTGTTTGTGTTTGATTTCAAAGTTGTTCAAAAACAAAACATACAATTTTTTCCATTGAAAAAACATGCCTTTTTCAAGGGCAAAAACACAGCAAACTTGAACTGTTTGATCAAATCTATGTTCACAGATAGGAGACTGAATTGGTTCAAATGAATTTCTGCATATTCAAATAAATGTGAACTCAGTTTGATATGAACATTCGTGAACATTAACTATTTTATTGAATTTTTGAATGAAAATCAAACATTACACATCAGTATTGATATTCTTTGATCTCCTTTCCAGTGCTTTAGTATCACACTATAATGAGGCATGCTTCCTTCTCTGTCTCCTCCAAGGACAGCAAAGCATTATGCCCCAAGGGGTTATTCACTGGTCAGAAAAAACAAGCATAAGAACATAAGAGGAGCCATGCTGGATTGAACCACAATCCATCTAGTCCAGCAGTTCCCAACCTTCCTAATGCCGCGACCCCTTAATGGAGTTCCTCATGTTGTGGAGACCCCCAACCACGGGGGTAGAGCAGCTGGGAAATGGGAGGGAAGGGCAGCAGGGGACTTGTCATGACCCCTCTGAAAGGGTAGTTCGACCCCCAAAAGGGTCCCGGCCCCCAGATGGAGAACCACTGATCTAGTCCAACATCTTAACTCCCACAGTGTTCCACCAATTGCTTTTGGGCTTCAAGCAGAAGACAGAAGTTTGAGGGGCACTTCCTATCTCTCCAACACAGAGGCAACACTTACACACCCATTCTAGCAGCCACTGATACACCTGTTCTCCATGAATTCATCTAATCCTTTCTTTAAACCATTCAGACTGGCTGCTGCCACCTTTACATAGTGCACAGTTAAACTACAAACATGCATTGCCACAAGGGATGGAGATGGCTCCGAAATAAGAGCAGACAAATATATGAAGAACAAAATTACCTTATAGGTATGCTTGCTTCATAATGGGCCATTTGAACCAGAAGACTCCGAGGACATAGTGCCCTCCTTGTCAGATTCTCATTGATTAGCTATGATTGTGTGAGGAATGCTCTCAAGGACATTGTGTCTGCAAAAACGAACTGATAAAGTAGCTTCAAAGAATAACTGGTCTGAACCAGTCAGCTATGGACTTTGTTTCTACTGCGCATATCAGAGAAATCTGATATGTATTTCTTTTCCTACTTGGAAGGCGTTACCAGGAATATTGTAACTAACGGCCGGGTTTAGGTATATTGGATTGCGCTGGAATGTGAGAAGTTCAAAGTTCGTCTTGATGGGTTTTGGAAAGCGGACTTCCTATGCTGCAGCATACCAAACTAAATGAATCTTTTCTCTCTGACCCTTTCTGCTTATTAAGAAACTAATATGAATAGCATTTGCTGATAGAGCGGCAACTTGTTTTCATAGTGGTGTGGAATTTTCCTAGCATTTGTGAATTAAATGGGTTATTCCTCCAGTGTGAAGAAGGACCTAGCACATCATATTTCAAAAGGAAATTGCTTAAATATAACCGTAGTAAACCCTCATGAAGGAACTCTTGTTAGATGAGTCAACTGTGTTTCTCACCGAATACTATACTTGATAATAGCCGCTGCAAATTGAAAAAGGGCATATGACCATAATAAACCATTCATCACTCATTCATCACCAGTACCTCTCTCTTTTGTGTACCCCCATCCAGTCACCCAACACTCGATGTAGTCTGTATTCCTGATTTCTGGAGATGGAAGGCATAGAGGATGCTGCAAACCTAAGAGGCCGTTTGAAACAAGCAGATCATTATTATAGAGAAAAAGAGCTTTCTTAGGAAATTGCCTCATTATCTCCTGTTCTGAAATAGTGTCAGCAGTAATGAGGACATGGAGGAAGGTTGAGTTGTCATTCCCGGGTCTCAGCGGCTTCAGACCTTTGAATTTCCACCCTCTATCATAGGCCAAAACAGTGTCTGATGTCACTGCCACCCAGAGCTCTAGCCATAATCAGCCTCACTCAAGGGATGAAGGTGAGCTAGGGTGTTTTTCCACTTAGCACTAGAGGACCCATGAAGGACCCTAACGGATACCTTAACGAGTACTCTAGGGCTAGTGGGGGGAAAAACCCTGATCTCTCCTTTGGAGAAGTACAGACAATGCAGCTGCGGAAGAACACCGCAGAAGTGCAAGACTGTCTGAAAAGACTCTGAGACTCTAACTAGGCCCAGCTGTGGAGCATCATACATAGCTAGCATGCTGACTCCTCAGTTATGTTTGCAAACATGTTTGGCTAACTTTGAATCTAGTTTTCTCCTTTGGACTTTATGTATTTGATCTGGAAAATCTTTTCCAGAGCAATAAGCTAGTAAAACTGATAACTACTATTCACTTGCTTCTGTTTAATGATTTTACTTGCTTGAGCATCCTAACAATTCTAATTTGCTTAGAATGCCTGTATTATTTTTCTGTGTTGATGATAAAGTTGCTGCAAATTTGAGACCATAATAGCAGAGTTTCACATGTGGCAAAGGATGATGGCAACAACAACAGAAAAAGGAAGAAGAGGGAAAAGGAAAGGAAAGGAAAGGAAAAGGAAGAGAAATTGTTGCTTTTTCAAACCCTGAGCAAAATTCTCTAAAACCAAAGTAAAATTTTGAAATCAAGTTCTACATACCACTGAAATTCATGGGTCTGTCAAGTTTCAGCAAAGCTATGTCATATCCTTTTTCTGAAATTTCATAATTTGGGTGAATAACAATCTCCTGAACTTTGAAGAATGAGGTCTCAGTTGTTATTTCTGATTGTTTTAAAATCCCACTGTAAACACGCCATATATCAGTTAGCAGAAGGCTGGGCAGAAAACAAAGAAACGTATTAGTGGGAGGCCATTTCCTGTTTACCTATGCAGTATGCCCCTAATACTTAACCACCTCTGATTGCATGTCAGGAAATCCGTCCTGACAGGCAAAAAGGAGAAGGAGGAAAGGGGTGCCGGGCTCGCTGCCATGGGCTGCAGCTTGGCCGAGTAGAGTGGAGGGTGCCCAGGCAACATCAAGCCTGACACCTGAGCTTCTACTCTACTCAGTCAAGCCGGTGGCTCGTGGCAGCAAGCCCGGCGCCCCTTTCCTCCTCCTCTTCGGCCACCCACCTCTGATCGCGTGTCAAGATGGATTTTAATGCCTTTAGGCACCGTCCTGGCACTAAAATCTGGTGGGTGGGTGAAGAGGAGCAGCAGCAGTGGAACGGTAGCGACGGCTCCTGTCCTCTCTCCTTTGAGAAAAGCTGCCATGCCGTCTGCTAATGTGCTTATGTGCAGTAATATGTCCAGTGTAGGACCAGTCCAATGCACGCTCGGTGCTGGTCCCCGCCAGAAACTCAAACCCCACCAGAACCAGATTACTCCAGATCAGAGTAATCCGGTTTGCAGTAGATGGGAATGCAGCCAAAATGTAACTTGGTTACTCAAATTAAGCTTCACGCTTTCCCTAATAGCTATGAATAGATATTCTGAGATTAGCCAAAGGAACTTTGCTGGTGATGTTTATGAGGGATGCAACTTACTGGTAGATATTGCCTGTAAGACGATAACCCACAAGAAATCTTTCCTTCCTGCAGAGCCTCAGCTGTTGAATATCTTTCTGAAGCAATGTTATCTGCCACCAATATAGTTGGTTTAAAAACCAGCCAAAGATATTTATATCCACCTGAGCTTAGGGGATATGGTGTTCTTAAAAATGGGGCAAAAATAGTTTTGTGTTACAAGTCACCATTCGGGATGTAGCACTGCCCTTCTACATAGGAGCCTAGACACAAGACTGGGTGTCACAACAGGGGACAACGTCATCTCGTGGCATGGGGCAACATTACTCTGAATGTTTTATGAAACCATTGAAATGGTATTTTGAGCATCCCTAGTCACAATTCTTCCAACAGAGCCCATCACTTCATAATCAGGAACAAACTTAATACATATTACAATGTATGGATTCCAATTAAAAAATCAGTCTCCTTGTAAAAATATAAACCACAACTCTGGATAATAGTCTAGCCTTCAAATACCTATCCTGAAGTTCAGGAAATTTTTCTACAGCCATGGCTTTAGTGACCTTCTGTTAATGATATAGTTTTCAACCTTTTTTTCTTTCCTGGGCAGAAGTTATTTTTAAAAATTACTTCTTTACTTGACAAAGGTTTTACTCACTCTTCTGTGCAGTGGGCAGCAGTCAATATCCACTGATCACTGATAATTGAACCTCCACAGAAGTGACTCTGAGTAGATAGTTTCACATGTAGACTCACTTGCCAAGGCCATTCACCAGCGGAAGAATTTGTTCCCCCAATAATCCTTCCTTTCTTTTCATATTTATGAATGCACGCTGAGAGAATACATGAATATAGAGCTGGACATTTAGATAGCCAACTTCGATTTAATGGTTTTAATACAAGTAGTCGTTCCTCAGTTTTGTTGACTGCAACATAGTACATGGCTTAGCAAATACTTACATATCTTTTTTAATTATATCCAGTCATTTGTTTAACTAATTTCTTCTATACCTTCTTCCAAGGATTACAATGCCTGTGCCTTAAGATCTGGAGGGGAGGCCCTCCTGGTTGTACTGCCACTCACAGCAGCAAAAGGCGTGGGCACCCAGGATAGGGCCTTTTCAGTGGTGGCTCCCAGACTGTGGAATAGTCTCCCTCCTAAGGTGCATCAGGCACCTTCACTCTATGTGTTTAGATGAGCTGTGAAGACACACCTCTTTTCCATGGCCTTTGGCTAAGTAAAGGAACAGCCTTCTCCTCCCCACATTCAGGTACTGCCAGGGTTTTAATATGTTTAATATGTTATTGGTTTTAATATTTTCATTTTATATTTTGTAACCTGACCTGAGACCCTTGGGTATGCAGGGGGGGGGGGGATAAAAAAGCAAATAAATAAATAAATAATCATCACAAACACATTAGTTGAACTAAGGCAAAACAAAAGTCCAGAATCAAGTCAGGCCAGAACAGCTTCTGGTAAGAACAGACAGTAGAAAATGTTGTAGCAAGTTCTGTCTTGCAAGTCGCAAGACATGAGTAACACCTCAGTCCTATGCCTGGAATCTCTAGCTTAAAAATAAATAAGAAGCAAGTATATTTAAAAAACAAAACTTTTTTTTAAACAATTAGCATAAGTTTACCATACAATTCTTGGAGGGAAAATAATAATCCTAAGATTCCTTGTGAAATATACTTGTCAAGAGGTGATCCTGTTTGATACATGCTATCCATGTATTCCACTATCAACTGTATTCAGCAATTAACCATATTTAACTATCCGCTGTCAACTCACTATTGCATACAGACAACCTATTATAGTGAAATGCTTCTTAGTAGTCCATAAGGAACATAAAATATTGTCACATACACAATACTGTTGCATATTAGATTGCAAGTATCATGGGTCCCTTCTGCATTGAGTCTTATCCTGACTCAAACATGCAGGCATTACACGTCACCAGGAAAATCCAGTATAGAAATCCATTACAGAGATACACAGAAGTTGAAATTTTTGGCACCAATTTGCTTGAAATCTACTGAGAAGAGTCCCATTACCACTTCCATGCAAAACTAAAAAGTCTGTTGACTTCTAGGTATGTCAAAACAGAAATGTCCACTGTCTACAGTAATTTAAGTTTTACTCACAGGAGTTGACTTTTTGACACAGTCTTAAAGAATAGCCAGAAATGTTTCCATCCTCAGGCACAATATTACTTGGAGATCCACTGGTAGACATTCGCAAATAACATTTACATCCACTGTGGAGAAAAGATATCAAAATAGAAGGAATTTCATTTTTAAAATAATGCATGACATATGATTTTACTGGTAAATGTTAATGTCCTTGGCATTCTTAGACACACAGAGACACACACAGAAACATCTTACCCTCCGTTGACACAAGAAACATAAGTAAAAAATTGGCACCGGATGGAATCTGTGCAGAGCTGCTGACATGCCTTGTGCCCTTTGGCATATTCTGTGCTCACTTCTGTCCCCGAAAAGACTAAGTTGTGGTAGAATCGAGTATGGCACGCTGTAAATATTTTGGTAAAACAATGCAAAAAGAAAAGTCGATCAATTATCATAACAAAGAAAGGAAAGCAATAAAAAGCAAGAGTAAACCTAACTTATTCAGCACCAGAGACAGCTGTCCGGCAGTTGAGAAGACTGAAGCCTGACATAACATTATCTTTTTCTTCAAAAGTTTCTGGTATTCCATTTTTTGATGTCATCATCAGACAGCTATACCTAAAACAAGAACACAAAAGAGTCAATGGCTAATGTTGCCTCCTCACAGAGTCTGGTGCCTGCTGGAACAAATGAAGAGGAAGGCAAAGTAATTTAAATGAAACACTACAAGATGTCACCCTGGGTAATATTAAGGGTAAGGGAGACACTAGAGTATACTGTACAAACTAGAGGCACTAGACACTAAGACACTAGACACATTCGGATCAGAAAGGTTGGGAGACAACAAGACTTCTGAGCCAATCCCTGCCTGCTATGGCTGCCAACCAACCAGGCCCATGGAAAACCAGGAACAAGGAAGGAAGAGAAGGTAAGTGAACTATCTTTTAAATTATCTGACTTTTTTCCCTGAATCCACAGATAAGGCGATCCCAGAAAATGGATGATCCCCCAAAACCTGTGTGATTACACCCATTGTGAATTATGAACCATGAACTGGGATGAGCAGAACGAGAAAGGAACAGTAAACTCAGGACAGTTGCCCTCACCATTCTCTTTCAATTCTGTTTTTGCTTAAGTGTTATCAGTTACTTTTTCTAATCCCAGGACGTAAAAGAGGTACTGGAAATCATCTAATCCAGTTCCCTGGTCCATGCATAATCTACAGTGTTAAGCTGAAATTACAATACTGGTGGCTAGAGGTATACAGCTCAGAATGGTCTGGGAAACTTCTAAAGAAAGGACATGGAAGGAGAGATAGGGCAGGAGGAAAAGGAATTAAGAAGAAATAGTATAGTGATCCCTAAAATGTGTGAGAGTAAGGCTCCAGGAAAATGCACAGCCCTATTTTGTGATGCACAAGAAATGGAATTAGAAGTGTGGAGCAGCTAGGTTCCTCACATAACTGCCGTCCATCTTGACAGCAGTGATGCAGATAAGATCAGCCGGTGCTCCATGAGAAGGATGTCTCTGAAGATACTTGCCAGCTCTCAGAGGAATGTCACATGCCTGGAACGCCAGTGGCACAAAGGCATCATACCCCTCAGGCCTTCACTGGGCACTACCTGCGGTAGATGAGGCCTCAGAATCAGGTGACTTTGCTGCCATCAAGGAAAACCCTTGGGAATACTGTTGTTTTGGATCATTTATCACCTTGGCAATCTCTGGCATAAGACTATTTATTCTACTGCCAACCCATACAGTCCCTACCACTGTGCTCAAAAATAAAATACATTACACAGATTCTCTCACACGCAGATTTCACTTGATCATCTGAGAAAGAAGAAGGCAAGTTTTGTATGTATTGCTATCTTAGCATAATTGGGTTATGTTGCTAGAAACCTTATAATCTTCAACCTCCTTTATGTTCCTGCTTACCTTGGGTTTTTCATATCTCTTCCACTGTTATAAAACGAAAAAAATAAACAATTTGGATGGTAAGTGCAAGTTGTTCGACACACAAAGACATCCGGGGTTAAAACCCTTCCTATGCTGACACCAGTAAATGCTCTGTTTTGAAAAATGTCACTCCGACAATCTGGTGAAGACAAAGTATTCCATGTAGTTATTTAGAGGATTATCAAAATTTGTGTCAACATGTGTTAGTGCTTTATGTAAATCACTGTATCAGGGGCCATTTCTGTACATTCAAATCTGTACATTCGAATCATTCCAACGAATGTTCTGGAACATTCAAAATTTGTTCGAATGTCTAAATTTAAAAGTGAAGACATTCTATTCAAATTTGAATGTCCACATTCAATTTAATTCAATTGAATTTCAAATGTTTAGAACATTCGTGCACATCCCTAGTGTGAACCTCTTGGATGAACAGTAAATGAAGTGATATATAGCTCTACTTCTAGTCAAGGGTGCATGAGAATAAAACAGGGTCATGCCTGCCGAATTCAATACAAGCACATAGTATTGCTTTGCACAATCTATCTCTCAAGAGTTATAAAAGCAATAAACATTATTTTTATAGTGTATAGACTCAAATATGTTATAGAAACCATTAACAATAATCATTAAATAATAATGTTATTTGCATTCATATCTTAATCATCTTCTTGAACATGGATGTCAGGAGGTCACATTACTTGGAGCTGTGCTCCACACAGTAAGTATCTGTACACAGTGCCCCACGTTAAAATTCTCTATAATATGTAATTTGTGTAAGATTAAAAATCATTACCTGTTTCAGCACGTTGACAAGGTTTTAAGGAAAATCCTGATACAACATGTTGAAGCTGCCTTATCTGAGTTGGTGCTCCTGTGGCACTATATTTCAAATAGCATTTATTGCTGAATAATAGAGAAGAAGGGATAATATTTACTAATGGATGGAACTGTTCAAATCCTTTCTTACTCAGCTTTAATTTTGCTGCTTTTACAAACATGTAGTTTGTCAAAAGGTGGCATTTTCTGCCTTTTTGCACAACGTTCGATCTCATATTTGCTCATAAAAATGTTTGTTAAGGAAGTAAGAGAAAATGCTTCTTAACAGTAGCTATAATTATGAATAATTTGATCTCATAAGATCCAACATTGCTCACCATGGTCAACTCCACTGGCCAAGAAGTTAGCTGCCCATATTGGAAAGAAGGAATATCAATCTGAGTTAACAGCTCATGTGGTAAGATCCTGGTCTGGATAGATCCATAAGTTCATGAAGATCTATGAGATCCCGCTCCCAGCTGCTCCACTCTTTCTGTTTTAGATGGACTGTTTTAGATGGAAACCCTGATCGGTATTTCTGGAAGAACCATTTAATCATGCCTAGCAGCAACCTTGCAGCCCTGATCCGGAATACAGGATACATAGAGACCCTAGTCATAGAATCATAGTTGGAAGTGACCTCTAGGATCATCAAGTCCAACACCCTGCTCAATGCAAGTTTCCTAAACCATCCCAGATAGATATAGGTCCAGCCTCTGCTTGAAGACCTCCAATGAAGGAGATTGAACTACCTCCCAAGGCAACCTATTCCATTGCCCTCCCTGTCAGGAAGTTTTTCCTAATATCTAACCTACAGTGACTCCCTTGAAATTTCATCCCATTGTTTCTAGTCCTCCCATCTTGTGCAAGTGTGAATAGGGACAATCCCTTGGAGGCATGAGAGTCTGGTCATGAAGCTTGCACAGATTTGAGGCCATGATGTGGGCTGGGCCAGCACCATCATGCAGATGGCACTGAACCCACTAACATCTTTCTGTAGTCAGAATCTGCTCATGAGCTCTTAAAGGGTGTTTTCTTGACATTAATGAGCATTAAAGGTGGAAAGGACACACAGGCAAGTCCCACCTGATTTATGAATATGCAACATTCAAGAAGTAAAATCCAAGAATTTTTGTCAGGATTAAAAACCGATTATAAGAGGAAACAATCCGGAATCTGTTCTTTTCCGGAAGTCTAAAGCTAGATGCTCAAGCCAAATCCTGACTTTGCTTGTCTATTTCTAGATGATGTTTTCAGAAACATCATTCAACCAAGGGCCTGTTCACACTTATTGTGCAGGGACTCTTTGGGACCCTCCAAGTCACACACCATGTCTGGAAGTGTCCAAGAGTATCCCCAATCTTCCAAAGCCATGGACCAGCTTTTGATGAGTTCCTGCACATGTTCACATCCACTTCCAGTGTGAATGCTCCACGGGGACAGGGAGGCGTATCTGCAGATGTGGCTGTGCAGATGTGCACCAAGTGTTCAACAGATGTTGCTGTGACCATTACTGTGGTAATCTGGACAGTCCAGGATGCCCTGTCTGTACCATGAACACTGGTAGTGCAGCTAAAGACAGCACCAATGCTCCCAATGCAACCAAAGGCCGCCATTCTTGATACTTACCTTACCTTACCTTACCTTACCTTACCTTACCTTACCTTACCACTTACTTACTTACTTACTTACTTACTTACTTACTTACTTACTTACTTACTTACTTACTTACTTACTTACTTACTTACTTACTTACTTATCAAACATATTAAAACAATAACAGTATATATTAAAACAATAGTCTCTACATGTGGGAAGGCAAAGTGTACCCCATTTAACTGAAGACCAGGGCAAAGAAGTGCATCTTCACTGCCTTCCTCAATGTGTACAGTGAAGGTGATAGACACGTTTGAAGGGGGAAACTTTTCCATAGCCTAGGGGCCATCACTGAGAAGGCCGTCTCCCAGGTGCCCATGCCTTTTGCTGCTGAGGGTGGTGGGACAACCAGGAAGGAATACCCTCCAGATCTTAAGGCATGGGCAGGTCTATATGGGATTTCCTTCAGATACTCGTTCCAGGCAGCTCATTCCAGGCAGTTAAATGTGAAGTGTAACCAAGTTGACCTGTAAGACAGATACTATTATCTCGATGGTTTTAATGAGAAAAATGGTGCTGCAGAATGCAATATTTCAGCATTAATGAAAAATGTACTGCTTGTATGCATTCTGCTTGAAAAATGTGTGCAATGAAATGAGTGTATATCAAATTATAGAGGCACAATTTTTTTAAAAAATGGAAATATTTAATAATAAAAATAATAAAGATCATGACCCATAAACTAAGCAAACCAAGGTTCATTTTCAAGGGATGATGTGGAGAAGAACAAAGAGATTTGTCAATCATTTAAAGTGTTTTCAAAATTGATTAAAGATTAAAGACACTGCCCTGTTAATCATTCACATTTGACAGCTAAGCTGCTGTGTTTTTAATCACATTTCAGTCCACAACAAAGTGGACTGATGCTGGTTCCTTCCACATGTGTAAATCCACCATTTCTGGCTGATGAAAAAGGTAATAAAAAGATGACAGTAGAAAATACTACTACAAGGCATAGCCTTAGATACAAGTATTCTGAGGGAATTGATAGTATGGTCCTATGAATGTGTACCTGGAAGTTGTGCCTGGTTGGCAGGTACAAAACTGTTGCCTGGAAGAATGATCAGCCAAGAAGGCTTCAGTTAATTTACATAATCTGTACACAACCAGTATTATTAACAATAATGGAAATAAAATGCACTGTCAGATTTTTTAAAAGCATTACTGCAAAGTTTCTAACCATATCATTTAAATCAGCTTCTTAAATAATTACTACATGTAAAACAACATGTTGTTTTAATGGAGCACCTACATAAGAAAAATCCAATTTAGTTGTGACTGAACTAATTTCACATTTTTGCCAGTATCTGACTCAATGCCTTATCATGTTGAAATAGAACTAATTAGTACTGGGCTATTGCGCCAACTGCCTCACTTTTCTAAGCTCCAGGCGGTGTCCACACATAGTGGGGAGGAGGGAACCTCAGAAGTACCTTACAGACAAGAAGGTATAACCCTCACATTAGCATCACATCTCTAACTCACCTTTTTTAGCCTAAAATGTTCACAAGAGGGAGAAGGGCAGACTGGTGTGTGAATAATCCCACCTGCAAGCAATCTCTAACTCATCTTTAAGTCGTGAGTTTTTCGACTACAGCCAGTAGCACGCACGGGGGGACTCTTTAGGACAGAATGTCTGCACTTTACGGAGCCGTTTACCAGAAACAGTTCCATGTGTCCCAGAGCATCCCCCATGCTAAGGCTCTGCATGTTCCTTCCGCGCATTTTCCAACTGGAAGATGTGCAGGAGGAGCATGTGACAGGACCAGAACAGGCTTTTTCTTTTGTCATTCACAGGAGAACAGTCCTTACAAGCAAGCAAGTTGGTATGAAGATGTACTTTGTGAGAAAGTTGGACTGATGAGATAGAACTTGAATATTATTTACCGCAGGCTTCGACTGTGAAATAATGCTGAGGTATATGTGAAAAACTGGCAGTGATTCTCATTTGTGCATCTTTTTTGGCACTCTTGATAGCTGTTTTCATTGGTTATATTGTAATTTTGTCCTTTCATATCCAGGCCTTCATAGACTTCCTCGTTGCAAGCTAGGGATAAAAAGGAACACGGCAACTTCAAGAGAAAGAAAGCCAACCATTAGCACCAGAAGCATCTTCCCAGCAAGGGGTCCCAGCAAGCTCCTATGCTACCTGGGCCAGTGCTGAATTCAAAGGGATCTAGGAGGAATATCTGCATCCCCTGCGGAAGAAACAATCTTTTTTGCAAAAATTATTTTAAAATTAATTATTCTACTGCATTTAAGAAATTTCATGGGTTCCTTGAATGGGCAGCATGATGATATCTTCCCAAAATAACTTAGAAGGGCTGAATAGGGATGGGATGGGGAGATTGCTTTAAGGAAAGAAGAGGAGGAGGAGGAGGAGGAAGCTTTTCTACCCTGCTTTTCTTACCCATTTAAGGGGACTCAAAGCGGCTGACAAAGCTTTTATTCTCCCTACAATAGGCACTCTGAGAGGTAGGTGGAGCTGTGAGAGCTCAGAAGAGAGCTGTGACGAGCCCAAGGAAGCCCAGCTGGCTTCATGGAGGAGTGCAGAATCAAAACCGTTAATCCCAGGTAAGAGTCCGTCTCCCTAACCACTAGACCAAACTGTCACAATACACTCTCCTTTAAGCCAAATTGTCCATCTGCTCCATCAAATGGAGCAAGGACTTTCCAATATGCCATATGACAGGTGAGGGAATCTTGCTCCTCTCTTGCTGGATTAGATGTCATTTTACATCGAATCTTGTGAGGGGAGAAGGAAGCCCTCCCTATTGGCTGTACAATGACCTCCACACAGGAGGGGGGAGCAAACTTCCTTCACCAAATGAATGTTGATGAGGAAAGCCCTTGTGTCATTTGACAGGTGTGGAGAAGAACTTCCCCACTCTCCAAGTGGTGGGGTCCAAAGACAGAGAATGGCCCCATAGGGCATAAGGGAAGAAGAGTGTGGTGCCTGAATGAATGCCATATTTTCCCGCCATTTTGAGAGTGTAATAAAAATGCAGTGTCAAACAGACACTGCACCTTCAGTGCACCCTCTATGCATCATAAAGGCACTGTGCAGATTCAGCCAAGACCTCAAGTCAGCTGAGCTGAAGGGCTGCTATAAAAATATTAGAAGTATTAAGTGTGGGCCCAGGACCTATCTCTTCACTCTGAATTGCATATCTATGTAAAACCATGGATATTCTGCCAAGTTGCTAATCCAGTTTCCTACCCACTGCCCATACCTCACTTGGCCTTACACCAACTTTCTGCCCTTTCTATCTCACCTGGCTGCATCATTTTTTGGTACTAATAATTCGCCATAGCTGTATCATGGAATCTTCCTATTGCCTTCTTAGACCCCGTCTCCATGCCAAAAAAAATCCAGATTTAAGCTTGTTTTGCCTCGCAGCGTCTCTATGCACAGCTTTACTCCGGGCTACATCAAGCGTAAAGGAGGAAAATCCACGGCAGAAACACACACACCCCTTTAAACAGTACTACATCCGACGTTAGGGGAAACCACGGGTTTTCCTGGGAGCATGGAGACGCTTATGAGCAGAACTAAAAGCAACTCACTCCTTGCAGCCCAGTAGCTGTCAGATTCAGCTTCCTCAGTTCACGGAAGGACAGCTGATTCAGTGCACAAGCAAAGCAGCGATCATCAGGGGCTGCATTATTAGGAGAGGGGGACAGAGAGAGAGAGACCAACTAAAATGGTGAGAAGAGTGAAAGCAGCTGCTTTTAATGATTTTAGCTGACTTGTCAGTCATTCATTTGGGCTGAAGGAAGCCCTTGTCTGAGCGACTGCAGGCTCAGGCATGGCGGTGGGGGGGGGGATGAGTGAAGTTTATGGGGGTAGAGAAACAAGGGAGGGAAAGAAACACACACACAAGTGAAGTTTACAGGGCAGGAGAAGCAGAAGCGAGGGAAGGCAGGGAAAGAGGCACACATACACACACACGAGTGAACTTTACAGGGTGGGAGAAGTAAGGGAGGTAAGGCAGGGAAAGAGACAGACACACACGTGTGTGAAGCTTACAGGGGGTGTAGAAACAGAAAAGAAAACCCATGGAGGAAGAAATCAAGAGAAAGAGGGGGAAGGTAGGGAAAGAGACACACACTGTGAAAGAAGGAGGAGGTGGCTGGTTTGCTTTTGCATTAAAGCAGCTGCCGTTCTTTACGCGGATGCCAGCAGCTGAATTTGACAGCTGAATTGAGCCTGTCATCACTCCAGCGGGTGGGGGGAATGCAGGCTTACAAAAAGCAGGTTTCATGGGGACAGGAAAGTGCAATTTTAATCGTGTTGCCTCAACCCTCATAGAGACGCTTTATTGCGAGTTAGAACCTGGATTTTTTAAAATTGCATCAATAGCGAAGCAATTAGCTCCCATGGAGACGTGCTGTGGAGCCCAAGCTTGATTAATACACTTGTAGTATTTTTGATTGCATATGTGTATATGTTATATAATGTGTTAGGGGAAAAGGCGCTGACCAGGAAGGTTAGTAAACAGAGAAGGAGGGGCTAAGCCCAGGCCAGTTAGCATATTGAAAGAGGGGGGCAGCCCAGAGAGAAAACTACCCAATCAGAAGAGATGGAAGCCTGGCAGAGGTTATAAAAAGGGCCTTCCTGTCAGAGCCGTTGTTCTGTGGCTAAAGTGTCCAGACTAGTGAGAGTTGGATGCCCGTCTGGGGCCTCGCAACTGGTGGCCGCCAGCCGTGGGCGTCACACGCGCCCTTAGACTGTGATTTTCTCCCTTCTTCAGACTATGTTCCTCTTTCTGACTCCTTAGATTTTGAACAGCGATCTCTGGAGCATATTTTGGAATATGCCTGTTTTTCCATATACTAACCTGCCAGATTTTCAGCATTCAAGAGGCTTCTACTCAGACTTTGTACATCATGCACAAAAATGACTATTCTCACTACTTTCATCATATTTATTCTCAGATTTATTTAACCTTGGGGATGCTGCGAAGTATTACTAAACAGCCATTGTTGCATATTGCATGCATTTTGAGAAGCTGTCGCCTTTGGAAATTAACAATATACTAATATGATTACAAGCAATTGAATACTTAAAAAATGAGAACTGTAACGTTTAATCAGATTAATTGAGTTTGTTAATCAATTACTCTTTTGTTCTTCTTCTTTTGTTCTTGTTCAGCTACTTATCTCCTCCAGTTAGCCTTCTCTTTCTTGGTTTATCCAGTTAACTTGCTTTTGTTGACACCCAGTGTTTCCCTTCCACCATGGTATGACACAACAACACCCCCTCTTTGTGTTGTGATATACCTCCCCAATCCCTTGCTACTCCTACAGTAAACCATTCCTTGAACCCTAGTTTTAGAGTTTTATGCCTTGCCTGCTGCCACTGAACACTGTACACAACAAACAAGATTCCGTAATATCCTAAGTGATCTTGTTGCAACCCTGTTCCATCTCAAAAGACAAATGAGAATTAGATCTCATGAATATTTTGGTAAAAGATGGACTGTGTATTTCCACTTACATTGGGAGATACTTGCACAGGGTGGCCCATCTCCAATTTTGGGCTAGTCACAGCTCTCTTCTGAGCTCTCACAGCCCCACCTACCTCACAGGGTGTTCTGTTGTGGGGAGAAGAATAGAAAGCTTTGTCAGCTGTTTTGAGTCCCCTTCTTCTTCTTCTTCTTCTTCTTCTTCTTCAGCGCCTATGAACTGTCCAAGGCAGCTGGAAATAAGGGCACAAAAATGCTCATGGAGGACAGATGCCCAACCACACTTGTGCCCGGCCAATGGCTCACACTATGGAAAATGGAGACCCAGAGGACTTGATGGTGCCATGGGGTAAGTGCTTCAGCAGAGCTGCCTGCTGTCGGGTGGCTGCTGCTACAGTAGGGGAGCCACAACCACCAGTTTTTTGTTTGTTCTTTGCTTAGGTTCTAAACCTTAGGAAAAGGTTTGAAGTTTAAATAGAGTGCTGCCAAGAAGATTTTTTGAATATTTTTGCTTATAAAGAAACATGGACAGTTACTTTACTCAAAATTTACATTCTGCTGCTGGAATTTCTTGTATACTTTTTAAAGACTGTGCAATACAATAATAATTCATGTTTAAGTGTTTTAAAAGCAAAGGCATGCTGGAAGTACCCAGAAAGATGATGCACTGTTGAATGATGAAATAACGGAATTGAGGGGAAAAAAAAGGAAAAACAACAATGAAAAGAACATGAAAAAGAGGCCAATGCTGGATTTGGCATGCAAACTAAAATTTGGAAGGTTGAAGGTGAGAACCCTTGTTTCTGCTTGAGATGCCCGTGAGTATTGATGGGCTGCCTGATGCAACAGGATGCTGGACTGGATGGAATGTGGCCTGGTCCAATGGAGCATGTGTTCTTATCTTGGTAGAAACCATCGCAAGAGGATATTTTTGAGAACATGATTTAGGTGAATAAAATTGCAACGATTTTGAGACATGTAATCTGAAGATTGACAGAAGAAATTTCAGAAGGTTTTATACTACTACAGGGGAGAAAATTTTTGTAAAATGAGGTTTGGGTATGGCCATGATTATATTTTAATAGAAAAGCCCAGATTAGAATATAATTTCTGAACTTGAATTCTGGTTGAAGTGTATTGTATATATCCTTATAAAAAAATGATATTGTTAGAGTTTTACAGAAGTTGTTTATTTTATAATGTGTTTAAAGGATTCTTTTACCAGTCTGACAAGTTTGAAGGTTTGATGAATTAAGATGATGAATGGACACCACAAGAGTAAATTAGGTTTGAGCCTTCCCTACCAAAAGAGGGAAGATGGCATGCTACATTGAAAAAGGAGGGGGAAAAAGGGAAAAGAACTGTACATCATTAATTATGTTTTTGGCTAAGTATAATCTTTAATTCTGATATTTTGCTAATGGCAGGGTGATGAATTCCATCACAGATTGACAAAATGTTTAATAGGGTGAAGGAAAGAGGGCAAATATATGTAAATGTATAAACCCCCACCATATGAGAAATTTTCTTCATGTTAGTTAAATAATTTAAGTGTTTATTCTATCTTACAGGAAATCTAAAGACACAGTATTATGGTAGTGTAAAAGAGAAGGTCAAGTTAGCATGGCAGTAGGAGGAAATGTAAAAGATTCCCTGAATCAGTATTGGTATCAGATATTTTTGATAAATTGATTTATTGTTTAACATGTATCACTGCAAGTTTTAGGATTTCATCTGTGTTTAATTCATCTGTTTAATTTGTTTCTTGTGTCTTAGTAATTTGAAGGTATAAATGTTTCAACATTGTATCCAGGTTTTATGGACTAAACAAGAACCAAAAGGAGGAGTTATTTTTGGACTGGAATAAATATCTTAAATGGATTGATGGCTGCTCCATACATCTTGAGGAAATCTGAAAGTGTGAACCAAAGCATCTAACTTCATAAGGAATGCAAACATCCAATCTGAAAGAATATAAAAAAATTTGGTCTGAACTGTATAAGATGATTGATGAAATTTGCAAACACAAAAGTATAAAGAAAAAATCGGGGATGTGTGAGTAATATTTTCATAGTGTGTTTGCCAAGAGACATGATATATTTTCAAGGACAGTGTGTTTGCCAAGAGACGTGATAAGATGTCTTCAAAGAGTAACTGGTCTAAACCAGTCAGATATGGACTTAGTTCTTACTGTGCATGTCAGAGAAATCTAATATGTATGTCTTTTTCTGTATGGGCGTTACGGGAATATTATAGTCACCGGCCGTGGTTTCAGGGTATAAATTGTGTTCTGGAATGTGGGAGGTTCGAAGTTTGTCTTGATGGGGTTATGGAAAGCGAGCTTCCTATGCTGCAGCATACAAAAATAAAACGGAATCTTTTTCTCTCTGACCCATCTGCTTATTGAGAAACTAATATGAATAGCATTTGCTGATAGAGCAGCAACTTGTTTTCATAGTGGTCTGGAATTTTCCTAACAGTGCCAAAGTCTACAAGTTTAGTTCTTGGCCTTTCCAGCTCATTTGCTAGAGTTTGGAGGAACTTCTGTCTGCACTCCTAGAGAGACAGTTGTTGTCAATCAGTGTAGGCCAAGGATAGTGAAACTGTTGTGTGCCACAGGCTATGGGACTCAGAATATGATTAGTTCTGACTGTTCCTCATGAGGATTGGATAAAGAAGCTGAAATTAAATGAACCAATCATCCAATTAGGGATAAGGTAGCTCCATGGACTTCCGACAATTATTCTTTCCTTCTACATACTACAAAAATTTCCAACCAACCAGCACAATGTGAAAAGAAAGCAAAATTAAATCAGTGTCTGCTTTGTAGAGTCTCAGAAAGAGTTGCCCTTACCAGTGGTTTGAGTACATTGTTTCAGGGAATGTCCAGAAATAACTCCTTTTGCAGGTATTTTTAGTAATGTTTGCGCATCACCGTCCTTCAGGATGCACCGAAACCTGATATTGTTAAAGCAGGGAGAGAAGGCATTCTTCAATGAACTGGATTTACTACTTAATTTCTAATACATGCAACCCACTCAAACAACCACAAAAATGCCAGCCTTTCTTTCCCATAATTCTCTTCCTGCCATCAAAAGTAAACAACAGTTAAATTTATCTTGCTTACTAATTTACTCTGTTGGTTTATTTTCTGCCATTTACATCCCCCTTTTTTTTTCTATTAGCAGTATCCAAGGCACGTGGTCAGTTGATTCCAGAAATTCTTCCATCTAAGCTCTGATCCGACTCAATATTAGCTAATATGTGCCTTTAGATTATCCCTTCTAGTTATACCGATTTTAATGGTGTGTGTGAACAATACCTTGCATTATCTGTCATCCAGTCTCCTGGAAGAAAGGTGAATAATAGACAGGTGGGGTGATATGTACACACTATTTGACAGTGGTCTGCATTTGGGGTGTAAACCATAGCAACATCTCCACCTTGGAAATATGTGTTGGAGTAGATTTCAGACACACATGCTGAAGCAAAAAAGGCAATATATTAGTAGATGGTCACAGTTCTAGCAAAGCAAATGTATCCTGAAAGAAGTTTGATGTTATAATCTAAAAGAGACTGTTAAGGATGTGAAGGAATGGATTAGTGCATACATGGGGCAGTTTACCCTTTGCTTCCCAGAAACAGGAAGCAAAGTGAGAAAAGGCCCTCTGTCTAAATTATTAGGGTGGAAAGAACACAGCATTTTTAAAGTTGCCTGTCTCCATTACTGTTGTAAGGTTACCTCCATTACCGTTTCCACAGGCAGGGAAAAAGTGACAGTTGGAAAAGAAATGATGTAAAATTGCTTTTCCAGCAGCAACGATTCTTGATTCAACCTAGCTCCAGATGCTGACCAAATATATCACTAACAAGCAATGTTCCAGAGTATAACTTCTCTAGAATTATCTCTTGTTGGCTAGTCAGCACAGGGGCTGGCACCATCTGTGTGGGTTTTAGTGACATAGACATCCAAGTATTTTGCCGTAGTGAAATACTCATATTTGAGCAATCACCATCACTGTGTATGTAGCCATCTTTAGGGGAAGATTAAGCTTTCGTAACTATATAATATTTAGGGGGAAAATTTCTGAGGATAGAAAAGGCTGAAAACAGTCTCATGAAGTCTGACAGGCAACATCCATGTGTGATCCTGTTGGATCATTTTAGTCAGTGGTGTGCTGGTGCAGGGTGACCACACCCGAGAAGGCTGTGGCCTCACTATGTACATGGTGGACAAACACAGTCCCCGTGTCTGGCCTGCTTCTTGATGAAGAATCAGCTAAAGAGAAATTCAGCAGCAAACCACTGGAAAATAGTTTTGTGCCAATCAGGCTGCATCCACATGGGATGCCTTAATTCGGTTTAAGGAAACCGAAATAAGTGAACCGGGTTAATCCTGTTTACACGACTTGCAAGTTAACCCAGTTCAGTGGCATTCCAATTTCAGCCTTAAATTGGAATCAATCCTGGGAGTCCAGACGGCAGCCCTGTCCTCCCACCCATTGCCCACCCCTCTCTCTCATTGGTGTTCCATCCCAGGATCCCACCCTCCCTTCCCTTTGCGTCATCCATGCTCTGCCGGGGATTCCCGTTCTCTCCCCTCCCCCTTCCCACCAGCAGCAGCAGCAGCCATCCATCCATCCATCCATCCATCGAGGAGCCCCCTTCGCCCTCCCCGCGGTGGGCACGCTGAGCCCGCCCGCCCTCTCGCCCGCCCCTCGGCTCTCCTCCTCTTCCAGCCTCGCGCCGAGGGAAGATCAGCCGCCGCCGCCGCCGCCGGCATCCATCCATCTATCCATCCATCGAGGAGCCCCCTTCGCCCTCCCCGCAGTGGGCACGCTGAGCCCGCCCGCCTCTCGCCCGCCCCTTGGCTCTCCTCCTCTTCCAGCCTCACGCTGAGGGAAGAGTAGCCAGCGGCGGCAGCGGCATCCATCCATCCATCCATCCTGGCACTGCGGCATTTGCCCTGCTCCACCACTGCCGCCACTGGCTGCTGTTCCCTTGGCGCGAGGCTGAATGAGGAGGAGAGCCGAGGGGCGGGCGAGAGGGCAGGTGGGCTCAGCGTGCCCACCACGGGAAGGGCAAAGGGGGCTCCTCGCTCGCTCTTCCCCCCGGGGCCGGGAGGGAAATCAGAGAGCGGGGAGAGTGGGCAATCACCGCTCTGCACACTCAAGCCCCCGGGTGGTGGTGGTGGTTCAGGGGGCTTGAGCGTGTGGAGCAGCCAGCGGCGGCAGCCAGCGGCAGAGTGGGGGCAATGTGTCTCTGGCTGGGAAAGTTCCCCGGGGACTCCAGGGCTTTCCTTTCCTTTTAAAGTTTTAAAGTTCAGAACTTGCAGAAAACTGCAACACTGTTACTAAGCTACCTCGCTACAGTGTAGCTTTGGAGGTAGTAGCTGTTTCGAGGCTGGATTCTTTGAATGAAGCAAGCTATTGGGAGAGGGAATCCTAAACATGACGTGCTTCGAATACGTCCAGCCATTGGTTACAGTGCGATTGGGGGCGGGACAGCCTTAACACGGAATCTCATCTCGGAAAACGATACTGTCCACACAGTTAAAAAGGAAACACGTATCGACGCACAATTCGGAGTGAGACCTGTTGAAATCAGGATTTATTTCAAAACGGTTTAACGTTGTTTAACACGGAAATACCGTGTTAAGCCGAACTGCCGTCTGGCCGAGGAGAACTCAAAACATTTTGAATTCGCGATAACGATCCCGTGGGGATGTGGCCTCAGAGAGACATGGTATGGCAGCAGGAGCAGACCAGAGCCGTCTTGGAGCTTGGTGACATTTTGCTCAGTTCCACATGACCATTTCTGGAGCCACTTCCAGGCATGAAAGGAAATGCCCCTGGAGTACAAAGCAGGGAAAGTCTGCTTCCTAGTTTAAAGGTGGGCCGGGCTAAGCCAAGCCGGCTGTCAGACAACTATGCCCTATGTTCAGTGCCTTTATTGGGAGGGTGAGCCCTTGTATTTTCCCTAGTTTCTATCAAACGATAGCCTTCCATGAGCGATGATTATGTATGCCTCTAAAAAAGGGGAAAGGAACAAAAAGAGAAGAAGAAACTTTGGCACAGATCTTACTTGCAGCAAGTAAAAAAAAAGTAAGCTGTCATTAACTAACTTGGAAAGAAAAAGATTTTAATAGCAAAAATTATGGAAGGAAACTTTTTTTCATACATGATTGCATAATACTTTTGGATTTTTCTTTTCTTTTGCTTTTTAAAAAAATACTGGGGGGAGACTAGTCTGAATGGGTTATGAAGCTGCTGCAACAACGTTTGCTTCACCTCTGCGCATTGTACTCAGTGTTGCCGGCTGTGAGTCATTCCCAAATCCCCACCACACCCCAGAGGCATCCATGGAGAGAGGAACAAGCCTATTCCTCTGCCACTTCTCCTGCCCTGATCTGTTTTCTCTTACACTCCCAAAACTATTCTAATAGCAGAGAACATGTTGAAGAACAGACTTGAAGCATACAGCTTCTTGTTTCGTTTAGCATAACTTTACTTATCTATAGCTTGTGAGTCTTACAACTTATTTACATCATAAATACATGTCTAGAGATACTAGAGTCCATCTTTCTACTACTAGCTTGAAGAGAGAGAGAGCATGTGACATTACAAACTGTTACAGCAGAGTTACCCAATCAGCAGTTCCCATACTGCAACTGTAATATACGCTGAAATTTAAGCCCTTTTATGCTGAAGTGATGTACACTTGCAATAACATACCAACAACCCATGTCTCAGGTGTTAATCACTTCAGTCATGCAATCACAACTTACCTCAGAGATCCTCAAATTTCAGTTTATTCAGTGGCTTAATCAATATATCAGCTATCATTTCTTCTGAAATGGGTATCATTTCATCCCAATTTGTGGGTTCAGATTCATGTTCTACAACTGCATAGCTGGAATGTATGAGGCACCTTCCAGGCACCATTATATCAGTACTCAGCTGGGATTACCACACACTCACTATAGCCCTGCGATATCCCCTGTAACTCCCACTGTAGGCTATTGTGGCTGCATCCCCAAAAGATTTTTGTGTCTCTACTGTCCCTCTACTGTCACTCTATTCAAGCGGATTTTAAAAGTGCCATGCAAAGCAGGAATAAGCGTCCGCATGAGGCTCAGCAAAATGTGCGTTTTTAACGCACCTTCCGTCCCCATGGGAGCCATGTTTTCTTTGCGTGCATCTTTTTCTCCACGCCCCTGCTCTTGTTGATAGGGTGCCAGCAGGAATGGGGAGGGACTGTGCTCGGCGTGGCCACAACCAGGAAGACAACCCCTGACAAGTCCAAAGGAAAAATAGCCATCGGTTCTCTGTTCATCTCCCAGATCTTCCGCCCCCCAAAATGGCTTCTCTTGCTGGCAAACATTCACTCTCACCACTTTCCCTGTTATTGCTGTCAAAATCCACCCTGTCGAGCGCACGATCGCTCATTCACTCACCACTTTCCCTGTAAGCGCTGTCAAAATCCACCCCTAGCAATAATCCACCCATTTCACACCTCATAGTGATTGCAACAATATTGCAATTCTGTGTGATTCTGGCTCTTTAGTTCTGAGCTTTAGAAAGGGAAGCTGCTTGTGTTACTGCTGTGTGTGCAGGCGGCAATCCCCGCCCCTTTTGCCACCAAGCATCCCCAAGGTAAATGTTGCGAGGAAAAACCCACAACTTCCAAAAAGAGTGCTGAAAGTCTTATTTAAAGGGTGCTTTTTTTGTTGCGCATTTTCCTCGTTTTGTAGCTCTGGAAGTTCATTAAAAACCCTGGCATGGGGGCACTCAGAGGCAAAAGAAGAGTTTTAGCAGACTTTAAATTGCTTGGGGACAGGGCCTGTGGGGAATCCTGATGCTATATAGTACTTGCAAATTTCAAGACCAAGGAATGGATCGTCTTTGGCTCTGAAGTTACAACATGGCCCTATTTCACATTCACAGAAAATAGCCCTGGGTGTCAAACGTTTTCTTTTTGTTTTGAAATAGAGCTGAACACTGTGTACATGGGTGCACTTTTTGCCCAAAGCAGATGTAGCTAACCAGTATTTGGACCCATCAGATTTGGGAACGCATAGAACTGCAACAAACTAAGGAAAGAGAAAGAGAAACTGTCCACTTGTGCTCAAGCTAAGGACATAAGAGAAAAGGCTGAGAAGCCTTTCTGCTGTACCCAAACCACCAACCTCTATTGCTTACGTAAGAAATAACATTGTATGTTCCACCATTTATTTACACTGTCTATCTCAGGGACCGCCTCCTCCCGTACAATCCTCCCCGCACTCTCCGGTCCTCTGGGAGGAACTTACTGCAGCCTTTAAAATCTAGGCTTGCGGCGACCTCCCAGAGGGCGTTCTCTGCTGTCGCCCCCAAACTCTGGAACGACCTGCTGGATGAGATCCGTCAGATAACATCATTAGACAGCTTTAAAAAGGCGGTCAAGACGGATCTCTTCCGGCAGGCCTTTCCAGATTAACCATCCCGGCCCAGATTCCCTGATTCCTCCCGTGGCCCCATCTTAGTGATGGTTGAGGATCAACAGAGGGACATCAGGGTTTTTAGTTTTTAAATTATTGTTTTATGCATTGATATTGTGTTTTAATATGTTATACTGTTTAATACTGTCTTAAGGGGGGGAGGGATAAGGTGTTTTTAATTGTTATATTTTACATTTTACTGCTGTTAACCGCCCGGATTGGTTTGCCATAGGGCGGTATACAAATAAATATTATTATTATTATTATTATTATTATTATTATTATTATTATTATTATTATTATTATTATTATTATTATTATTATTATTACTGTCTGTTCAAAAGTATTGAGCCGTATCCTCACAAATCATACAGATAAAATACCACTCTTTAATAGAAAAGGTACTTACCACTATGCACTGAAGAAAGCAATACCATGAAATAAACTGTATGAGATATGAAAGCCATCCTGAAAAAAAGTGCCATAAAAAAATTTAAGGTCAAGATGAAAAGTGCAGTCAATTTTTTTTTATTGCACTAGCTTTCATACATAAAAAGAATTCAGTGGAAGGCTCACTTAGGACAAGCAGAAAAGAATAAAAACAATAAAACTCAGATCATAGATTCTTTAAAAGCTTGGGTGTCAGGCTGGCAAAGAATAACCACGAGACTCTTTTGTTTAGAAAGATGAACAGTGATTTATTTCAGCTCAACATTAATGCATTTCTTGTTGGGAGCAACTTTGAACAGAAAGCCCAGCATATTTATATGTTTCATACCTGGGTGGGGTTTGGCCTTCAACCAATGAGCAATAACTGTTTTTCAAAATCCACTTTAAACTTGGAGCCAAAATGTATCACTTGACCCCAGCGGGGGGGGGGAGTCAACTGTCACATCCAAAACAACAGGCAGCTACTATATACATATATACAGAATCACATAGGTGGCAGAGATCTTACATTCAAATATTATGGCAGGCAGCTAGCCCTGTCTGACATTGGGTTGATTTAGAAAGGTCATTGTTCAATGCCTCTTTGGGAAGGATTCGACCAACTTGGCATCATGATGCAAACAGGCCGTTATTTTAAAATGCCAAGATGTGAAAGACTCTGTGTCTGGGGTGATCAAGCGGTGGAAGATACAGAACATTTTCTTTTTGATTGCCCTGCTTATACGGAACTGCGAAACAGGTTTTTACACCCTCTAGTAGCTGAGTTTCAATCTTACAATAGATCTGAACTTATGGCTCTTCTTCTTCAAGGACATGAAAGATCTATTATAGTAGGAGTTAGCCTTTTTATTTTAAAAGCTATTAAGAAAAGAAACCATCTCCTGAATGTAGAAACCTGATTGTATACAGGGGGCTTCTGTTTTATTGCCGTTGTTTTAACTGTATTGTACTTTTAACTGCATTGTTTTAACCGTACTATACTTTGAAATGGTCACATGACTAGTCAAATAAATTTTCTACACAAAATGGCCTCTTTGGGAAGGCTTTGGGATTCCCTGTGGGATTTCTTGACTTTCTTGGTTCCTCATTTCCAGTAAAGGGTGATGGATTTCAGTCATGGATGCAGTAATAGATTCCAAAGCTGTAAATAAGGCTGCACTCAGACACTGTAGAGGAATCACCTGCTGCATGATCTCTGTTCTTTCCTGGCCAGAAGCAATAATCAGTATTCAGCTTAATGCATACATCAAGCTGCAAATCGGTCACCTGAAATACATAGTGGGATTTCCAGCACTAGAGTCAGTCTTCTGCTAAATACTTTAATATCAGACAAGTTGGCATAATCAATAGATAGAATTCTACCATCCCAAGGGAAAAGTCCACTATGATGTCTTACACTTTTATTTGTAACTTCCAAACCCCACATTTCCTGAGCTACAGGATCTAGGAAACTCATGCTTTCATTTTTATTTTAGCAGGAACAGCAAACTGTTAAAAAGATCTGAACAGGAAGGTAACAAGTGATAAGACAAAAACCTTTCTTCCTATTCTCTGTAGTTTTGGAATTCTGGATCTGGAATTCTAAAATTCAGGAAGTCTTAAGGGTCAATGCCAGAAAATGCAATCAATCATAGGATGGAAGCCATTGCTGGGGAAACATCTGATGGAAGGCGCAGTTAAAAGAATGCTATAATCTAGCAGTTTGGTCTTGTGGTTAGAGTGCCGGACTCATATCTTGTAGTCACCAGGTTTGATTCTGTACTCCTCCATGAAGCCAGCTGGGTGACCTTGGGCTAGTCACAGCTTTGTTCTGCTCTCTCACAGCCCCACCTACCTCACAGGGTGTTCGATGTGGGGAGAAGAATCGAAAGTGGGGTATATATATCCAATGTTGATTATGTAGTCAAGAAAGGATGGTCTTTTCCTCCAGGAACAACTTTTTCAAAATATGTCTGATTATTCCTTAACTTGATGTTTTGATGCTTTATTATGTAAGGACAAAAAACACACACCCTCAAATCTCTAATGACAATTTGATTAGATTATTCCTTTAAAGAATCTTTAAATAAGCATTTTCATTGCACAGTCCAAGATCATTCCACATTTTGTTCCTTCCAGTAGTACAGTCTTACGCAGTCAATGCAACCAGAAAGTTAAATCCTGCTAATTACAATAGGCAATGTTCCCTTGTACAATGTAATGACTAGAGGTGAGAATGTGAGGTTAGAATCTCAGGCAGCATCCTGACAGGCATGAAAAGGTTGTCTTTGTGGCAGAAAGCTCAGACTCTACTGCTGAGATTGGAGATATGTCATGTACATGGCAGGTGTCTACCAGCCTCAAACTGTAGAGCAAAACTCCCATAGCTTACAAGTTTCCACTCAGCAAGATTTAGCTTGAGCCCAGAAATGAGCCCAGAAGTTGACCATTCTTGGCCAGGTACTAAAGCACACCAGGTGGAGATTATCACACCTGGTAGAGATTGTCACACTTAAGTTATCCATGCTGTAGCATCTCTCTAGATAGTGATGGCAGGAGCTCAAGACAGCAAAATATTCTTTTGGAGCTGATTACTAGAGTTTACCAGTTGGTCATCTCCAAAGACAGATTTCCTGCCTCAGAAGCTGATGGCAGGCTCAGTGGGATTGACAACATGTAATCCCATGCCACCAATTGCACATCTGGCATGCAAGGAGCACTGCTGGATCAGGCTACAGCCCATCTAGTTCGGTATTCTGCTTTACCCAGTGGTCCACAAAATTGCTTATAGGAATTCTGAAGCAGAAGACAAATGCCAAACTTTCACTTGCTCTTGGTTCCCTGCGAATGCACTTGAGAGGCATCCCACCTATCTCTCCAACCTGCAGGCATTGTTTCTAGTAGACATTGATACATGTTCTCCATGAATTTGTCTAACCCTTTCTTTAAAATTATCCAGGCTGGTTGTTATCATCACCCCTTCCGGTAGTAAATTTCATAGCAGCTTCCAGTTACTTCCTGTCCCATACCTGATCATTCTTTCCAAGGATCACTACTTGTATTGGCACTTAACTGTGTGTGTGTTTCATCATTCCCCTTCATTGCACAGAATTTATACTTGGAAAGAGTTTAGTTATAAGCAGATAATAAATAAATGAAATGTTGCAAGATACTTTCCATAGCAGAGGAAAATGGAGCGTCTTTAGAATTTCCAGATGATAACCAGAAAGATATAATTATCTCTTGCTTTGTGTTTTCTAAGAACATGAAAATGTCCAGTTGCTTAGAAATAACCCTACGTGATGAACAAATTAGTTTCCAGTTTATGTTCCTTTCACTTGCATTAACTCTTAAATCCAATCTAGCCGATTATAGAAAGAAAAATAAAATGAGCATTTTAAAGCGTGATAAAATGCACGTACAGTACTTTCAATATATTTCACGAGGAAAATGAAACATACAGGGAAGAAGGATCAAGACTGTGATAAGAAAAAACCCACTGATCTCTCCAAAACACCTTTCTATTTGCACCCAAGATGGTGCAGACCAGAGAAACACTGGTTTTAAAAAATGCTGGTCTTTTCCCACATCGGTGCAAAGCAAAAAAGCTCATCAGATTGGCCCAGGAAAAGGTGGTATTCGTGTCTGTTCTTGGGTGGCCACCACAGAATTCCATGCCCACCTGCCCAGATCAATTGACTTGCTGCTTACCTGATGCACAAAACACGGCACATGTGGCAAATAAATTATCATAGTTTAAATAAAGTATTTTAAGAACATAAGAACATAAGAGTAGCTCTCCTGGATCAGGCCACATCCTGTCTTACACAGTGGCCCGGCATCTCAAATGGGGACAAGGGCAAACCTTCTCCTGCTCTCAAATCCCAGCAAATGGCCCTAGAGGCATCCTGCCCGTCCCCCCAGCCTGAAAGATGTACTTAGGTGTCCATTCTAGTAGCCATTGATACATCTGTCATCCATAAATGTGTCTAACCCTTCCTTAAAGCCATCTAGGCTGGTTGTTGTTACCCCCTCTTCTGGCAGCAAATTTCATAGACCCATAAGGGGAAAGATAAGTCATTTTTTATAGCCCTATTAACAAGTACGTTCCATTTGTTCTAAGCATAGGCTTCCTCTGAGAAGAAATGCAATGTAAAATTATTCTATTAGCTCAAGTACTAGTATTCTGACAGCTATATGGATAGTATTCTGCATATGGATAAGCCCTGTATTATTAATCACAAAGCGTCATTTTCTTGCATTTAAATAATGTTTGTGTTACATTAGAACAAGCCTTGCCTCCTATGGTAGAAAAACAGAGAATATTTTCCTTGTATTCCTTTTTACAAACAAAAGCTCTATTTCCTAGTTAAATGGGACCCTATGTTTAATAAACCAAAAGTATTCTGATAAACTCAATTAGAAACCTTCAGTATGTATTTAAATATTACATATAAATTTAATAAATACTTTTTTTAACCACTACATGACTCTAGATCATTAAAATCCTTACAGTGCATTTGATTTTGCAAAAGTAATTTAGAAACAAAACAAGGATTGATTACCTGAAAATAGTTGCTGTACTGGATATATATATATATATTTTCTTATTGGGCATATGCAGCATGCAGTGCCAAAAATAGACAAAGAAAGTAACAAAGAAAAAGAAGAGAGTATCAAAAAGAAAGAGACGAGTAGTTCTGTGACATGTTCCCGGTCCCAATGTTTGTCCTCTTTGATATTTGCATTGTAAATATTGCTTCTGCTTTGGGGAAAAGATGTACTTTTGCTCTAGGTTAACAGAGCCTCATTAAAATAAGAGATTGTTGTTGGTTAAGTTCAGGTTTAAAATATGTTTTTAACAGCTTACGTTCCTAAAGCCTTTTAATGTTGTCTGTAAGTTTAAAAAAGCAACTTCAAAATTTCTCAAAAACATATTCATTTAGTCTATTTTAATTCAGTTTAGTTGTAGATGACCTTTCTATATCCTGTAATCCCACATTCCTGAGATAGGAGCTTAGCAATTAGGACTTTGTCCTTCTGGGTTTGCAAACTGCATTTTTGTCCACCCAGGACCAAATCACGGGTTATGAAGATAAAATGTAGTCTGCCGTTCAAAACTCAACCACTAATTCCCCACTCAACCCCAAATGCCTTCCAAATTCACATTTTCCCTCATGCATTGCCAATGCCTGGTTTTGGTCAGGATCTGACCAGCTGTGAAGATGCAAAGTCCACTCAGTTCTGCTCTCTTGCTGCTGAGTTAGGAGCTTGGTAGGGTGAATAACTGCAAGGAGCTTGGCTTGCACACAGCCAGCTGCCATCCCATCACATGTGCTTTCTACAGTCTCCAAACACTTACCCCACTCTTTTGATGGCCATGTTGCTGCTGTGCCACCACCACTTGAGTAGACCTTACCGACCCATTGTTCCTGTGAGCCAATTTGGACTAGTGGCTAAGGAGCCAGACTCTTATCTGGGAATGCCGTGTTTGATTCCGCCCTCCTACATGATGCCTGCTGGGTGACCTTGGGTGAGACACAGCTGTCTTTGGAGTTCTCAAAGCCCCACCTACCTCACAGGGTGTTCCATAGTGGGGAGAAGAACAGAAAGCTTTGTCAGCCGCCTTGAGTCCCCTTAAATGGGCGAGAAAAGTGGGGTAAATAAGCCAAATCTTCTTCTTCCCTTGCTGAAGCCCTGTCTTTTTATCCTGTGTTCAGTGTGCCCTATCTGGTGACATTGCAACTGGGGAATAAATGTTCCCCAGTCATGATGTTTACATGGCTAGATACCGGAGATGATGACATATAAGTAGACAATATGCCACCACTTTCAAGAGTGCTGAACAGATAGTGCTCTTCTTTACCACAATTCCCATCAACACTCTACTTAGAGCAATGGTTCTCAACCTGGGGGTCGGGACCCCTTTGTGGGTCGAACTACCCTTTCAGAGGGGTCGCAACGAGTCTCCCATCACCCTTCCCTCCCACCTTCCAGCTGTTCCGCCCCTGTGGTTGGGGGTCTCCACAACATGAGGAACTCCATTAAGGGGTTGCGGCATTAGGAAGGTTGAGAACCACTGACTTAGAGCATTGTCAGGACCATGTGCAGATTTTGCTTCAGGCTCTGTCTACATCTTTGGGGTTGATTCCTCCTTTAGTCCTCCGTGGCACAACATGTTTCCTTGCCCACAGTGCGTCACTTGTCAGCAGACTTGGAGGATAGCTAGGAAACTCAGCAAGGCACTGACTTCCAAGTGAGTTTCTGGCTGCTGCTATAGACCTTATGGATGCCTTTGGGAAAGTGCCTTTCTTTCCAGCCAAGCTGAACACCATATTATCATTCTGTACATGTAGGCTGTTCAGTTATACTTTTTGACACATCAGCTGACTATGCACTTTGAAGCATTACCAGAAGATGTGGCAGCAGTTGGAATCTTTTGTTTGCCCAAGCATGATGCAATTATTTGAAAAATGGGTATTGATTCACACATGGCAGGGGAGATCTTGAGACGAACCATAATTGTGTGAGTTAAGTCAGTGCTGACAGTAACTTTTAAAATTCATTTTAAAGGCCTCTGTCCTTTTCAATGGAAAGGCATCTAACAAAAAGCAAGCAGGCTAAAAGCAGAAGGCAGCGGGGGGGGGGGGGTAATTATGCCTTCCTGAGGATTCTTGGCTCATTTGAGCTTTGGAGTTCTGTTATTGCAATAAAGAAGGAAAAAGATCTGTGTGTAAAGATGTGTATATGTCTGTGTATATGTAGACACTGAAGGAAGGAGGTTAAACCGGGCAGAAAGTATGTATTCCTAGCTTCATTCTATCACTTCAGAGTGGGCAAAATACCTCCAAATACTCCACTAGGCTGAGGATTCAGAATGTTTAGCGGATGAATGGTTTTTTTGGTATTGGTTTCGTAACAATTCAAACGTTAGAAAATTTGTACTTGTTTGAATAGATCCCCTTCAAATGTAGTAGGATTCTATTTGACACAAATGTATTCATATGAATTCGTACAATATCTGATACGAATATGTATCCGATATGTATCCCGTAATAAATGTGCTCTGAAAACATCAAATCTGACCTGAATCCACTTTTAATCCAATCTCAATCCATGCTGAATGCAGTCTGGATCCATTGCAGATGTGACTGGTGCAGCCGCTTTCTCACCTCCCAGGTTTTACAAATTTCTGAAGTATTTGTACTAACGTCTGGAAATATGAATGTTAATGTACGAATGTCGTAACACTCGATTCATATACAAATGTCTGAATTCGTACAGATAACAAATGTTATGAATCTTCGTGCACATTCCTAATCCCTACCTAAATCCTGTTCAAGGTGAATGCCGCCATCTTTACAGAAACTAAGGTCAATAGACAATGTCCGCATTGTGACTTTCCCAGAAAGTGGAAATTTGAACTCCAGCCCTTCCATAAAGCCCTTCATGCTCTGCACATCTCTACCACCACCACCACCCTGAGTGAAAGCTACTGCATTTTCACAGTCCCTGCACCAAAAGGAGTTTCCAGGCCATTTTTGCACCTTCCTGAATTAAGCGTGTAGGGCAGTGAATTTGCAATGCCTGATGCATCCAGAACTTATGTAGCATTTCCCCCAGCGCTGCGTAAATGTGAATTTTCTTCCAAACCCAAGAGATAGTTTTAATTTCTGAATAGCAATTTTCTTTTTGGGTTGGCATAATGGTCAGGATTAGATAGATGCCATTCAATATGAGCTAGTAAACATTCTTAATCAATCTCTTACAGTTCACACAGGATGGTTATCATGAGTTTAAGAGTTTCTAGATAAATAATTTTATCCCTTTTTTTAAAGTATTCTACAATCTCTCGTGCCACGCTGGCAATGCTAGCTTCAATTGTCTAAGTGGCAGCCACAGGTTCACCCAGAAGTCAGTGGTAAAACACGATTGCTGCACCAGGAAGCACTAGAACATGTCATTAAGTCTTTGCACTCTTTGACAACATGGTATGCCCAGTTTGAGTATGAACAGCACAACCCAAAAACAGTCCAGTAAGCCAAAATTTCATGGTTGTCACATTTTAATTCTTTATCAGCTGATTCCATACAATATAATCCAGCAACAAGCCAAAGCATGTTTATTATATTACCTAATGAGTCCAAGGATAACAAATTCGGCTTATTTATGTCTGCTCAAAAGTAAGCTACACTGAGTTAAATGGAATTTGCCTTCAAATAAGCACACTTAGAATTTCAACTGGAAAAAAAAACCAACTGCTTTCATACGGAGAGCTGTAAACAGAATTAGCCCATGTGCACTAAGAGGAAATTATGCTAAACACGGCAAGCAAAAAGGTAACTTGAATTTCTAAAGGCACTTCAGTGAACAAGGCTGGGAAAGGGATGCTGAACTTATTTGGCAAGCAGCAGTGATACTTGTGAAGAAAATACATTCAGCATCAGGGTGCATTAGAAGTCCTATGGCCCCAACAGTGACATAGGATTTTAGATGGCATAGGCGGCAGCACTAAGTCAGTAGCAGATAGTAAAGAATGTGCCTAATGCAAGTTAAATTTTGGAGCAGATCAGGTAGGGTAAAGGTGAACAAATGGCATGTCAAAACCACAACTCCAGACTGGCTGCTAGTAGTGACACAGACAGAATATAAATGGCAGCATGTTGGGCCAGAATGCTTGGTCCAGTACAGCATGCTATTAGATTCAGACCCTTCCACTCACACTAAAGTTCACCAGTTTTGAGGTTTCTGACCACAGCCATTAATGAATACAAAGGTAACAGCCGTGGAAGTTGGCCATTTTCTGCACATCCCTTGAAGGCCCACCCATACTTCTGATATCCCTCCCTATAGCAGTGGTGGCATGGGGGCCCATGTGCTCAGAGTCTGGTGAAGGGTGTCTCTGAGAGAACGTGTTGGTCCTCTGAGATGGGGTGCAGATCCAATGGAGAAGGTGACATGCAGTCATCATGGCCCTCAGAATTTCAACTTTTGTATACTGTGTAGACCCTGTCACAACAGATATATTAAGTCAGTGGTTCTCAACCTGTGGGTCGTGACCCCTTTGGGGTTCGATCTACTCTTTCATGGGGGTCGTTATGAAGTAGGGTTAGGCTTAGGTTGGGTGTCACCACAACATGAGGAACTGTATTAAAGGGTTGCGGCACTAGGAAGGTTGAGAACCACTGTATTAAGTCTTTATGATGACATAGTACTTCACTTCTTTGCAATAACTAATTTCCTTCCTCTTTGGAGCTTCATAGCTATCTTCAAATAAAAGCATAAACTTAAATTTCTTCAGCTTGTTTAAGTTCATCAGGATAAGGCTCATATTTTTGCTTTCAGGGATAAAATTATATATTAAAGATTTTCCTCCAATATTTAAAATATAGCTTTGTACATTGGGTGTGACACTGTTTTCACATGAAACTTCTTGCAACGACCTGTGGCAAAACATATAATTCTACTAATACAAATTTCCTAGGACTAACAACTAGGACTAACTAAGACTATAATTCTCTACAAGTTTCCTAGGACTAACAGATAAGAGGTATCAATTTCCATATTGGATGGGTCTGCTAGTTTTCAGGCCTATGGGTTAAATCTTTGCAAAGATTTGAGACCATTAATTTTAAAACCACTAGAGGCTTTATTTTAGAGAATAGGCTTTCGTAAGTGCTGGTCAAGATATTCAGTGTTTCTTGGATCTTTCCTACGCTAAACCTTCTGTCAGGGTTCAGACAGCCACTACAAGAGGATATGACATACAAAATACAGCTGAAAAAAAATTGAAGATAATTTTTTTAAAAAAGAAAAAAAATTGCAACTTGGATGAGTAAATGTGACCAAGGCCGCATCCCCATTAGAAGCTTAATCCAGTTTCCCTAAACCAAAATAACAGAACCGGATGCAAACGCGAATTTGCCTGATCCCATTACTTTCAGCCAGAATCGAGTTCAATCCGGATTCTGAGGACATACGTGACTCAAGGGGGGGACTCCAGTGGCTACTTTTTAAAAACCGCTTTTCGGGGCTGCCCTGTCCTCTTCCTCCTGGCATGAACGTGCCACCCATAAGGGACCCCTTCACAGACCCTAGCTGGGTGGCTGGGTGGCTGCTGCTTGCCTGGATGGAAGAAAAACAGCAGCGAGCAGCCAGCAATTCTTTCCCCTCCTCTCCTCATTGCTCAGGGCACGCAGCAGCAACAGCAACTCAAGCCCCCTTCGCCTTAAACATTCACACATCTCCCCAAACCTGCAGCTGCTTTTCTTTCTTTTCCCTTTTGTAAAGGTCAGAACTTTCAAAATGGCAAGATCGTTATCAGGTGTGAAGTGCTTGGATTGCTACAGTGTAGCGACTGCTGCTTTATGGGGTGGATTTTACAGCTTGCTTTGGAAGCAAGCTATTGGGGGAGGGAAACTCTCATCCCTTAACACGGAAGGGTTCCCACGGTAAAAAATGTAAAACGTTTCAAGCACACGAACCGGAGTGAGACCTGTTGAAAGGAGGATTAACATTTACAACGCTTTGGGGCGATTTAACATGCGGAACGCGTGTTAAGCCAAACTGACGTGGGTTTGAAACTGAAATAAGGTTGTAATGGGGATGCGGCCCAAGCTAAGGCAAAGTCAGCAGCTGATATCATCTTTGGTCCTTTTATTTTAAAGGCAAATTATATTGCATACATTTTTCCTTTGCTCCATAAGCTGGATAGCAGCAGGTTCTCCACAAATCTGTGTAAGTGAAATGGAGAATTCAAAACAGTCATTCATTTCTCATGAGCATATCTCAAAGTAAAATCATTTTTTAAACAAAAAAAATAAGCTGCTCATTTTCACCAAACAAAAGCTGTGTATCTTATATTAAAAGATTCAATTCATTTGAGAAAGCTTGCAGTTTGTTTTTTGAACATATTTTAGGTACAAGACAGCCAGAAATGCTGTGTGTGGAATTTGTGGGGTTTTGCATAATAATTAAGATCTGGCAGGTGATCTCCTTTTCAAGTGGATCCAGATGCCTCTATTTGGACGAAGGATCAGTTCTCCTACAGGGTAGAGTTCTTCTCGTGTTTGCTTACTTTCTACACAAAACTGCTGTAGAATAGTGGCTAGAATTGTTTTTTCTTCCATTAGAGCAAAACGCTGACCTGCACAGGAATTCAGAAGGAATAACAATTACAATTAGCAAAAGTGTTATTCAAATATGAATACCATACAGAAAATAAACAAAAATGGGGCAGGGAGGTCACCACAGAAGAAAGGAAGGAAATTAAGAATTGGATAGGACAGATGAACGGGTTATACTGAAAGGTTAATAAATTTTTGGATTATAGATTTCACTTTTTTTAACCCTATTATTAAGTTGTCATCTCTTTAGAAGCCTCCTAGTACATACTTACTAATTACCCCATGCTGACTTCTTCAGAATAGCCTGCTTCATAGTTTCCCATTAAATGAAGGATCCTTTCTGAACTATGTGGACTATTCTGGCCCATGTAGCACAAACACTTGAAGCCCAGGTGGAGGCCGTGGCCAGGAGTGCCTACTCCCAACTACGGTTTGTCCGTCAACTGAAACCTTTTTTGGACAGAGAAGACCTGGCCACAGTTATCCACGCTCTGGTAACCTCCAGGTGTAATGCACTCTACATGGGGCTAGCACTCTACAATATGCTAGCAGTGGGTACGGTCTCCTCTTAAGCCAGTCTACTACGCAGAAGGGAGGCCTCTGTACCCCCTCCAAGACAGGCTTAAAAGTAAGTGTGGAAAGGCCCTATTGTGATGGCACGCCCAAGCCTATGGGAAAAACTATAGTGTCTGGAACTTTACCTGGGGGCCATATGTATACCTGCTAAGACTAAGACCTTTGACACAGAGAGACACCTTTGGCAGGATGAAAGGTAACCAAATTGAGTTTACTGAAGACAACTTAAATAAAGGGTTAACTCCACCTGGGAATAACTTGAAACAACTTAAAACAATACGTTAAGAAAGGTGCTTTGGTTGGTTGCAGTTGCCTCTCTGGAGTCTGGAAAAATCTCTTCCATTTCCATTTTATTTTTTATACCGCCTTTCCAAACGTAAAAACTGCTCTTGTTTCTGGTGCAAGGCGATGGTCTTATAAGCTGGTGCTTATCGACTGACTTAATCTTCTTTCTCGTGAAGCTTAAGCTGGTCAGAAGCTTCCTTTTTTCTCTAGGACTGGTGGTATTAAGTTCATACTTGAAACGAATATGTGCTAAGAACATAAGAGAAGCCTTGCTGGATCAGGCCAGCATCCTGTCGCACACAGCATCCTGTCGCACACAGTGGCCACCAAATGCTCATGGGCATCTCAAGCAGGGACAAGGACAAACCTTCTCCTCCTCTCGAGTCCCAGCAGATGGCCTTAGAAGCGCCCCAAACTAAGAGCCCCATGCTAAGGATGCCTGTTTGGATTGCTTGGGCCTAGGTTTACCAGACAATACAAACACTTCTAGTCTCTGTAGCTCTGTTGCAGAAAGAGAAAGAATACAGCAGCAAGAGCTCTATTTATACAGGCAAATGGAAGAGACCAACTGGGGCTGACCTCTAGGGGATGTTTCTATGCACCACCCAAAACTAATACAAAGAAGGTATCTGCACTACTGGGGAAACCCATAAACACGGGGGAAGTAAAGCAGAGGAGAGGAAAGGAAAGGGCAGAGCCAAGACTTCACACCTATGTTCTTTTGCTCCTGATAAACACAAATAAGGTGAGTACATTTCTGCATACCAGCAACCTAGATGCTGTACAAGGGAGAGAAAGACTAGAATGTCCAATAAGATACTTTTTTTACAGCTGACTCTCAGCACGGCACTATTACAGAGTGACAATGTGCAGAGTCTTGGAGTTCTGAAAAGGTTTTGTTACTTGTACATACCAATGCAGTTTCTGGGCCCAGCAGAGAAAGGTACAAAAGCATAAGGGTTGCGCTTAGCTGCATTCTCTGGGAGAAATCTTTCAGGTCTGAATTCCTCTGGGTCTGGGAAGATTTCAGGGTCTCTATGCAGTGCATAAGGCACAATTAGGACATCAAGCCCTTTTGGTATTTTATATCCACCTGCCAAAGAAAAATGGATCTTCATGAAACATCTCTCTCTCTCTCTCTCTCTCATCCATCCATCCATCCATCCATCATCATCTGTCGTCTAGCTAGCTAGCATTTGTCTATCTGTCTATCTTTTACATTTTTATCCCACCGTATACCCAGAGGCCTCCAGGCGGGTAACAACATTTAAAATTAAACATTATTAAAACACTATGTATTAAAACAGTAGCATCTGCAAGTGGGAAGGGAAAGCATATCCCCATTTAACCAAAGACCAGGGCAAAAAGGTGTGTCTTCACTGCCTTCTGAAATGTACAATGAAGGTGATTGACACACCTCAAGGTGGGGGGGGGACTATTCCATAGCCTAGGTGCCATCACTGAGGTGTCCCAGGTGCCCACGCCTTTTGCTGCTGAGGGTTGTGGGACAACCAGGAGGGCCTCCCCTCCAGAATCTTACACAGCAGCTCGATATGGGAGCAGCATAACACACACACACACACACACACCCCTCTTGGGCTACTTACTAATACATCTTACATTCGGTGGGTGGTGGGGGGACATGCTTTTCATATTATTTAGAAAAGAATTACTGGAATAATATGCTTGCTAAAATAATTTACCAATGTGATCTGCCCCCATTTAGAGAGATTAAAGCCCAGTATGAGACTGATTTTATAAATGTGACACAAGAAAAGATGGAGATCTAGTTTAAAAAAAAACTAAATGGTATCCTATTATTTAAAAAGAACAAATCTGGTGCACTTTTATATAAAGGTGAATCAACATTCAATTCTGTTGCATTTCCAGCCACTGAAAACTGGGTATGTTTTAGGATGCTTAAAAAGAAATCACCCAAAGCATACCATCTTTGCCCCTGTAGTCTTCAGTTAATCGATTATAAAAAAAAATAGAGGCCAAGAAAAAGCCAATGGCTTCCCATGCATTAGTTTAGAAGCTCACAATATCTGACAATCTGCCCAAAATTAAGTATCCATCATAATATTTGTGCCAATTTTATAACAAAAAGCTTTTATATTATTTTTCAAAAAAATTGAGCAGTATATTGTATGGATTTTCTAATGTTATGGCTGAGGCTACAACAATAATTTGCTTGCTACTTACTAATATAGCATTCTTCATTCAAAGTGCGGGCAAAGAATGGAACCGAAGGGAAAAGGCGAAGAGCTTCTTTAATAGCACATTCCATATACCGCAGTTCCTTCAAGTCATCCATTGTGATATGACGATTGGAATCCCCTGATAAGATAATAAACAGCAAGGAGATGAAAATACACCAAATGCAAAACCAATGAAATAAACTACATATAACAACAAAAAACAAAAACAAAAAAATGTGTTTATAACTATTTTAAATTGTTATAAGCCTAGCCTGTGAGCCACATTGGTTTCTTCTTGGACCTAGAAGTCCCCTTTTCTTCTTTTAGGTATGCATTTTAGTTGCACTTCCATTATTGTGTTTTTAAGTAGTCTCCATGCATTTTGAAGTGATTGAACTCTTTTGACTTTCCCTTTCAATTTCCTTTTTACTAATTTCCTCATTTTGGGGAAGTTTCCCTTATGAAAATTTAAGGTCTTTGTGTTAGACTTTATTAAGAACATATTCCCTGTATTTAAGTTGAAGGTTATTGTATTGTGGTCACTGTTCCCAGTTGGATCAGCTACAGTGACATCCTTTACCAGGTCCTGAGCATTACTTAGGATCAAGTCCAAGACTGCCTTTCCCCTGGTTGGTTCCATGACCATTTGCTCCATGAAACAATCATTTAGCAAGTCTAGGAATCTTCTTTCTCTCTCCTGAGTTGAACAGGAGTTCACCCAGTCTATGTGAGGATAACTGAAGTCCCCTATTATAACAACCCTATCTTTATGGGATACCTTCTTTACCTCCTTTTGCAACTGTTGATCTCCTTTGCGTGTATGGTTGGGAGGACGGTAGCATGTCCCTATTGTTAGGCTTCCTTTTTGGCTTGGTATTTTTACCCACACTGCTTCTGTGGAAGAGTCAGACTCACCTGGACATTCCAGTTCATAAGATTCTATCTCTTCCTTAATATACAAGGCTACACCACCTCCATGTCTCCCTTCCCTGTCTTTCCTATACAGTCTGTAACCTGGGATGACTGTATCCCATTGGTTTTCATTGGTCCACCAGGTTTCAGTTATGCCAATAATATCAATCCTATTTTCTATAACTAAGCTTTCTAGCTCCCTTATTTTGGCTCAAAGGCTTCTGGTGTTTGCATATATACATTTATGTTCACTCCTCTGGTCCAAATTCTGCCATCGAGGAACATGTGAATCCTTATACTGCCTCTTGCATCGTTCTGTTTGCATACTATTGACTAATCCCCCACTTCGCTCAGCATTATCTGCGTATTTCCAGCCTTCCTCACTCGAGGGTGCGCTCCCCCAAACCGGATGCTGCCCAGCTCCTGTTGCCTTTCCCCCAGGGATCAGTTTAAAAGCTGCTCCGCGACCTTTTTAATATTTATCACCAGCAATCTGGTTCCATCTTGGTTCAAGTGCAACCCGTCCCTCTTGTACGGGTTTGGCTTTTCCCAAAATGTTCCCCAGTTCCTTACAAATCTAAACCCCTCCTTGCGACACCACTGCCTCATCCATGCAGTGGGGCTCCTGAGCTCTGCCTGTCTGGCTGGTCCCACACGTGGAACAGGTAGCATTTCTGAGAATGCAACCCTGAGAATGAGTTTTATGGAAGAATGAGAATTCAAACCCAGAAACTCCAGACTTCTAGCCTGGTGCCCAAGCCACTACCCTACAGTTACTACACACATGAGCATACCAAACATTTTCAAGAGGGAAGAAACATACCAAACACTTCATCCAGTTCATTGTGAACTTTTCTCTGCGCTTCTGGATAACATGCAAGCAGATACAGAGTCCAGTTCATAGCAGCTGCAGTTGTATCGTGACCCTAGGAAAAGAAACTTGTAAGGCAAGTGGTTCATCAAAAGAACTGTCTCTAAGGGTGCATCCCCATGGTACTTTTTTGTGTTGCTATTGTCCCTCTACTGCAGCGGATCTAATAAATGCGTGTTCAGTTCCAAATTAAGTGTCCCCATGGGGCTCAGCAAAACGCGCATTTAAAATGCACTGGCCGTCCCCAAGGAAGCGTCTTTTGCTTACCCGCATCTTTTTCTCCCTGCCCCTCGCTGTTTCATTGGGTGCTAAGGCAATTCATTATGCTATGTACAAGTTCTCCAGCTGCCGAAACGCCTCCCCCAGCCAGCAAGCATGCAATCGTGCGCTCATTCACAAGTCCAAAAGAAAAATTTACAAGTTCTCTGTTCATCTCCCCTGCTTGCAAAGGCAGTTTACAAGATCTCCGGTCCCGAAATGCCTCCCCCAGCCAGCGATCTTGCTCATACACTTTCATTTGCGGGTAGGCAGAAGCAATTCATTACAATGTATCTTTGCTGTTTCTCTTTGTGATTGGAATGCCTGCCTACTGTTTTCATATCATGAATGCTGGCTGTGGATGAGAGGCAAAATAAAAGAGAGAGAGCTTGCCACCTCGGAGAGAACCCCTGCCCCTTTTGCCACGGAGCGTCTCCATGCAAAATGTTGCTCTGAATACCCACGTCTTCCTGGAAAGTGCGCTGGTAGTCTTCTTTAAAGGGCACTTTTTTTGTTGCGCATTTTCCTAATTTGTGGCGCTGGAAGCCCGGATAAAAGCCGTGCATGGGGGTGCTCAGCGACAAAAGAGGATTTTTAGTGGACTTTAAATTGCATGGGGATGCACCCTAAGAGCTGCTTCTAGGGCTGAAAGTAAATGTGAGATATTTCGAATCTTTCAGCAGCAGATTCTGTTTTAATCAGGATAAATTCAAAGTGTCTACATTGAACAGTAGTTATTCCCAGAAAAGAAAGAAAAAGAACTTTCTATACTCCACAAGTATGCTCTTCGTAAAAGGTTCGTAAAGGGGTACCACATTTCCAACCAGTGAAAAGTGCACCCTAATGGCATAGGATTAACATCCAAGCATTTTCTGACATAAAATCTAGTTCATCAAGAAGATGATGCAAGTGCCTCCCAAGGCCATTTCTGTTTTCAGTCTTTGCACTGTAACTTGAAAACAGTATGCAATATTCAGTGTTCAGCTTTTAACAAGAGCCTCAATTTAATAATAAACCTCATTGCCAGCAATAGCCAGTAGAGGGCGACCAAATAGGCCACATTTCTAGAAGCGGAAGTAACGGCACACAACCGTTTTATGTGCCACTTTTTAAGCCAGAGAAATAAGTCACTCCTGCCAAACAAACAAGAATTACTTGTGCCCACCTCTTCAACAGACACAAATTTGCATGTGGCCTAATTAGCACTGAAAAGGATTTACATTAGTTGGGCTGCCAAGCTGAGACGCTTGCTCACTCTCCACCCTAGGCTGCCTCCAAACTTAGTGTAAAACACAGGATTATCCCAGGACTATGTTGAGATTGCCACACGTGTTCATGGCAATCCCAGCATAGCCCTAGGTTATTGGGGGTGATATTTTGCAATAACATTATGAGGAAATCACCTCCCAACCCAGGTTTTACATAGAAAGAAGGAGCACTTATCTGTCAGGATGCATACATGCACAGTCAGCCATCTTGAGAATGGCCACCATACATGTGCCAGGCCAAACCCAAGAAAAATGGCAGCCGTGCATTTGCAGGAGGCAGCAATTGTATATAATTGAATGTAAGAAAATTTGTATTCATTTGAACAGATCCCTGCATCCAAATATCCTCTACAAACGCATACATGTCCAATATGTATCTGATCCAAACATATCTGATACATAACCCATGCTCTGAAAGCATCAAATCCACCCTGAATCTACTTTGAATCCACTCTCAATCCATGTGGAATGCACTCTAGATCCATTGCAGATATAACTGGCGCAGCTGCTTTCCCAACTCCCTGGTTCACAAATATTCCAAAACATTCATATTCATACAAATGTCAATGTATGGATGTCATAACATTCGGTTCATATACGAATGGTTGAATTTGTACGAATATCGAATGTTATGAATATTCCTGCACATTCCTAATCCACATGGATAGCTGCTTCCCTGTGCTGTTGCTCTGCCATCTGGGCAACACACAATAATTCCAAAGATACTTTATTCTGGAACATCATGGCATAGTGTAATAAATAAATAATGCCTGGAGGCAGCCTTTGACATGCTTCCTGATACCTTCATTAGTGCCAGCAGGAATGGCTACCGGCAAGGGTTAAAAGTGCCAACCTAAATGGAGAGAGTTGCCATATCTGCATTTCTCCCAGCCTTGCAGTGACAACCAGAAATGCCCAGTGAATCAAGAGTTCTCTGAAGACACTGACATGGCAGCAACTCATTGCTGGCTCCTGTTGGATCAAACAGTGATCTGCCACATCACCAAGGACTCCAAAGGGTATGCCAGATCCAGATATTTCTGGTACACCCCTCATCACCAGCTATAATTACAACCTAGAGGATGCCAACATAGGATTGTATGATGAACAAATTGAAAAATAATAATTCTTTAGGTAGATATAGTTTGAACTAGTGCCTGTCCATTTAACTAGCTGCCTAACATGGGTTAAGAAACAGTAACACCCGCAGTAGCTGGTGGTCCTGGTATATCCGGAAGCCCCTCAAAGTGCCCAGCAGAGATTCACGGGGCTTTTTTGAAGCCTAAATTGCACAATACATTCCACTACATGACTTAGAAGTACCAAGTTAGGGGCATCTCCAGGGACAGATATATGGATGGCCCTCCTTAAGGGCACCTATAAGTTGGGCCTTCATTTGTTCTCAAGACAGGTGGTTCTTAAGGGCCTTCTCCCTTGCCCTCCCCTTTCATGCATCAATTTTAGCATAAGAACCAATGAACCTCTGCCAGATTACCACTAGTATTACAAGTTATCCAGGTTGTCCACACTCCTTCCCTGTGTCATTCACTTTAGGACTGCACTCAAGATGGTAACAATTAATTCCAAGGATTGGAGATTCTCTAAGGTTTTGCAGCACATTCTCCACATTATCTTGCTATCAAGTTCAAATCCCTTGGAATATTAGTTACAGTACTTTCTTTTTCCTTATGTTGCACTGTACTTGACAGTCAGTGAGGACATTTTGCCTAAGGCGAGCCTAGGGGATGATGGGTTTTTTTGTCTCTGACTGACGATGCTTTTACATGTCTACCCAAGAATAAGTCCACTGATTTCAGTGTGACTCTCTTCCAAGTAAATGAGACAAGGGCCCTTTGTGCTCTAGGCCTTATTCTAAGACCTTCCGTAGTCTACACCAGCATGCAGACTGCAGAATAATCCAGAATAAGGCCCACTGCTGAAAGAGTTTAGGACTGCATAATGTTATTCCACTTCCTTGTACAGTGCTGCACATTTTATACCTCAAACATGAAAGTGTCCACTTCTTCTCGGACGTCCAGGTAACTCAACTTCTTCCCATCCTCATCAGTGGCATTCAGAAGTAAGTCAAGGAAAGCTCTTCTCACTGCGCCTTTTTTTGACTCAACGTTGCTAACGGCGCCATTTTTAAGCTGTTCCTCTTTGAGCGCATGAACTTTCTCTGCAATAACCTTAAACAGAGAAGAAAACACCATGTGTATCTCTGGTTGCATAACATACAAAATGATTAGATCAACCTGTTGTACCCTGGACCTTGTGTTGTGGATTCTGTTGGCAAACAAAAAGGCCAGAGCTTGTGGAACTGAATTTGTTTAAAGAGAACACTCCTGGGTATACTTAATTAAAAAATGAGGGACACGTGAGTTTTCAAGCCAGTTTATTTCACTTTGGCTGTAAACATAACATGCTTATGATTAGGGGTGATTAAATAACAGATCATATTGCTTCTAGCTGTCAACCAGATGTTCCTGGGAGTTGTAGTTCGGCAAAAGCACCAAGAGGTCATGGTACAAAACATAGGTTGTGGGGATTAAACTGAAGTTTTCAACTGGATCCTTCCCTTCCCTCACCACCTCTGTGGTCCTGACAAGGAGGCTACAGCTGCTGATTTAGAAGGTCCCATTTTGCCTGGCCTTTCCTCACAGATTTATCTGTATATATTTCAGTTCTTTTAATATGATCATGTGACTCATCAATAAATTTAACTGACAGACTGACTAAATCAAATAAAATCACTTTGTACCCTCTGCCAAAGAATTTACAGGATAATTACGCATGAGAGTAGCCATTTAAAAACTGACCTAGACTCATTTTCAACCTAAATGATAAGAAAGTCATGTTTAATGTTGTATTTTATGTTGTTAACTTTGAGTTCTATGCTTTAACTTTGAGCTTCGCTTTCTTTTTAATTTTTAGAAAGTTGTTTAAACTATATTAACAACCCAGAAATCAGCTCTGCAAAATCTGACAAATGCCCCAAAATATAACAGGGAGGAAAAGGTACAACATTTCTATGAAGCTAGTAAAATTTGAACATGCTTCACTTGTATGTTTTCTTCTGCTAATGACAGTAACAAAACAGAACCCACAAAATATGTTAATTTGGTCCAAAGAACCATAGGTTCTGAACCGGGCTTTATAGAGGTCTACCAATGTACCAGGCAATGATATACTAGCCCTTTCTGCACTAGGTCCAGTAGTCACCTTGGGGAGAGCTCTGAGATGGGAGTATTCACACATATAGGAACCATTTCCTAACCAGAAATGGCTCCTTCCATGCAGACGTTCTGCACTGCGTGTGCACTTATCTAAACTAGCACCAGCATCAATAAGGCTCTAGATGCTCCCTTTACACGTCTCCCAGTTTGCAAGATGTGCTGGAGTGTCAGGTGACATGACATGCACCTGCAGTGATGCAGTGCATCACACAGTTGCCCTGGTGATGGCATTGGCACCACAGCTGCAAGATGGTGACATCTGTACACTCATTCGCATCTCTGGTAAGCCTCCAGTCATGTTGGGGAAGGTTCATGTGCCCTAATCCTCCACTGGCACACGTGGGCAGGCTCACCTTTGCTTCCCACAGACAGTAAGCAAAGTGCAAACTTCCCCCTGATGCTCCAAACCTTCAAACAAGAATGTATTGCAAAGATGTGCTTTATTAAAAACATGCTAAAGTGTATATGTATAGGACTATATAAACACATATCGCAGCAGCTTACTGTATCAGTAAAGCTATGAAGTATCTTCAGGTTCCTCTCATGTTCTCTTCCTTCTTGAAACAAAGAGTACAAAAAGTCAGGCCAAAGCCATGGAGACTTCTGTCGATGATGAACCAAATCACTCATTCTAGGGTAAAATGGGTGATAGATTTATACGATCTAAAGAAAAACCAGAGTAAAATAAAACAGCCAACTTGAATCTTTTCCTTCTAAGAGATGCAAAGTGCTACATGCAGAGCCAGTGAGTGAAGAAGAACACAGATGTGAAAACAGAAACATGTAGGCAGCCTCCAGACATCACTTTATTCTGCAAGTTATTGATTTACTGGTATAAATCACATACAGAATTGTCATACATTGTCTAGACATTAGATTGGTAGTCTGCATTTAGCATTTGCCCCAGCAGTGGAGTGACTTTACAGCTAAAAGATTTTCTTTCCATGTGACCTAACCCTCCCCTCATGCTGCACAGGTAACCAATATTATCACATGAAGTATTTCTGGCTAGCAGCCGGTCATGCCAAACTCTCACTGTACGTCTCGGGTAGTAATCCAGACAGAGCTGCAATTATGGAATAACTGAATGTTGTACTATATTACATAATTTGACAGGAATACTGATAACCCAGTAAATTGCTGCTCTATGGGTGCATCCCCATGCACGTTTTGGTCCAAAATGAAATCAGATTCGGCAAGGGTTGTCCCCATGCACTTTTGATTTGGTCTGATTTCTGCGGACCAAATCACTCAAACCAGGACCAAACCCATGCCAAATTTGGTACTGGAAAAAACAGGTCTGGACACGGTTGGGGGTTCAGCACGTATTGCTTTGCAAGCCAAGCCTGTGTATGGGGACGGTCTCAGGCTATTTAGGGAGGAGATTGGTATTCGTGTCAGTAGGAGGTGGGGTTTCATGTCCTGTGCTTGCCGTTCCTGCCCTTTGCACTGGAGATCACAACCACAGAGATTTTGGGGGGAGTAAATGGTGTTAAAGCCGAAACGATGAGGCAGTCAAACGGCCTTCGCTGCCCCACAAGACTCTTTTATTCAAATATTCCACCCCCTGTTTCCTGATCGCAGAATAATGGCTTGATTTTTCTCCCTTTTACATGGTAAATATCCCATCCCCATTTCCCAGCAGACATGATAATGGCTTGATTTTTCTCTGCTTTTTGCTTGCCGGGTGTTCTTGCTTTTCCTGGGTGGAGCAGAGGTGCGCAAAACTGCTCAACTGCTGCCAAACCTTATTTTTTCCCCACTAAGGGGTGGTGATGCGGCATTTGCAGTGGGCAGCCCAGGGGTGGGGTGATGTCAACCCAGCTTCCAATGATGGCAGAGTGAGCAGAGATGAGATGGCACTGCTCCCCCATGCCGGGGTTTGGCACGGTCTGCATGGGGATGGCAGGATCCGCACCCAGCCTGCACCCAGCCTGCGTTACAAGGAATGGCATGGGAATGGGCAACAATTGATCTCAGTCCCTCACCTGGTCCAACATGTGCCCAATCAGACCCAAACGGCTTGCATGGGGACACAGCCTATGCCAGGACTGTATTAGGAATTCCATGATTGCATCAGGCAAATCAGGTACAATTACAAAATAATTAGTTTTTTGACCCTGCTGGATGCAGCCATTGTTTCAGTGCATACATTTAACAGTAGCAGCGCCTTGCCTCCCCAATCCACAGATCACTTCCAATGGCAAAGTGAAATGAAAAGAATGTCGGAAAAACAGGCTTGTGTGATTTTCCCAGAGTTTGCAGTGTAAGAATCTGCAGTGATCCAAAAAAAAGCACCACTCAAAAGACTAATGAAATAAAAGTTAACTTTACTTAAAACACACAAGAACAACATGATACAGACTGATCTTTTCTCAGCCATCTTAATAGGAAGAACTAAACAAACTGACTGAAGTCCAAGCTCCTTTAGCAGGTTAGGCTGACTTCTCTCTCTCTCTCTCTCTCTCTCTCTCTCACACACACACACACACACACACACACACATGCAATACTGTATTTCCAACAAAGAACACATGGTTAGGAACAAAACATTAACAGGTGCTCCAAAAGGAAATTCATGTATGGGAAGCACAGAAACTCAACTTTCATAAAAGTTCACTATGGAAGTTTCACCACGCTAAATATGATCAAAACCAGTGTTTATTGGAGAACTTCCTGCTCCGTGCTGCAGATATAGTGCTGTGGAAAAGTATTTGCCTTGTTCCTGTTTTTTTTCTATTTTTGCCTTTGATAACTTTTTTGTCCAACAATTGGAATGATTTATTCACGAGCTGTAGTTTGTTTACTCGGGCGTCTTTGGGTGTTTTTCCACTGTCACTAGAAGTACCCATTAAGTACCCATTAATGGGTACAAAAATGCCATTATGTAGCCATTAATGGGTACTTAATGGGTACTTTTAGTGACAGTGGAAAAACACCCTTTGTCTCACGTTAAATTTTGTTTGAAGATCTGAAACAATTAAATGTAGCAAACTGGTTGTGATCATTTTTTTTGTACACAAGAACCTGCAGCACTGCAATCCCATCACTCCTGCTTTGGCCCCTGATGTTTTCGAATACATTAGCCCTTACCTGTAGACAGCCTGAACATATTCTGAATCCTTATTAGTCTGTGCTCCAACATTCCTGCCCATAGCTGTTTCTAGAACCAGAAGAGAGTCAGGAAATTATGGAAAGAACTATTTCTTTTCAAGATAACAATGACAAAAAAGGACCCATTGGAAGCTGCCTTATACAGGATTAGAACACTGATCCATCACTGACTGGGACCAAAACATTTCAGATAGAGATCTTTTGAATCCTTTTATTGCAATAGGACTATATGGCAAATAACTCCTGTGGACATTTATTGGATATTAGGGTTTTTAACAGTTGATGGTATATTTCTGCCAGTATTGGAATCGATATGCTTTTGTGGGCCAAATATTAGAAGAGCTTGCAGAGCAAGTACCACAGCATTCATGTCCTTCCTGTTGTTTTCCTGTTAGCATGTTGTTATCCATGATTTAATCTTATCCTGTTACAGACTTATCACATTAAATTCCACTCTTCCACTGTGAGGATCAGATTCATTAACTTCATTTGTCACAAAGTGATTATGGCAACCATGAACTGTCAGGACTTACCACATATTATATCAAGAGCACAGAGAGTAATGTATAAAAAGCAATCAAATGGTTCTTTGTCCACATGCTTTTCAAGTTTTTGAACAAGGATATTGGCTTGTTCATTCATCACTTGGAGGAACTCTTGTAAAATGGTAAAATGGAAGGTGGGAGTTAGCATTTTTCTTCTTGACCGCCATTTTGCTCCATCACTGCAAGTGGGGAAAAACTTTAAAATTATATTTCTGAAAAATGTATTGAATCACAGACAAAATTATTGAATCACATGCAATATTAAATGCAGAAAAATACTACAGCATGGAGGGATTCCAGGGTTTCCGTCCTACTCTCAGCTTTTCATGAGGATGTTTTTTTCATTGAATGGCTAATATTTCATGACCACTGTATTATTGGGTATATGTTTCCAGCCTGTGGAGTTTTCATCCCTTCCTACTTCTAACCCCCCTCCCCCAAATGAGACCTTGCATGTTGTGGAAGGTTTGGTGTCATACTAGGTCCCAGAAATCTCCAGGTTCAAATCCCCACTTAGGTATGGAAGCTCCATGGATGGTCTTGGGCCCGTTGATTCTTTTCAGCCTAATCCAGTTCACCAGCTCATTACTTGATGTCTTGAACTCTTCAGAAGAAAAGTTGGGAGCCTGGGAATGCTCCACAGTTCTCATGTTCCTCTGCTACAGAGGTTACCAAAAGTAAGGTTCAGGGGGGATTATGCTCTATGGATCCCAGCCCTTATCTTGACTTAATGAGCAACAAAGGAATCTTTTCCTAAGGTTTATGTCCCTCTTTTTCTTAGTCTCCAGCCTAGAATGTCCAACCCAACAGTTCAGCGTCCTTTCCCTGCAACACTCACCAAGAGCATATTGTCCACTGGACCAGGCTGGCTGTTGGCCAAGAGCCACCTCAGTCAAATAGTCAACCACCCTTTTCCCCACTGGTTTCAAAGTGCTCACTGTGCTAATTAGCTTAGAAATATTCAGTGAAGATGCTTTGAAGAGGTGGGAGAGGAAAGCCAAAAATGGGAGCTACAGCTGCAGCAGTGTATGCCGGGCAAGGCCAGAAGTGGGAAGGTCAAAATCTTAATGGTGTCAGAACTGCTGTGGTAGCAGGAGAGACTAACAAAGAAGCACAAGAGGGTGGGTGGTGGTTTGAGAGAGAGAAATGCTTCCAGTCCATAGAGACTCTAAAGGACAGTCCCTCAGCATAGACAAGAACAGCAAAGCTTCCAACTCAGGGCAATTCAGGAAGAGCATCCAATGAAGGAGAAGTAGAGGAAAAGGGAAAAGATTTGGCTTTTATACCCCGCTTTTCTCACCTATAAGAGATCCTTCTGTTCTTCTCCCCATAACAGACACCCTATGAAGTAGGAAGGGCTGTGAGAGCTCAGAAGGAGAGCTGTGACTAGCCCAAGGTCACCCTGCTGGCTTCAGGAGGAAAGCAGGATCAAACCAAGAGACTATGAAATAAGAGTCCGACATTCTAACCGCAAGACCTCATAGAAAAGCATTGGAGCAGCATCTCTAGTTTTTCCTGACAAAAACTGCTTTGTCCTCCTAGCGACACCTTCCTGAAGTATTCGCTCTTTTCAGGAATACTTCTTCAGGACTGGAAAGAGAGAACTGGCTGGCTAGTACATAACAAACTTCATTGTTAAGTTGAGCCACCCAACCACCCCAGACTCCTTGTGAAGAAGGAGGAGGAGAAGGCGGAGTTGGGATCCATTGGGATCCCTCCCAGCACTGGAGTGGGCCACATGGCATTTTATAGCTGTGAAGGATGCTTTAAAAAAATAAAACAAAGACGACAGCCAAAAGCAAATTAATGACACTGGCAGGATCCAAAAACTGTCAAAATGGCTGTCTTCACAGCAGAAACTCCAATTACAGTTTCTAAATTTCCACCCAGTGCAGTTAACGGCCAAATCCAAAAGTGGCTCCAGAATGCAGCCATTTTCAGTCCAGCACTTAACTGTGCCTGAAGGAAAGGTTACCTCTGCTACCAGAGTAACTCTATGCTGCAGCAGGGACAAATGAGGATGAAATCTGTCTCCAGAGTAGGTTATTCAAACAATCAAAATGTATTTCAGTCTAAAGACTCAAAAGATAATACATAAAAACAGGTAAAAATAATTAACAATGAAAGACAATTTTAAAAAACAAAAATGTATATGATCAAGCCTAATTTTTCACTGACTCAGAGTATCTCTAGTCAAGGTCGCTCGATTGCAGGGTTCCATTTCCTAACTTCTCCCTCATTTCTATAGCTACGGCCAAGAATTTTGCAACTGCTAGGGTCATGTCAGGACTGATAACAAGAAGCAACAATGTGATGTATTCTGAATTGGATCTCCCTGGATATGGGCTCAGTTTGGGACTTAATAATTCTTGACGGACAATGTTATAAAGATTACAAAATAAAAGAACATGTTCTTTTTCTGTGTCACCATTTTTTCATGGACAGGCTCTGAGGGTAATAGCAATATGGTGGTAGGCTTATTCATTTTTGCATTCAGAGTGCCTCATAATTAATAATGGCCTGGAGATTGATGAGATGGGTACATTCATGAGAGTGCTCAAAAAGTACCCAATATCTATTGTGTGCATGCATTCATAGATCCTTCAGTAAACACTTTTAAATCCCGCCTTCTCCCATATCGGCCTGCCCGTGCCCTAAGATCTGGAGGGGAGGCCCTCCTGGTTGTTCTACCACCTTCAGAAGTAAGGCTGGTGGGCACCCAGGAGAGGGCCTTCTCAGTAATGGCCCCTGGGCTATGGAACAGTCGTCCCCTTGAGGAGCGTCAGGCTCCTTCTCTGATTAGGTTCAGGAAGGCAGTGAAGATGCACTTCTTCACTGAGGCCTTTGGCTAAATATTTTTTATGTTTGCCCCCTCCCCCACACTGCAAACGCCACTGTTTTAATTGATATCCCGCTGTTTTTTAACATGTTGGTTTTAAAATTTTTAATATTGTTTAAAATTTTTAATACTGTTTCTTTTGATAAGTTGGTTTTTAAAAGTTGTTACCCGCCCTGAGACCTTTGGGTATAGGGCGGGATATAATTATAAATATAAATAAAAAATAAATAAATTTGCCTCTGAAAGCGAGCTGACATACACTTGAAAACCACGGTGGGTGAGTATGGGTGTTTTGAAATATGAGGTCCCAATCATATTTTCATTGCTATATTTATGAATGATTCTAGGAGAGCTTCTGATGAGTTTGCTGTTTGTTCAGTAGCTGCCATCAAAAGTTCTGAGGACGTCTGGCTTTCTCTGTGGCTGCCACTATGTTTATTTTTGCTCTCTGATCTTGTTTATGACTTCATCATACGTATTTGCCAAAGGCTCAGCTGACTCTCGACCTTCACCCTGGAATTAAATTCTGAAAGTCCAATGTCTATGTGGACTTTCAGAAGGCTCTTGACAAAGTCCCACATCAAAGCCTACTGAATAAGCTCATCAGCCATGGAATAAAAGAGCAGGCTCTGTCCTGGATTAGTGACAGGCTTAAGGATAGGAAGCAGAGAGTAGTAATAAGTGGTCAATTCTCAGGGCTGGTGCTTTTTAATTTATTCATAAATAATCTCAAAAGGGGGTAGATAGTAAGACAGCAAAGTTTGTTGATGATACTAAATTATTGAAAATAGCAAAAACTGAAAGAAATTGTGACTCCCTCCAGAGGGTTCCCCTGGTTTTGGGTGAGTGGGCAACCAAGTGGAAAATCTTAATGTAAAGCAATGGGGGCAGAGCTTTCTGCAGTACACCAGGAAAGGGATCTTGGGGTTCTGGCGGACAGCTCCAAGATGTCAGCCTAGTGTGCGGCAACAGAAGAAGAAGAAGAAGAGGAAGAAGAAGAAATCAGCAAGTGTCATTTTGCCCCTTTATAAATCTTTGGTAAGGCCACATATGAAATATTGTGTACAATTCAACACAGGAAGGATACTGTGGAACTAGAAAAGGTGCAGAAAGGGGCACCCAAAATGATTAAGGGGCTGGAACACCTCCTCTACGAAGTAAGACTACTATGTCTAGGTCCCTTCAGCCTTGGAAGATGCCATCTAAGAGGGAATATTACTGAAGTATATAAATTCATGCATGATATGGAAAAGGTGGATAATTTTTTTTCTACCACAAACAACACTGGATGCAGGGGACACTCTTATGAAACAGATGGATAGGAGAGTGATGTCACACAATGGTATTTCTTCACCCATAAGGTCATTGGTTTACAGGATTTGGTACCAGTAACCAGCCTAGATAGCTTCAAAGAAGGGCCAAACAAATTCATGGATGACAGGGATGTCAATGGCTAACAGAATGGATGCTTAGGTACAACCTCCAGGCTGAGGAGACAGACAGGATACCTCTAAAGGCCATTTGCTGGGTTCTGAGAGCAGATGAAGGTTTTGCCTTGTCTTCTGCTTAAGATTCCCATAAACAACTAGTGGGCCACTGTGTAGGACATGATGCTGGACTAGTGGGGATGTGGCTTAATCCAGCAGGGCTCCTCTTATGTTCTTATGACTAGCACAAAAAGCACATTGCCAAAGGAGCAGGATGAAGCATTTTGACTGTTTGGATCTCTGGATTCAGCAGAATTGCAGGAAACTCATCATTGCAAAAGAAGGTTTAATGTGACTGACACTTAGGCTGACACTCAGGATTTTTCAGGTGGCCAACCAATCAGGGCTTAAGCCCAAGTAGGGAATCTGGAATAGGAGAAAGAGGATGACATGAGGCATGAATAAGACTGCATAGGGATGCTCTATTCAAGATGCATGTGGTGGTATAGTTCAAAGGCACATAGAGGAAGGGATAGTTAGGGAACAGGAAGAGCCTTCATTTGATCAGCATGGAATCAAATGCTGATAAAATGAAAGTGAAGCAATAACTATTACCATTCTCATGGTAACTAAGTATTCTGAAAGTTGAAACTCAGATAGGTCCCAGTACTTACTCTAACCACCATATCATATTTCCTACTTGCGCTTTTGTGGGTTTTGTCTTAATAAAAAGAGTAAGGGTGCATCCCCAAGCAATTTAAAGTGTGCTAAAAATCTTATTTTGCCTCTGAGTGCCCCCATGCCAGGGTTTTGAATGAGCTTCCAGCGCTTACAAAAGCAGGAAAACCCGCAACAAAATATGTGCCCTTTAAAGAAGAGCTTCATCGCTCTTTTTGGAAGTTGCGGGTTTTCCTCACAGCATTTACCTTGGGGACGCTCCGTGGCAAAAGGGGCAGGGATTGCTGCCTACACACCCAGCCATAAAGCATTCATGCATTTCCCAGAAATGCTGCAGCTTCCCTTGCCTTGCCTTTCTAAAGCACAGAACTTTCAAAGAGCCAGAATTGCAGAGAATTGCAACATTGTTATCAGGTGTGAAGTGGGTGTATTTAAAGTCACCGCTGCTCTACCAGGTGGATTTTGACAGTGTTCTGTGAAAGTGCTAAGAGTGAATGAGCAAACGATCGCCCGGCCGATGACTTCGGGGGACGGAGATCTGAGAGAAGAACAGAGAAACAATGGCTATTTTTTCCTTTGAACAAGAGAGGGGGCGGGGAGAAAAAGATGCAGGGAAAGAAAACACGTTTCTGTGGGGACGGAAGGTGCGTTTTAAACACGCGTTTTGCTGAGCCTCATGCGGACACTTATTCCGGGAGTGCAGGGCACTTTTAAAGTCCGCTTGAATAGAGTGACAGTGGAGGGAGACTAGAGAGGCAAATAAGTCTTTTGGGGGTGCACTGAGGAGAGAGAATCACCACATCTACTGGCTCTGTACCTACAGCATATCCATTCAAACATTGGAAGAGATCTTCTTATGAGGGACCATCGCACATTTAGCAGCGTTAAGCAAGTCTAAGAGGTCATGGCGAATTGCCTGCCAAGGAATATGGTGAAAGTGTATGCTGCTCATGCATATTCTAGTTTGCACTTTGTTTTACCTTGTTAGAAGTCCTGTACCCAGCCAAGGATGAAGGAACTTGTAGGGATAAGATTTTGAAATATGCTTTGAGCTACTCAAAACAGCCTGTGAACAGAAAGGAGAGATTAGACATATCCATGGTAGCTTTTCACTTCTTTCATTTGACTTCAAAGCCATGGCTGACAATATGTAAGCCTGAAAACTCATAAAAGGTACTTTGTTCTAAAAGTGTGAATGAAGAAAACAGATCTCATGTTTGAATAACTTGTTCTAAGTGTTTACTATTATTTAATATTTTGCTTAATTTAGTGTATTTTTTTAGCCTTGGGAATTTCATGTGTTCAGTCACAAAGCTCCGTTCCCCTTTGGTAATATCAAACCTAGAGCTGAAGGGGAGAAGGGCAGCGAGAGAATTCCTGTTCACTCTACCTCTTAATGTCCAGACATTAATTCAAAATTATAAATGGAAAGCTTCTCTGTATAACCGTTAGCTTGAGGTTTACAAAAGTGTACAGATCTTACATATATAGTAAAGACTGTGAAGAGCCAACAAACGTATAAATCCCATGCACAGATCAGCTTTGTTCAGAAGACTGAATCCCTTCACTGACGTCCAGAGGACAGTCCTGCCCTATTCTTCCTCTTCCATCCATGCAATAATATCCTATCATCTAGAACAGTGGTCAGCAAACTCATTAGTCAAAAGAGCCAAATAACAACAACTGAAATTTCTTTTGAGAGCCAAATTTTTAAAACTTAAACTATATAGGTAGGTACACTGCTATTAACTTAATTAGGGTACTCCTAAGCTGGAAGAGCCACACTCAAGGGGCCAAAGAGCTGCAGTTTGCAGACCCTGAATATAAAGTTCATCTAACCTCACCGAGTTTTGCCACATATTTTCATTCTACAACTATACAGTTTTGAAAAGGCAAAACAGCAGAAGCAGATGTCCTCATAAGGATGGAGTTTCAGGCCATTTCTGTACCAGGCAGTAGACTGGATAACAGTCCAATCTAGGCCTCAGCTGTATGCACAATGGGGCCTACTCTCTTAGTATGGATTGTCCATACTGGACTAGGCTATAGACAGGACCACAAAAGGCATGTGAACAGCATGCCCTGTGACCCAGTATACCACAGCTGACCTGACTCTTTTTTGGCAGTGGATCAGGAAGCTGTACACTGCTGGCCTGGCCTGGGTGTCCAGAACAGCGGACAGCCTTGAAACAGTAGATATGTAACCCATCCCACCTTGGAGCGGTTTGCCTGAGACCTTAGCATGGGAAAGCCTCAGAGAGTGTTGAAACAGCCTTAAAGAAGACCACTTTAGGCAACTTTTCCTAATTCCTGCAACACACATACAACTAGCAGTAACATTACTTCTCACAAATAAAGTTGACCTCCTTTGAGGAAAAGATGAACATCTAGATGCAAAAGGAGATCAAGCTCAATTTCTGGTGATTACATAGTTTTTATTTTTGTCGTTCCCTCCTTCCAGACAGATGCTGAGAACAATCTTCCCTCTACATGAGACAGGTGAATAAAATAACATCTGCTCTTGAGTTGGAGCTCTCCTTTTGCCAGTACATGGAAACAGCAGAGGTGAATTAGAAAGCAACTGAATAAAAGCACTGGCAACAGGCAAACCATGTGGATGAGGTACCAGCTTAAGAGAAGGTCTTGCTCCCTCCAGATATGGGCATCTTAGAAGGTACCTTGGTTGAAAGGTAAACCTGGTCATTCTAAATGCAGAGGAGATTGCTTTGCCACCAACCTATTTCTCAACCCCTTTACCAATCAAACTACTTTTTAGCCCACAGTGCCAGTTTAGTCTCATTCCCCACTCTTTCCACATTCGGTTTGAAAAATAATAACCTGTCTAATTGCTTTAGCAAGTTTAAATTCCCTCTTCTACCCAGCGGTCAGAAGACATCTTGTACTGGCACATCTTGTACTGTGTAACATACTTTTTCAAATCAGGATCTAGGACCCATCTTGGAGGCTGTCAGGAGGAGCAGCCCCTTCAAGTATGCTGCCACTGTCCTGGGAGCTATTCAGTGGTCACCTTATGTCCCATTTTTATGACTATGTATAACCACTAGCTTCCTGCTGAATTTGGCTTGATCAGCTAAATGACCACTCTGAGCTGAATGAAGGGACAGGCATTATGAGTATTAGAAATTCCACACTCACTTGAGTGCATCCTGCCTCTTGTCTCAGGGTTGCAACAGGGGTCTGAAGCCAGTTCAGAGTGAGGGAATATTTAAATCACCTACTCTGGGGGGCAACCCTCAGTCACCCCCATAGTGACATATAAGCATGGCCCTAGAGGGTCAAGCTGGAATCTAGAACCATAGTAGAGAAAGAAGTCATCATTCTTTCCATCCATTCATTCCCAGGTCCTGCCAACCCCTGCACTGACACCCATGGTAAGCAGATTCCTAACCCCACAACACAGAAGGTGCAGGCAATGAGGACTGGAGAGTTCCAACATTAATTTCTTCTTTTTTTAACAAAAGACTGCTGCTTATATTGGACACAGTGCTTTCAGCCATACAATAGAGCAAAAGTCACAGAAGTTGAATGTGCACCACACTTGGGCCCTTTCTGCACTTGGCCTTATTCTGGAACATATCTCAGAATAGGAACCTGCTGCCTGCATGCTAGTGCAGACTATGGCAGGCCCCATGTGAGGTCTGCCATAGTCTGCATTACCTTGTGGCCAGCAGCATAAGCTTAATTTAAAAATCAAAATCCCGCTTAGACATAAATGACAAATGGCACTCAACTAAGTTTTTGAAACTTGTGGATCATTAATACAGCATCTGTGCTGAACATGATACTTAGGCCACAGTTACACCTTACCATTTTAATCCATCTTAGGAAGGCAGCCGAATCCAAGTGGTTTTCAGCCTGGAATAGCTTGGTCACACCTTCCTGCTGCTGTCAAAGGGAATCACAGCAAGGGGGGCAATGAGACAGATCTGATGACAGAGCAAAGGAATCACAGCAAGGGGAACGAGGAGGGAGATCTGGTGACAGAGCAAAGGAATCATAGCAAAGGGGGTGGGGGAGGCAGAGGAAGGACTGTCAGGGCAAGGGGAGGGGAAAGGGGCAGACTCAGAGCAGAGGCTTGCCAAGGTACCATTTTCTGGGCAGCTGTGGAGTCAAAACAGTGGCCTCCTGGAAAGGGATTAAAACATTAATGCTGTGTTGGCCCGAATGAAGGAAAACCAGAAGAGAGGGAGGAAAATACACACACACACAAATGGTTTAGCATTTAAAGGTGTAACCAAACGGGTGAGAATTTGGGCAGAAGAAGAATTAAAGTAAAGGTGTAACCATGGCCTTATATTGAGTATGCAACATGAAGTTCAAGGTTTTCTACAGTCCAAACACTAGATCACCATTTCTCAGTTGTTCTTTCATTCTTGGATAGTAAGAGTATTTTTGATCAGGAGTGTCAAATGAGTGCAAACAATAATATTGGCAGTTCCAATTGCTTTCACTTAACGGCTTGAGCTCATCACATTTTCTGCTCCAGCCCCAGCCATGGCTCCAGTCCCAATGACCTTAACTTATTAACACCTGTGCAGGAATTAAGTCCACAATGTGAGGAAATCTTCCCAATGGAGCAATAAAAATGAAAATATACTCACCTCTACATTTTTTGCATGAAATAATACCAAAAAGGGTATCGGTCCCACCCAAAGTTTTACCAGTGGCAGACTGCGGAACTGCTCAGAGTAAAACATCAATTGCTGAAAGAAACCTGGAAAAGAGACATGTTTTAAAATGAGTTATTCATTGATCCTACAACCCCATGCTTGAACTTCCCAAGAGCTCTTAGCAAAATTCTCTGCTCAACAGCATATAGAAAATCCATTTTCTCAAATCTTCCCTTTGATTAGATATGATTGGAACAAAAGTATTTTAAAGCTTCCTTGGCAGGATCTACTAGGGACGTATACAAATGCAATTTTCGACATTCTATTTGACTCTAATCGAATATTTGAATGTCCAGATTTGTACGAACAGAGAAAAAAATGAATGTATTAAAATTCAATTATTGAGTTTCAGTAATGAGTTTCAATTAAGATTCAAATGCATTCATGTCTGTTTGTACAAATATTCAATATGTATTTGATGATACAAACGTCGATAACATTCGTATGTATCTGTATGCATCCGTACGCATCCCACTTTTATCCCATACTTATCCCATTTTCATCTCATACGTATCCTTGCAGATGCATATGGATACAAATAAGATGTGTACGGATATGTATGTAATGCATAATCCGTACACATACGAATGTCAGAATTATTTGCACATATGATTCAAAATATTCGTATTCATTTGAATATTAAAAAACAAATGTCTGGGCATTCTATTCGAATTTGAATGTCTGAATTCAGCCGGATTTGATTAAATAACGAATATTTTGAATATTCTTGAACATCCTTAGAATCTACCCTTTACTTTGTGTAACACAGGCTGCACCCAGATGCCAGTTACTTATTCTGCTATATTTGGATATTCCAGAATAAAGCATAGATACTATTCATGCTTTACTCCAGAATATATAAATATGGCTAAATAAGCAACTAATGTCTCAAATGCAGCCACAATTATTTACAGCATTGATTTGCTTTGGGCTTGGTAGAATGATTTTCCTTTGTTGGAAGCTTGCAATATGTGATTTGGCCACTAAGACACCACTGATTTACACAATGGTCAGATGGCCACTGACTTACATTGTCAGTGGTAATCTCTGTGGCAGCAGATAGACTGAGCCACCATATTTCACACAAACTTTCAAACTTGCATAGCTTGGGTATTGCACTACATGGTGATTTCTGGGAACCAAATCAAAGCATGCAAGTAGTAGTAGAAAAAGAAGAGTTGGCTTTTCTACCCTGCTTTTCTCACCCATTTAAGGGGATTCAAAGCCACTGACAAAGCTTTCTATTCTTCTTCCTACAACAGACACCCTGTGAGGTAGGTGGGGCTGTGAGAGCTCAGAAGAGAGCTGTGACTAGCCCGAGGCCACCCAGCTGGCTTTATGGAGGAGAGCAGAATTGAACCCGGTATTCCCAGATATGAGTCCGGCTCCTTAACCACTAGACCAAACTGGCTCAGTTTGTGATGCTTTATTGATTTTCTCTTGATGTTTTAAAAAAGAATAAAAAGTTATCTGCATTTCAAAAGTCTTATCTCCATTACCCTGAGGTAGTATAATTAAGAGGAAAGGCAGGACATAGGAACTAGGAATTGATGTTTTAAAAGTTATGCATTAAGGTCTCCTCTGTTCATGTACGAGGGAACAAAGCAAAGAATCATTTTCCTTCTCTCTGGTTAAGACAGAGCTTCCTTCTTTAGATTGTTCAGGGATATAAGCTACATTCTCTAATAAGCATACCACAGATGAATAGCTTCCTGGTTCTCTGTTTTAAGTGATCCCTCATATGATGCTTTCTGACACCAATGATGCTTGACCTATATGTACTGCTAATGCATTTTTTTTAAAAAACCTCAAAGTGGTTTTGTTCTTCAGCTCTGAACTCCCTGAGAGTGGGAGTTGCTGACAGTGAGAATGACACACTGCCTACCTCTGGGGCAGGACATGCTCTCCGGTTTTACAGTCAGTCTCTTTCATGTGCCAAAAATGTCCTCCTGAGCTCTAATCCCATAATTTGTCTTCTCTTCAGCCCTTTCTGCCCTGGGCTGCATGCTAGTGCAGACTATGGCAGGTCCCATCCAGGGTCTGTCATAGTCTGCACTAGCATGTGGACAGCAAGCCCCTGTTCTGGAATATAATCTGGAATGAGGACCAGTGCAGAAAATGTCAATGTCAGTAAACTGTTTTTAGCTGTAACAATGGTAAAATGTGTGGTCCTTTCCAGATGTAAATCCCCAAACATGCAAGGCGTAGTCCAAAAATAAATGCAGGGTGTCACCCTCTAACTCTCCTAATTACTGTATATCCTATCATCTAGATCACCCAATTAGACTAAACACATGCCCTAAATTTTTCCAATGTAATAAGAAAAAGGAGGAAACAGTTGCCACAAACCCCAAGTTTAGTGTTTTTGTTTGTTTCTCTTTTTTTTTCCAAATGCACATTTTATGCTTGTTAAATACTTGCAATACCTGGGGGAGTTTGCATGGGATTTTCAGAGGTAAACATTTTCTGTTAAGAAAAAGACATTTATGCCTGCTTCCACACAGACCCTTTATGAGAACCAGGTGGTGAAGCAGACAAATGCCCCTCCCCCATCTGCCCACCCACCCCCAAACCCGACTACTACAGGAGCAACTGAATAAGCTGGAGAAAAGTACTCAATAGCATTCCCATAGGGAAAATCATATTTTACCCCATGTGAATGGACAGAAGAGGGAGGCTCACAGGGAACCTTCACTGCTATAAGCAGAAGTTCTGCAGCATGGTTCCCCTTACCACTGTCTGGGTATACCCCCACATTGAACATATGCACTACACAGAGCCAGTTCCATCCCAGAACCAGAGGCCTTTTCGCACTACATCCAGAACGGCTGTAATGAACTTGGGCTAAGTCACTTCGGGTCGCTTCACCCATTCACACACAGGCAGGCAGGAATGCATTTACACGCGTTCCTGCCTGCCTGTGTGCAAATGCTCAAAGCGTCCCGAAGTGACTTAGCCGGGAAAGGCCGGCCAGGGGCAGGGACGCCTCCCGCAAGCCTGCCCGCCATTGGGTGGGAGCACCCAGGGGCGGGCAGCCCTGTCAGGCCACTTCCCCTGGTTCCTGACAGGTGTACAGGACCTGATCGAGTCCTGTTCAGCTGGCACGAAGCCACTCGGGCACCCACCCACCCCGGGGCCAGCTGCCTATGGGGCAGGGGCTGTGGGACCCCTTGGTAGACCATGCTCACGTTGGTTTGGTTTACCAAGCCCCCACCCCTGCCCTACCGCAGCCGATCGCGACCCTCTGCGGAGTGTAGGCACCTCAATCAAGACGCCTACGCCCCGCAGACGACTCCCCACCCCCATCCCAGGGCCCGGGGATGCGCTGCGCACAAGCCTTACCTCCTCACTGTCTTGGCTTGGAATGAGGCAAGGCCACAGGGAGCGTGCACCACGTGGGTGCGGCGCAGCTCCTCATTGGACAGGCTGCTCATGTGAGCAGCTTGCCCAATCAGGAGCCATGGCTCCTTTTAAGTGCTCTACATCTCGAACGTGTGGAGAGCAGCTGGAGGCGCACTGGGATGGCTTAGCCATCCCAGCAGTGCGTATGCTGCATCTCCGACTGCTCTCCACACATTCAAAAACCCCATGTGTGAAAAGGCCTCAGCTCTGCACATGCTGGACTGTCCTCTGACCACACAGCAGTAGATCAGTATAAAGTGGTCCACCGCTATACTAGCCACTGGCTGGCACAAGCCAGCACGCACCCTTTCACACCTCTTTTGGGTAAAGGATGTGTGGGGCGAGGCAGCACAGTCAATTGTGTGCCATGTTCCCAAGTTGCTATGACAACAGGTGGCACACATGTCCACTGTCATGGCAAAGCAAATGCTCCTTGTATAGCAACATTCACATTTACCTGGAAGGTAATGAAGTGCCCAGTAACTTTGGGATGGGTTGAGTGGCCTTTGCTCCTAAGGTGCAAAAAGGCCCAGAGTTTCACAGCTCATGTGTTCCTCAGCCGTACAAAGAAAATATTTGGGGAAACAAAGCAAATGTCTGTGGCCATATTTATGAGTGTTAAGTAAGACTAGGTGTAACGGAAAACTGAACCAGAGAAACTCCATTTTGTGCCCTTAGTGAGGCTAAGAAGCCATTTCGGGAAGGTAGAAACTTTTCCCGTGAGAAACAAACTCCTGGGAGCTTCACAGGCAGAGGTATCACTTTAATCTAATGGTGGGAACATTCACACCTACACCACACATTTGGTCAGTGTAACTTTATTAGAAGGTTATCACAAATGCAGATCTGGGATGAACTGAACTAAGTTTACAACTCTAGGTAATATCTTTTTTTTTGTCATCTTTTTTTTATTTATTTTCATTAATTGGGTATATGGTAATATCTCTATCAAGACTTACAAATGCATCCTTACTTCAAATTGACACTTTCAAATGCACGAGTTAGGTTGACTATACCTGCTCAAGAAACATTGTCATTGATTAATCATACTCACCTGAGCAGCTTGGAAGGGCATAAGAAATAAGCATTTTCTTACCCAAACCATGCACTTTAACTGCCAAGACTGAGTGTGTCACTTTGCATGCCAAATAAAGTTTGTGCCAAGCATTACGTCAGGGAACAAACATTTTGTAAGTTTATTTTGCTACCTCAGTTAAGCTTTATCTCAACTCTTTTTATTTTATATATTTTGTACTGTGTTCCTAAGTTCCATGGATCCTAATTTTTAGTAGTCTTCTTTATTAAAGTTTTCTTATACAGTTCCGGGTGTCCTGCCCTATTGTTTGTTTGGAGGATGTGGTGGTGAAGGGTTGCTTTTTCCCCACAACGCAGTCTTTTTCCCTGGAGGCAGTTTGTGGACGCACTAGCTAAGGAGCTCTGAAACGGAGGCAGGAGTAGGAACAAGTATTCCTAGAAGGGAAAAAAACTGTAAATATAAAAAATCCTACTTCTAGCAGTTAATTTGACTCTTGAGATCTTAAAGTATTTTCTGGCCTCCTTTTTATTTAAACATTCTATTCCCTGTTCTCTGAATAAACTTTGTTATTAAAATATATTAACTCTCCTGGGAATATTTGCTCCACTGCTGTGGAAACTGGAACGAGTTACTTCAAAACAAGTCTCTAAGGCATATTTTGATTCAAAGAAAATGTTCCTAATGAGGCCAAGGGGCCCCCCTCAGAATCCTTGTGAAAGATTCCACGTGCCGTTGCTGTGTAAATAGCAAATTCTTTGGAAAGAATGTTTTAAAAGCCTCCTTGATTTCAAAACTATGGCAAAAGTGCCCTTGATGGTGGGGAGAATTCTACAGTGACTTTAAGCTGAGTTGTGAGTAGAAACTCTGTTGACATCTTGCTCTTCAGAAAAGGAAAGTTTGGGAAGAGCAAAGAGGATTCATACCTAAGATGCACTAGCAGTTCTGACTGGTACATCCTTCCCTCACACTATTCATGGGGAGGCCTGAACAAAACGTAGGCAGTGATCACACCCATAGTTCAAGACAACGTTTTTGCAAAGAACACAGAGGGGGCGAATCCCCACGGCAAGCTTATTATGGATTCAATACACGTTACATTTTTTACTGTGGGGACCCTACCGTTTTAAGGGATGAGAATCCATGTTTAGAGTTTCCCTCTCCCAATAGCTTGCTTCCAAAGACAGTGATTTCAGTGTAAAAATCCACCCTTAACAGCAGCCGCTACACTGTAGCAATCCAGCAACTTCACACCTGATAACAATGTTGCAATTTTGCACAATTCTAGCTCTTTGGAGTTCTGACCTTTAAAGGGGAAAGGAAAGCAGGGGCAGGTTCTGGGAGAAGTGTGAATGTTTAAAGCAAGGGGGCTTGAGTTGCTGCTGCTGCTGTGTGCCCTGGGCAATGGGGAGAATCGCTGGCTGCCCGCTGCCGTTTTTCCTCCATCCAGGCAAGCGGCAGCCACCCAGCCAGGCTCCGTGAAGGGGTCCGTTATAGGTGGCGCGTTCACGCCAGGAGGAAGAGGGCAGGGCAGCCCCGAAAAGCGGCTTTTAGAAAGGAGCCACTTGAGTCCCCCCTTGAGTCACATATGCCACGTACGATCCTCAGAAATCGTGTTTTTCGCTGTAAGGACGCATCCATTAGGACGCATCCACACAGCGAAAGGGTCCCTAACTTGGGCCCTCCCCCGGCCCGCCATGATTGGCTCCTCGGAACCGAGCATGGCGAGCCGGGGGACTCTGATTTCACAGCTCGCCCTCGTCCCAGAAGTGGCGGATCACCACTTCTGGAGCCAGAGGGAGCTTCCCCCAAACCCACCCTAGCCCACCCTGGGGAGAGCGTGAGCGATCCTCTCCTTACCTGCACGCAGACATCCCAATTCTGGGTGCAAGATCCCAGGAGGCTCCGCGCCTGCGTCCTGTGTTCTAGGACCCTTATTTCCATTTATTATCCCACGAGTAAATTACACTAAGCTTATTACACTTGTGATTTGTAAATTAATTTGCTAGGCCTTTTCCACCTATGTAAAAACTCTTCTTTAGTCTATACACTTTAGCCAATAGTGCGCATGGAAGGATACCCAAAACCTACTCCCAAGCATAATGGTTACTAACTGACATTAAAGCAAAAATAAAAATAAAAAACTTTTTAAAATGACAGAAATATAAATTTAAGCCTTTACACGACTAAGGCTGTCGCACTTAAGGTTTAATCCAGCTTCAGTAGAGCGAGACATCACACCAGCAAAGTGACCGGCTGTTTTCTTTCAGTGTTGAATAACTCAGAAAATTCACCTTTGGGATAGGTAATGTGGAGAGAAACTCACTGGTCACTTTGCTGGTGTGCTCTCTCACTCTGAAGGTGGACTGAAGCTGGATTAGACCTTAAGTGCGCCCACAGCCTGAAGTGGTTTCTTTCCCTACAGCCACCTGGATGTGGGTCCAGGACCTAGATCCAAAGTTTGGAAAGACTTTTATCATTTCGCAGTTTTCCTCTCTCTCTCTGAATCAAACTCCGACGCCAGGCCACCAAAAATTCTTTTTGAAACTCGGTGCAAGGAGGGGCCCGTGCAAAGGAGCCACCCTGAAAGGGCGCGTGGAGGGCGTGTGGATGTGGATGCGGCGCTGTTGCTGTTGCTGCTGCATCTATTTTGTTGTGCTCAGAAAGAAGAGGGAAAGTGGGGAAACCGCCAAGGGTTTGATTCCCAGCCTTTCCCGGGAAGCAGGCAATGAAAGCCACTACTTCGGCTGCATCTCTGCACAGAAGAAACAGCAGCGTTGGCTTTTCTACCCCGCTTTTCTCACTCAAAGCGGCTGACAAACCTCTGTTCTTCTCCCCACAACAGACACCCCGTGGTGTCAAGGTGGGGCTGTGATTGCTCAGACGAGAGCTGTGACTAGCCCAAGGTCACCCAGCAGGCTTCATGGGGGAGGGCGGAATCGAACCCTGTGTTCCCAGATCGGAGTCCGGCTCCCTAACCACCAGACCAAACTGGCCCAGCGCCCTGGGACACAAGTTCCCACGCAGTCGACCCCAACTCGTGCGCCCAAGCGCAACCCAGGGCGGGACGGGGAGGGCGCCGCTGCCGCCGCCGCCTTACCTTCCCCGCTGCGCTCGAAGAGCAGAGCGTTGCCCAGGACCGGATACCAGGGGCTGACCCCCGGGACGTGCCTGACCTGGTTCCATTTTCGGAAGTGGAGAAACAGCAAGTGGGAAGCGAGCAGCGTCAAGAGCGCCGCCACCACGGTGGCGCCGCAGTAGAAGAGCCACTCGCTCGCGGCTGTCATCGGAAGGAGCCCCATGGGCGGCGGCGACGGCGGCGCAGCCCTCCTCCTCTCTGCGCGCTGCAGGAAGCGACGGCCGGGCTTTGTCCGGCGGAAAGCAGGAGGAGGCGGAACCCGGCAGGAGGCGGGGGAGAGGCTGGAGCCGCTTGGAGGGCCGTTGTATTGGGAGGCGAACAACAAGCGTGGCCGCCACAGCCGCCGCGTTCCCCTCGCGAGCGGACAAAGCGCGCGCTCCTGCACGCGACGCGCGTGGAACGGGAACGCGCGTGGGTCAACCTCTCGTAAAGCCCCAAAGGGGTTCCTCTGCCAAAACGGAGTCAGCTCAGCTGTGGGAAATGTAACATTTCGAAGAGGAGGAAATGCAGCTAGCTTGCAAAAAAAAGAAGAAGAAGAAGTCTGACTGCTGAATAAAATGGCATGACGGCGGGACGCCCTCGGGGCAGAACAAAATCTAACATCTGGATGATGGTGGTGGTGATAATAGTCTCTTATTCCGCAGAACTAAGCTAGAAGTGTGGGTAATCTTGAGTTCACTTCCCGGAATAAGAAAAGTGCATCAGTTAACCTGGTTGACTGGCAGTGGATACCATTATTTTGGATAGAAGAGGAATCTTTAGCCAGTTTGGTCTAGTGGTCGGGGAGCCGGACTCTTACCTGGGAATACCGGATTTGATTCCACCCTCCCCCCACGAAGCCAGCTGGGCGACCTTGGGCTGGTCACAGCTCTCTTCTGAGCTCTCACAGCCCCACCTACTTCACAGGGTGTCTGGTGTGGGGAGAAGAATAGAAATGAGAAAAGCGAGGTAGAAAAGCCAACTCTTCTTCTTCTTAAGGTCTGGGTTTGACCTCCCGCACATCTGTTTTGCAACCCACTTGCTCTCCACAGTTCCCTTTTTGTATTTTGACTGACATTAGTGGAGCCACAGTAGAAAAGAGTTGGCTTTTCTACCCTGCTTTTCTCACCCATTTAAGGGGACTCAGAGCGGCTGACAAAGCTTTTCTTCTCCCCCACAACAGAAGACCCTGTGAGGTAGGTGGGGCTGAGGGAGCTCAGCAAGAGAGCTGTGACTAGCCCAAGGTCACCCAGCTGGTTTCTTGGGGGAGGGAGGAATTGAACCCGGTATTCCCAGATATGAGTCCATCTCTCTAACCACTAGACCAAACTGGCTGGTAGTAGTATCATTTAGGATTGCAAGCTAAAGCTAAGTGTTCCAGTTCAAGATTTTCAAGTCTAAACTATTCTGAAAATCCCTTGGTAGCAATAAAGTTGTGTTTGCTGTTTGTTATGGACTTGAAGGACACATGACAGAGCCTTCTTGTGGTGGGCCCAATGTAGACCATTGAGGTCTATACCACATCTCCACTGAGGTATGTCTACCCCATATGCTGTACATATGGGTAAAAAAGGCACCTCAGTCACCTAGCATTTGGCTGAAGAGGTACCATAGTTTGCTCTCCCAGGACGTAGTTTCACATCCTTCACCTTTCTTTAGATGTTACACCATGGTATCTGCTTCCCCCTTCCCCTGCGACATATCCTCTCAATGATTTAGAAAATAAACACTAAAACAATTTTGTGGCTTTCCTTCCTCCGCACTGTATGGCTATTTCTAATGTTAGAATGCTTTGTTGAAGGCTGTAAAGCAAGTTGCTGTGACCATTGCCAATTTATTATAAAACTATGTATGTCTCCTGCCTCTGTTACATGGTTTGCCATGAATACTATCTATTCAAATGTAAAGCTGACTTTAATGTAAAATGTAATGTACAGCTGCATCTGAAGTTAGGGACCGATTCCTATATAGCTGTGTGTATGGAGTTGAACAAAATAAAGCATTTTGGTACCCAAAATTATCCTGGGGCTATGTTGGGATTGCCCCATGGGTTCTTGTCTTCTTTGGAAATAGGGGAGAAGGTGAATGCTTTATCTATTGAAACTGGCTCAGGGCACCAAGATCTTACATTACACAACTGAATGATGACATAGTTTGGGCGCGTTCCCAAAGACAGTAAAACTGGACTGGATTTCGCCTTGGCATCGAGAGATCCCATTAAATTCCCCAGTTGTCTGAATCCAGGAAGGGTCGTCACCATGCCATTCCTCCCCCCCCCCCCCGGATTGTCTGCAGAAACCCCTGCACAAATCTGGGGGTGGGGGAACCCTCCTTAATGAGGACTTTTTCCGATCCAGTCTGGATTTTAGGCGAGGCGAGTGAAGGAGGAGAGCTGGTGGCCGCAGCAAGCAAGTGAGCAGCAGGCGAGCAAGGGGGCGGGGTAGGGAGGGCATCAGGGACGGCATTGGATGGGGGGTGCAGGGGCCCCTCATAACCGGTGGCTTCGGATGGGGGGGTAAGGGGTAGGGAGGGCATCAGGGGCGGCATTGGATGGGGGGAGTGCGGGGAGGGGAGGCCACAAGCAGCTGACAATCGGAGGAGGAGGAGGAGGAGGCTGCTGGCAGCAGCAGCAGCGACTCCTGTCCAAAACCTACCACACCGCACCATCTGCTGCTCTGCTTGTGCGTACTTGTGGGAGCCTTTTGCGAACAGCCTGATGCGCCCTTGGTGCTGTTCCCGGCCTCCACTTCAAATACGCGGCAGAATCCGGACCAGAGTAATCCAGGTTCACTGTAGGTGGGAACACACCCTTTGTGGACCATACAGAAAGGAGAATTACCTATTAAAATACAAGAAAGATCTTGTTCTAAACTCAGCTTTGAAGAATGGTATAAAAATAGTTTTAAAGTAGGGATGACAAATAGTCCAAAACTCAAAGCATCACTTAGAAGAAAGGAAATTTACTACTGGAGAGATGGTTATCGTCACTGAGAAAAGGGAACTTGAGTGTATAGCATCCATACTTCCTCATGCTCAACATGCCTGAACAAGCAGTTTGTCTATTAGTGTTAGAGACAACCTGTCTAGCAAACTTATCAATTCACATTTACCCACTGATTTGAAAATGTCTTTTTGCTTTCCAGTGAGTAATATAGAGTCAGCTTTGTATTAGGGTAGAGGTACATAAGTTTAAAGGCCTTGTTTAAGGCACTTCTATACCTGCCTCTGCCCAATCTCTCTGCTTTGGTCCTGAAAATATCACACATACCCCAAAGATGTGGGAAATTCAGCACCAGGTTTCTCCCATTGGGAAGAGGCAACACTGAAGTGTGTGGGCCAAAAAGATGTGTTGGTTTTATTTTTTGCAGTTCCCCCCTCAAGGGATGGAATTGTAACCAACAAGATACCGCATTGGGTGCCATGTTTTCACTGCCCCTCCACATCTTTGGAGGGGCCAGAAATGCAACTCCAATTGTGTCACTTCTGTTGGATTATTTCTTTTAACCAACTGTTTCCGTAGGCTGAAAGAAAGTGGGAGGAGGGGACTAAGAGTTCTCCAAGGCTGAGTACATTCTCTCCCTTACATCTCTTCAAGTCCCCAGGTGAATTGCAAAAGAGACCCTGAGGAGGCAGCTTTACTCTTACTTAAAAACAAAGTCTTCCAGGTACACCATGTAACTGCATCGTTACAATACAGTACACCCTGGCATCATCACCTTCTTATCATCTAAAGATTTATTTTTGCTTTTATTTCATAACCATCAACAACAATATTCTTTCAATCTGGCCTTGTTCACTACCTTGACACTTTTTGGTGAAAGTCGGTACGTAAGCCTAAATAATTAAATTTCATAGAAATGTTCACTGGAAGCCTGACTTATTTTCCTTTACATAGGATATGCAATTTTCTCTTTCCTACTTTCCCTGGATTTCTCACCCTGTACCTCTTTCTACCCACTATTTTATGATGTATATTTTATTTACTTTCATTCATCATTCTGCTTTGTTTCTTTAATGGAACTGAAGGCACCATTTTGGGGACAGTGAACTTAGATTTTCTTTTTGGGGAAGCTAATAAATCTAGAAGAATGATGCAAAAGTTAGTCTTTTAGTCATCTGACAATTACATTTTGACACAGAATTACTATTCACTTGTCTGAATTTAACCTGTGGAAGGAAAACTAAGGCTGCAACTACATAGTTAAAGTGGCTTAGAGGTAGTAAGACAATCTACATGTCTACGCAAATCGTGCCTGTAATCTTTTCATGCTTACTTGAGCTGGACTGCTGGAACAGTTCCCAGCTGGATCACTCCAGCAATCCTGAAACAAGTGTGTCTGCACTTGGATGGCTATTCCTGAACAGCCCCTGCACCATGTTGAAGCTCACGTGAGTTTCAGATCCCACTGTGAGGGCTCCAGTGGCCACAGACTAAAGTTCCTGGGAGACACATTTTGGCAGCACAATTTAGTGTACCACTGAAGTGGGTCTCCCGGCTAAACCATTGTACTGCTGTCACAGTTTAGACAGCCATTTCAAGCTGTCCAGACCAGGCTATGCTCCATCGAGTGCAGAGGGAGCATGCTTGCAGGGGACAGAGCCTCTCTGTTCTACATCAGAGTTCAGAAGAAAAAGATCCAGAAGTGCTCTAGATCTCATACTGTAACCCTAACCTTAATCCTAAACCCAGATAGTCTGGCAAAGAACAAGGGATAGCTGGAACTGAAGTTTAGTAACATCCGGAGAGCCAGTTTTGCCAAGTCTACTTGGAAGATTCATTTAGCTCCCTCTGCTCAGTGGTTATTGCCAACTTATCTATGTGGTTACTGGCCCCTACCCATACGTTCAGAGGTCCATAATAGGGAAATGTAATTGCAAATGCCACCCATGCCCTCACTGCTTAGATAAAATGAAACATGGACAAACTCTGTGAAGGCCATCAGATGGCTCTTTCATTCTAATGTGGAACACATTGAAGGACCATGGCTATTCTTCCTCGTATATGAGTGTGGTCAAACAAATACCTGTGGTATCATCTTCCCAGAAGACTTTGCCACAGAAATGAAGCTCAGTGGGCAACCTTGGACCAGCCACTATCTCTCTGCTTAACCTATAGCGCATAGTAGTTAAGGGAGAAAAGGATGTTTCTTCATCTCATGCAAACTAAATTGTGAGAAAAACATCACAACAGGTATTTTATCAGTATCTGGCTGGTGATAAGGGAGCAAAAGAAGGCGTAGTAAAAGGTTATATAACTGTTCTGTCATGTCTTTTTCATCTGACTATCATATTATTTTATTCCTAAATACAATTAGGACACAATTGCTCCTGTTCAAGGTGCCAGGTACAGTACTTGCTTCCCAAAACTCTTGTATACATATGGAACAATCTGAGGTTCATCAGTTAATAACCTATTAATAAAATAACTTCCTTGGGGAAAAAAATTGGCCAACTTGTAGAGGCGGTGACAGGATTAGAACTAATTAAATAGCTGCTATGCTAAAATTCCTGCTGTTGCTACTGCTTCTGTACAAGCTACTGGTAATTTGTCTAGTGGGCCATTATTTCATGATGCAATATCTTTTCACACCCAGTTAGTCAAATGATTCACCAAGTTTATTTGCATCCAATGGCAGTCACTGTATAAAAGCTTCATAGTGTGTATTCTTCTGCAGTTTCATGATCATCATCATTAGAACCACAAATGGAATTGGGGTGAAGGGCAATGGATCATTCACTGAACAGTCATTGTTGTGTGTATCATAGCTTTTACTTAATTAGTAAAACATGACTCCTTTTATGCAAGTTTTAAAAATGGTTTTGCATGGTTTTGCTTTTGGACAGCTGGCAAAATATGGTTTTCCTTTTTTAAAATCCTCTCAGAAATTTCCATAGTGATTTGACCTCTGATGTGCCACTGACCTACAAATATACCAGACTACCTTCCACAATTCCACTGACACATTGGTAGACTGGACTTCTGTAGTTTTTTTAACCACCAGTTTTCTATAGGTGTCAGTTACTTGCATTACATCATACACGGCAGTTTGCAGGAAACCATAATATTATTCAAGGATTGAATATAAGTAAGTTATTATACCTGATTGAAGTATATAAAAGCATGCAGGGTATAGGAAAAGGTGGAGAGAAAATTTATTTTCTCTGTCATGCTACACTAGAAACAGGAGGCACTCTATGAAGCTGATGGGTAGGAAAGTCAGTTCAAACAAGGGGAAGTATTTCTTTCACCCATAGGGTTATTGATTTATAGAATTTGCTGCCAGAAGAGGGGGTAACAGCAACCAGCCTAGATGGCTTTAAGGAAGGGTTAGACAATTTTATTGATGATAGATGTATCAACGGCTACTAGAATGGATGCCTAAGTACATCTTTCAGGTTGGGGGGCAAGCAGGATGCCTCTAAGACCATTTGCTGTGATTTGAGAGCAGATGGCTTGCCCTTGTTTCTGTTTGAGATGCCCTTGGGCAATTGGTGGGCCACTGAGACAGGATGCTGGACTAGATGGGCTGTGGCTTGATCCAGCAGGGCTCATGTTCTTATGTGGTGTGAGTGATATAAGATCATGACTCCAAACATCTGCTACGTTCACGTAAACTCTTATTACCTATGTTAATAAATGGCAGTATACAATTAAAATTTACGATCTTATTTATGTGTGATACAACAGAGCATGTAGCACCTGTCAGAAACACACCATGCATTAAATGAGACATGCATAAGACACCATTTAAACATAAACTCCTTTAAAAAAAACCCTCAAGTATACATAACTTTCAATTCCTAGAGTTGTGTGATTCATGCATTTTCAACCTTTAGTTAATGCTACATTATTCTAGCTAATTATAAAATTATCTATACCAGTGTTCGGCAAACTCATTAGTCAAAGAGCCAAATATCAACAGTTCAGTGATAGAAATTTCTTTTGAGAGCCAAATTTTTAAAACTTAAGCTATATAAATAGGTACACTGTTATTAACTTAATTAGGGTACTCCTAACCTGGAAGAGCCACAATCAAGGGGCCAAAGAGCCGCATGTGGCTCTCGAGCCGTGGTTTGCCTACCCCTGATCTATACCATAGCCTCTGTATTCCCGGTTTGTATTTTGCAACACCCAAAGCATTCCAAGTAGGGATGTGCATGAATATTTGAAACATTTGAAATTCAATTTAATTCATTCGAACGTAGACATTTGAATTTGAATCAAATGTCTATACATTTTTCTTAATATTCGAACAAATTTGAATGTTTTGAATCATTTGTACAAATTATTCGGAAATTCATATGTGTACAGATACGTACGCACTGGTTGATCACAAGATGAACATGAATTAACAATGTAATGCAGCTGCAAAAAAGGCAAACACCATCCTAGGATGCATCAGGAAGTGTATAGAGCCTAGATCACAAGAAGTAATTATTCCTGTTTACCTTGGTCAGACCTCATCTAGTGTATTGAGTCCAGTTCTGGACAACCCAATTTAAAAAAAGACATTGACAAACTACAGCAAGTCCAAAGGAGGGCTATCAAAATGGTTAGTGGTCTGAAAACCATGTCCTATGAGGAAAGGTTGATGGATCTAGGAATATTTAGCCTACAGAAAAGAACACTGAGAGGAGACAAGATAGCGGTCTTCAAGAATCTGAGGGGCTGTACAGCGAAAAGGGATTATCCCTATTCTCACTTGCACGAGATTGGAGGACTAGAAACAATGGTATGAAACTTCAAGGGAGTCAATACAGATTAGATATTAGGAAAAACTTCCTGACAGTGAGGGTGATCAGTCAATGGAATAGGTTGCCACGAGAGGTCTTCGAGCAGAGGCTGGACCTACATCTGTCTGGGATGGTTTAGGAAATCCTGCATTGAGCAGGGGGTTGGACTCGATGACCCTAGAGGTCTCTTCCAACTCTATAATTCTATGACCCTACCCTGGTTTCAGCAGCAACCTGTCCCAATGTGAGTCAGTTTGGTCTAGTGGTTAGGGAGACAGACTCTTATCTGGGAATACTGGGTTTGATTTCACTGGATGACCTTGGGCTAATCATAGCTCTCTTCTGAGCTCTCACAGCCCCACCTACCGCACAGGGTATTCTGTTGTGGGGAGAATAGAAAGCTTTGCCAGCTGCGTTGAGTCCCCCTAAATGAGTGAGAAAAGCAGGGTACAAAAGCCAACTCTTCTTCTTCTAATCCTGGGACAAGGTGAGTACAGAAAGGGGTTCAGCTGCTTAAGGGCCATAAACTAAAATGGGCCGAATGTATTTCAAAGAGAAGACAGGTTTTCCATCTCTGTCAATGTCTCTCTTGACACATTATTAAATAGAAGTGCACCGATACTGCCATGGCTATTCAAATGAGGGAGTGGGTGGCAACCTAAGTTAATTGAGGAACTTACCAGATGCAATTAAAACATGAACATCCAACAGGCCCCATATCATGTCAGTCCACTACCAGCCTGTACAGCTGAAAGGCAGGATTTAATAAAGTGTGGGGGTTTCCTTATTGTCTTTTTAAGTTTTGGCATCTTATTGATTCTTCTCATTGTGCCAGTATCTGGCATGGCTTGTGCTGGCACTGTTCCAGATCATTCACTGAGGTTCTTGCTGCTGGCACAAAAGAGCCAGAGCAACCCACTCTCAGATGCACAGTCCTGCGCTGTGCTGGGCAAGTCACGCTATCCTGATAGCTCTTTTTGCTCTTGTGTGGGAAAACGAAAGTTCTTTAAAAAGCAGCATTTACTTGCACCATCTGCCGGCACCCTAAGCTTCCTTCCGCCTTTTCTTCCCTGACATCTCTCCTTACCAGTATAGTTCTAAAGGCTTAGAGCTGTCTTCTTCCAGAACCGTTCGTTCTTTAGCCTACAATTCCACATATCCCTCAAAGGTAACAGGGTTCTCTTCATTTCTGGAATGAAGTTTATGTCATTTTCAGAAAGTAACCATACTTTTTCAGTGGACCAAAAAAAAAACCCCTTTAAATGACAGACGGAAGGTTTTTGATCTCCCCTGATGGAATAAAGTACTAGTCACTCCAAGATCACAGGACTCTCATCATTAGGGAAGATGATGATGAAGATGAAGGTTATTATACATAGAAACACAACAATATAACATGGCACTCAACAAGTCGACCTTGGTATTTCATAACCAATCAGGATCTTCCCAAGTTCCTAAGATGACTTTATTATTAATAGTAGTAGTAGTAGTAGTTCTCGATTCAGCTGTCAGCATGTATTTTGCTAAACTTTGAGGCCTGAGACTGCTGTACTCTTACAGGCAGGACTCTGCAAGGATGCAGACACCTCTGGACCACAGAATTTAACTTTATAATTGGCATATAGCTTTAAAGTAGAAGAAGGTGGACCAGGGAGCTGAGTCCCTGTACCAGATCCAGAATCCATCTGTGTCCATCAGCATCCATATTGGAAAAGTCAAACCTGGTTTAACATCACACAACAGATCGTAAAATATTCTGTCTGAGCCCAAAACAAGGTCTTGGAAAGGGCAAGGAACTTCTGCGTAAGATCAGAGTTAGTCCTGAGAAAATATCTTCATATTGGCTTGATAGCAACCAGTGGATTCTCTGACCAGCATCTATTAAAAGCTATTTGGAAATACAGACCAATCTTTACTAAACAGCAGTCTTCCTAAACCCCTGCTTTGTTTACACTGCAAGCTTTGGAAATATTAAGTATATATTGTATATTTACACAAGAAACAATTATAATGGATGTGCCACGATGCCCAGCATTCCAGTAAGTGCCTGCCCTCTCTAGGAGTAGCTTGGCCCTGTTAGGATGCTGAGTTCATGCAATGGCCAAGTGAATACTACAGTGTGGACACAAAACACTGGTAGCAAGCGTTTCAACAGTAAACTAAAACAAGTTTATTATTATACACAAGCAATACTAGAAAGAAAAATAAGGTTCAGGTATTTGTTGGTTTAACTCAGTAAGTCTCTTAAAGTTAGGAGCTACCCCTTTCCCTAAAGGAAAATAGTTCCTTTTTTAAAAGACAAACCTCTCCACGTTCCTCCCCCTCTGACTTGCTCGACCACAGCTCAAGCCAAGCCAGTGTACCAGAACGTGGCCCTAGATGATCACAAGGCACGGCCCCTCCTTGCTTGACCAATCATCCTGTCTGGTCAGTTGCTAGTGAAGTCTTCCTTCAAGATCTTCCAGCCAAAAGACCCCTGGTCAACTACTGGTCCAGCTCCTTCAGGATTCAGCTCTCTTCTGCTCCTTTCAGCTCTTCTCCCAGCAGGAAGACATAGTCTGCAGTGTTCTGAGTTCCTTTATACCTTATTCTGCAGCCCTGATTGGCTGTCACTTCCTGGGGAAGATTGCTGCAATAAAATGCTGCTGGAAACTCCTGATTGGTGGGAACTCCTGCTCTAGCCCCTCCAGCACTCAGATCCCCGGACAGCTTTTCCCTCCAAAAAGCAGCTGCAACCAATCATTGCAGCAGGGCCCACACAGGATTTCCTGCCTTTTTTGCAGCCCCAAAACCCAGGGTTTGCAAAAGGCTGTTTGCACCAAGGCTGGCTATTGCAGCTAGCTAGAAGCCTGCAAAGCCAGAAAGCAAAACAGTTTGCAACCTGTACCCAGAAACCGTCACAGGATGTGACTCCTTATCTTCAGTTGCTTAGGATTGCATTATTAGCCTCATTTAAAATAAACTAAGGATTTAATATACCAAGCTAGGACTAAGATTAAACTGACTGATCATTCTGATCCCTTAAAAATCTGATAAAGTACTGAGTGTTGCTAATGAGTAACCAGTTCATTTAAAAATTGTGTTTGCTGTCCTTGGAAATGTCCATCAATGCCCCATTTCACAACAAAGGTGAAGCAGAATGGTTCAAATATAAAGGGTTTTAAAAAAAATAACTATGCTACAGTTTCAACCACAGAAAAAGATTGAAAGTACATTACCTTTCAGTAACAGTAAGTAAAGTAGTGTGTGGTAGGGCAGGAATGCAATTTTCGGGATTCGATTCGAATATCCAAAAATTCAAACCAATTCAAATCTTTAAAATGCGAATGTATTCACATTTGATTTGAATATATTCAAATCTACTCATTTGAATTTTCAATTCGAATTTGCACATAGGAATGTCAACAACATTCGTATGTGCCTGTACACATCCTGTATTTATCCCATATGCATCCAGTATTTGTTCCATGCATGTGGACAAGTACGCATCATGTGGGTATCTGTACACATACAAATATCTGAATATTTCAAACCAACAGATTCAAAAATTCAAAATTCTTCTGAATGTTTAAATTCAAATTTTAGATGTTACAGGTTTCGAACATTCTTCAAAAAGCAGAGGGGCACATTTTGAGTCTTCTTCATACTGTGGAATAGTATCAAAACTCCCTCTGTGCTGGTTATTTAATCAGTGAGCACAAGAAGGTCTCAAGCAGAGAACATGCACAAAAGATTATGCGTACTACATTTCCAAACTTACTTTCAGAGGTTTTCTAAATAAAAACAGAATGCAAGAGTATGATGTGGAATAGATTTAACACAGGAAAGAAATGCATTTATTTATTTATTTCAGACATTTTTACACGGCTTTTCATTTTTTAAAAAACTTCTAGCAGATTGTTACTGGTTTTTGTTTTACTTTTGTTCTTCCAGACAGAAACACTCAGTACAAAAACAAAGAAGCTTAAGTGCTCTTTCAAACTTCATTTACATTTCATCTAAACTGATACTAGTACAAAGGCTGCTTCTGAAGCCTCACTAACAGCGTTAGGAAACCAAGCTCAGGGAAGTATCTATTGAAACTGAGTTACTACAGCTTAGTCCATTTTCTTTTATTTGTACCCATTAACTGGGCGTTTTCAGAAACACTATGCCCTTCAAGATTCAAAGATAAGCCGTTAGACATCTTAATCCTGAGTTGTGGGCTCAAGCTTTGAAGCGCCTCTTTCCCTAAGCTGCCTGTACAGAAAATTTAGGTCAATTTGGCTTAGTTCTTGTTTTTCACAAAGAGAACAACCAGGAAGGCACTTTCCCATTATATTTAGCATATATGCCTTTAGAAAACAATTGGCACCTTCTCATTTCACAGAAAACAAACCACTTTCTTTTTATACTTTTTAGTGCTTCTTCTTTCTATTACATCTTTGGTGAAACAACTTTCAAGCAGGCGATATACAGAGTAAGCCATAAAATAACAGTACAGGAGCTTCATTCCTTCTGACAATGATGGACAAAATATTGCTGAATATGTCTTTGTTGTATCTTCTTCACAAATATTATGAAGCAACTTGAAATCTCCTCCGAGGCAATGATGGATTTCGTTGGAATAGTTTGGCGTGAAATTGTGAACCTGCATGGAAACATATTACCAGCCATACTGAGAGCCAAGTGGACAAAGACAGATGTGAAACAAACATCTGTGTTCATATCCTAATGAAATCTGATCTCCTCTTTCATACTTAACCTCCCATGTGAAAAACGGAACAGCAGTGTGTTATTGCATCACAGGAAGCTGACAGAAACACGTTAAAACCAATAATGCTTTGGTGCTCATTAAGCAGAGAGTTTAGGTTTACCCTCCACCCACTCAAACTCCAGCCCCCAAAACTATTTCACCCACGGCCTGACAATTCTAAATCTTGCCTGTCAACTTTTTTCAACACTGGTAAGTCTTTTTTCTTAAACTACCTGAACTCTGTGAACTCTGTAGTCTCACTAATATAAAACAAATTTCTCACATCATGGATGTAAACTCACTGCCTACATTGTCCTGAATCTTATAGTCACCAAACCTTTGCACTGCTTAGGTGAACCAGTGTGGTCTAGTAGTTAAGGAGCCGGACTCTTATCTGGGAATGGCAGGTTTGATTCAATCCTCCTCCATGAAGCCAACTGGGTGACCCTGGGCTAGTCACAGCTCTCTTCTGAGCATTCATAACACTTTGTTTTGCTTTCTGCCAACATATACTTCCTTCCATAACAAATCCATGATGCCTGTCTATCCATATCTGATGTCTCTCAATGATCAAGTCACCACATCTTCCCCTTCTTTCACATGTCTGCTGACCTTTATGTCTGGCCTCAGAGAGTCGACTGACAAAAGTTATGATCAGACAGCTTAAAAGGGGTGGCCCTGGGGTTAATCTGAGGCTCAAGGGACACACAGAAAAACATGAAAAATAATTTGTCACATTCCAAGGACTCTGTTTGTGCACCCTTTCCCAGACATGAAATTAGCACTCTTGGGGCACATCCCTGTTTGGGTCAGATGGGGTGAGAAGCTACAAAGGCTCCTGGAAATCGCTGCTATGGCTGGCCAAGCAATCAGATCTATGGAAACCTGGATTGACAGTCAATGTGGGGCAAGTGCGGAAGAGAAGTGAAGTGAAGTAGGATGCTTTCAGCCATTTATTTTTAAAATGTATGATGCAGAATTTTTTTTCCTGCATCGAAAAATGGAGACATCCATTGCAAATGGTTGCCCAAATATAGCCCTATCTGATCACACCCAAAGTCTGTTACTTTCCTTAGCCATTCCTGCCTCTTAACGTACCAGCCACCACAGCTTCTCACCCCATCCAATCCAAACAGCGAGATGCCCTGAGAGTGCTAATTTCCCATCTGGGAAAGGGTACATAAGCAGAATCTTCAGGATGTGATGAAGCATTTTCTGATTTTTTTTCCCCGCCTGTCCCTTGAACCTCAGATTCACTCCTCCAGTGCCCAGCATCTCTGCCTTCCAAACTTTAGGGTGGTACTTGAATCCTCATCACTTCTATAATTCTCTTTCTTTAATAAAATAATTACCTTACCAGTTAATCCCCCTTGACCTGTCCAAGTATGATTTGCAAAGTCCACAGATGTCAGTGACCTTTTATGAGGCGTATCTGACTGAAATAGGGAAAGAATTACATTTTACTCATCCACGATAACATAAGGGACAGAGTGACTTGGAGGAAAGAGTTACAGAGATACAAATCAGGACTACTGATGCATGCCTGAAACCCTACAGGTCCATTTTTTCCCAATTTCACATCAATGAATTACAGGTTTTGCACTCACATTAGAAACAACAGATAGGCATAATATATTCTGAGAGGGGAAAAAATCTAAGCTGTTCAGCTGATAATACAAAATACAGCATAACACTGAATGGCACGGGCCAATCTTTCCAAATTACATTTTTAGTCTTATCCCTTAACAGCCAAACAGTGCAGTATTTCTCTCATTTCTATCTGTCTCCCTACTATCTTTAGGGATATTAAGAGCAAAGAGACACATCTAGATATCTCTTCCTACATTTTATATATTTATATGAATGTTAATTACTTCATTTCTTACTACTTACCTACCTACCCAGTTCTATTCTCCCTTCCATGCTATTGTTTGACTTACTCAGTCTCTCAGTATTCTCTGCCACTAATTGCTGGTGTGCCTATGTATGTGGGTGGAAGGGTTGGATGGGGATGGGAAATGAGTATTTACTGTAAGTCTTTTTACAATTAGCACCAGGGTTTTGTCTCAAACATGCCAATGCCCTTTTTTTTTCAGTGGACAAGGGTTGTTATGATTTTAGTTACATTTATTTGGTATTAGATGGAATAATACCTGGCAACTGAAGAAGAGCTGTAGGAATTATTATAACCCAGTGGTTCTCAACATTCCTAATGCCGCGACCCCTTAATGGAGTTCCTCATGTTGTGGAGACCCCCAACCGCGGAGGCAGAGCAGCTGGAAGGTGGGAGGGAAGGGTTGTGGGAGACTCGTCGCGACCCCTCTGAAAGGACAGTTTGACCCCCAAAGGGGTCCTGACCCCCAGGTTGAGAACCACTGTTATAACCAATCACAAAGGAATAGAATTCTTCATTGTTTCAGAGAACAAAACAGAGTCATTTAAATTACCGTTTTTCAGTTTGTGTACTTTCAAATACCTACTCGGAAGGTATGAGTAGTATTAGGTCTTGAAAACCGGTCTGCTACAACAGTTCTCTCTCTAAGAGGTTGCCTTTCTGTACCATCTGGCACTGCACTGGAAATTCTGGTATGAGGATACCTTCTCCTGTGCTGAGAAATGTGGAGGAAGAGACAAAACAGCCATAAGTGGGAGAGTAAAAAGCATCTGATATCCACAGGGAACAAGGCTTGCCATTAAAAAAATTCCAAAGGAAGAGCAGAAGAAGTAACGGTTCTGGCTAACCAAGATTGTGACTAAGCTCAGGTCACCAGTGCCGCACAGGAAATATAAATTCTGTAGGAAGAACCTAAGTGCAAATTCTGCTGACTGCAAATGCTGCAAGACAGACACTGCTGAAAACCAACAGAAATACAGACACGACTAGTGGTGGCAAGGATTTGAAACAGTTCCATTCACAAAAATCTGAATTTCCATCCTATTTGCTTCAATTCAATGCAAAGCGAACAAGGGAAAAAATTGTGAACATCCCAACCCTCAGCAAGTAGTAGGTATGTGCTTTTCTCCAAAGCAATAAAACAAAATATTAATAAGCATGTAACAGACTGGAGAAGCCTTAGAAATTTCAAAAGCAAACAGCATGCAGATGCCAGGGAACTGAAACTGTTGAATTTACAAGGAAACTGAATCGGATACCCTAACCTTAGGGTCTAAATGAAGAAGTAGAAATGTATTTATTTAAATTCAATGAAGCTGCAGAAAAAAAAACACTTAAAACTACATTTTCTAGGTGTGAAAATGTTGCAGTGCAACTAAATGTTTCAGCTAAATCTGAAATGGTATCAATTAATGTCTAACTTACATAACTAAGTCGAGAACCAGGAACAGTAAGACACTGATCAACAGCGTCTGAGTTAATTGGTGGCAATCTGCTCCGAAGTGTAGGTGGTGGTGGAGAGGAGAAGCGATCTAACGCAGTACACCTGCAAGTCAGCAATACAAAGACTTGCAATCATATACATTTCAAATTATTTTACTGTCAACAGGACTTCTATTTCTTAATCTAATAAAATGGATGGACCTAAAAAGAAACATTATCTAAGCAATAAGGCATATATAAAATGGATGGACATAAAAAGAAACATTATCTAAGCAATAAGGCATATACCTCTTGGAAGAGGTTCTGCTGCTTCTACAGCTGGAGGAAAATATGAGAAGAATGAGTAAGACTTGGATTAGACATTTGTTCAGCTGCCGTGACACCTGTTTCCACCCACCTGAATAGCACCAATATGTGCCAGAGAAATGCAAGATGTAGGCATATTCTTGGCACCGCTAACATGCAGGCTGGATTAATGTAAGGTTTCCTTAAAATCTGTCCCTTTCCTGTTCCCATCTCCTTCCTGTCTCTGTCTAGATTTGCCCTGATGTTTCACCAAGCTTCATGACTGTGTAATTCTCTTCCTGGCATACTTTCGTTTCTGTGATTGGGTTATGGATAACTCTGATTTAAGCTGATTAGTTTGATCAAGAACAATATTCCACTAATGCCACTCTAACAAAGACCAGGAGCCACCGGCTTACAGTTTAGTTCCCCTAAGGACTTCATCCCTGTAAACAGTTACGGTCTTTGAGCGCGGTGGGTCTGTCCCGATCGACGGCAGCCGACGTTGGCTTGCGGTTTTCCTAGAAGATCCAGGCAACACTCGAGACAATGCTAGAACACTGTTGTCCGTAATTCGCCCAAGCCGATTTCGTGAAGGGTTAATGCTAGAGCCAATTCTTTGTGGTCTTTCCTCCTGTTCATTCCTGAAAAGCAATGCCAATTTAAAAAGGCAAACATCACTGCCCCTTACATAAGAATGAGGCCCTCATTCTTACCTTTTCTGCCCTACACCTAAACATTTATTAAGAGTGAGCAAAACACCATTTTGAAAGTTTTATGCAGCGTTTAAGAAGAGCTACACACTTCATACAGGGGTTGAGCTTTGTAGGTAGGATATCTAACAAACTCAGATCTAAGGTAAAGCAAGGACTTAATTCAGCTCATCTCACTCCAGCCTTTTTTTGAGAGAGAGAGAGGGAGACTACTCATTGCAATACCGAGTCCAATAATGTAAGAGTGGCTTAGTGCAATTTTGGCTATATCCAGATTAGCAGGTTAAATCCGCAGTTATATCAAAATATGCAGCTCATCTGACTGCGAAGCCACGACGGGCTGTCCAGCAGCCTCCCTACAGCTTTCTTACAGAAAGCTGCAATGCTTCTGTGGCGCACATCACATGGGATGGGGAAGCCAAGGGGAGTTGAGCTGCAGTCTCAGCTCTCATTCGCTGTTTCTCGCCATCCTGTCAGGATGGCAGGAAACTTCAAATATGCCTGATACTGCAGAGCAAGTGCCCATTGTTCCACAGTAGGTAAATTCGCAGTAGCGGCGGCATAATACCCGCTGCTACAAATTATCAGGCATCAGGTGTGATGCCCATGCCTCATCTGCATATCAGAATGTGCGGTATTCCCAAGTCTGGACAAAGCTCCCCACAGTTCTTGCTGGGTCTGAAAATTATTTTTAAAACTACTTAAAACAAATCCTCCAACCCTTCCAGTCTCTACAAACATTGGGAAGGGAAGCCAGGAGCAAGATAAGCTGAGGGAAGTGCTGATTTTGTTCTAGAAACTCTAGTGAGAGGGGCATAGATATTTTTCACACCTCTATTTAGTGTTTAGCACACCTCCAATATTTACTCCTTTCTCCCACAAAAGTAAGCATGGAACATTTGTTAATATTTTCACAATATAACAGTATATTTTATAAGGTTCAACTTTTTATTTAAAAAAAGGGAGAGATTGAGTCTTAGCTTCAAAATCACGTGCTGAGAAACAAATGAAAAATAAATACAGCATTCACTATAATCTTGCAGATTTTGCAACACGTACAGTATCTTTTCTGCCAATCCTGAGTGCCTCTGTTGCAGCGGCTTAGCCTGAATTGTCATGACTCCATTTAAATCACTGTGCAAATTGCTGGAAAAACGGTGAATCTAAAGAAAGAAACATAAGCAAGTGCATTAAATCTTTATGCTTCATTTATCAGTATTTCTCCAGCAGCTGCTTTTTGGGGGGGGGGGGAATGCAACAAACCCATAACTCAGTGAATTGAAGGGAAGGGTCCCTGTCCATTAAATCAATTGGGGGGAGGGGGGGGTTAAGCTTGCGAAAGATCGCTCCAGAGACAAAGCTTTGGAGATTTTCCAGAGCTGCTCTGGAAAATCTTCTAAGAATTTCCAGAGCGTCTACAGAGATTGACGGGCGGGTCCCATGTGCATCGATCCGGATTCATCACATGGGTGCTCCGGCATTTCCACTGCGGAAAGACTAATACCCATTGCTATTGGGTGCTGCACCACCCATGGGTACGCACTGGGTGCCTCCCTTAATCCTGATCTACTAGATACGGATCATCTTAGATACGGATTAAGGGAGGTCAGTGGAAAAACTCCCAAGATCTATCTCAGTTTGTCTCAGGCGCCATGAGTCAGAACTAGACTCAGGAGTAATTTTATACCTATGATTCACTGCAACTGCATCTAGTAAACATAGTATTTTGCTGCTTCAATAAATCTGTAAAACCATATATCAGTGGGCAGGTGGCATTCCTCGCCCCATCCAAGTTCTTGATCCTTTATATGCCCTCTGTCAGGCACAATGCATTTATGTTTTAAAAAACAGTGAGAAGGATGGGCACAAATGCTCCTTCCCATCCTTCATTTCCCTACTGTGCTAAGAAGCACTAAAAAGACTGCACTGTGGTCAGTATGGTACATGAAAGCACCACTTTAAAGCAAAAAGAAAGAAGAATCTACTGGAGCACTGCATTTAGTAGGGCAATGTCCTACTGTCAGATCTAAAGTTCAGAAGCACAACACGAAATTCAGATTTGCATCTGCTCCCATAAGCTTGAAAACATATTAATTGCATAACACTAAATTATAAGTACTTTGAACACTACGCTTGGTATCATAATAAAGTTAATCCATATTCTAAAGACTAGAAGAGGTGTATATAGAGAATCCAAGAAAGACTCACCTACACAGTTTCTATTGCAGAACAGCTTCTTTGAGTTTGCATTGCACAATCACTGGCATTACAAGGACAGGTGTGAAAAATAGAGGTGTGGCATTAAATGCTTGAATGGAGATATGACAAATACCAATGGGACCAGGAGAACAAATACAGCAGGAAGACTTTATCTATAATTATGGTTGTCAGCCTCAGGAAGTATTTCTTTGAAGGTAATGTTAAAACTTGGCTTTGAGCAGAAATAGCTTTTGAGAGCAGGCAAGTTCCTCAAATTCTTGAAAAATCTTTTATAGACACTACTAGCTCTAAACCTATTGCCAGGATGTGGTGGGGGACAGAATGAGGCAAGAATTGCACATGCCACCAACCTGGCCTTGAGGGACTGTGGATCAAAGCATATTTTTCTTGTGCCCACCCTTCCCACTAGCCATACATATGTCAGCAGCAGCTGAGGGTAAACATGGAAGATTTCCTCCCTAGTGCTTTTTCAAAATTATGCAGCATGTTTATTTGCATTTTTATACTGCCCTGTACCTGAAGGTCTCAGAGTGAGTTACAGCAATAAAAAGAAAATATAAAATGAACACACAAAAAACAATAAAAATGCCTGAAAATGGGGACACGAACTTGTTTCCCCAGCCAGAAACATAAAGTTTAGGTAAAATGATATGGAAAAATAAGATGCAGAATCATACAGCATGACTATAAAAATCTGAACTTTTTGCAAAGGTTTGCAAGTGTAACAAACTGACATCTAATCAAAATGATAAGAAAAAGATTAATGTAGATTAGAGGGACACAGCTTAGCATGTTGTAATAGACTGTTAACAATATAGTATCCATGCAATGCTTATTATATTTTGTAAATAAAGCTTTATATACACGTATATTTTTATCCGTATATGAAGTTCAATGAGAAAAACAAATAAAAATTATGCCGAAATAGGATCTGAAAGAGAATAATTTTGGTATTTAAAAAGGAACTATGGTCCTTTCTGCACTGGCCTTCATTCTGGATTATATCCCAGAATAGGAGCCTGTCATCCTCCTGAAGAAAACAAGGGACAAAACAACAGTCCCTTTGTGTCCTCTTTGCTGTTGAAAATCAGTGCCTAATGTGTGGGCAATGGCCCTTTCTGAAATGAGCCATATTCTGAAATATGTCCTCAGAACTGTGACCTGCCATCCTTATGCTAGTGTAGACTACAGCAACTTCTGGGAGAAGTCTGTCATAGTCTGCACCAGTATGACAAGGACAGGTCCCAGACAGAGGTGCTGTGTGTCACAGGGTCTCAGGTCCACGTAGTTAGGAGACACCCTGTCCTTGATGGGGTTTGAATGCCCTGAAAGGGACAGGTACCTAATTTGGGGGTACTGCTGGAATCAGCGCTGATGCTTGAAGCGCAAGTAGATGCCATGGCCAGGAGTGTCTATGCCCAACTATGGCTTGTAGGTCAACTGAAGCCTTTTCTGGACAGAGATGACTTGGCCACAGTTATCCATGCTTTGGGAACCTCTAGAATGGAGTATTGTAATGCGCTTTACATGGGACTGCCCTTGAAGACCAGAAGTTGCAGCTAGTGCAGAATGCATATCACGCCGGTTCTACAAGGGGTGCATTGGCTGCCAATTCACTACCAAGCCCAATTCAAGGTGTTAACTCTGTCTTATAAGGCCCTAAATGACTTGGGCCCCAAATACCTAAAGGAATGCCTTCTCCCATACCAACCTGCTCCTACCTTAAGATCTGATGGGGAGGCCCTCCTGGTTGTCCCACCACTCTCAGCAGTGAAACGGGTGGGCACCTGGGAGAGGGCCTTCTCAGTAATGGCCCCCAGGCTGTGGAATAGCCTCCCCCTTGAGGTGCATCAAGCTCCTTCTCTGTACATGTTCAGGAAGGCAGTAAAGACACACCTCTTTGCCCTGGCCTTTGGCTAAGCATGATTACTTCCCCCCACCCCCACTTTTAAGTAGTACTGTTTTTAATATATATTTGGTTTGTTTTAACATTATTGATTTTAAATCTTGTTGTACGTATTACTGTTTAATATATATTGTTGTGTTTTAATATTTGGAATTTTTAAAGCATTGTTACCTGCCCTGAGACCTTCAGGTATAGGGTGGGATAGAAATACAATTAATTAGTTAATATTCTGAAATATCCTGAATAAAGTCCAGCGCAGAAAGGGTAGTACAAAAGCAGAACATGTCCAAACCTGAGAAATAAGACATTTGTGTTAAAAGAACAAATTGGGATGCAGTATTAGACAACTCATGCTAGAAAAATAAAGGGAATGGGCTTACAAGGAGCAGAATTGGTGGGATTTAAGTATAAGGAAAGTCGAGCAGCTGTATTTCATATGCAGACTACTAAGATGTAGTCAGAATGCGTTTTACCTGTGATGGGACAAAATGCAAGCCAAGAGCTGCACCTCGAACATCTGAACCTCTTGAAGGGGGGACACTTGATGTATCCACTGCAATACGACCCACTGGCAAATGTGGCAACTTATTTCCACAGCCTTTCAGCTTCTCCATCTGCTTGTCATTCTCTGCATCATTATTTTTAAACAATCCAAATGTAAGCATACATAAGCAAACTTGCAAAGGTGCATTAAACTGACAAAAATGATGTGGAAATATTAAGTAACAGTTTGGTATACAGAGACTGCAGTCAAATTTAGGAAACTGAAGTCGCCTTCTTCTTCATTCCCCTCTCTAGAGTGATTTCTTACTTGCATGTCAGAATACAGTCTCCAGGACTACATGCATGTAAGACTTAGAAACATGAAGTCCTAGATACGGATGTAAGACATTTATTATTTTTTTAAAATTTCACATTTATTAATCAAATGTAGAATGAGTTAGAATCATGTGTCTTAAAGACCTATGGCTGTAATTATGGGACCAAGATCTGATAAAAGCGTGAAAACAAAAGTCAAATTTAATTCACCAAGTCTGTGTTCACACTTTCAGGCCACTTTCAGAATGAGAGAATACATCAGCAAAATTACAAGCTGGTTTCTTTCAGCATTATCTAATTCAGAAGATCCACTTTTGAGTTAGATAATGTGGAAAGAAAATGACTGTTCACTTTATGTGAGAATAGCTTTGCATTCCCACACTCCTAGTTAAGCATATCCCTGGCAACTAGGGCTTGGCTCTGTCCTTTATGGCGTATCCGGCTTACGCCATGAAATGCGAGGGCTCCGGGAAATGGGAAGCAACAGCAGATTGCTGCAGCTCCTGAATGCCGGCTGTTATGAAAGTTTTCCAGTTATCTGACTGGCCCAGATAGCCAGGGGTTAAGCCATGTGTCTGGCCTGACCCTGAGTAGCTAGAAAATGGGGGAGGGGAAGAGAAGAGGCAGGAGGCAGAGATCGCCTGGAAGAGAGAGTTTTATTTCTCTGCAGAGCTTTAAATAACCCGCCACAAGAAGGCGGGGAAGGAAGTGACCTCAGGAGAAAATCCAGGGAGGCGATAGGTGGAGCTGTGTCAGGTGAGCAGGGCAGAAGTCCTTCTGATGCCACATCCTGTGGCAGGAGGCGGGGATGATCCTCAAACAGGAAAAAGAGGCTTGTTCTCTACGCATGCCATGCGGCCGGACTCCATTATGCCCCAAGGCTAAGAGTCCAGCACCCTACTGGGGCTGAGTGTGTACTACAATGGGACAGGAAAGCAGCCACACCTATTTTTCTCTGAGGCTTGAGAAATGGAAGGTTGAAGCCAGGGGAAAACCTGTGCAGTCTTTGCAGTTACCACAGTCCTTACCCTGGAAATGGATAAGCATTTCCTCTAAGACTGTGTATTGTAGTGTGACTTGTGTCTTTGATTATCAACTCTATAAAGAGATAACATCTGTTGCTATATTGCTTTACTGTCTACTATGCATTTTATGTGTGGGAAAAGCCTGACACTTTGTCCTTCCATTTGGAAAGAGGACTGAAGCTGGAGAAAAACTTAGGTGTGAACGCAGACCAAGTCTGCTAGGGCCATGAGGTTGGATCCCTTCAACGGATGACCTTCAGTGGGCAGCCATAGTATGTACTGTATATACTAGGGGATATATGCACCTACTGAGTGAGCCCAAATGTTGGATCCTGGATGTTTGATACACCTTTACAGAATGAAACTTTCTGTGACCCTAGGACTGAAACCACAGGTAAGAAAACTGATAATCAGCAGATACCAAATAAAGGAAAGAGGAAGAGAGAGCAGGGACAAACGCATGTGCTGAGAGCCATCTTTCACATGCCAGATGGCTATCTGAGTGACTAAGTATTAAGTTCTTAGTTGGGGCCTTAGCTCGACTCACACCCTCTCCTGGAACCCAAACTGGTATCCTCCCATAGATGGTCAGCTTGCAAGTGGCAAGCCGCTAGGTTCATGCTTTCCTCTACTGGGTGCATCAACAATGGCTGGAGTTCCTCAGGTAAACAGGGGCACACTTACCTAGGACAGATGATTCCCAGTATTTTCTTATTAATTCTTCCAGTACTTCAATTATATTTTTCCAGATACAATCAAATACTTCAGCAGCCACAGCATCTTTAATACAGGCATTGGGTGAAATAGGAGGAATGCCATTTTGAGTCCTCTTTTGAGCAAGGTGGTACCTCTTTTGTTCCAAATTCTCATCATCACTAATAATTGAAGCAAATTAAATTCTTATTATTGAAAGAAATGGGAGTGCATACTTAACATCATCACCTAAGAACTAATGAGCAACAGTTTCATCACATTTAAATTCCACCAAAATTCAAGATTATTTCATGCATTAATGTGACACCTGATATGCACAACCACAATCTAATCATAATCATTCTTCTGGCCATGTTCCACAAAGATTGGCTTTAACCTTCTACCATTTAATCATAGAGTAAGGATCAAACAGGTGTGATTAATCTGAAAAATTTTACATGGACTAACAACAGCAATGGGGCCTCATTCTGATGTTAGGCATTAACAAAATCAAACAACCAAAGTTTCCTAATACAGAACCCCACTAATAATTTGAGACAACAAAACAAAAAAGTTCTGAATAAAGTAACAAGTAAATGTAATAACTATAAGGGTAAAATTTTTACTCCAATAAAATTGTATTATTCAATTCTGGTAGCCCAGAGTCCAGTGAAATCCAGACAAAAAATTTTATAAGTGAAAACACCTCAGTTTAACGTAAGATAAGAATAAGATAGTTAAAAACAAAATAAGCCAGAGGCATTTCGATCCAAAGCCTCGGACCTTCCTCAGTGGCTTACATAAAATTTATAAAATACTATATAAATGCTCCGACAATTTCAGCTCACAAAAATATATGTGACTCTGATTTCTCAGTGTTTCACATTGAACTCATTCTTATTAACTCATTTTTGTTTTCTTGTCTCAGGCGTTAACAAAATACCACCTTGAATGCTTTATGAAGCCTTAAAGGCTGGGTCCAGACAGGGCCTAAAACGTGAAATTACCTTGGGGCTATATTGGGATTTCCACACGTATTCATGACAATCTCAACATAGCCCCAGGATATAAAGGAGAAATCCCGCTGTACTGTTATTCTAGGAAAAGGACCTCCCAACCTGGGTTTTTCTAGAATAGCAATATTGGCTATCTATCTGGATGCTTGCTCATAGGAGCCGCCATCTTGAAAATGGCCACTGCGCATGTGTATGGCCACAACAGACTGAAAATGGAATTGAAATATACTTCTGTATATTTCACACAACTGAAATACCCAGAAGAACACACTATTAATTGTGGGAGCAAGTGCGCAGAGAGATAAGGGCCATTGTTAGCCCTGAGATTTTGCCCTGCCATCTGACAGGGACAGTGAGAGGCAACTGCAGAACCTGAACAAGATCCTGCATTTTCCTCTTGCCACCTAGAGACAGCTAAAAACAGTCATTTCCCCCTCTTACATGGAGCATCCAGTAATGAGTCTCATTGGGCTAGAGAGGGGCAGGAGGGGGCCGTGAATACAATAACGAAATGTGTGTGAGATGAACATCTATTCCTTTTTCTGTGTATGCTTTGAGGTAAATGCTGTAACACTAGAAGGGACCAAGATGTAGCCTGTAATCATATTGGGGAAAAAGAATAATTCATTTCTAAAAATGTTATTCCTGGCCACCTCTCCCAGATTGTTCAGATTCTGGAGAGAGTGTAGCTGCCCATCACTCCATGGGACACACAATAATATGAGGTCTGCCAGAACTTTCTCTTCCTTCTGTCTGACCCAGATTATATAATGTAGCTCCACTTGCCTCCAAATTTCAAAAAGGACCAGGAGGTCCAGCCAGGGGCAACATTAGCCAAAGTAAAGCTGCCTGCAGGAACAAGATGACTGATCATCTGCGGCGGCGGCAGCAGTGCAACAGCAGGAAAACTGCGAGGGAAAAAACTGCTGACTAATCAGCAGCTTTTTTCTTCAGTTTCCCCTGCATGCTACGCAGATACTGTAGAGTATCAATTGTCCCATCTGGATGATGGAAAGCAGCTCCATCCTTCGTGCACAGCTTCTGTTCATCCCACCTGGATGACAAGAAGCAGCTGCAAAATATTCAGGGTGTCTGAAGGCACCCTGAGTTCTCATTTTGCTTTAGGGTTCAGTTCTTCTAGGTGGCTGTTTGGAATGCTCTGCAAAGCATTGAAAGAGTATTCTGCAGACCCTTAACTGCCATGTGGTCCTGATCTGGAGGCTTTGCTAACTTTTACTGAAAAACTACATTCTAGATGCTTCTACTGATTGCAAGCAGCACTTTTTAGGCCACGTCTGCCTGACAAGAAATGATTATCAACAGAAGCCAAATGCAGAGCCCCATTCCAAATCAATAAACATTCAAAATTAGACCTGGACTACATTTCTTCCAAGATAAAAGCATCCATGTTAGGCACATTTGTTAACACGTATGACTAATACCATGCATATAGTAGCCCTAACATGTGCAAGGTTTGCCCTTTAAAAGCAAATGAAAATATTTTGGCAGGCAAATATCAGTTTTTAATTAAAACTTTTAAAAACTGAACATTTACAGTTCCTTGTTGTCAAAGGCAAGATACTCTTCAACATTTCCTTCTGCATCATAGATTTCTTCTTCCAAGAATGAATAAACAGGTGACTCGGCTAAAGAAATCCCTGGGAATTCCAAGCAGAATGCATTGTGTACTGGAAAAGCTGCAGGAGTTAGTTTAGATCCTGAGATGCATAACCTAGAGGTAGTAATTTTAAAACATGGTTTAAAAAAGTACAACAAAATGTTTAGGGTTTTTTTAAATGGAAAAGTTATATTAAGGAACTAAGGCAATATACTTTTAGAAGTTGCTTAGTTTTATGACAGAGAAACAAAAAATTAACATAGACTAGAGACGTACACAAACGAAAATATTCAAATTTGCAAATTTTCACATCGAAACAAAGGTACAGATATTCAAATGAAATGGGCAATGCTCTCAGCTTGCAAATATGAAAATTTCATTGAATTTTCATACCTTTGCAGTATTTTACTGATAGAAATTGGCTTTTTCAACAGACAAAGCCACAAAAAATGTCCATCCACAAATATCAATGTTCCAGTGAACAATGCAATGAGAAAACCAATTCAATTGCAAAATGAACATTAATTTTTCATTCAACCCAGGAAGGGTTCTAAGAGGTCAGCCTTTTGCATGCTAATGTGGGATAGAACATACCCCTCTTCTCCTGGAAAGTTCCATCCATGAGGGATGGAGCAAAATAGCACACCATCTCACTCTACTAAAAAAATTTGATTTCAGAGCATACTGTACACACAGTGGTGTACAAAATGTTATTCTGAATGTTTCATAGAACGTCTGAAACAGCATTGTCCCTCCATGTGATAGCTGGAGTTTACAAGCTAGTGAGGGTCTTAACTTAGCTCACTGGATCCTGCTTTGCTCTCATACAGGCTTCTCAGAACCTCAAAAGCAGGACAAAGCATTAGGCTTTGGTTACACCTTCACTTCAAACCTTCTTCAGTCCATCTTCGGATCTGACTACTCACACCTTTTCATCTCCACTTGGGTCCACAAATAAAACTGATCGAAATGAAAAACTGTGAGCAGTCAGATCTGAAAATGGACTGAAGAATGTTTAAAGTGAAGGTGTAACCATGGCCTTATTATACATGCATATGGAGACCTGTTCAGTCTTCCTCTTCTTCTCTCCAGCTCTCATTTAGCCTTTAGCTCTGGTGCTAAAGCTATTTCATGAAAGGCAAGTACAAGAAGACAGGTATTTCTTTTCTTTTTTTTTAAGTTACCAATGAAAGGATCACGAGGGATAAACTTCTGGTTCTGCCCCCTTCACTGGCCCAGCAAGTTATGTGACAAAAAAAGATTGTGTACTGTACAATACAAGCTTTGCACAGTTTTAAAAATCTACACTTTATTGAAACAAGAAACTTTAAACACCAACAGAAGCATGATTATAAATTTAAACATGAACAAAAACATACATATTAGCCAGATAGGTGTGACACCCAAATACAGACATGGTTCAGATCAGAACTGGCATACTAAGATCAAAAGTTTTCAATTTCAGGAGGGGATTTAAGCTAGAAATAAACTATAAGGGAATCTCTGCATTCACAAACCACCTGTAAGAAATAAATTACTATTATTCATTTTTGCACAGGAGCATGCCTTAATCTCTAATAAGAAGCGCCTTTTTAAATCGATCCACTTTTTTGTAAATTAGATCTAATTCACACTGGATGATGAAACTTATTATTGTCACTATTTGGGTACTGACATTGTACTATGTTTGTCAATAAAGTACTTTAATGTAACACCAGATTTTACAAAGTAAGGTTTTCAGTATAGCCACATGGCTTTGCATCAGCCCCCTCCACATACTGTAACACCAATTCAAATGCTTTCAGATTTCTATAATCCCCTGCAAAGACCAGTATGGTGTCTTTTCCTTTTGTATGAGACTAACCTGTATTTGGCCACAGCCAGTTTTGGGGACAATACAGTACTTACTAAACTTTTGAAATACAGTAATACAGTCATGATATGAATAAAGAGATAATTCTTCACTGGTGGGTTAACCTACTGTTTCATATTGCTGGTAATTTCACTCAGGCTAGGTAAGGATCTAGAGTATACAGAACTGGTACTTCGGCTTTGATAAAGCTGAAATCCTTCATCTTTTGTGAAAAGAAGCTGATTCCCCAATATTCTGAAAAGAAGCAGAGCAATATTGTGAAATTAGTAAAATTTTAAAAATGCAAAACCATTAGTTCCCAACAGTATTCTCCTTTCTCCAAATAACAAAGGAAGGCACCAGATGATCCACCTTGCCTCAGGAACTGGGGTAGACCTTCTCTCCACCAACTCCACAAATGATGGAAAATAAATGTGTTTTAATTTGTAATATCTGAAATACATTTTTGTTGCGTAATCTATATACAGACAGACAAAGACCGTACAGCTGAAAAATCTGAACAACAGGAACAAATGAACAACTACACTCAAGCATAAACATGAAACATACATAAAGAGAATTCAAAAGAAATAACCTAGTTACACAAGGTACGAATCAAAATATAAGTTGGACCATTAACCACACTATAAATATTTACATATAAAATATCTGTTAAGTTTCTGCAAATAATTTCTCTACATTAGTAAGGACTGAAATAACTCTTTTGAAGAGATAAATTACTGCGTAGAGGAATTAGAATTAAATGGGACCAGACCTCCAAAAAGGAAACTTTGGGGTTCAGACGTTGCATTAGAATAGTTTGATAGGAGCTTAATTTTTTAAAGGCAAATTCCCACACTGCTTCATACCACAGCTTTAAAGTTAGGTTGCTGGAATTTTTTCATGATAGGACTATTTCATTTTTTGCCACTAAAACTAAGAAATTTAACAAGGGTTTGCAACTGATCGTTTGATTAGAACTAAAACTTTAGTAGGGCTAGATCTGAGGTAAGAATAAACTCTATATTTAGTATGTTGTTGATTTCATGGTTAATATCTGACCAGAATTTATTTATGTATTGGCAAGTCCACCACATATGTATGTAATATCCTTGTTCTCCATACTGATGCCAGCACAGTGGCCACATTTTAACAGTCTCACACAGTGTCCGGATCGCCATGACAAAGTCCAAATGCAGGCCAGATGTTGCCATGGCAATCTGCCCTGCCCTTGCCATTATTATACCATACCAGTCTGGAAAGTACAAAAAGGCCTATGTCTCTGATTCAAGCACATCAGTGTTCAGCCTGTCAGTAGCATTCACATACTGCCAACGACTTTTAGCTATATTTCAGGCAGCCAGAGAGACATACTAATGCTACCAAGAAACCATTCAGGAGGTTTCTCAGAAATGTGTGTTGAACACATATCTGGGCATCATGATATACAAGTCCCTGTGATGAAACAGTGTTTGTGACACCACCATTTTGACATCAAGTCAATGAGAAGATGCTTCTAAAGTTGATTTTAAAAAGAACATTGCAGGTAGCAGCAATTTACTGTGGTTGCTAGAACCTAGTAATGACATGATTTACAAAAATTCAAATTAAAGATACATGCTGAATAAAAACACTCCTATAAAGTAATAGCTAGTGCGTGAAATACAAACAGACAATGGAAACAAAATAAATAAACTAGACTTGCCTTAAATGGAGTGATCTGTTGGTCCAGTCTTTGCATTCTGCCTTTAGACTCTCAGTTTGGGAACTTACTTTCCCCTCAAATAGCATCTCATCAATATCCCAGAATAACTGATGCACTCTTTGGGTGTTAGCTTTATCAAACTCCTATGGATTTTCAGATTAAGATTTTCAGATATTTCTGTATGTATCTGAAGCTAAATTCAATACAATTGTACTTAGCCACAAAAATATAAAGCAACAACCGTAAAGTGCTTCAAAACCATTTTATGTCATAAAGGCCCTCGTCACACGAGTAGTTTAGGATGACCTCAGGTCATCTTCAGGTTGTGTTACTCACATTACATTAATTAAATTCATTTTCCAAGCCAGCCTTCCCCCATTAGATTATTTTTACAGGACTCAGTCCGTCCTGGCATTCCACATCATCTTCTCTTCCTCACTGAGAGCAGGGGGGCAGGCTAAAGGAGGCTGAACCATGCTGTCGTGGGTGGATTCAGTCTTTCCGTTGGCCAATCGGCACTCATGGAGTTGTGAGGCATCTCCTCTCCTCAGTTTATGATTCCTCTATCTGGTGCTTTTACACAAATTTATTTTTTTTAAAAAATAAAAATTAATCACACAGAGAAGAAAAGCACATAAAAAAGGAAGGGGTGCATGGAGGTGGGGGAGCAGGCTTTAAAAAGAACTGCAAGCACGCACCCTCACTTCCCTTGAGTGACAGAATGGCATCCAATAAGAAAGGAGACAGATTTGATGTAGCAAAAGGGGTGGAAAGCCAAGAGTTCCATGGAGGAGTCTCCGGTCAATCACACAGAAAAGTGTGAGCAATGCAGCCCCAGTCAGGGATGTACTGAGGATGACCTATAATGATCCAGGTGTGAACACAGCTGGTACAACTTCAGTTAGAATTAATGGTCCTAGGCTTGTGTGACTAGTGCGAAAGGGAGCTCGGAGACAGAGGATCAGAAGCTGCTCACTTCTGAGTTATCAGTTGCAGAGGAATGATAGTGGGAAAAAATAATTTTCTCCATGTCCACATTAGCAGTTTCTCAGTGGCATCTAGCCAACTAGCATTGGAACATGTTGGTTGGACTAGGCAGCACTTTGGCTTAACTGAAGCAGGCCTCTTACTACATTTCTTTAAAGCTAAGGATTGGAAGTAGAAAATAGGAAAAAAAGTGAAAGGCACAAATAGCAGAAACCTTCCAGAAGGAAATCCTAATATGTAATAAAGGTCTCTTGGTTTAATAAGAGCAGGACTTCTCCACCAAAGCACAGAAAAGAAATAGCATCCGGGCCTATTTCTTATGGTTTAGTAAGTTTATATGCAACCCACGTAATTCTTTACAGGAAATCACAAATTTCTCATGTAAGAATTTCAGCTGGCTAAACCATAATTTAACAATTTAGAAAAGAGCAACAGCACTGATGAGGTTAAGCTCAAGAGAAATATTATCATTTCACTTCTCATACAAGAGAGGGTACACAAAACATGTTAACATAAGGTGACTTACGTCATCTCTCCAGGAATAAACAGAACTTCTTTCCGTAGATAGGCCAGTAGTACAACTCTGTATCCCAGACCAAGAATTATTCAGGTCTGTTGGTGTTGTCTGTCCACTAGATGGGAGTGATGAAACCGAAGCACTGGGAACAGAAACAAAATTCCAAAGCAGTATTTCACAGTCTTGTAAATGGTTCTCTACGCCTTGTTAAAAACCCCTTTAAAAACCTCTCAATGGCATTAGATGACACTGGTGAGGAACATGGGACAATTCTGCAGTGGCCAGTATACTGGACCAGCAAGAATACTTGGATCCTCGCTTCTACATGCTGATGTAGTCTAAGAGAGACTCCCAGTATGCTTGCTGATCTAATACATTGACCCAGTCAAAATAGCCCTAGGATAGCCAAATTGTCCTTATAGTTATAAAGTCAGCTGGACATCGTGGATCTGCCTTGATGAGGTTAACGTACTCTGCTATGTTTGGGTCAGCAATTAGCTAAGGTGGGGAGGGTAAAGCAGACAAAATAAGTGGAAAATGAAGCACCCTACTCCAGGGCAGATTAGGTTACATCCAGCCAGGCTTAAAATGTGAAATTATATGGAGGCCATGTTGGGATTACCACATGAATCTGTGGCAATCATAAAACAGCTGCGGGAAAAAGGGGTAGAATCCCACATAATTGCTATTTTGGCATAATCAACTCCCATGGCACTGTTCCCTGAACAGTGATATAGGCTGACCTGTTTGGACAATTTGACCTGGAAATGACCACTGTGCAGGCATGAGGCCAAAACCAAGGTGGCAATTGCACACTTCTAGGTATTTTGTGCTGTTGTGGGAGCAAGCACCCAGACAAGTAAGTGATTGTGCTTGCCCTGTGATTTTGCCTTGCCGTTTGGCAGGGACAGCAAGAGGTAACTGTAGGATCTAAAGAAGCTCCAGAATTTTCTTCTCATGACCTAGAAGCATCCATAGTAATGACAGCAATTGTTCACCATGGTTAGCCATGAATTCAGGAGAGGATGGCTTACTCAGTTTGTCTGAGCCAGCCAAGCCTAGAGATGGAAATGAGAGGCAGAATAGACTGATGGACCAGCTATTTCTGGATATGGGAAGGGATGGTGAAGGATCAGCAAGAAGAAGAAACATTATGCAATCTGGATTTATAAACAGGATAAGAGCTCAACACCTAGTATGCGTACAGAATTCTCCATGCAAAAACTGGTATCATGTCCACAGAGTAGAGAATCCAGATATTCTTGGATTCCCATTCATAGTACATAGCTAGAAACTCTAATACTGATGCATTCCAAGACAATGGCTGTTTTTTTTTTCTTTTTCCAACTTTATTTTAATAATAAGTCTATATAGTTAAAGAGCTTATAGATTTACACTTTTCAACCCACCCTTCACCCTCCCCTTCTATCCTCCCCTGTCCTCCCCGGACATGGATGTGTTTGTTGAAGTACAATTTTAGTTTACAATTCTCAAGAAATGAGCTTCGTCAGGTATATTGATGTCAATGGCTCTGTTGGAGGCCCTCCACGTAGGATTAAGTGGAATTTTCCAATATGTGGGAGACTTTTTAACAGTTCATTGATGCCAAGAGCATGAACCTATAGACAACATCTACAAGTCCCAGTCTGAATGGCCAGACTGGCCATGGATATTAGTTCTGTGTTCACTAGACAGTCACAGCTTCCCCATCTCTATGTTGGAGGGGGGACTATATAAAAGAAAGACATGCATACTACCTTCCTGTATCTTTTTTTCCTTCTCCTTCACAGGTACAAATAATTCACTAGTTTAGATTAAACTGATTAAATAAAATAGTTCTTATATACCAATACATACAAAGCATAATTGTCAATTGCTTCTTGAACACGTTTGGTAAAGGGGGCTGGAAGGCAATCTTCAGCATTGCCTTGGAAGCTGTGGTCTGTGACTCCTTTAGACAGTCCTTTACTAGAAAGGGAGAAAAGAAAGGGAAACATAAGACATAAGGTAGCCAAGGTTTTATGTCTACCCACACCTCCAAAATACAAAGCTTGCCCAGAAATCACAACATAACAATTCATAAATATATAAACACTTAGGAGATGTTCATAGTTACAGATATCTGGATGTGCCATTTGAACCTGCTCACCTTTAACTCATATATAGCACAGGTTCTGCCCAAGTATAAGAATACCTATATGCTTAAAAACTGGGGCCTCAGTTTAAGTACAAAGAGAGATATGTAGAAATCATACAAATGATTTCAATCCACCCAGGCTGTATTTAAAGCGTGGGATATATTAACAAGTAGGTTTTCTTGATGGTTAAGAAGAGGTAAAGGATGAATATCACTATCTGGGACTCTTACCTCAAGCAAACTAGCAGCTGTTTCTGTTAAAAAAATATTTTGTTTTGTGCCCTTAGAATCATGTCTAGGATAGGTTTTCAAGACTGCAGAATGCTAAACAACTGTGACTGAAATTGCTATATTTATTTACAAACATGCCACCAAATCAAATTTTTTTTAAAGACCTTCCTTAGGCTGACTTTGGAATCTGGTGTGTTTCTGCACTTGCTTTCCTGTGGTGCATTGTAAACTTACATTTATTAGCTCTCACACTTGCAAGCACCAGTACATGAAAACCTAGCTCCCCACATAACCAGAGACTTATCTGGGTCTGATCACACATCCAACCCTCCTCAAGGCACCGCCATTTTTGGTTGCAGCACCCTGGGCAGGCACATTCACCATTGCTATGGTGACACTGATGCTCTGTGCATGTGCAGCCACATTAGGGGACATCTGAACTGCCAGCGCACCTGCGTGCTAGCTCAACTGGCCCCTCAGCACCAGAAAAGGTGCAGATGGTTGCCGCTGGACACTTCCAGGTAAGTTCCTTTGTGATTAGTTAAAGGTTAGCTTGTGGTGCACGATTTCATACACCACAGCCAGTTCATAATTAGTTAAAATCTGGGCAGGCAGGGGGCATTTGTAGGCTGTAGATACCTCCTGTAAGTGCACATGCATCGCCCAGATGTTAGGTAATTATCAACTAAGAGGTCAAGTGTGAATTGCCCTCTGGATTCATCCATGTAACTTTTTTGGCAAAGGTACAGAATGTAGTTTGCTATTATCTCCTTCCAGAAAGATGCCTGGCACACAATGCATCACTGAGTTATGGGCATTGCCTTTCAAAATAAGCCACACTTTACTAAATAAAGGTGGGGAAAACATCTGGTGTTTGACTTTTTTTCTTTTTAATAACATTTTATTGATCCTTAGAGAATATATAAATATCACATAAAATACTAAAAAACATTATAGTTTACAGAACAATTAAGCAATAACATCACTGGTGTTTGACTTTTTAAGCTCATAAAACAGGGAAAAACTCTGCCACAGCAGACCTGGCAGATTGGAATGTAACCACGCCACTTTAATCTTCCTTCTCATATAAATCATGTGCAGTCATGTCTTCAGAGATGTAGTACAAAAGTTCATTATGGTACATTAGGTTCATCTGCAAAAGACTCTTCCGCCACAAACAACCTTCCCAAACTGTCAAGTGGTTAGGGATACATTCACTACCTTAAGAGAAAGGCTCTCTGCAAATAGTGCCTGTTACTCAGTATACACATTGTTCACGTATGCCACATTGTAGCGTTAGAGAGTGCAGTAAAGATAGGAGACGACAACCATTGAGGGTCAAAGCAAGATGATGATTTATTGATGGCTTTCAGGCATTCTCTTATACAGGAGAAAGTGCTGATCTTTGTATAAAAGCAAAACAATTCCCACAGAAATATTGTAATATATTTTACAGTCTTACATAAGAACATAAGAGAAGCCCTGCTGGATCAGGCCACAGCCCATCTAGTCCAGCATCCCGTCGACACAGTGGCCCTGGAAATGCATCTCAAGCAGAGATAAGGACAAACCTTTGCCTGCTCTCGAATCCCAGCAGATGGCCTTAGAAGCTCCCTGCTCCCCCACTCCAGCCTGAAAGATGTACCTAGGCATTCATTCTAGTAGCCATTGATACATCTGTCATCCATACATTTGTCTAACCCTACCTTAAAGCCATCTAGACTGGTAACTGTCACCACCTCTTCTGGCAGCACATTCCATAAACCGATGACCCTCTGGGTGAAAAAATATTTCCCCTTGTCGGATCCGACTCTCCTACCCATCAGCTTCATAGAGTGCCCCCTGGTTCTAGTGTTGTGCGATAGAGAAAAGAAATTTTCTCTATCCACCTTTTCTATACCATGCATAATTTTATATACTTCAATCAGATCCCCTCTTAAACGCCGTCTCTCCAGACTGAAGAGGCCTAGACGTTGCAGCCTGATTTCGTAAGGGAGGTGTTCCAGCCCCTTAATCATTCTGGTTGCCCTTTTCTGCACCTTCTCTAGTTCCACAATATCCTTTTTGAGATGTGGTGACCAGAATTGTACACAATATTCCAAATGTGGCCTCACCATAGATTTATAAAGAGGCAAAATGACACTTGCTGACTTATTTTCTATTCCCTTCCTAATTATCCCCAGCATTGAGTTAGAGTTAAATGTTGCTAGTGTAGAATACAGAGCACAATATATAGGTTCAAATATAGCCAATTGCTCCAGTTCTGTGTCAGCGCAGGGCATCAGTCAGAGTGTATACTACAAAAATGCTCAAAGAGTGCAGAATCCCACACACTGACTTACCTCTATCTCTATACTGGAATATGGACAGGGGTACAAGTTCATGTGACTCATGAGTCATGTATGTCTATGCCTGTCACTTTGATGAGGCAGTCTGATCACAGGCATGGGCCATGGTCAGATACAGAGGGGAGAAAAGCAGCACCCTTGAGGTATCTTCCCGAAACCTTGAGGTGGAATTGTTCAAACAACAGCCTGCACTATTCCCAGCCTGCTAGAAAAGGTGGATTAGAGAAGGTTTAAGACCATGAGGGCCACACACTATCTCTCTGAGGTACTCCTTCTGTTGTGTCTGAATATAGCCCTAGTCATACTAATTTAACGGTAAGAAAATATGCACAGGTTTGCACATTCTTTCCTCAGTTTGCCATGTGGGGATAATAATAACGTACAGGACCTTAAACAAGAGCTATGAAAAAGTACAGGACAGCTTTTAAAAAGTATCAAGTTTCCTGCAAATGGCTTTATTCACCTCAGAGATGGTAGGATGTGGCAGCCATGTTTTCTTCCCAGATCTAGGCTATGTTCTCAAGTCCAGACTGTTCATGGTAGTGGGAAGGGCAGGCTGTCATGTGAATAATTCTACCTGTGAACCTTCTTTGAGCTGTCTCTAAGGTGTTTTTTTAAACTGAATATGAACATAGCCTAGTCAAGTATGATTTTTATGTAGTATATAAAATCTGTCTTCACTGTATCAGCTACTCCATGTCCCTAAAAACAAAAAACCTGAAAGCGATAGCATAAACCACTTCTCTCCATCTTTTGCTGCCATTAAAGAAAACATGTTTTATTTTTCTTTTATAAAATGGAGTCAATGTAAAAGTTGGAAGCAATGCTTAGTTAAAATAACTTTCATACCTGCAGTTGTTGATCTTGCAACCACAAGTATATCTTTGAAATTTTGAAAGCATAGAAGAATAGATATTCTTTTTCCCCATGAAAAAAGGCTGTTGCAGAAATCATCAGGTTTGTATGAATGATTTCCGTTTTAAAGCCATAGATTCTTAGGTAATGTTAATATAAGCTGTGATTTTTTAAATGGCAAGGGTGTTCTTTTTAAAAGCAAAGTCATGTAGATAACAATCTAACCAGTTTCCTTCAGCAAAGGAGAACGTTGGCTTATTCATTTACCCATAATTTAGTTACTGATTAAAAGATACTTCTGGAGGACATTTTTAGGAAAAAAGAAACTTATATGTACACTGCTTGAAATGACATATTAAAAGTATAGCAAATCCTCTCCCCAAAAGAAAATTCCCCTTCTGTGATACACTTACAGAATTTCTCTGTTTTCAAGTACATGGAAAATGTGCAGTAATACAGCATCACTAAACACATCCAAACTCCCTCAGACAAAATTTCTCTTGTGGTTTCATAACACTTTGCCCATGACATGCAGAATTTTTACAGGGTTGAATGACTATTTTTTAAAAATAATCTCAATTGTAGTGTAGTTCCACCTGTAACTCAAAATGCAGGCATTACAACTGTAGTAAAAAGCACTGTCAGACAACTCACTTTACCCTGTACCACTATAACCATAGTTACAACCTCACAGCTTTCTGTGGATTCATTGCCACATTTTACATTGTGCTGTATCTCCCTGCTTAGTTTCAAATGAAATCAGATTACAAGCAGATACCTTATTCCCTAAGCATCCCAGCTGTAACAAAGGCAACACATAAACCCATTTCCCCCATCTTGCCTTTCACTAACTGCTCATAAGGCTGATGCACGTTAATGCTGAGTGTACTGCTTTATGCCCAGGTGGGTGAATGAAGAGCTGCAGGGCTGATAATATTCACGTCTTGAGCTAAGCAGTATCGAAGCCTCCACACATCTGACTTACCCTATAATAACCAGCTCTGGCTCCAGTTCTTGCTCACGCTGCTGAAGGCTGGAAGCCACTGGCTGATGGCAGGGACACTGCACCCCGCTCACAAAGCGCATGGAAAAGCACAGCTGAGAAGGCTCCTTGTCCCTCCTCCTCCTTCATAAGCTGTGCCTTTTCTCTCTGACACACACAGCCACAAAGATGCAAAAATTTACAAGGCAGTGTCATTTCAGTTCAACATGGTCCTTGATTTTTATCCAGAAGAGGCAGACTGTGTGTGTGTGTGTGTGTGTGTGTTGTGTGTGTGTCATAGAGAGGGGAAGGAGGGAGGGAAAATAAGAGGAGAAGGGAAGCAAGGAAGAGATCCCTGCAATACTAAGCTTTCTCCAGTGGCTGCTCCAGCCCGAGTTCTGCCTTCCAGTCTCTGACTAGTCTTTCCCAAAGAGCTTTTGCCAGAGCACAGAATTTCAAACCCATCCACTGAAAGACAAGGGAGAGAACACTGTTTATGCCCAAACGCTACAAACCTACATTTTTCTACAGTATTTGGAATCTTTATATGCTTGGACTGAAAGTGTGGAACACTCTGTCTATTGTATGGTTTGCAGAGCGTTCAGTCTGATGCTGAAAGGACATCAATATTATCTGTTCACAACCCGAGTCAGCTGGCAAATGTGTTGGTTATTCTGAAACCGTGTAATGAGAATGCCTGAATGATCCTTCCAGTGGCAATTAATATTCTGAGGCTCTTTTGCAAATGATCTCCAAAAATTAAGGGAACACAAAAATCTGAATTTAAAAGTACAACAAACCCTTTTTCCTCCCCCAGATGAATCATGCAGGGAGGACAGATTTGGGAAGATGGATGGAGTGGGTGCTGTGTGGACGCATCAACACCCATTCCAAAAGTCCTCCGGCTCGTGCGCTGCTGACGCCAGCCCCGGGGCTGCTGGACTGGAGCATGGAGCTGCTAGTCACTGTGTATTTCCAGCGGCGCCCGGCACACATGGGAACAGCTTCAGAAGCGGGCAGTCCTGCGTCTGCCCTTTCCTACATGGCGGCTGGAGGGAATCCGTCCCTTCACCTGCCCATGTGCAGAAGCGTCTTCTGCACATGGTTTTTTCAGGTCTTCAATTTAATCCGGATTTCGGCGGCAAAACCGGTTTTAAAAAGTGGTCTTGCACGCTGAAATGTGGAGGCAGCCTCCACAAAGGGTCACAGAAGAGGACTCCAGTGCGGAAGCCATTTAAGGTAAGTGTCTTTAACCATACTTACGGTGTGTGTGTGTGTGGGGGGGGGGGTAATACAGTTTCCGCAGCTAGTGCAGAAACTCCCTTTGTTCAGGAGTTGAGGCATGCATGTTTGTGCACTTGGCCTGCTGAGAAAACCTGTCATCCTTTAGCCCCAGAAGGCTCAGGCAAGCATGAAATGCCTGTGTGAGAACCAATCCATCCTTAGAAAACTCACATGCCTTGTGCCAGTGACCCAGCTATTTTGTACTGGAAGGCCAGTATGGAGTGGGCCAAAGTGGAAAGGGTGACAGCGCAGGGCTTTTTTGAAAAACCCAAATCAAAAGCATCTTTCCAGTTCACCTGCAAGCAAACACAAGCTCCGATGAGGTTCAACTTACTAAATATCAAACCTTTCAGAACCATTACAGAAAAGTGATTAATAAGTTCCCTCATAATATCTTAGGTGGGTGGACTGATTATCAGATTGGTTCTGGGTGACCTCAAACTCCAGTTTCACCAAATAAAGCGACTTTTTAGGTATCCAGGTCCAGGACTGTTTAGTAATTTGCAGGCTGTAAGCAAAACCTTCAGCATAAGAGAAATATATATACTTCACTAGCTGCAGTCTCTGTACCATGTTTAAGGACAGCTCCATATACAGCTTGTAGAGTCCTTTGGATTTGCTGTAGTTTTTTTTATTTTTTAAAATTTTTTTTGGGTTGCCCAGAACTGGACACGGTACTCCAGATGAGGTCTGACGAAGGTAGAGTAAAGAGAAATAATTAGTTCTCGTGATCTAGACCCTATTCTCCTCTTGATATATCCTGGGATGGCATTTGCCTTTTTTTGCAGCTGCATCACATTGTTGACTCATGTTCATCCTGTACATCCTCATGTACACCCAGATCCTTTCCACTTGTGCTACTACTCAGTCTAATTCCTCCCATTCTGTATTCATTTTTACCATTTTTCTTACCAAGATGTTGGACTTTGTCCCTATTAAATATCATCTTGTTAGTTTCACCCCACTATTTAAGCTTATCTAGATCATTCTGAATCATCTCCTTCTCTTCCCTAGTGTTAGCAACCCCTCCTAGCTTTGTGTCATCTGCAAAGTTGTTCAGCATCTCTTCAACTTCCTCATCCAGATCATTTATAAAAATGTTGACCCCTGTGGCACTCCACTTGAAACATTCCTCCAACTGATTGCGAAGCCATTTATTGCCACTCTTTGAGTGTGATCACTAAGTCAGTTACAAATCCACCTAACAGTTGACCTGTCGATCCCATATTTGATCAATTTTTCAATAAGTATGGTATCAGACACTTTTTCAATTGCTTTGCTGAAGTCAAGCTACACAATGGGTGTTTTTCCACTTAGCACTAGAGTAACCAGCCCCATGTCTACAGCATTTCCCTGATCAACCCATCCAGTGATTTTGTCAAAAAGGTCAAGAAGGTTCAACAAGGTAGTATTCCTCCACCCCTTTTTCATCCTACCAGAGCTACCAAGGCAGTTTCTGTGCCAAAGCCTTTCCTAAAGGAATCCAGATAAATCAAGTTTCAGCCTGCATCTGCTGCAGTGGTAAAGTTACCACCTGCTCAATAATCTTGCCCAGGAAAGGAATGTTAGCAACTGGGCAACAGTCCAAAATCCAAAGGGACTCTAAGTCCAGAAAGACTGCCTTCAGCAAACGGAGCAGCACTTATCTTCCTCCTATCCGTGGAATCAATTTGGTATGCCTGCTCTGACTTTAGACAAAGGGTGTTTTTCCACTGTCATTAAACCTGTGTAGGTTTAATGGAGAATGAGTGATGAAATTAGATACAGCTTCTGTAAACATTCAGATGGCAAGTGGAACAAATATATCTTTACTTGTAGATAAGTAGGCAATACTTTAATCACAATGGGGCAAAGGAAAGATAGCTTCCACATGATAGCTTTTCTGTACTGCTGTATTTCTTTCTGAGGTGGAAATTTTCCGTATCAATGCCAGTAAGCTTGCTGGCATGGAAATTCTCTACACCAGAAAAAAGCTCAAGTTGACCAAGCAGCATCAATGCACAGAAGTCAGGTCCATCTCTGACCTAAACATTTTATATATAATATTTAGACTTGCTACCTTTAATATTAACCTAAAAAATACTAAGTGAGCCAAACAGGGATCCTACACAGGGATCATCAAAATCATTTCAATTGAAGCGTATCCATATATTCAGTGATGCATTATGCCAATTATAAACAATTAAGAAATATGCAGCAAGATCTGGAGTTCTTTTATACTGTGTTAAGTACACAAGGGATCCAATTAGATTCAAAGTCAGGAAGAGGAACTTGTGGCAGCAACATGAGGTTTCTTCCTACTGCAGCTGTTTTCAGCTTACTGTATCTACCACACAGAGATTGGTCAATGTGCTGTGTCTGTTGTGGGTATTGTGAAACTAAGGTACTCATTTCAGAACTTGCAAAACGTTATAAACACAATTTCTAGGAATATTAGTGACATTGGCTTTGCCTTTGGCAGCTAATATCTTATCTACACTACACTGCATCTTCCAGTACGTCCAGGGTTAAATGCATACCCATCTCACAAGAAGTAAAGCTGAAATTACTTCAATTTCTTTTACAGATGACTACTTCTCAAATCAAGGCTATAGGACAGTGATGCCGAACCTTTTGAGTGTATCAAAATTCACAAGAAAACCTAGCTTAACTTGGGCACTGTGTCACATCTAGAAATATCCATAATTCTGTGATATTTGTAGCTCTAGTAAAAAAGATATATATTTTTATATACGTATTTTATTAAAAGCAAAAACAAACAATTCTTTACATTAGTGACCTTTGTTGAATTTCGTTTGCTAAATCTTCAATTGAAAGTTGGTATTTCGTACACTTCAAGAACAAGCAAGCACTACACGCCCAGGTGCCAGGGTGACCATGTGTGCCACTCAAAAGGGCTTGGCGTGTCACCTGTGACACGCGTGTCATAGGTTGGCCATCACTACCATAGGAACATGCTGACCCAGTCTGAACATACACATTTCTGCTCACTAACTTTCTACCCATGAGTTTGATCTTTGCGTGTGTCTGAAGCAGGTTATAATGACTGAAGACTTCATTGTGGGACTGTGAAAATACTGTATATCCTATTGTTTAATGCTGTGTTGCTAACAACAATATCACCACAGGATGTCACCGCCGAGCTGTTCAAACGGCGCAGAAAAAAGCTACATTCATTCTAATTAATATTTCCTACCCTGGTGTAGCAGAAGCAGTCTACCAGCATTGCTGGAGCTGAAGGCAAGGCAAACTGCTACTTCACGTCTCTGGGCCAGCTATCTATGCTATTTTGTCTACTTAAAATTACCCTTTGGCTTCTATTTGTGAGTTCTTTGAAATATTTCCTTGAGTAACTCTTGGCTACAACATTCAATATATATACCGTATATATTTAAATGATTTGCAAATGTAATTCCTACCAACTGGAAGACACAGCTGGTTGTGGCCAGTAACAAAGAAGGCATGGTGGATGATACACACACCTTAACCAACTATGAAGTGAAACACACATGAAGGACAAAGGTCCTCAGTCTCTCAAGCTACCTCAAAAGGAAATTAGTAGCCTACAAAAGGAAATTAGTAAGGACCTGCTCACATTTATCATGTTTTGCACACAGATATGCTACACGGGCCCTAAGACCCCCTCTAAAGGGTGCTGTCACTCAGCCTAACAACAGTGTAAATAGGGCCCAGTATTCACAGCCTTTTGTTCACAGTATGTACCAACTTCAGTCACTCTTAATAACTCAGCTTTGCCTTTATCATTTATTTGTAACATATTCCCCTTTTATACCCCATCCTAGGAGAATCCTGTGCACATTTAGCAAAATATACTGGCCACCTTAAAGAAGTAAATCCAAGATAGCCAATGGTAAAGTTTAAAACTAGAAGAATTTTATTGAAAGTATGCCTAACCACATAGACAGATCTATTCAAAAAGATTACACATGTCTTCTGAAGCCTCTCACATCAAATACTACTTTTATAATCAATATCATAAAATTAAAATTATACTTCTGCTTTACTTCTGACAGGAAATAAGACAGTTTCTAAAACAAGTCTGTTCAAGAATATGACAGCAGAAATGAAATACTGAAAGGATTCATGTTATTAAGTATAAGTGCTAACTGAACTGTTGAAAATCTGTCTACTTTATTTCCTAAAATAAAAGTTTCTTTTAAAAAAGAAGAAATAGAAAGTGATTTTATGAACTTGTGGACTGGGGAAAGAGTTTCAACATCTCTAAAATGTATTCCATGTATTTCTCACATTTTTCTACAAAGAGCTTGGAGGTAGATTTAAACTCACAGTACTTCCACAAAGACAGAGCTGCAAATTAGTTAACATTCACAGCCTTTTTTAAAAAAGAAATGTTATATAAAAGCAAAAAGCATTATACAAGAATCATCTTGAAATCCCAGCAATACCTGTAGTTAAAAAATAAAAGCTGTACAATAAAGCACAAAACAGTACTTGCATTTGATAAATCTGCTTAGAACTGGAACTGTAAAGGAACATTAATCAGGGCAGCTGGTCTCCATTGGGAATAATGGAAAGTGGGACCCAATTAAGGTGCCTTTGCTTTGTAATGGAGACAAAGCCTCAATTTTAGTGTAAAAGATAGCTAGTTTAACATTACTATGAAGCTATCAAATTCAACTGGCATTGCAGAAAAAAGGGTTGGGGAATGAAAACAAAACGATCTCTACAGTACTTTAAAACAATTTGTAATTTTTGAATTCCATTCAAAGCAGTATCATTTTCTAGAACATTTATTATTTTAAATATCACTTGGCTATTATCTTCAGTTTTGACAATGGCCTAATTATTAGTAAAAGTCAATGGGGAAAATGACTCATATTTTGTTCATAAATAATTTTCAAGCCAAGAAAAAATGCAATCAGCTTAATTAACTGTCACAAAAAGGAGACTAATTAGTATCTTGGTAGAGGTGTTTCATTTCTTTGGGATCAGATAGGAAGCATTTACTGTAACAGGATCAAGTATTCCTGAAACAGAAGGGATAAGGAGTTGAATAAAAATCTTGGAAATGGTCCATGAGCTTCTAAGAAAGGGTAAGGATACATTTTATATCTAGGGGCAAGCACTGAGTATCAAGAATCTTTTCATTACATGACTGATTATATAAATCCTGAGAAATATCCTGGCCTTTCTTAGGTGAGGTTGGCTATGTCTTGGAGAACAATCTTTTGCGATGTTCATTTAACTGAATTATTCGATTTTCAATTAATTCTAAGCTGTCTTAGATAAAGGGCACAAGAAGACTGCCCAATCACATCTTTTTCTGTAATCATTAATAACAGAACCAAGATGAAAACTCCATATAAAAACAGAAACCACAGTCAACAGTTGAGGCCTTGGAAAATTTAGCAAATGAAATTCAGCAACAAAAGTCACTAATGTAAAGAATTATTTGTTTTTGCTTTTAATAAAATACATATATCAAAAATATAACTTTTTTACTAGAGCTACAAATATCACAAAATTATGGATATTTCTAGATGTGACACAGCATCCAAGTTAAGCTAGGTTCTTTTGTGAATTTTGACACATCGAGCTCAAAAGGTTCGCCATCTCTGTTCTAAAGCACAAATAATGGTTTGAGCAGAAAAACTTGGGAGTACAGACAAAAAGGCAGCAACAATTCATTTGACAGAACACAGGTGGGGCAGAAAATCTTCACTGTTGCAAAGCAAATTTATATGCAGCCAGATTCATTTACAGTATTTTTTTGGGGTGGAGAGTGTCTTGTATTTTGACAGGACCAATGGTACAGTAGCTTAAGAAACGTTTTCAGTGATAAAAAATGAAAACATGGAAATACATAGTATATTCCACTGAAATACACAGTATATTCCAGTCTAAATTTGAATTGGGACTCAGGCTAAGGAAGACTACAGTGATCAATATTTTATTAAGATGTTTCTTCTAAAAGCTTAAGTGGGATTCTCTAATTAAAAAAATGCTAATGTGAAAGTATAGCCTTTCCTCTTCTAAGAGGCATATCTTATTCCCTCTTATGTATCTTTCTCTAAAGACCAGACAATAGAGGTTCACTACATTTCTTTCTATTGAGAATATTTGTTTCCTACTAGTAAGATGCAGGGTAACTTAAAAGCATGATTAAACTATGCAAAGAAGGGTATATGAGGAAAAATTTTAGCAACATTTTAGTAAGCATTTCTGTAGCAAAATCAAAATAGCAAATACTTTCTAGTGCAGTGATGGCGAACCTTTTGAGCTCGGTGTGTCAAAATTCGCAAGAAAACCTAGCTTAACTTGGGTGCTGTGCGACATCTAGAAATATCCATAATTTTGTGATATTTGTAGCTCTAGTAATATTTTATTAAAAGCAAAAGCAAATAATTCTTTACATTAGTGACTTTTGCTGCTGAATTTCATTTGCTAATATTCAATTGAAAGTTGGTATTTCGTACACTTCAAAAACAAACAAGCACTACATGCCCAGGTGCCAGGGTGACTATGTGTGTCACCCAAAAGGGCTTGGTGTGTCACCTGTGACACGCGTGTCATAGGTTGGCCATCACCGTTCTAGTGGCTGCTGACAGATCTGGCAAAAACAAACACACACCCCACCTACATCTGTAATGAAAATGATCCTTGAGAATAAAAAAATACAGGATAATCAACCTCCCCAGAGGGTTTTTTAAAAATACATTTGAACGGAGCCTGTCATCACACATGGTAGAAAAAAATCTGAGATAGGTCCAAGGTGGCTTAGAGATGGCTAACAAGTGGGATTGTAGACAGTCTGTCCAGTCTGTCCATCCTCCCTCTCATTAACATTCCAGGCTAGAAAAGATCTATTAGAGATGGGTTGAGAACAAGGGTTACCAGAATTGATGCCCAAGTACTAGGGACGTGCATGAATATTCATACTGTTTATTTGTACAAATTGGCATGAATACGAATGCTTCAGCCATTCAAACGAGTACTTCAGACATTTGTATGATGGTACGGATACATATGCATCCCGTCAGATACGCATCTGTGCATATTGAATATTCAAACGAATACATACAAATGCATTTGTATTGAATCAAATGTCCGGACCTTGAAAAGTGCACATTCATACGAATACAAATATTCAAACATTCTATTTGTTACGGATCAAAGGCCAAAAATTGCATGCGTACACACTCCTAAGTATGTACTACTTCCAATTTAAAGAGTCCATCAGGGGAGCTGAGAGCAGGCAAAGGTTTTGCCCTTGTCTTCTGCTTGAGAATGCTCAGAAGCAACTGGTGACCCACTGTGTGAGACAAAACATTGCACTAAATAGGCTATGGCCTAATTCAGAAGGGCTCCTCTTATGTTATTACAACAGCACACAACGTCACTTTGCTGCAGAAACAACCACACAAAGCCCCAGCAAGGAATGGACCATGGAGAAATATCAAACGAGGGCCAAGGAGAGGCCAAGGTTTTTACCTGTACATATTTTTGGAAAAGGAACTTTCAGAGCTAATGCTAGCCTTAAAAGAGTAGCTACTCCTACTAATTTGCCCAAAAGGTACACATTCAGTTAGGTACTGGATCCTAGACAGTTAACTTGCTCCTTCAGCCAGTCACACTGGGGCAAAGGAGGAGAAAAGAGAGCCTATTCATGTGAAAACAAGCAAGTGCTATAAATCTGCAATATCAATCAATTTAACTCTGCAAGTGAACAAAAATAATGGCAACTTGAACAAAACTGGAAGGGCAAGGTATCCCATGGCCCTGTCCCCAAAAGACTTATTAGCCCTTCTCGGCTTCCTCTGCCGTCACTCTGTTATAACTGACTTTAAAAAGTCCCCTCCACTTCCGGAATAAGCGTCCCCATGGTAGCCACGATCTAAACGGACTTTCCGTCCCCATAGTAGCCGTCTTCTCTTTCCGGGCATCTTTTTCTCCCCGCCCCCTCTCTTGTTAAAAGGAAAAATAGCCAGATCTCCGTCTCCTGAAACAGCTTTCCGCTCCTAGCAAAGGCAGATGATCACTCATTCATTCACTTTCAGCACTTACTTTCACTCAGTTCTCTGTTAGAAAAGGCTTTCTGCCCCGGCAAAGTCAGCGGCTGCAGGCATCAGCAGCGCGATCCTTCGCTCATTCTCTTTTAAGGCTTTCACAGATCACTGATAACAATGTTGCAATTCTGAGCAATTCTGGCTCTTTTTACAAAGGAAAGGAAGCGAACCTGCTGCATTTCTCAGATGTGTGAATGCTTTTTGGCTGTGTGTGCAGGCAAGCAATCCCCGCCCCTTTTGCCACGGAGTGTCCTCAAGGCAGATATAGCGAGCAAAACCCGCGAATCGCCAAAAGAGCGCTGGAACTCTTCTTTAAAGTGCACGTATTTCATCGCGGGTGTCTCACTTTCCTAAGCTCCCTAAGCGCCTTGTAAAGCCTGGAATGGGGCCGCTCAGAGGCAAAAGAAGAGTTCCAGCAGACTTTCAATTGCATGGGGACAGGGCCTATCAGGCAAACTGCAACTTCCTTTCCCCTTATCAATAACATTTCCAGAAGCAAAAGTATTCTGTGTTCCAAGAATTCCTTTCTCCTGCAAATTTGGAGTGACAGCTTCTGGATTAAGTTTTGCCAGATGCTGAAGCAGAAATGCAGCTGTTTTACAGCACCTCAGACTCACCCTTTCTGCATGCTTTTGACCCAGCAACAATACCAAAGGCAATCTCTCATGGTAAAAAGTAATTGTTGGGTTTTAGTGGAAATATATCTCTGGTCAATCTCTTTGTTTCGGTAAAGAAGTGCATAAAATTGCTAGAATGAAGAAATAATCTACTTTCTGTCATCCAAGAACTGAATTTTCCACCAGAGAGGATGTGGAATAAAAGGAACGACCTTTCATATGTGGTGGTTATGTCCAAAAATCTTACCCTTCTGGGATATGAAAAGAAAATAAGGGCCAAAGCATACATGGAAGTAAGAGGTATATATTAGATCAATTGTTTATGGTGGCATTATCAACCATAGCTGCATTTTGGAAAAATATTGATAAGTGTATGATCGATACATAGTATGAGCAGTTTAAATATAATATGAGCAGGGAAGAAGAATCAGGATTTTGGGAGGGAATGTTAAAACTTTAGTTCAAGATAGCTGGAAAGATTTATATAGCTATATTGCTAAACCAAAGTGAATAAGAACTTGAAGGAAATAATAAATAAGTTTCTTACAAGGCTGAGGTAAATGACATTTGATGTATATAGTGGGTGTAAGAGGTTTTTTGTTTTTGTTTTTTTATTAAGTATTGATTGTTGTATTTTGTTTGTATCTTGTTTTGTTTTGAATGTTTGTATTTGTATATGTATATTCGGAAATTTTTTAAAAAACTAAAAAAGAAAAGAATTGAATTTTCCATTTCTATGTCCTAATATGGTATTTATGGTTTTCTTGTTGTTGCTTTTAAATAATTAGCTAGCATCTTAAAATTATGATTTCTTTACAGAATTGTTTGTTGTTGTGTTGATTTGGCTGTAGCTTAGATCTTCTATTTCCTTTCTGTTGGAGTGATTTATATATTTTAGAAGAAACAGACATGCTATGTAATAGTCCCAATTCCTTGATTTCTAACATTAATTGTGCCATTTGGGAATTGGTTTGTTTCTTTTACCACTGGCATTATAGCTTCGCACAACAAAAGCAGGAGATAAAGGGGAAAACATGCAAAGATGCATTAGTTCAATGACACCAGTGGATATAATGAACAAAACATTCAAAAGTGCCTTACAATTCCTTGTACATGCAGGAGGCTGATTGTGTTGGCAGAGCTTCATTACTGTGTTAGGAAGTGACATTTTACCAAAGCATTGGCTCAGTTGATTTCACACCAGGGTGTATTCACACTACAGCTGGTAGTGCATGATTAGTGAACTTCTGGAGAAGGGCCTCCAAGTGCCCCCTACCTTCCCAGAAGTTTCCTAATTGTGCTGCACACCTTTACCAACATTAAGTAGAAGCTTATCTGGCGCATCTAGGCAGTGGCCATTTGCACCTCTTTCGGGTGCTCCGGGGTTGTCTGAGGGGCTGAGCAAGCATGCTGGCACCTTGGACAACCATAGATGTGACTGCACATATGCAGAACAGCACTGTCATGGCGACAGCATTGACACATGCACAGTTGCAGAAGGCACCACAACCAAAATGGCAGCGCCAAGAAGAGGACTAGCCTCCGGATCAGTCCCAGGTGAGTGACCAATAATGCGGGGCTTAGTCTGTTAGTGACTAGTTAGCGTCCAGTTATCATGCTCCTTCCCCATCCAGCGGACAGGAAGGGAAGTGCAAAAACGTCTCTGGTCACAACCTGTTGTGACCTGTTTCACAGTCCACATTAATGGCAACTACTGGAGCTGATATGAAAAAACAGCTTGACCTCCATTCAGCTGGCAAGTCTCAAGTTGTATCTACAACATAAATATATTATCAGATTTTATGTCAGATAAATGTTCTTGGCTCTATTCTAGTGACATTGGTTTAGATCCTGTCAAGAGATCTTGAGTCTCTGAAACTAAACTTTCTTTTCTTACTGTTGAAGAGGTCAGCAGCACAAGACAATCTGTGATTCTTTCACAACAGTGGAATTAAAAGCCATGCATGCCTGCAGCTTTCACATCAGAATGGTCTTGGAACTGACCCAGCTTCCTACATGGCAACCAGGAATGCACCACAAACATACCACCTGAATCAGAAGTCATCACATGGGGGGGGGGAGCTGGAAATGTTTCTGTACTGCACCAGCTGTGCTGCCCAACAGCTGCTGCTATGCCATAAGCATAACAATGGCAGTTTCATGGCAGCCAGAAAGTCAATGTGGCACCCCAGAATCTGGATAGTCAAGAAAAAAGGGGATACACAGTACTTCTCTTCTTGGTTCTGCCCTGGCTTAGTCCTGGATGCATGTAGTCACATCCAAAATATGAAAAATTAAAAACAGTTAAAGTAAACTAGAATCCCTTAAAAGCACTTGTTACCCTCTGGAATGGGCTCTGGACATGACACATGTAATAATGTGTAGTCCTCCAACTCCTTGGGCCCTTTTCCTGTGCCCTTTTTTGGTGTGCAGACACAGATGTAGTCTTACATGGTAGAGTGATCCAGGCAACTAACTGGATCCCTCTGTCTGCACTTGAAAGTGCTTAGAGCTTCTAAGGATGTATTTTAACCAGATGACAAACACAGGGTTTGAGTTCATCTGTATTTTTAAAACCAGTCAAAGAACTACTAGTTGAGTATGTATATATGCTTTTAAATGGTTTGCCTCTACTTTGTATTACTGTAACAGGCTTGTGAGCAGTGATCCATTGTCCTAAGGCTTGTACATCCAGCAGCTGCCGGACCACCATATTGCTTTTAGCAGATACAGCAAAAAATAAGCAAATAAATTGGCCTAAATTGGTTTGTCCATCCCTGCATGAAAAGTTTTCCGATAAATACATGTGACCCTGTTCTCAAAGGAAGGCTTACATTTTTAATCTAGTGTTTTACTGTCAAGGTTTATATTGCCATCACTTTCTTGTGGCGATTTCAGTTTGGGTCTCCCCCTACCTCATTGCAGATGCAAAAAAAGTTGTTACTTTTGTGTCCATTTACTGAGCACAACTGGGGTATTGGGCTGGCCAGTTGTGCTCAGTAAATGGACACAAAAGTAACAACTTTCTTTGCATCCAGAATTCCTCAGCATCATTGTCTTTCTGTCTGTGAACAAGGGGTGTTTTTCCACTGTCACTAAAAGTACCCATTAAGCACTCATTAATGGGTACAAAATGGCATTGGTGCTGTGAATCATTGTCTAACCATAGAAAGCATGTGGACAAGAGGCCTCCTGGAAATCTCAGGTACTCTAGGCTAGATTTATACATACAGTAAAGAAAAGCATCTCTGAGGCAGTATAGAGTAGTTTTCCAAGGTGAGATTGTTCACACAACAGTTTACTGCCCCTCCTAAACATTCCACGCTAGCAAAGATGGATTACAGAAGAGTTAAGAACAGGAGCTCCAGACACTACTCTGTCTGAGGCACCTCTGAGCTGCTCGATTTGTTATATCTGAATAAAGCCTTAGACTGCAGTCAACGTGTAACAACAAAAAATCCTCAGAAATACCTTAAGAGACAATAACTTGTGGCCTGTGCATTCTAATCCCAGCTATAATTCACTTTTTTTTTTTTTTTTAGCTTTGAAGTTCACAGGGAAAGACTGGCATGGATCCCTTCTCTTAAGCCAAGCCTGAGGTACTTTTATTTCTTGGATGTAAAGGCAGCAAAAGCTGGAACGTATCTATGGCTGTGGTCAGACAAAGAGAAAGAAAAAGCATCTCTGAGGTGACTTAGACAAGGCTTGGGGGTAGGATTGTTTTCACACCAGCCATCCCCTCTCCTGAACACTGTGCCAGAAAAGGTGGATTAGAAGCAGCAGCAGCAGCATTGGCTTTTCTATCCCGCTTTTCTCAGCCATTTAAGAGGACTCAAAGCGGCTGACAAACCTTCTGTTCTTCTCCCCACAACAGAACACCCTGTGAGGTAGCTGGGGCTTTGAGCTCAGAAGAGAGCTGTGACTAGCCCAAGGTCACCCAGCTGGCTTCATGGGGGAGGGCGGAATCGAACCCAGTATTCCCAAATAAGAGTCCTGCTCCCTGACCACTAAGGGTTGGGAACACAAGGGCCACGCGCTGTCTCTCTGAGCTGCCCCTTCTGTTATTCTGAACATAGCCTGAAATGGAACAACTCTTGGCAAACTCCTTCTGCACTGTTGCTAAGAAAACTGCACGGATTTGTCCACTGAGTGAGCCAGAACTGAGGCTGAGCTCCATTGGGTGCCACTTGCAACTTCACCACAGGTGCTACAGTGTATCCCGGATCCTGTCAAGCACTGAAGGGATGTTCCACTCCGGCCAGGAAGCCGGCTAGGAAGCCAGTGCGGTGGGGTAGTAGTAGTTTCCCAGAGGGAGCCTCCATGCGCGGCCATGAAGCAGCCACCCTTCAGTCAAGAATGCGTATCTCCCGTCCCCCCGTCCCCAGCACTTGCCTGGGCGCTTCTTCCTGCACCTCGCCGTCGGCTGCGCCTTCCTCCCCGATCTCCGGCAAAATGACGAACAGCTGCTGTTTGCCCGCGGACGCCGCCGAAGCTCCGCCGGGGTCTCGGACTGAGGAAGCCGCCGCCGTCGAGCGCGGAGAGTCGTTGCCGCTGGTGGTCCCGAGGGGCTTTGCCACCGTCGACCCAGGCGCCGGTCGACTGAGTGCGGGCGTGGCGCCCGCCGAGGGTGTCCCGGCAGAAGGGCGACCGGGCCAAGCAGAGCCCAGCAGCGAGGGCGGGGAGGGCGGGCCGGGAAGCGAGGCGGCGGCTTTAGGGGCAGCGGCGGCGGCGACGGGCAAACAAGGAGGAGACGAAGACGAGGCGGCAGCGGGTTTAAAGAGTTTGGCGAACACGGTGCCCAAGTCGAGCACCGCCACTTTCATAGCGCCGCTGCGGATGCCGCCGCCGTCGCCGCTCGCTCTGCGTGGCCTCGGGCACGGAAGGCAGGCAGGCAGGGTCACCCCTGGGCTGCCGAGGACTTCAGGAGGTCCCCACACCGCCTTCCCTCGGCGGTGCCTGCCTGACTGTCACAGGCCCCCTGGGGCTTTCCTCTTCAGCCTTCGAACAACGTCGCGGAGAGGTCGGGAGGGAGACGCGAAGGGGGATGCAGGGGGAGAAGCCGAACCAAAAGGGAGCCTTCGCGTGGCAGAAGATTGGGCCGGCCGGCCTGCCTACCCGCCCACCCCTGGCGCCTGCAGAGGGCGACGAGCCGGGAGGAGCGTCGGTTGCTAAGCGAAACAAAAGCGGAGCGAGCGAGACGCACAGCGAATTGGGCACTTCTTGGCGGCGGCGGCGGCGGCTGGCCCTCCCTTCTCTCTCTGGTGCGCGCCGGGCGGGCAGGATTAGCGCTGGACTTGGAGGCTGCAAAATAGACGGAGTAGCAGCGGCACATCCCATAGATGCAGCGCAACGGGGCACGACGAAACCTTCCCAACTCTCAGCCCTTTATTGCGCAAAGGTCTGGAGTGGGAGTACTTCCAAAAACATTTTAAGTATCTCCTCATATAAACCGTGGCCTAATACTTTGAAAGTCCACGGCTCCCGAGCCAGAAGGAGGGCCTGGCGTGCTGTGTTCCAGGAGGCCGCCATGAATAGTCGGACGTGACTGACTGAACAACAATCCCCTGCATGCGCAACGAATTAGAAGCCCGTCGTCCACACGGTAGCGCAGTGTACAGTGGGCCCCTGGCAGCACCTGCAGCAGTTTGTGCCAACATGTGCACGGCAGGCTTCTAATTCCTTATCCAAACTAAGGCCCAGTGCAGAAAGGGCCTAAATTATTTCCCTGGGTTACCTCAGAGGCATCACACGTAGGCAGCGTGTGGTCAATGCAGAAATTGCCAAGTGGCTGCTTAGCGCTTCAGTTCTGGCCCTTTCTGCACTGAGTCTTGTTCCAGATTATATCCCAGAATATTTATTTTTATATATACACACACACACATTTATATCCCGCCCCATACCCAGAGGTCTCTGGGCGGGTAACAGATTAAAACAAATTAAAACAGGATATAAATTAAAACAGATATAGATTAAAATGAAATACAGATTAAAAAGATGCACATTTAAAACACCTTAAAAATTCAACAAAATTAAGACTGGGCACTCTAGAGCATTAATAAGAGCAGTTATCTGTGTGCTAGTGCAGCCCCCTATTTCAGGATATGATCTGGAATAAGGCCCAGTGCAGAAAGGGCCTGTTTGTTGAGAAGAAACATATTACGGAGCTTTAAGGAGATGTTAGGCCAGAGAATATATAAATAATACCTTCATTTACTTAGACCTTTTTTCTGTACTTACCTGTGCATAGTTGGGATCCTAAGTCCGAAATAACTAGGTCCACTGATCCCAACTATGGGAAGGTGTGGGCCAGATGAGTGCTGTCTCCACAAACGGCACTGATCCCTATAAGCCCACATTAAGGGTCTGTGCTGAAAGGGATTTGGTTTACAATGAGAGGAATAAGAAAAAAGGTAGGTATTACAAAAGTCAGTGAAAGGAATAGGAACCTTGAAGACCTTGACTAATTCGACTAATTTACCAATATTTACTGGTGTAGGGGGTGGCATGAGAAACTCCATAAAGAAGAAAGGATAAGGTACAGAATGTTGGGAAGAGCTAATCCATATGTAATAAGAAATTCTGCACTGTGCTGAAGGAATGTGATAAGCAACAATGCACAATGATTGAACAAGTTCTGGCTAGCAAGAAACAAGGGTATGCACAGTTAGTAAGCTGGGGGTAAGGGCTGTGTGACCAGTCAGTGTGTATCTAAAGGAATGCTGGGAAAAAAAATAACAGGGTGTGACTCTGATGACAAAGAGGGCTGGTTCCATTTCTATTTGCCCAATGGTGGACCCTGTGGGTGGCCTAGAGGGATGGTGTTGTTGTCTCTATTTCCTCCTTGCCCCACTCTTCTTTTCCTTCTTCCCTGTTTAATGTATTGCTGCACTTAATGCTCAAGATTAAATTGAATTCCAATAGAGCCGAAATAGGATAGAAGTATTTATACATGCATGTATTATACAATGCACCTATATATGCGCAGGATTACTCTAGCGTGTTTACTTTTATCCTGCCCTATACAACAAGATTTCAGGATAGGTTTCAACAATTAGATTAATATACAGCAAGTAAAAAGCAAAGCTGAAAGAGATTTAAGATAAAAAACTAAATTAAAAATTAGAGCACTGTATAAACTGTTCAGTTTAACTGAAGCCTTAGGTAAAAAATATCTTCCCTAGATATCTAAATGTATAAAATGAAGGTACTCAATGTACCCCAGATGGAAGGCTATTCCACAATCTAAGGGCATCTCACCGAGAAAGCCACCTCACACATCCTCACTCCTTTAACTCCTGAGGGTGGTGGCAGAGTAAGACGTCCTAACAGGTGCACAGGCCTTATAAATTAAATTAAAGTTAACACCTTGAATTAGACTTGGCGGTGAAATTACAGTCAGTGCCGGTTTTTGCTTTTGGGAAGAGTGGGATATGCATCTAGCCAACTTCTGTTGCAGCTGCATTCTGTACCAGTTGCAGCTTTCAAACCATCTTCAAGGGCAACCCCAAATAGAGCAAATGATAACAGTCCAGTCTGGAAGTTACAAGGGCATGATGGACGTATCTATTCAGGAAGAGCAATCATGGGAAATAAGCACTCCTGCCACCACTTTCACATGAACTTTAAGCATCAAGGGTGTTTAAGGGTGTTTTTCCACTGTCACTAGAAGTACCCATTAAGTACCCATTAATGGGTACAAACATGCCATTACGTACCCATTAATGGGTACTTTTAGTGACAGTGGAAAAACACCCTAAGAGTACTCCCAAATTTCACACCATGCAGGGGAATTATTAAGGTCTCGAGGCTGGTCAACATAATATCATAATAGCAGATAAAACGGAATACTTAAAATAGTGACAGTGCTGTATGGGGAGGGATGATGTTCCCTCAGCCAATGTCCAGGGTGAAGAGGTGCATCACTCATCTGAAATGCATACAGTGAGCATGCCCGCATACAGAATGCACCACTACTTCATAAACTGAAATGCCTGTGGACACAGCACAGCTTCAATTTATTTGCTTCCATCACTCCCACTGCTGCCTCCAAGCACCTGTCAAGAACCATCTCTCCTGATTCAGACTGATGATGGAGACAGGGCTGTCTGTTATATGCATTTTAATGGCACCTTAATATCCCAGTCTCCAGATAAGCATCTGTATGAAGCCACTGAAAGAGATATAGGGTATGATAGAGAAGATTAATACCACATGTTAGTTATCAGGGTGTCAAGCAAGAATCTCCCACAACCACTCTTTTTTAATTATTAAATATTCCAAACAATAAAGGAAACATTGTACAATACAATAGATAACATAACTGAACAAATAACTCTGAATGAACTGGTGCGAGATACAAAGTCAAATCGTTGTAGGAACAGATGTGGGAATATTTTTTGCAGTTTAAGGTTAATGAAAGAAGAAGGAAATTAAGAGTTTGGTCTCAACTGAGTATCTGTCTTGGCCTTGTCCAAAATAGGAAACCATTTTCCCACAACCACTCATTTAACCTTAGAAATAGGTGCAGAATGATTGCAGCATTGTGCCTCCAGTTCTCAAACTCTATAACCATTCCAAAAGATACCCTGGTTGGTGATATAAAAAAAGAGACCACGAAGAACCAGCAGGACAGCACTCCCTATCTTTCTTCTGGCAAAGGTCATCAACCAGTGCCATAACTCAAGCCGGACTGAAATGATTCTAGATAATCAGCTTCCTCAAAGCATACCTGCAGTTGAATGGGCACAACTCTACTTCATACTTTGTTCCAAAAACAATCTACAGTATTCTGAATAGACATTTACTTGATAGAATGTTTCATGCTTCACCCAGTTTTTAATACTGTTTTTATATACAGTATAGCTGGCACAACAATTAAATCCAAATGTTTGTTTTATTTACCTGGTACTGAAACATAGGACCCTCTTTAATTTAGCAATTTAAATTTCATTCCATGATCTTAAATTCCCATCATTTTTAGGGTGTTTTTCCACTGTCAATTGTACCCATTTTTGCACCCATTTTTGTACCTTTTGGCTGTGAGCCGAATGATCCCATTTCCACTACGGCACCCATTTTAAACCCGATTGTTTCCACTGCCGTGGGGGAAATCCAAATCCTTTTGGCCTTTAATCCTGATTTTCTGTAGACCCCATTAATGGGGTCTACAATGGGGTCTTCTGCCAGAAAATTCAGATTAAAGGGGGCCTGTTTCCACTGGAAACAGGCAATGGGGTCCAAAGGAGGCTAGGGAGAGGGGATGCACCTTTGACCCCCGCCCCAACATTGGCTTCGAAGTCACTTCGGAGTCACTTCGAAGTTGACTTCACATTCACTTCGAAGTCACTTTGAAATCACTTCGAAGTTGCTTTGAAGACTGCACACACACACAAACACACACGCCCCCTAAAACACCTGGGGTAATGGACCGACCCCTTGTGGGTCGATCTGGATTCCCCAGATGGGTGCAAAGGTGTTTCCATAGCAGGGGTGTTAGCACCCATTTCTAATGGATGCTACACCTCCTGTAGAAACACATTGGGTGCTTCCCTTAATCAGGATCTACTAGATCCGGATTAAGAAATGTACCCATTCCTTAGATCCGGATCTTCTTAGATCCAGATCTAAGGGCTGCAGTGGAAAAACACCCTCACAGTCCCTGGATTTAGGGTGTTTTTCCACTGTCACTGGGTACTTAATGGCATTTTTGTACCCATTAGTGGGTACTTAATGGGTACTTCTAGTGACAGTGGAAGAACACACATAAAGTGGCTATAGGAATATGTCACCATTAAAGCAGATGCTCTTTCATCTCATTTGGATTGATAAATGGTATAAAGTATTTCAAGATAACTCATGAATTTTAAAACCATTAAAATGTATTTAGAAATTCGAAAGTTTTAAATCCAACCTTTATTTTTGCTATTCAAATCAACTTTTCTGAAAAGACATAGTGCAATTAGTGAATTGATATGTTTCAAGTTTTCTAGAGAAAAGTTTTACTGTATTTTATATAAAGGTAAAGCTAGTATTAATAATCAAATGGAATAGGAAACTGATACAAAAGGTTGCTACTGAAAAAACTTCCCTTACGTATTCAAAGGCTTGAGGATAGCAAATGAATATTCTTAACTAGGAATTCCTGTGACTTAGTACACATTACTCATGAACCTCTTTGTGTCAAAAAGAATGAAAAAAATTTGTCATGTGGCACAGGAAGGGTTATTACTTTCTTTTATAAGAGGGACATAGAAAGTGAATCCATTAGCTTGCTTTTAAATAGGGGGAAGTGTAATTAACCTGGGGGAAAACATGGCATTACCACCTCGAAGGCCTCCTCAGCTTTCATGACTTTAAACCAGATGAGAGAATTTGTCACTTCCAGTGAAAAGAAGAACAGAAAGATGAGATGACAGCATTACAATGAAGATAATCCAATTACTGTAATTAAAGGATCGTCACATACGGTACTAGTTTAACTGTAAACAGGATTGTTCATTTTTTGCCATGTTTGCTTTAGGCAGTAAGTCTCTACTTAAAAACATATTTTTTTCTTTTTATGTTTTCTTATTCCGTACATCATTTTTACTACAAAAGCAAAAAGTAAAAATGTTCACCTGTTCACTATATCCGTCCCAAAGGTTGTATTGATCCTACATCATATTTTATGGAATAAGGAATAATATAATTTATCTGATCAAACTAAGAAAAATAAAAAAAGTAATCAGGAGCAATGGTTAAGATAACAGACAGTAATAAGGTGGAGATAAGCTTAACTACTTAGGGACAGTCTATGGGCTTTTATACTGACTCCTGAATGAAAGTAAAAAATTAATAACCTTTGTAACTGAAGGCAATTTTGAGCTGAACATTTTCATATTTTTGCTTAACAAAAGATTTCTGTCAGACTGGCTGTTTTCCCCAGATCTGGCTTCACAGAGTTTAGTAAAAATATTTTGAATTTATATTGCTTTCTCATTCTAACATGTTGTAACCTCAAAGTTGAAGGGAATTAAAAAGAATCATTTCTGACTTTCATACACTCTTTGTACAAGCAGTTTTTTAAAAAATCCATAGCAATTAATCACATGAAGAGTATGACAAACACATTCTCCTCTGCAGAGAAAATAAGCAGAAAGCAAAATCTGGAAGCTAGTGTCTTCCTTGAAAAGGCAGCATTTCTGCTTCCTAGAATCTGCTAATATTATGAATGTGACAGTACATATGCTTAAATTAAGGCTTCTTGAAAATTCTGCTAGGCAGATTACTCTGGCACTCTACACATGTGCAGAGGCTTTAGAATCTTTTTAACACACTAGGCTTGGTTTGATATCAGTAAACTGGTAGGGCAATCATTAGAGCAGAGGTAAAGAACAAAAGAGGTTCATAAACAATGATAGTTTTATTAAAAGTAAAATTATAATAATTCTAAATTAACCTAAGACCTTTTCCGCATGGGTTTTACACAGGATGCTGGTGCAGACTGTAGTAGATCCTTCCCAGGACCTGCCATAGTCTGCACTAACATGTGGACAGCAGGTCCCCATTGCAAGATATGATCTCGAATAAGGCCCAGTGCAGATCTAAAACGATCTAAAACAGTTTTTTAAAAAGAACAGCACAAAGTTCCCTCAAGTAGTCAAGAAACTGCAGTTTACCAATCAGCAATCAATATTTATGATGAGATTATCTCCAGCAGCAGTCAAATGTTAAAAGCAGAACTAAACTAAACTAAACTTTAAAATAACTAGGGGTCTTCCTGTACGCGGTTTAAGATACCTATGGTCTCCCTTCTGCAAATATCCTGTTAATGCACTCCATCTGCACAGGACAGAGTAGAGACTGGATCAGAAGACCAAAAAGAGCCTCCTGATCTGGACTACTGGTGCCCCTTTTTAAACAGATCCACTGGGGTACTCGCCAGTGGTATCACAGAAAACCTCCAAGGTGGCATAAATAAATCCTCACAGTTGAATGAATAATCCCTAACCACCTGGAATAGTTCTGCTAGACTTAGGATGTGACAGAGGCAGAGGAATACTTTTTTTTTTTTTTGGCCACTGCGGCCACCACACGGCAAGCAAGTGAATGTGCTCTTATCTGTCTTCAGTCAAGATTCACACTGGGATTTACACCACTTGCGTTCTGTCAGCCTTCCCACTTCAATGCATGCAGCTCCCCTCTCTATCAGGGAGTCTGCAGCATCTCCAAGTGTGATTGGAAGTGATCATGTCAATAACTCCACTTATGATTCCAAAGTGAGACCAGAGCACCAGCCATTTAACCAGAAACTTCCCCCAGAGCCATCTTGTGGTTGGAGTTACCATCTTTTGTCAAAAAGATGGCCATGCATGCACAGTGGTCAAAATACTCATGTGTTCATTACCACCTCAGCCAGCCCCATCTGTTTCAAAGGCTATTACTCTGAGGGGCTTTTCTCCAGAATATTGCCAGTTAGTGTGATATGCAGCCAATACTTGGAGCCGGCCTATGATTGTCTTATTGCAGATTAGGCCTGAGGCACGAACGCAGTCAGCTGGAACAGCTCAGCAAATCCAAAGGCACGGAGTCAGGATGCCCTTCCATTAGAAAGTGCTTTATTGCTTGGTTGCAGTGTATGGCATAACACGCTAAAGCAAGCAGTATAAATGCTGAATGGTTAAATGCATGGATGTATGGATAGATACATAACAAATGAATGTCAGAAGCTGAGTAAGAGAAAGAGAATGGATATGTGTGCGTGAGTGAAAGGATAAGATACTCAACTCACAAAAACACATGACTTCTCATGTCCAATTGTGTTGCGAGATTTGCCTCTGAAGTCAGAGTGACCTTTTCTCAGGAGCTAAAAAGATTCTCATAACATCAGTGGAGATGAACAATCATATTTAGACTATACCGTTAGGATAACAACATAATAGAACAACAGTATCTGCTGATAGTTTCTCAGCAAACTTGGCCTTGAGGCCTAGCATGAGATTTCTGTTTCTGCACAACATTGCGCTCTGTGAATGTCTGACATGTCTTTCTACCACTAAACACTACCTAACAACGTTTTCAGTGACAGTTCCTAATCATTCTATAAAATAACTACAGTGTATGCTGTCGAGACTAGCTTCTAGAACTGCTTTACTCTAACTGCACGGCTTGACTCCCCAATCAACAGAAGTCAATATATTCTGCCAACACCTTTATAGTGCTTTCACTACTGCCAGAGCTTGAAGTGATATTCATTACCCAACAGATAAAACTTAATTAAAATGCAGAACATTTAGCCCTTTTTATTTTGCTCTTATTTAATATTAATACAAGGAATCTAGTGACAAGAAAAAAGCAAATTAGAGTAAGACTGTGTACAAGAAGAGAACACAGGAAAATAAGAGGAATGCATCATTGCTAACTCAGGCAATGAAAGAAAACAAAACAGCAAAACGTGGGATTATTTATACACACATTATCTAAAAATCTCACCTTCTTCAAGGAATGGGAGTAGAGGACATTGCTATCACACTTATCAAGAAAATTTAGAAGATTCTGAATTTACTTTATGCCATTTGTTAAGTTTCGGTCACAACTCAGAAGTTTTATTTTATATTCATCCCTTTTACAACTTTTTTTTTTCAAGAATATTTATTGGTTGGTCAGGAATCCAAAGCAGTCTATTTAAAAAAATTTCATAGCACTCTACAGCTAGATTTAAGAGCTGACTTTAGCTGCTGGTAAAAAGCACCAAGCCGATCTTCGTGTACTGGCCACTCCAGGATACAGCGAGATTTAAACATTGCTCTTCTTAAATAAAGTGCATGGTTAAGTTTATAATCAGGAATATCATGTCGAAAAATTAATATGATAGAATCACGACTTTGTTCAATAGCTTGCTGGATGGCATGATAGACTTTGAACCTAAGCAAAAGAAAATAAATAAGCAGGATTTTGGAACATGCATTATTTTACTTACAAGAAAACATTTTCAAAGATACATTTTTATAGCTCATTTATCTTTATTTTATAGCTCATTTATCTTTATTTCAATGAATTTCCTAAGTCAATGAATCAGTGCTGCAAAAAGGGGTGAGGGAGGCAGAGGGAGATTTAGCTTCGTCCCTTGTGTTGTCATGGCAGCCAGCTTGACTGACTGGCAGGAGAGTCACAAAATACGCAGCAGCAAAGTTTTGGAGGGAGGAGGAGCCTGTGATTACGTTAGCACTTCATTGGCTTGACCGCTGTACCAAGGCAGTGCTAACAAATCACAGAGATGATAGTTGCAAGCCGTTTCCTATTGGCTGTGTAACTATGCTCTATTTTTCATTTAATATACAGGGGGGCAGGGTTAGGGTTAGGGAAGATTTTAGTTTAAAATTTTAGAAAAACACAAATCAGCCATCGTCCCTCTAAAGTGCTTCAACACTCCCCAATTTTCTCTGGGCCCTTTACCGCCCCCTGTAGGCCTCTAGCACCCACAAGGGGGGGTTATCACCCACTTTAAGAAACACTGGTTTAAACTGACATACATCTGTAGTGATGGTGTGCTTTCAAGTTTTAACTTACCTTTTGCACCAAGGATCTTTTAAGAGGTGTTCAGTTACAATGAATATTATCTTCTGGCTTCTCTTTATACTATCAATAATGGCTTCCATTTCAGACGCTCCAGCTTCAAAATCTCGTTCCTCCAAGCAAAACCTAATCGCTGGCTCACTATTCTCTTCAAGAGGGATAAAATTATTGGATACCCAGTTCTTGTCCTTTTTAGCATGAATGATGTAGGCATCATAATCATAGTGTTGCTGTGGTCTGTCTATTTCCCCGAGACCAAATACTTTATTTACAGCCACATTCCACAGAAACTTTATCCTCCATCCTTCAAAGTTGAGCAGCAAAGCTACGAATATGAAAAGCAAAACCAAAACAGTGCTCCCAATAAAGAACAGTTTAAAGGGGGCCTCATCACACGGTGAGGTATCAAACTGTACTACTTTATGATAATGGTATTTTGAGGGAGTGTTACATGTGTAATCATTTAGATTCGAGACCCATGTTTTGCTATTATTAAGCCAGTTAACAAACCAAGCTATACTATCACAAGTACAGTCAAAGGGATTGAAGTTCAAATTCAGTTCTTTCAGATTTTTCAGAACAATTCCGAACACTTTTTCCTCAACAGCCGTGATCAAGTTCTTCTCAAGAAAAAGTGATTTCAGAGATGTCAACTCATCAAAGGTGAAGTCTGGAAACAGATTCAGATTATTGTTTCCCAAATTCAGGCTTTTTAATTGAGATAAGCCATGGAAAGCCCTGCCTGGAATCTCATCAAAGCCATTTGATTCTAAATCAAGTAGACGCAGAGACTGAAGGGCTTTCAAAAAGAGAACAGGGCCACCAGGATTGTTATGCTTCCAAAGTCGAGCAAAATTATTATGCTGCATATCCAGTATTTGAAGATGGCCAAGCCCATCAAAAATGTCACTTCTCATGTTCGCAATGTTGTTGTTACCAATATCCAGAATGGTCAGATTGCTTAATTTGCGGAATGGTGAAGGAAAGATGTCAAGGTTGCTACAGCCTATTCTTTTTAGTCTCAGTGTTCTAAGACTTGGGATAGAAGAAAATGATTCACTTGTCAAATACAAGTAACTATTAAAAGAAAGATAGAGGAGCTCAATGTTATGAAGACCTTCAAATTCATTGCCTGTGAGATTCTGCTTTATGTTATTTAAACCTAAATCCAAAGTTTTTAGTTGTTCCAAACAAGAAAAGGCTCTAGGTTTGATGGAAATGATTCCTGTTTTCGTTAGGTTAAGAAACTCCAATGAAGAATTAGCAAGAGATGAAAATGTTGTATTATTTACTGAGGTGATATTGCACTGCGTCAGACTTAAGCTTTTCAAGTTGTCTAAACCTTTAAAAATATTAGGAGTAATTACCAGAAGTTTGTTGCCATCCATAAAAAGATGTTCTAACTGTATCAGCCACTGGAGAGCAAAATCATCTATTTTTCTTATATCTGAGTTAACCAAATTTAGAGATCTTAGACTGTACAATCCATAAAGGGAGTGAGAAAACAAATGTTTGATCTTGTTGTTCATTAGATTTAAATGTTTTAATCCTCCAAAATAGACAAAAGAGCCATTTTCAATTCCAGACAAATCATTATTAGACAAGTCTAGCATGGTGAGATTTGTAGTATTCATTCTATAAAAGGTTGAGTTGGAAATCCAAGACAGCTGCACGTGGTTCAATGTAAGATTTTGAATTGTTGTCCCAGATAATTCAGAACAAAGTTCTGCTATGTGTTTAGGTCCCAGTGGAACATTGTTCAGGAGAAGACTGTAGAGAGCTCCAACAGCAAGGAAACATCCTGGATAGAACTAAAAACCCAAAAATAGTTTTAAAAGAATGCTATGTGAAATTTGTCCCCACTGAAGTATTCAGCCCACATTTGCTGGTTTTTAAAGGGGGGGGGGGAACGGACTGGAATAAATACAGTTCATATACAAAACCAAAGTTTGCTTCAGAGTTGTCACCACTGGAAAGACTAAGAATCTTGAAAGATGAAAAATTATTTTAATTATTTTAAATTGCATTGAGAAAATCTGCTTTTTGCCCAAAGTTGTCCTAAGACAAAGTTGCCTAAAATGTCCTAAATTCACATTTATATTCTATCTCCCATGTAATCCCATGTAATCACAGCTCTTTAAGATAGGGTACTTTAAGATAATCCAATCATACACATAAGGATGCTGCAAATGTATTGAGATTTTATCCCACAAGTTATATAACTATCCATTTTCCTAATTTAACATAATGCAAGACAGAGGCTACATGACTTACCTTTTTAAGGGGGTTGGATGACATGTCCAGTCTATTCAATGAAGAGTTTCTAAGAAAATCTAGATCTTCTTTTCTTAATTCTGCTATTTTATTTTCAGATATTATGAGCTCCTGAAGACTCTCTAGCTGTTGCTGGGATCCTAGTTTTGCTGAACTTAGATGATTATGAGAGACATCCAAAAAAGTCAGATTCTGAAGGGAGAAAGAAACCTTTTCCTTAAATTCAGTTTTATACTGCTTAATTAAACCATGGCAAACAGAATAGATTCAACAAAGTGGATAAACAAGATAGATTTGCAAGCATGGGAACCTCTTTTAGATTGCATCAGGTGCCTAGAGGAAGGTGCTTAAGAGTCAGGGACTCGGATCTTCCTTCAGGCAAGGAATGGGACAATCACAGCACCAGAGTTTTATCCACAGAGAAGATACAAGGAAGATACAAGTCCAATATAAAAAGTCTTAGACATATGTCAGAATAGCACTCTGAGATTCATTCTGGTCATAATTTAAACCAGTGCTTACCAAACCATTCCAAATCTGCACATTTTAAGACGGACTGGTCAGTTCTTGAATTTGCATTTATCAATACCTGATAATGTTAGAGTCATGGTCAATTCTTCCAATGCTACATCATTCAAAGCTGAACAACCAGTGCTGCTCTTAACAGAGATGCTTTGATAATCTCCACAACTTCATATATCCCAATATATAAAACTGCAAGCAACAGTTTTCTCCCAGGCACTGTTGCTGGCTGTTTTTCATTTTACCCAGAATTAAGCCTAAACTCAACTTGAAACTAACGGAGAACTTCAGTTGCTAGGATCCTTGTGCTAAGGTCTGCATATGATTGGGAAGGGGATAATGCACAACTGTAATAAAAACCTAAAAGCTTCCTTGTTTTATAGGGCCTGATCTGCCCCCAATCTAGTTGAACAAATGTATGGCAGTGTCAGTGTTGTGGGGCTGATCAGCTCACCAAGTTCAAGGAAGGTGCACTGGGATGTAACTGCTTCTCCTGCAGTCCTACACACCATTTCTCCTCATCCTGCATCTGTCTGCTGTCCTCCTTTAGACTACACCTACCTGCTGACCAGTGCTGCATCCCAGCTGCATGCCTGTCAATCAAGGGGCTTGCATTTTAGTGGTGGGATGACACAGCACAACTTCCTCCAGGAAGACCTTGACTACAACTAGTCATGCTAAGTATTTTCTACTGTTTCCTTCCACCACAATTTCTAAGATGAGATCACACTCAGGCAGTTGCCCCTTCCAACAACTGCCCTTAATCACTCTTCAACCCCGATAAGTACTCCCAAATTGCAGAATGATGAAGAAATGGCACTTGTATTGTGATGGGTCACAATTTGAAAGACACATTAAAATGAAACTATGCCGTGTAAAAACTGCTCCATAATGAACTGCACTCTATACTTACAACAATCACACATTACCATGCACATGTAGGAAGCAGGGCATAGGAAGAAATGTACAATTCATAAATCTGAGGGAGAAAGAGTAGGGGTCAAATAATTTATCACACAGAGGCTGCATCCACATGGGATGCCTTAATTCGGTTTAAGGAATCCGAAATAAGTGAACCGGGTTAATCCTGTTTACACGACTTGCAAGTTAACCCGGTTCAGTGGCATTCCGATTTCAGCCTTAAATTGGAATCAATCCTGGGAGTCCAGATGGCAGCCCTGTCCTCCCACCCATTGCCCACCCCCTCTCTCTCATTGGTGTTCCGTCCCAGGATCCCACCCTCCCTTCCCTTTGCGTCATCCATGCTCCGCCAGGGATTCCCGTTCTCTCCCCTCCCCCTTCCCACCAGCAGCAGCAGCAGCAGCATCCATCCATCCATCCATCCAGGCGCTGAGGCACAGGCAGCTTCGCCCTGGGGCTCCTCGGTGCCCGCATCCGCTTTGCCCCACTCCACCGCTGCCACCGCCGCCGCCGCGTTCTCGGCGCCTTTCACCCCGCTGGCCGGAGCACGCTCGCAGCCCGGCCCGCCCCTGCCTCCCCCGCCGGCGGCTCCAGCACCCGCTGCGCCATCCATCCATCCATCCATCCATCCATCCATCCATCCATCCATCCATCCATCCAGGCGCTGCGGCGTGGGCAGCTTCGCCCTGGGGCTCCTCGGTGCCCGCCTCCGCCGCTGGAAAAGGAGGAGAGCCGAGAGGCGGGCGAGACGGTGGGCGGGCACAGCGTGCCCACCGCGGGGGAGGGCGAAGGGGGCTCCTCGCTCACTCTTCCCCCAGGGGCCGGGAGGGAACTCGGAGAGCGGGGAGAGTGGGCTGGGAAAGTTCCGCAGGGACTCCCCTTTCCTTTCCTTTTTAAAGTTCAGAACTGCGCAAAACTGCAACATTGTTATAAGCTACATCGCTACAGTTTAGCTTTGGAGGCAGTGGCTGTTTCGAGATTGGATTCTTTCAATGGAATCACTCTTTGGAAGCGAGCTATTGGGAGAGGGAATCCTAAACATGACGTGCCTCGAATACGGACAAGCCATTGGTTACAGTGCGATTGGGGGCAGGACAGCCTGGACATGGAATCTCATCCTGGAAAACGATACTGTCCACACAGTAAAAAATGAAACACGTATCAAGGGCACGTTCCGGAGTGAGAGCTGTTGAAATCAGGATTTATTTCAAATCGGTATAACGTGGTTTAACACGGAAGAAGCGTGTTAAGCCAAACTGCCGTCTGAACTGTGAGGACTCAAATCGTTTTGAATTCGAGATAACGATGCCGTGAAGATGGGGCTAGAAAGTTTGAGGACTTGTCCACAGTTAATGAGATGCCCTCTGGACAAATTTGAGGTTGTAAGGATAGATATAAAATTCCTAAAAATTACAGTTTGGTCTAAGGTTAGGGAGCAGGACTCTTATCTGAGAATATCAGTTTGATTCCGCCCTCCCCCATGAAGCCAGCTGGGTGACCTTGGACTAGTCACGGCTCTTTTCCGAGCTCTCACCTACCTCACAGCTTGCTCAGTTGTTGGAAGAATAGAAAATTTTAAGCAAGGTGCCTCCCCCCACCAGTCTTAGAGCTGGATACCTCACTTGTCGAGCAGCCGCTTTAAGTCCCCTTAAATGGGTGAGAAAAGCAAGGTAGAAAAGCCAACTCTTCTTCTTATCCTGTTCTGAAGCCAGGGAATGGGCACCCTTTCTTCAGTTTAATAACACTGAGAATGATTCTTTCTTTACTCGGATTGAGTAGGAAGCTAAATAAGCAAAGATCAGGGAAATGTAGCCAATTATAACGTGAGAACAAACACTGCTGGCAAATGACCAATCGGGGCCACAGGAAGCTGAGCAGATGGGTGGCTAATCAATGGCAAGCACTCATTGTCAAGAAGGCATTGCCAGACTTGGACACAGACCCAGAGCAAGGTCTGGAAACATGAAGCAGGCTTATTTGTTTAACTGTTTTAATGCTTTTTTTTTTTTTTTGGTCTACAGAAGGAATGTTTTCTCTTAAAAGAGCAATTTTAAAAATCTGTATCTATTTATTTATTATATGCACTTTTATCCCACCCTATACCCAAAGGTCTCAGAGTGGGAAACAACATTTAAAATCAAATATATTAAAACAATAACAGTGTTTGAAAGTGGGAAGAGAAAGTGTATCCCCATTTAACTGATGGCCAAGGAAAGAGGTGCATCTTCACTGCCTTCCTAAATATATACAGTGAAACTGCCTGACACACCTCAAGAGCGAGACTATTCCATAGCTTAGGGGGCCATCACTGAGAAGGCCCTCTCCCAGGTGTCCACCCTTTTTCCTACCGACGGTGATGGTACAACCAGGAGGGCCTCCCCTCCACATCTTAAGACACAGGCAGGTCAATGTGGAAAATATGCATATCTAATCACACCCATAGCCAATTGAACTGAGACAAATTCAAAACATGTCTCAGAGGAGGAAGTGACAAGCTGCCGCCAGTCAGATAAACGGATCTGTAACATGTTGTATGTCCAACCCATTCTGTTGATGTGAATTAAGTTTAACACCCATGCAACTGAATGATACAACTTACCTTCAGACTTTTGAATGGCTCATTTTTAACATCTATAATGTTGAATCCTAAATTAAGCTCCTTTAGATTATTGCAGTAATTAAAACTGTTGTCAGGAAGTGCATGTAACTGATTGTGCTCCAGTATCAAAACGTTCAACAACGGCAAAGCCAGACACAATTCAGGGTGCAGTTTAGAGATGATGTTGAAGCCTGCATTTAAGTAAACAAGCTGACTGTACTTTGTAAGGTTTGTAGGTGGTAGAGTTTTTAGCTGGTTATGAGAAATATCCAAAGCTGTCATGTTGGATGGGAGATCAAAGGGAATCTGAGTCAGCTTTAAATGACTGCAATCAACCATCTTATGTGCGTTTTTACAAACATTTGCAGCTGAAGTACAGTTAATGCAGATGGCCAGAAGGATTAAAGTCAAGTTTGTCCAACAGCTGAAAAGTCTCTTCATTTTCCTGAAAAATATTAGGATAAAAGAAATGTTGAATAGACATGTTAATAAGGCACTTTCTAATACTGTAAAATTGTAAAAAAGAAAAAGAAAGAAAAATGACCCCTCAGTTTCCTAAGTGTTCAGAGGCCCAACATGATCGAACTGAAATACATCAGCTGGGCATCAGTTCTTCAATTAATTATTTATACAGAAATTTAGTATTCACATCTCATTTTCAAAAAAAAAAGTGTACAGAAGAAAGTTAAACAGGACTCAGTATCTGCAACTGTAGCCTATGTTCACAATACCAACAAAAGGCACCTCTGAAGGAATTCAGGCTGTGATCGCACACATAAAAAAGGCTTCTGAGATGCCTCTGAGGAAGCTTCAAGAAGGCTTTGAGGTGGGATTGTTCACACACTAGTTAGCCTCACCTCCCCCCAAATGAATATTCTGTGCTAGAAAAATAATATTGGAGGTTTGAGAACATGAGGATTACACATGTTCCCTAAGGCACTTCTGAGGCACCCTTTTGTTTTGTCAGGATTAGAGACACTCAGGAGCGGTTTGTAGCTGGGATCAATACGTGACCATTTGTCCCTCCCTTGAACATTCTAGACTAGAGGAGGTGGATTAAGTGACAGGATTACGGACGTGCACAAATGGGTTTTTTTGACATTTGATTCGTAACAAATCGAGTGTTAGAAAATTCACATTTGTTTGAATAGGTCCCCTTCGAATGTGGTAGGATTGTTTCACACAAATGTATTCATACAAATATCCAATACGTATCGGATACAAATACGCATTTGATATCCCACAACAAATCCGTGTCAAATCCGACCTGAATCCACTTTTAATCCACTCTCAAGCCATGTCCAACGCAATCTGGATCCATTGCAGATGTGTGGTGCAGCCACTTTCCCATCTCCCCAGTTTAATGAATGTCCAAACTATTCATATAAATGTCCGAATTCGGATGAATAATAAATATTACAAATATTCATGCACACCCCTAGATGGGATGGGAATACAAACGCCAACCATTATAATTTCTAAGGCACTTCTGAGCCACTTTTTTGCTACACCTGAGTACAGCCTGTGATACTGAACATCAATTTCATATCCTCCAGAGGTTTTTTGCAAAAAACTTCCGTCAGCCCCAGCCAAGTTTCTAAAGACTAGTCTGGGACCTTTGATCTCATAAGTTCCTTGGGGTGTTTAATGCTATCTTTAATAGGACACTTTTAGCAGACTTTTACCTAATATTACAATATTATAATTTGATTTATATACCACTTGGGACTTGGCAAAAAGAAGGGTGGAACAGAAAACATCATGTACAGTCGATGACTAATTAAGAGACTGTCTCCTTCCTGGCAATCTTTCATCTATATTCCACCACCACCCCACCAATTCTACCAAGTAATCCATCTAAATGTAGTGAATTAAAGACATGGGTCATAGTCATACCTTCACTTTAAATATTCTTCAGTCCATCTTCAGGTCTGAATGCCCAGACTTTTTCTTTCTGTCCATTTTATTTGTGGACTTTCCATCCTCCATTTGGACTTTCTTGAACAAAAAGTCCACAAATATACTAGTTAGACATGAATAGTTGTGAGCAGTCAGTTCTGAAGATTTTTCCTACAACTGCTCTGGAAGGTACCTTTGTTATCTTTGAACATGCCCCCCTTGAGACATGGTTTCTTATCAATAAACCATGAATATACTGCTTTGCAATGCAGTTTGTAATTCAGCTGCCTTCAGCTGAGCTTAGGGTGGTGGTTTTGACTATCACTCATGCCCATTTCTCTCAGTCATAAATCTAGAAGCTCCTTAGGAACAACACATTCACAGCTGCAAAAAACCAGGCTAACTATTCTTCTGCAACAGGTTCTCTCCCAAAACTTCCAGCCAGGATTTTAAGTTGCATTTATCCTAGCCCCTCATACCAGTTTTTTCAACAACCTATGCTTATCTTGTTTCATTCAACTCTAAAAATGTTATAGTCCATGCATACAGACACACAAAAATGATGAAAAGTTTCTCTAGCAGCATTTATTTCTAGACTGAACAAACAGTTCACCTGACCCACAAAATCAAAGAAATTTTGTTTAGTGGTGCTAAGTTCCAAAGTCTGGTATAGTAACTTCAAAGTGGTAGAATTTTCTTTCCTTCAGCATGGAAGCCGCTTATATTTAGCTGCCAGTATTTCCCTATTAAGCAACCGATTTCCTTTAAAATACTGGGTAACATCCAAGATACATTCTTTCAAAAAGATTGAGTCAAGAGGTAGGGTGGCCACTCTATCACTTCCAGCTGTAGTTCACTTCCAGCTGTCGGGTTTCCTAATCAGTAAAAGTTGAAAAATGATGTCTGGTGAAAATAAACAAGGCACCCAAAAGATACTGGGTTATAATCTGAATATTCTGTACTTCACAAACACATTAACTGAAAAGAGATCGCGCGCCTTTACATTGGAGAAGAACTCGCCCTTTTCCCAAAAAATGTTTATAGATGTCCAGACTTGTGGAAACTGGAAAATAAAAGGCACGTCCTGCTTTCTCTCTCCTCCCTTTTAGGGTGTTTTTCCACTTAGCACTAGAGTACCCCTTTAAGGACCCATATGGGTCCTTGATGGGTACTTTAGTGCTAGGGGTTTTTCCCACTAGCACTAAGTACCCATTAAGGGCCCTTTAGTGCTAAGTGGGAAAACACCCTTAATCCGCTACATTACATCTCCGCCAGGAAACAAAAACAAACACAGAAGCAAAGAAAATACTTGCAGATGAGTTCTGCACCCTTCGTAAAACCCACTGCATTCATCTGACACACGACATTTCCTCCCCGGGTGCTCGTAGTAGGCGCGTTCAACGATGCAAAAGGTATCGATAACGAAGGAGTTGTTACCACTTCCCGAAACGGAAAAAGGAGGCGAGAAACAAAGAGGGCTGCCTGCCTGCCAGGCGTTGCATACGTGTGGGCGTCGAATGAAAAAGCAAGTTAAGGCAACGCCTCTCCTCTCTTCTTCCCTCCCTCCCCCCAATTTATATTCAAAATGTTCAGTTAAAATTCAACTAGTAGGTTATAATCCCATACAGTGATTGCTTTGGGGTTTTATTCAATACCTACAGAAAACAGCTCAGGACTACTCAGGAAACAATCCCTTCTGCTTTCGAGGCTTTTGGGTTTTTTTTCTGTGCTAGACACCAAAGGGAATTTTAAAAAATACTTCTCCTTGGCTGTGGTCACACTTAAAAGTTTAATCCGGCTTCAGTCCACTTTCAGAGAGACAACCCATCAGCAATGTGACAAGCCGTTTTCTTCCAGCGTTAAAGACCTCAGAAAATTCCCCTTTGCCATAGATAATATGGAAAGAGATTTACGGGTCACTTTGCTGACGAGTTCTCTCACTCTGAAAGTGGACTGAAATTGGATTAAACATTAGATGTGAGCACAGCCTTTTAGTACAGTACTTAGGCAATGTTAGAGAAGGAAGGTGTAGCTCAGCGATAGAGCAACCTGCCTGGAATTCCAGTAGACAGATGTGTATCTCTGGCTGTGGTCATACCTAAGGTTTAATCCAGCTTCAGTCCACCTTCAGAGAGAGAGAGCACATCAACAAAGTGACCAGTAATTTTCTTTCCACATTATCTATCCCAACAGTGAATTTTCTATGCTATTTAACACTGAAAGAAAACAGCTTGTGGCTTTGCTGGTGTATTCTCGCACTCTGAAAGTGGACTGAAGCTGGATTAAATCTTAGGTGTGCCTATGCAGGTGCCCATTCAGTCAAAATCAGCCATGACTCTGTAGTACTAAACAGTAGGGGACGGGACAGCATCTTAACGCGATAACATAAATGGGGAAAAAGGTTTTTTCTGAGTTTCTAAAAATGTTTGTGCAGTGATTTATTTTATTTACTTGTCCATCCAGTGTATTCTGTGGTTCGAAAGTTTAAATAAGATAAAGAGAACCAGGTGTATCAGTCTGGCTGTATGAATAAGAGGGGCATGCATTTTTAGGGCAACCTTCTCTATTCTCTATTCTGATGTGGGTAGAAGCAGCTGAATTAGGTACAAGTCATATATGAATGCTTCCATCCATGCTGTTTTCTTGGCATGGGGTCTGAACCTGGGGCCTTTTGCAAGCTCATTGAATAACTAGATCCCAAAATCATAACAGCTACAATGCAAGAATAAAGGTGCATTAAAAGAATAAATACAAGTGTAAAGTGCACATAGACTTCATGATCCAATGCAGCAGCAGCAGCAGAGTTGGCTTTTCTAAGCTCCTTTTCTCACCCATTTAGGGGGACTCAAAGCAGCTGACAAAGCTTTTCTATTCTTCTCCTCACAATAGACACCCTGTGAAGTAGGTGGGGCTGTGAGAGCTCAGAAGAGAGCGAGCTGTGACTAGCCCAGGGTCACCCAGCTGGCTTCATGGCGGGAGGCTTATGCTCCTTGCCTCACCAACTTTTCATACGTTGATGTCTCACTTCCCAAAATAAGTATCAATGATCCCCAAGCTATTAATAAAAATGTGGAATAAGAGCTTTCGTTTCCTGCCCTTGCAGAGCTATACCAAAGAAGAAAAGAAATCACATATAGAGGAAGTGTCTCGTTGCAAAGAAACAATGCAGTGCTTTTCAGTTGGGTTCCTGCACACTTATAAGATGTTTCACACTTTATTTTATTTATTTATTTATTTATTTATTTATTTATTTATTTATTTATTTATTTATTTATTTTGTGATTTTATTGCAACCCAGTCTGAGGCCTTCAGACAGGGGACAAGTTTTTAACTTGCAAGTGCGGGCTTTTACTTCAGGGCTCCAAGGGACTCCGTTCCCTTGCGCAGTTCTCCCATTACAGTGCACAACTACCTTTCTTAGCAGCTGCTGTCAGAAGAGTAGGATACTTTCCTCTACAGACTTCTCTTCCAAGCTTCAAGAGGTTGTGGGGGATGACCTGGCCCTAGCTTTGACTCTGTCTTTCAACAGTTCTACCAGTCCCAACCTGGCAAGGGTTAAAGCACTGGCAGTGTCAATCACTGATGCAAGAACAGCTCTCACAGCCCCACCTACCTCACAGGGTGTCCTGTTGTGGGGAGAAGAACAGAAAGCTTTGTCAGCCATTTTGAGTCCCCTTAGATGGGTGAGAAAAGAGGGTAGAAAAGCCAACCCTCCTCCTCCTCCTCCTCCTCCTCTGCCTCCCGCCACTTGCAGCTGCGTAGCTCCCTATGGTGGCATCTTTGGGCTGATGAGCACTGGCCTTCTGACTCTCAGTGCTGGTAATGTCTGCTGCTGCTGTTGCTGCTGCCACCCCAACTCAAGGCTCTCCTTCATCTCAACCTGTGCAACTGTGAAGTACAAACCTGGCCGCTTCTCTCACTTGCAAGTAGCTAGTTGTTGTGTCTGTTCCTGGCTTGCCTTCACCGTGGCCACCTTAAAATGACAGATGCCAAAGCAAGCTTTTTTAAAAGATTACATGTAGCTCAACACACAGCGTGTCTTGCATTCCCATGTTATTGAGACTTGGCGCCAGAATCTGAGGTCTAAGTGCTTGTTAGCTTTAAACTCCTGTGAGATCTAGACTGTGGAGAGAGGGAAATCTAGGCTTTCTGTGGAGAAAGAGGCTAGGATTCTTTGCAGCATCGATTGTGCTCTTTAGGAAATTGAGGTTTTGGTTTCCAGAGAGAGAGTTGCCAGCAAATAGTTTATCTCCATTCTTAGAAATACGGGTGGGGGATGGCGGGTAGGTGTCTCTGAATAAAGGAGGAAAGAAATGATAAGCACCAGCAACTCATTGAGAGTCTGTATGTGAATGAGAACTCTACAAAGCATAAACTAGGATATCTTAAGAGACTTGAGATCATAGGCTTTGCATGCCTTGGTCCTGAGGAGCAACCAGACACTGTTATAGAGTGACCTTCTGTTAAAGGTTATGGATGGAAAACTAGGGCCTTTCCGCACTAGGCCTTATTCTGGAATATATCCTGGAATTGGACCTTGCTGTCTGCCTGCTAGTGTAGACTGTGGCAGGCCCCAGGCAAGACCTACCATACCCTGCATTAGCAAGCAGACGACAGACCCCTATCCTGAAATATATTCCAGAATAAGGCCGAGTGTGGAAAGGGCCCTACTGTCTGGAGTCTGGGTGAGAATTATGACACACATCTGTGTGATGCAGGTTTCAGGCATAGCATCTGTGAATTTCAGTATTGCCCCCATGGTAGACCTTCTCTGGAATGGCTGTGCTGTGTGCCTTTGAATGCCGGTTCCTTTCCTGAGGCCTATTTGCACTTAGACCTCTGGTATTCACATTTAGACCTTAAATACTGTGTACCAGAGCTGTCCTAATTGCATACCAGAGGTCTAAGTGTGAATAGGCCTCTGCATTGATTTTCACTGGGAGGCCAGATCCACATTCAGGTCAGTGTGAATAAGGTTTTTTTTCCCCACTGTCTCTAGAAGTACCCATTAATGGGTACTTAATGGGTACTTCTAGTGACAGTGGGAAAAAAACCTAGTTCTGAGGCAAGTTGGTCAACCCAGTACAAATTAATTCTGCTCAATGAAGGCAGATATGATTTATACCTAAATGTTTATGTTTCTCTGGAACAGAATCCTAATATCACTCATGGTGAGGCTGTTCAAAATATATGTACTCTTAAAAAATACAATTAGACTTGTAAATCTTTATGGTGGGATATCAAGAGTATGTTACTGACCCCTCCAGTTTCCTAGATCCTGAGTTGCATGAGTATATGTCAGAAGAACATGAGCTAGCACAACCTGTGGCATTTTCAGAATATGCTCAAGTCTCTTCAGAGTAGAAAACGCCACTCTGGTTATGCAAAATTATGAAAAATACCAGTGTTTACTATGCAAACAAGAAAAGTGACCTTTGAAATTCAGGGAAAAGGAGGGGCATTAGGGCATCATTTGAGCTCTGGAATGTTTAGCCATTCAAAATGAAATTCTACACTACATTAGAAGAGTTGCAAACTGGACATAAGATGGTGAAGAAAAAGAAAATGGCGTCTGATGTATAAATATTTAAATATTTAAAAACTGGATACAAGGATATACCAAAAAACAGATAACAGAAAATGGGGACAGTTGGGGAATAGGTTGATAGACTGACTATGAATGAACACTATCTGTGCACTATCTCCATCTAGTGTTTTGTAGGCAGTGCTATGTAATGCTCATATGGGTGGAAATCAACAGTATATAGTCATAAAAGACAAAGCTTTTTTCATTCTTAGCGTATCCTCAAGACACCCACAAATGACTCAAATCCAGTATTGTTATCATAGCAAAGAAGGGGTGGTAAAAAGCAGGATGTTGTGGGTTTGTTTTCTGGACCCTCTCCAACTCAAATGTAATGGGGAACCACTTCTGCATCTGCCAAGAAAATTGCACTGATGTATTAATGTAGCCCATAAGAGCTGGTTCCAACACAATGGTACTTAACAGCAAAAATCATTGCAGAACTGAGTCCATTTTGCAAAATATCTCTCCATATTCTCCATGCATGTAGAAGGTACCATTTCTTCAGTGGGATATCCAAGCGCACAATGATGATTTCCTCATGTTACACGTTAGTCCATTCCATCTTTGTCTCTCCATAGGCCTATTAGCATTTAGGCCTCTAGCATACAATTAGCACAGCTCTGGGACAGGCCATTCGCGTTCTGGGAAGGCCGGTTCCACCCAGAAGCATCCTGCTCCACATCCGGCCCAATCCGGCCCCAGGCGTCCCAAAGCTGTCCAGCAGAGAGAGCTTTTGCACTCTCCCTGCCAGACAGCTCTGGAGTCCCACTCCAGGCTACTGCCATTGGGCCACTATCTGCCTGCTAGCTAGCAGCTCTTTTCAGGAGTGGGGCAAGACCAGAAAGGGGCTGCCAGCCAGCAGGCCGATAGCAGCCCAATGGCAGTAGCCCGGGGCAGGGTGTCTTACATTGGCCAGTAAGGTTGAGAACGTGTCCCTTACCAGCCAAAGCAAATGATGGATCTGTCCCCTGCATGTATAAGCTGTAGACGTGAAAAGGCCTCTTGTTTTTGTATTTTAGTGGTTTGTTGTATGTTGTTTTAACCAGGAACCACTAGATGGCAACCTTAATTTTGCAAAACAAGCATGATAACTTAGAGAATGAGTGTTAAAAATGAACAAACTTTTGTGAATAGTAAATAAGGCCAAACAAATTCCTGTTCCTAATCAGATTGAATTATAATGCCATTCGTTTATTTGAAAAATTGTTCGTTCTGGATGATGCTCATGCCTGGGACTCATAAGTGAATGGCTTTTTGACAGCTTCGTTCAGCAGAGGCAAATGCATGACCTAAAATCCTATTATATAAGCTTAAATGAGACACATCAGATCAGCTTTATAAAAGGCTTTTCCTTTCTTTGGACTTTCATCAGTGAAACAAGATGCAATACAATAAAATCAAGAGTGACAAAGACAGCTAGGGCGAAACTATGTAATCAAAACATTGTGACATACCAAAACTGTATGCCAAAATCTCTGGTGGTAGAGACAGATGAAAAGGCTACAAATACTGATTGCAGACAGTCTGTCCTTGCAGTTAGAGCAGCTACATAAACTTATTAAACAAGATTTTGGGAATGCATTTTCTCAGGGTCATTGGAGCCCGAACATGCCATCAACGTCTGTTTCAGAGACCCAAGAGATTGCCTCGACTGCATCTCATCAGGCTATCGAAGTTACTTACAGTTTAGGATCTAGGGTATTTCCGCATATGCTGCCAAGAAACGGATCAAAGAAGATCCGTTTCTCGGTGAGCTGTCCTCCGGAGGATCCATTCCAAATAGGGACGGATCTGAGGAGGCCTCCCCGCATCCACACACATGCTAGGAAGCCAGATCGGTTGGCTGGATTGCCTGGGTGCTGTGATCTGGCCCTAGAAATCTTGAATTGTTGCTCTTTCTGTCAGGCCACAGTAGAGCTTCAGTGGTTGGGGACCTGCTGCTAATGGGAAAAGTGGCAAATAGTACTGACACTCTTGTGAAGGTAGAACATATTTGAGGCTTCATCGGTCCCAGGTTTACCTCCAACGTTGCCCCCCCCCCTTGAGGGTCCAGCTGAACCAACCTCTCCAAATCCTGCATTTGATGACAAGGCTCAGACATAGCAGAGTGAGAATTCAGGGTTTCAAAGCATCAGGCACTCTGGGATTGCTTCAGACCATCACATGCCTAATACATTTCATAAGGACAGGCAATGAATTTCCCCTACTCGCTATCTATATTGCTGTGCTTGAAAGGCTTTTGTGCACTCTTAACTTTCCCTGCTGTTCATGCATAGTGGGATTCTCATGTTCATCAACTCTGCCAGTTGTTGACACAGTTCTGCTCAGTATTTGCTTTTGTTTTTACTTTTTTCGGCTAATTATGCTTTTCAGAAAGTCTTTTATTTTCTTCTTGCACACTTTTGCTTAGTTTAGATTAGGGATGTGCACAAATGTTTTCTTCATGTTCTATTTGTACTGAACAGAATGCAGGAAAATTTGTGTTCATTCAAATAGATCCCTTTGAATGTGGTAAGATTCATATTCAATATGAATGTTCAATACGAATCCAATTTGAATCCCTTCTACAAATTGCCTATGAATCCCCTACGTATCCCCTACATGTCCCCTACATGTCCCCTATGTATCTGCATCAATTCCGCTCTCAATCCACATTTAATCCAATCTGAATCCACTCTGGATCCACTCTGGATCCATTGCAGTTGTGACTTAGGCAGCCACTTTCCTGCCTCCCCAGGTTCATAAATGTAATGAAGCATTACATTTAATGTAATACATGTAATAAATGTATCCAAGCATTTAATTCGTATTCCAATGTCAGTCTTTGAAGGTACCAACTTTCTTTTCGAATTCAAATGTCCAAATTCAAATGAATTTGGACAAATTTCAAATGTGACGAATATTTGTGCAGATCCCAATATTCTATGCTCATATTTTTTCTAGCAACCTTTCTGCTAAAAAAAATCCTCCAAGACAAGTAAAAACTCATTAAATATTTTTATTTCTTTGTAGATAGCAGTTTGATGACCCATTTAGAAGCCTGGAACAGTTTAATGAATATTTGGGTATTATTTTCTCAGTCTGAGCTCATATTAAATATGGTTGCATGCAGGCACATTTAATTCTGCACATTAAATGCGCAGCTCCAATCAAGCCGTCACACACAATGATCGATCTATCATTGTGGCTGCCACATTATACGATTGGGATT